>JAJHZJ010000120.1:7144055-7744055 GCA_023548195.1 Bettongia penicillata ogilbyi | reverse complement strand
TGTCTCTCTGTCTCTGTGTATCTCTCTGTGTATCTCTCGCTCTCTGTCTCTGTCTCTCTCTGTCTCTCTCTCTGCCTCTGTCTCTGTGTATATGTCTCTCTGTCTCTGTGTATCTCTCTGTGTATCTCTCGCTCTCTGTCTCTCTCTCTGTCTCTCTCTCTGCCTCTGTCTCTGTGTATGTCTCTCTGTCTCTGTGTATCTCTCTGTGTATCTCTCGCTCTCTGTCTCTGTCTCTCTCTCTCTGTCTCTGTGTATATGTCTCTCTATCTCTGTGTATCTCTCTGTGTATCTCTCGCTCTCTGTCTCTGTCTCTCTCTGTCTCTCTTTCTCTGCCTCTGTCTCTGTGTATATGTCTCTCTGTCTCTGTGTATCTCTCTGTGTATCTCTCGCTCTCTGTCTCTGTCTCTCTCTCTGTCTCTGTGTATATGTCTCTCTGTCTCTGTGTATCTCTCTGTGTATCTCTCGCTCTCTGTCTCTGTCTCTCTCTCTCTGCCTCTGTCTCTGTGTATATGTCTCTCTGTCTCTGTGTATCTCTCTGTGTATCTCTCGCTCTCTGTCTCTGTCTCTCTGTCTCTCTTTCTCTGCCTCTGTCTCTGTGTATATGTCTCTCTGTCTCTGTGTATCTCTCGCTCTCTGTCTCTCTCTCTCTCTGTCTCTCTCTCTGCCTCTGTCTCTGTGTATATGTCTCTCTGTCTCTGTGTATCTCTCTGTGTATCTCTCGCTCTCTGTCTCTGTCTCTCTCTCTGTCTCTGTGTATATGTCTCTCTGTCTCTGTGTATCTCTCTGTGTATCTCTCGCTCTCTGTCTCTGTCTCTCTTTCTCTGCCTCTGTCTCTGTGTATATGTCTCTCTGTCTCTGTGTATCTCTCTGTGTATCTCTCGCTCTCTGTCTCTGTCTCTCTCTGTCTCTCTCTCTGCCTCTGTCTCTGTGTATATGTCTCTCTGTCTCTGTGTATCTCTCTGTGTATCTCTCGCTCTCTGTCTCTCTCTCTGTCTCTCTCTCTGCCTCTCTCTCTGTGTATATGTCTCTCTGTCTCTGTGTATCTCTCTGTGTATCTCTCGCTCTCTGTCTCTGTCTCTCTCGGTCTCTCTCTCTCTGCCTCTGTCTCTGTGTATATGTCTCTCTGTCTCTGTGTATCTCTCTGTGTATCTCTCGCTCTCTGTCTCTCTCTCTCTGTCTCTCTCTCTGCCTCTGTCTCTGTGTATGTCTCTCTGTCTCTGTGTATCTCTCTGTGTATCTCTCGCTCTCTGTCTCTGTCTCTCTCTCTGTCTCTGTGTATCTCTCTGTGTATCTCTCGCTCTCTGTCTCTGTCTCTCTCTGTCTCTCTTTCTCTGCCTCTGTCTCTGTGTATGTCTCTCTGTCTCTGTGTATCTCTCTGTGTATCTCTCGCTCTCTGTCTCTGTCTCTCTCTCTGTCTCTGTGTATCTCTCTGTGTATCTCTCGCTCTCTGTCTCTGTCTCTCTCTGTCTCTCTTTCTCTGCCTCTGTCTCTGTGTATGTCTCTCTGTCTCTGTGTATCTCTCTGTGTATCTCTCGCTCTCTGTCTCTGTCTCTCTCTCTGTCTCTGTGTATATGTCTCTCTGTCTCTGTGTATCTCTCTGTGTATCTCTCGCTCTCTGTCTCTGTCTCTCTCTCTGCCTCTGTCTCTGTGTATATGTCTCTCTGTCTCTGTGTATCTCTCTGTGTATCTCTCGCTCTCTGTCTCTGTCTCTGTGTATCTCTCGCTCTCTGTCTCTGTCTCTCTCTGTCTCTCTCTCTGCCTCTGTCTCTGTGTATATGTCTCTCTGTCTCTGTGTATCTCTCTGTGTATCTCTCGCTCTGTCTCTGTCTCTCTCTGTCTCTCTCTCTCTGCCTCTGTCTCTGTGTATATGTCTCTCTGTCTCTGTGTATCTCTCTGTGTATCTCTCACTCTCTGTCTCTGTCTCTCTCTCTCTGCCTCTGTCTCTGTGTATATGTCTCTCTGTCTCTGTGTAGCTCTCTGTGTATCTCTCGCTCTCTGTCTCTGTCTCTGTGTATCTCTCGCTCTCTGTCTCTGTCTCTGTGTATCTCTCTGTGTATCTCTCGCTCTCTGTCTCTGTCTCTCTCTGTCTCTCTTTCTCTGCCTCTGTCTCTGTGTATATGTCTCTCTGTCTCTGTGTATCTCTCTGTGTATCTCTCGCTCTCTGTCTCTGTCTCTGTCTCTCTCTCTGTCTCTGTGTATATGTCTCTCTGTCTCTGTGTATCTCTCTGTGTATCTCTCGCTCTCTGTCTCTGTCTCTCTCTCTCTGCCTCTGTCTCTGTGTATATGTCTCTCTGTCTCTGTGTATCTCTCTGTGTATCTCTCGCTCTCTGTCTCTGTCTCTGTGTATCTCTCTGTGTATCTCTCGCTCTCTGTCTCTGTCTCTCTGCCTCTGTCTCTGTGTATATGTCTCTCTGTCTCTGTGTATCTCTCGCTCTCTGTCTCTGTCTCTGTGTATATGTCTCTCTATCTCTGTGTATCTCTCGCTCTCTGTCTCTGTCTCTCTCTCTGCCTCTGTCTCTGTGTATATGTCTCTCTGTCTCTGTGTATCTCTCTGTGTATCTCTCGCTCTCTGTCTCTGTCTCTCTCTGTCTCTCTTTCTCTGCCTCTGTCTCTGTGTATATGTCTCTCTGTCTCTGTGTATCTCTCTGTGTATCTCTCGCTCTCTGTCTCTGTCTCTGTCTCTCTCTCTGTCTCTGTGTATATGTCTCTCTGTCTCTGTGTATCTCTCTGTGTATCTCTCGCTCTCTGTCTCTGTCTCTCTCTCTCTGCCTCTGTCTCTGTGTATGTCTCTCTGTGTGTATCTCTCTGTGTATCTCTCGCTCTCTGTCTCTGTCTCTCTGTCTCTCTTTCTCTGCCTCTGTGTCTGTGTATATGTCTCTCTGTCTCTGTGTATCTCTCGCTCTCTGTCTCTGTCTCTCTCTGTCTCTCTCTCTCTGCCTCTGTCTCTGTGTATATGTTTCTCTGTCTCTATGTATCTCTCTGTGTATCTCTCGCTCTCTGTCTCTGTCTCTCTCTGCCTCTGTCTCTCTGCCTCTGTCTCTGTGTATATGTCTCTCTGTCTCTGTGTATCTCTCTGTGTATCTCTCGCTCTCTGTCTCTCTCTCTGTCTCTCTCTCTGTCTCTGTGTATATGTCTCTCTGTCTCTGTGTATCTCTCTGTGTATCTCTCGCTCTCTGTCTCTGTCTCTCTCTCTCTGCCTCTGTCTCTGTGTATGTCTCTCTGTGTGTATCTCTCTGTGTATCTCTCGCTCTCTGTCTCTGTCTCTCTGTCTCTCTTTCTCTGCCTCTGTGTCTGTGTATATGTCTCTCTGTCTCTGTGTATCTCTCGCTCTCTGTCTCTGTCTCTCTCTGTCTCTCTCTCTCTGCCTCTGTCTCTGTGTATATGTTTCTCTGTCTCTATGTATCTCTCTGTGTATCTCTCGCTCTCTGTCTCTGTCTCTCTCTGCCTCTGTCTCTCTGCCTCTGTCTCTGTGTATATGTCTCTCTGTCTCTGTGTATCTCTCTCTGTCTCTGTCTCTGTCTCTCTGAAATATCTTGCTCCCAAGGGGATAGTTCATTCCCTCCACATATTGTTTGGTATATTTTCATCTATTGTTATTATTCACCCTTCATTCTTGAAGAAGACCAATGACTTTCAGATGAATTAGATTAAAATGAGGCCGTCAGCAGCCTTACTCTCTTATCCAGAGTCTATATAACTTCTCTGATTTCTGTTTGCTCTAGGCTCAAACAAACGGTTTATACTGTTATTCATTGTGTACAGTCTATATGTATCTGGAATTTAGTGGGAAAGGAGTCAAGCTCTTACATCTGTACCTTGAGGCATTCCTTCCTCATTAAGGATAGTGATCAGGGGTGTAGGTTGAACCTAAAATTTCCTTCCCCTAAATTAACAGTATTTAAGGTGAGATAGATTGATATAATTCTATCTCAGAGACAGAGTGGCTGGCCTCATTGTCCCAGACTCCTGCTTCCTTCCAGGCAGAAATCAGTCTCCCTTGAAAAGGGATGTATAGATGAGGTTCTAGATATGTCTACCTGTGCCTCCTTTCTAGCCCCATCTAGACAGACCTCGACATACATGGACCTACATGGGCAACACACTCACGAGTACACACACACTCACGTGTACACACACTCATGTGTACACACACACTCACATGTACACACACACACACCCACATGTACACATACACACACCCCAAAATGGGATGGCCTACCATTGATAGTTGGTACTTGGCTGCTCTTCCCCAGAGGTATGTAGAGAAAGGCTATCAATGACCATCCCATCAAAATGTGAAGAAATTCAGTTTTAGCTCTGGATTCAATCAGAGCTTGGCTTCTGTGGTCTTGTTGTCTGAAATGGCTCCCAAAGGAGCAATTGATGTGCCTGTGACCAACTATCCAGACCTACTCTCCCTTCCTCTCATCCAAGAAAGGCTCTCTTCTCCATACAAGAAGGCAGAGGTAAAGCTTTGCCTGAGATCCACAGCAAGGTACTTCCCCTGCCCAGGAAGATAGAGATTCCAAGTAAATAATTTTTCCCCTATCAGCACCAAATCCTCCCCATGTATTCTATGCCATTTCTTGTCCCTCCAGTATGACCGTGAAGAGGGGCTGTGGCCTTCCCCACATATTGCATCCCATCCCACCCCACCCCAGGAAGAATTTCATAGAAGGGGATGACTTCTGTGTGTTTCATTAAGTGGAGGGGGGTGGAGTTGGGTTGTCGCCAAGAGTCCAACCACTTCCCAGTTGTGGCCCATAGGAACCTGGCAGTGTTATAGGACAAATGTGATACTTCTTCTCAACATGGTCATATCCCATGGTGGGAGGAAGGGATAACCAGTTCAACTTTGGCACTATCCTTTTCTCTCAAATACTTTGTTTCTTTCTTCTACCAACAATCACATTATGTCAAAATTCAAATCTGGACTACTCCCAACATATTCCTTCTTCCCTATTCATGTGATACTGAATGGAACTGCAGGAAATCACAAAACTGTGAGGCAGCTGTCTCTAATGTCAGTGACTTGAGACTCCATTCCAGTATGTTCTCCGCACTGTTAGCCTCCAGTGATCAGCATTATCATTTAACCAATTGACCAGGTTTACTATAAATGTAAGAGATCTAATCTAAACTGAGCCCTAATTAAAGCAGGGCAATCATTCTACTTCTCAAATACTCTTTCCCATTCTTCTGCCCACCCCCTTTTAAAATTCTTAATTTAAAAATATACTAAATAAAAGAATTGGAAATTGTGGTGATGCCCATCAATTGAGGAATGGCTGACCAAGTTGTGGTATATGGATAAATGGTATATATTACTGTGCTACTAAAATATGATATATATAATATGTGTGGTATGTATTATTGGTATTAAATTAGTATTAAATTAATTAAATAAGTTAAATTGGTATTAAAAAATAAGCAGGATGATTTCAGAAAAACCTGGAAAGACTTAACCAAACTAATGCAAAGTGAAGAGAGCAGAACCAGGAAAACATTGTACACAGTAACATTGTACCAACTGTAGAGGATTTAGCTATTCTCAGTAATACAATGATCCAAGGCAATCCCAAAGGACTAATGATGAAAAATGCTGTCTGCCTCCAGAGAAAGAATTGATGGTATCTGAATACAGACCAAAGCATACAATTTTTCACTTACTTTTTTCCTTCTTTTTTTATCGATTTATTTTTTGTTCAAGTTTTCCTCCACAAAATGACTAATATG
Organism: Bettongia penicillata ogilbyi; assembly: GCA_023548195.1. Lineage (NCBI taxonomy): Eukaryota > Metazoa > Chordata > Mammalia > Diprotodontia > Potoroidae > Bettongia > Bettongia penicillata. The sequence goes on along the minus strand of JAJHZJ010000120.1, from coordinate 7,738,319 downwards.
GAAATGCTTTACATGATTGCCCATGTATAACCTATATCAGATTGCTTAGCATCTCAAGAAGGTGACAGGGGAGGAAGGGAAGGATAGAATTTGGAATTCAAAACTCTAAAAAAAAAGAGAGAACAAATGTTGAAAATTGTTTTTAGATGTAATTGGGGGAAATAAAATATTTTAAAAAGATATACCGGATAAAATGAAGCTTTCCATACACATTGTTAACTAGAGGGAGAGAATTATACCTGAAATGGCAAACCTTTATTCTATGGATTTTTTTAAGTATATAAATAACTGTCCTGCTTGTCTCAGGACCCTTCTGACCTTCCTTCTGATTTCTTTTTTTGAGCTAGTCCCAATACACCTCTCTCTCCTGCCTCCCCCTTTCCAAATCAGAAAAAAAAAAAACCTTGTACCAAATGTATGTATAATCTAGCAAAGCAAATTTCCCCATCGACCATAACCACAACCAAAAAAACCGATCTTTCATCCTGCTTCTTTATTTCATCCCCTCTCAGCCAAATAGCCGCTTCCCACTCCTTACAGCATTGATTCTAAACCTCATTTTCCCTCAAACCTCTGTGGCACACATTTCCTAAGCTCTTCTGCTGAATATCTTGCTTTGTGATTCACAGGAAAAAATTAAGGTCATTCATCTACCTAATCTCTTAAATCTCTCCCCACCTTCTTGATCTCTTGACATACCAATCCCTATCTTGCTGGACCTCTCTTATTCATTGAACAGAGCTGATTACTGATTCCTAGATAGGTACAGGGACACTTAGGACTCATTGTCTCACGGAAAAGCAGGTTATATCTCCCTTTGAAGATTCTGAGTATTAATGAGAGGCGGTGATGACTTTGTCTAATACCAATGAATTCAGCCCCATTTGTGTGTGTTCAATTCCAGTGTTAACTTAGTGATTAGTGCCTCAGTTCCAGCCAATTCACATCAATTAGCTTTTACTAATAAATATTTACTGGAAAGATAAAGCAAGAAGTAAAAATATTGCTTTCCAATATCTGGGAGTGTGGGACACTCTAGGCTCTACAATCTCCCAGGTTGGAGAGATCGGACTCCTTAAAGGAGTTTCTATGTAGCACTGTACTAAATCACTTCCAAAGGCTGAACAGCTGCTGGATAAAGCTGGTGTCTCAGTTCCTGCAAGACTGGTTCAGACAAGCTTCCCTGGACTTTGCTTCTCATCTGGCTTATGATAAATTCAAAGGGCAGAAAAACACACAATTGATAGAAGCAAATAGCAGGATCACAGTCTTTCCTCTTTACAACCTGTGTGAGGACAAGACCTCCCCACAAACAAAAAGTCTTTGCCTCTTCACTTGAACTGCAATTAGCACTAGGCCTCATTTGGGGCAGTTGCTCTCTTTTGAATGGACCCCAGTTCCAGCCAATCAACAGTTTGTCTCTTTATCATGTGGTTAGCAACTGGAAACAGAGAATTTCTGCACATGCTCCTCCAGATCTCCAAGCCGGCACTGCTATTACACATCATCATGCTTTCCCAAGGCAGACCCTTCCATGTTGGAATTGCATCAGCCTAGTGTTCTGCACATGCTCACACCAACTCTCCTGCACTTCCTGATTATACTCCATCCTTAGTGCTTAGCACTAAGCACTTTTAAGATGCTAGTGGTAGTTCCCACTTGTCACTGTCCATTCATTACATACAGTCTTTTCTTTAAGCTATGCCTTTGTTGGATTGTGAAAGCCCAGGAAAGATCCTAAGTGGCCTTGACTTCAGGACTGATTGCACTCAGCTCCATGTTAGGGGTATTTACCGGAAGATTTTCCGATGATCTTGGTCAGCAGATGGCAGGCTTTGGATAGGAAGGGGACGGTAAGGACAGCGAGGGTTGGTAAAGGACCACGCCAAGGGTGCCCTCACTGTGTCGGTTTCACACGAACGCGTGCAGCGCACGGGGAAAGGTGTCTGGGCAGTAAAACAGACACAAAATAAAAGCACACCAGAACGTTGGGCTCGGCTCCCAGGGAGAGGCAGGAGGACGCTCTCGAGGCACCTCTCTGCAGAGGGGGAGGGTGATGGGTGTGTTCTGAACCCTCCGTACCCGCTCTGAATCGGGCCAGCTATTGGCTAGTTTGGCCGAAATAGTGGGTCTTTCTTTTCATTCTTTGTGAAAACAAAAGCTGTCCGGGGGGCGGGGGGGATGCTTTCAGGAATGGAAGGGATGCAAAAACAAAAGATTCGGATACACTTTTTCAGAGAGAAAAAAATCCCTCTTCCCTTAAGCACAATTACGAAAGACCTCCATGCGTTTTTTCTCTTTATTTTCAGCGATCGAGCATTTGTTTTCTTCTCCCTCCCACCTGCCCGCCCCTTCCCCCCAGTAACCGATGTGCATAGTCAAGCAAAACCCATCTCCACGTTCTCCCCTCCAGAAATGTACGTCTCTGCAGTTGCGGCGGCGGCGGCGGCGGAGGCGGCAGCAGCGGGAGCCCCGGCAGCAGCCCCGGCCCCGGCCCCGGCCCCAGCGGCGGCGCAGTCGGCTCCAGCCGCACCACAGGCTCCCAGGCTGGGGGCCCAGGGCCCGGATCTCCGCCGGACGACCGAGGCCCGGGCTCCGGGGGCCCAGCTCCGGCGGGGCCCGACCGCCCCCAGGGACCGCCCGGCAGGCTAGGGCGCGCGGACGCCGAGGCCCGCCAGCCGGGGCCGGGGCCGCGCAGAGGCCTAGCGCGGACCGCGGAAGGCGGGGGGCCTCGGGAGGAGGCCGCGAGCCCGCCAGCGCCCCCCCACCTCGGCGCGCCCCCCCGCCCCCGAGCCCGCGGGCGCGCGAGCGGCGCAGCCCCCTCCCCTCCCCCCTCCTCCTCCTCCTCCCCCGCCCGCAGAGGAGCCGAGCCGAGCCCGAGCCCCGGAGCAGCAGCGGCGGCGGCGGCGTCAGCAGCGTCCGTCCCGGGCCCTCCGCGGACGAGGGCAGCGGCGCGGGGGGATGGACCATCGCGGCCCCGGAGGGGAGCTCCTGGCGGCCATCGGCGAGCGGTGCCTGGGGCCCGACGAGGAGGCTCACGTGAAGGCGTCCCTGGGGAGCGGCGGCGGCGGCGGCGGCGGCGAGATGGGCGTGTCCGCCCACTTGCAGTCGTCCAAGGCCGGCACGACCCGGTTCTTCCGCAGCAACACGCACAGCTCGGTGGTGCTGCGGGGCTTCGACCAGCTGCGCGGGGAGGGCTTGCTGTGCGACGTGAGCCTGGTGCCCGGCGACGGCGATGAAGCGTTCCCCGTGCACCGGGCCATGATGGCCTCGGCCAGCGACTACTTCAAGGCCATGTTCACGGGGGGCATGAAGGAGCAGGATCTCAAGTGCATCAAGCTGCACGGCGTGAACGCGGTGGGCCTCAGGAAGATCATCGACTTCATCTACACGGCCAAGCTGTCGCTGACCATGGACAACCTGCAGGACACGCTGGAGGCGGCCAGCTTCCTGCAGGTGCTGCCGGCCCTGGACTTCTGCAAGGTCTTCCTCATCTCGGGCGTGTCCCTGGAGAACTGCGTGGAGGTGGGGCGGCTGGCCAACACCTACAACCTGACGGAGGTGGACAAGTACGTGAACAACTTCATCCTGCGCAACTTCCCCGCGCTGCTGCACAGCGGCGAGTTCGAGAAGCTGCCCTTCGAGCGGCTGGCCGCGGCGCTGGCCAGCAACAGCCTCAAGCACTGCGGCGAGCTGGAGCTCTTCAAGGCCGCGTGCCGCTGGCTGCGCCACGAGGAGCCGCGCATGGAGCTGGCGCCCAAGCTCATGAAGAACATCCGCTTCCCGCTCATGTCGCCGCAGGACCTCATCAACTACGTGCAGACGGTGGACTTCATGCGCGCCGACAACACCTGCGTGAACCTGCTGCTGGAGGCCAGCAACTACCAGATGATGCCCTACATGCAGCCCGTCATGCAGTCGGAGCGCACGGCCATCCGCTCGGACAGCACGCACCTGGTCACCTTGGGCGGGGTGCTGCGGCAGCAGCTGGTGGTCAGCAAGGAGCTGCGCATGTACGACGAGAAGGCCAACGAGTGGAAGTCGCTGGCGCCCATGGACGCGCCCCGCTACCAGCACGGCATCGCCGTCATCGGCAACTTCCTCTACGTGGTGGGGGGCCAGAGCAACTACGACACCAAGGGCAAGACGGCCGTGGACACGGTCTTCCGCTTCGACCCGCGCTCCAACAAGTGGATCCTGGTGGCGCCCCTCAACGAGAAGCGCACCTTCTTCCACCTGAGCGCGCTCAAGGGCCACCTGTACGCCGTCGGGGGCCGCAACGCGGCGGGCGAGCTGGCCACGGTCGAGTGCTACAGCCCCCGCATGAACGAGTGGAGCTACGTGGCCAAGATGAGCGAGCCCCACTACGGCCACGCGGGCACCGTCTACGGGGGCCTCATGTATATCTCGGGGGGCATCACGCACGACACCTTCCAGAAGGAGCTCATGTGCTTCGACCCGGACACGGACAAGTGGACTCAGAAGGCCCCCATGACCACCGTCAGGGGGCTGCACTGCATGTGTACTGTGGGAGAGAAGCTCTACGTGATCGGGGGGAACCACTTCAGGGGAACCAGCGATTATGACGACGTCCTCAGCTGCGAATACTACCTGCCGGCCCTGGACCAGTGGACCCCCATCGCCGCCATGTTGAGGGGCCAGAGCGATGTCGGGGTGGCGGTGTTCGAGGATAAGATCTACGTGGTGGGGGGGTACTCCTGGAACAACCGCTGCATGGTCGAGATCGTCCAGAAGTACGACCCCGAGAAGGACGAGTGGCACAAAGTTTTCGACCTGCCCGAGTCCCTCGGGGGCATCCGGGCTTGCACCCTCACCGTGTTTCCTCCCGAGGAAAACACGGGGTCCCCTTCCCGAGAGTCCCCTCTCTCCGCCCCTTGAACCGGGGCGGCTGCGGATGCCCCTCGTGCGGGTCCCCGTCTGGGTCTGGGGCAGGGGGGCACGGCTTTGGGGGGCGGTGGGGTGGGGGGGCGGGTGGTGCTGAGACCTCCTTTTATCGTCCTTGGTGTTCAGTAGCTCCTAGCTTAGCTTCCCGTAGTGGGTACTGTGGCTGAAAATGACGTCATTTGTGGTGTTTGCGTGTCGTAGAACGCTTCTCCGTGCTTGACGGAAGCATCCTGAGTGTCTGCTCTCCGGAGGTGAACGTTTAACCAGTGACAGAGCAAGGGGGTGTCTCCCGCAGGTGTTTGGTGTCTGGGCACCCCTGCTTTGTACGACCGTGTGTTGGGTGGGAGGCTTGTAGGTGGGACGCCCAACGAGTCACCTTGCCAGTGGGGTGCAGTTTATGCGTGACCCTGTCCTGTGTGCTTCGAGGGCGGATGTTTGCCCTTTTGTGTTGTAACTGCCTTGTAACAGTTTGGGATGACCTGCTTCCCCCTGGTCTTTGAGGATTTTGGCCGCCTGATTAGGTGAGATACATTCCAGGCAGAGCAAGGAAGTTGCTTAGACAAGAAAATGTCATTGCATAAATTATAATTCCAGAAAAAAAATAAATGCATGACCTCATCCCTATGCCCAGTTTCTGGGCTTTGATTATTGGTGTTATGCTTTTGATGTTTTTCTTTTTATTTAGGCACACTCCTAAAAATACTGAATTTTAAAAATTGGATGGTACTTCAGTGGAATAGGATATGTTGGGGTTTTTTTTTTTAAGTTTTTTCCAGGAAGCAATTTCCAATCATACCAGCTGTTAATCTAAGGAATTCAGTCTAGCTCTACTGAATTTAGGGGAGTAAGAGCTAGAAGCATGTTCAATGTATCTGGATTTTACCTGGCCCCATTTTTTCAGTCCCCATAAATTATCCCTGTTTTCCTTGGCTGTGGAAATAACTTACCCTTTCCATGCCTTCTCCATGGTCCATGTTAATAAGGTTACATAGCACAAGATTCACTTTCAGCAGGAGAGCTGCTTTGCTCTGTGAACTCCAAATTCCATGTTTTATTTTTGTTCAATAAAACTTTAAATGTCAAAACAGTGTGTGTCATTGGGAATCTTTAATTTTTTATGTCCTCTTTTCTAGGTGTTGTGCAACTTATTTCATTATTGGTCCTCTAAAATCAAGACTGGTTATTACATTGAATAGAAGTCTATCAAAGTGGTTTGGGTTTTTTGTAAACCATGTTATTGGATAAATTGTTTTCTTGGTTCTGTTTACCTCTGCCTGCATCATTCCTACAAATCTTCCCAGATTTCTCTTAAGCCATCCCTTTTGTCATGCATCATAATAATATTCCATATTTATTCCATATTCCATAATATACCATAATTTGCTCAGCCATTATCCAATTGATAAACTCTCCCCCCCACTTCAGATTCTAATTATTTTCATCTATAAAAAGAACTACTGTAAATATTTTTATAGATACGAGTCTTTTTCCTCTTTAGAGTGTTGACCTGGTAAAGGTATGGATGGGTCACAGGGTTTATACAATTTAGGTACTTTGAGATCACAGTTCCAGATTGCTTTCCAGAGTGGCTTGACTATATTTCCATGCCTGTTGTACTCATGAACCTTTAATACTTGTAATTTTCCTTTTTTTCCATCAACTTTAACAATCTGATGCGTTTGAGCTAGAATCTCAGAGTTGCTTGTATTTCCATTTTTGTCTCTATATATGTATATATACACATATAAAAATACACATGTATAGCGCTATTGATATAGTTTGGATTTTTTTCCATTAAGAACAACCCATTAATATCCTTTAACCATTTAGTAATTGAGGGATGACACGTATTCTTATAAATTGCAGTCCCTTTCTTGCATATTTTTAATGGAGTCCATCACAGAAGTTTGCTGCAAATTTTTTTTCCCAGTTAACTTTTTCTCTCTTAGTTCTGTTTTGTTTGTGCAATATTTTAAAAAAAGTAACCAAAATGTCCATTATCTGCAGTCCTCTCTATTGTGTGGTTACAAACTCTCCCCCAGCGTATATCAAGGACAGAAATTCTGCCTTGCTTCTCTGATTTGTTTAGGATGAGTCATGTAGTATTTGGAATATCTCTTGAGATATTCCTCTAAACCTGCCTTCTGCCATACTGTTGTCAGTTTTTCCAGCAGTTTTTGTGCAATTATGAGTCATTCCCCTAGTGGTTGGGGTCTTTGTGTTTATTCAATGCTGGGGTTGCAAGGTCTATCCATTTCTGCGTGTTGTATACTTCAGTCTGCTCCATTGACAGAACTCTCAATTTTTAAACTAACATCAAATAATTCTGAGGAATATTGTGATGTGGAATAGATGATGTCCCTCTAGACTCATCATCTTCCCACTTTTCTGCATTATTTCCCTTAAGATTCTTGGCTTTTTCTTCTTACAAATGAATTTCATCATTTTTTTCCTAGTGGTATAAAATAATCCCTGGTAGCTTGTTATGGCACTGTATAAATAATATAATTCCAAGTAGCACTGACACTTTATTCTATTTGCTTGCCCTACATATGAGGAATAAATATTTCTCCAATTGTTTAGATCTATTTTCATTTCCATTAAAAGTATTTTGTAGTTGTATTTATATAGTTCTTGTGTGTGTCTTGATAGGGAAATTCCCAATATTTTATATATTCAGTAGTTATTTTAAATACAATTTCCCTGTCTTTTTCTGCTGGATTTTGCTGGTAATTGATAGAAATCCTGGGACCATGGAACCCTCATTTAGTCACTTCCTCTTCCTAGGTTTCTGTTTCCCTTCTCTGTAAATGCTGAAATGAATTTATTACTTAAATTTATTCTGTAGCTTTGCTGAAATTGTTTCAATTTTAGTTAACTTTTGGATTCTCAAAGTGAATTCTCATAGCACCTATACAAAGTGAGAATTTTGTTTTCTGTCTATGCTTATTCCCTCAATTTCTTTTTCTTTTCTCATGGTTGTAGTTAGCATTTCTAGCACTATATAAAGTAGAAGTGGATAATGGACATCCTTGTTTGATTCTCGGATCCTCATAGATAGCTAAAATATCCACTTAGAACTGATTCTGGGTGTGTGGAGTGGAGTAAGATACTGGTCTATATCCGTTAGCTTACCGTTTTCCCTGTAGATCTGGTCATATCAGGAATTCAAGGTCCAGACAGAAGGACTTTCAAGTGAGAGAAGATAGGAAAGCAAAGAACATGCCCATTTGCTGCTGGGTCTCTGTGGTGACTGGTGTGGGTGGGAGGGGTCAGAAGCAGCAGCCAGAGCTGGAAAAGGTAGCAAGCTCCTATTGATATAAGCACCCGATACTTGAAGTCGAGCATTTCTCTCACAAGAAACCAGTGTGGCAGTTTCATGAGAATTATCATCCCCTCTGGCCTTACAAATTAGGAAACTAAGTTCTGATGGACAATGTGGCTAACAGAGTCACAACACATAGGTAACACCATCAGGGCCTTACTGGTCCCAAGGGTACCGGACTTTGGGGACAAGTAGGAGAGAAAAGCGTCCTGAGGAGTGGAGCATGTGGCAAGACTTTTGAGGTATCCCAAGCTCCAAGGAGACCATATATGCATGGAGATGGATCGTGTCAGGATGTAGCCAAGCAATTCTCAATTCAAACACACATTACCATGAGGATAATTTATTTATTAGACAATGTTCAAATGTAGGCATACAAAGAATTAGAGGTTGAGAGCAGCTTAGGGGCACAAAGAACACTGAGTAGAAGACTTTCATTTTGGAGAGTAGGGAAACCGAGGGGCTGGGAAGAGGAAGTGACAAAGTGAGGATCCCATTGTCAGTATTAAGCAGAGGCAGCCAGCATTGGGCCAAGCCTCTTCGGGGTCAACTGGGGAGGGGCCCGTCAAAGGTCATAAGTGAGTCTTCTCCTGGCAGTGGATGGGTGCTTGCTGAAGCGCCGCCTTCGACTTCGTATTAAGGAGAAAAATATTCGGTGTCGGTTCTGGAAGATCACTTGGCTGGAGTCCAGTTTCTTGTTGTCAGAATCTTGTAGCATCTGTGTAGGAAAGAAAAGAAGGAATCAGAGGATGAGGGAGGGACACATGTCTTCCCTCTCAGTCTCAACACTTGCTCCTTGATGAAGGGGCACCACTTTGATACTGGCAATGTGAAAGATTCCAGTGTGTTGGGGTGTTTGAACTCCCCACTGTAAATTAAACACAGCAGGGATTGCTGTCACTTCCCCTGGGACAGGGAGCACCGGGCCCAATATGTGGGGAAGGTCACCCACCATTATCCTAGGGGGATTCTTAACCTTTTTTTTTTCCCATGGGTCAATTTGGCAATCTGGTAAAGTTTAGTAAAGCTCCCTCCAGAAAATAATGTTTTTAATTGCACACACACATACACACACATGTACACATGCACACAATACATGGGATTACAGAAGAAACAAATTATTTTGAAATAGTTATTAAAATTATTTTTTCATTAAAATTTTTCTGATTATCGGAAAAAATTTCTAAAATTTTGAGTTTCAAATTCTCTCTCCTTCACTCCTCTTCCCCCTCCCTGTGATTGAAAGTAATTTGATACAGATTATACATATGCAGTCATGCAAAATATATTTCCGTATTAGTTGTGTTGTGAAAAGAAAATACAGGCAAAAATACACAAAAAATCCCAAAGTAAAAATAGTGTGCTTCAGTCTGCATTCAAACTTTATCAATTCTTTTTCTGGATGTGGATAGCATTCTTTATCATAGGTCCTGCAGAATTGTCTTGGATCTTTGTATTGCTGACTGTAGCTAAGTCATTGTACAATAATGCTGTTACTGTGTACAATGCTTTCCTGACTCTGCTCATTTCCCTTTGCTTAACTTTAACTTCATGTTAAGTCTTTCCAGGTAAAATCATAATTTTTTAAAATAAAGTTCACAGACCCCAAGTTAGGAACTCTCATTCTATAGGGTCTTACTCTGGGAACAACTCAGGAAGGGTATGGGGCAGGAAGGGGAGGAAGGGATATGGTGGTAGTAGATTTTTCAAGAATATACTTACCAGAGCATGATCCATGCCTCTTTGGACTGGGAAGTGCCTGGTGTGGTCTGTTGGGGGAATCAGGGCATTATCCTGATGGAGCAGCTGAAAGGGTGCTTCACCTATGGATGGAGAGAGCAGAGTGAGTATGTACTGAGGTCAGAGACTGGTATGGGGACCTCCCCCCCCCAAAAAAAAGCAGTCTATGAAAGGGTCCCAACAAAGCCCGAAGACTATGACCTGTGTGAAGGCAGGGCCTTCTTCCTTTGGCAAAGAGTGGTCCTAAGGGCTGTGAATAGACGAGTCTCCTAATCCAAGCTCATGTTTCTTTTTGACCCCTGACTTGGATTGGGGCTGGCATATAAAGGCAGGAGGTCTTATAGGAAGGAAGAGGTATCTTCCTCTGCAGTGGAACTCCAAGTAGGTGGGAGCTGAGGCTTAGGGGATGCTGAAAGGATCTCTGCCCAGGGTCCTAGGACTCGCATTAACTCCAGGGACACAAATACCCCAGGCCTTTTTCAGATCCAGTTCAATCTAGTGTTGTATCATTGAAGACTTGGGAAGGAAGAATGTATATCTGGGTATAAAGGATTAGATCAAAACCTCCTGCAGTGTTGAATGAGGAGAGCTGAAATTGTGTGCCTGGGGTACAGAGGGATTCAGAATGGGAGCAGGGGGACTCAAGGTGGCATCTCTTGGGTAGGGAGAAAGGTTTCTTACTCAGAGGATATGCCTGGGGCATCCAGTGACTCCTTTTGGCTAGCTGCCTGTAGACAAAGCCCATCTCTGGCTCTTCCTGATTTTCCCAGCTTCTGGCCAGATTATTTAGTTGTATTTGACTCTCTAGGAGGAAAACAGACATAACAAGAGGTAAGTGATTTGGATGTGGTTCTGGTCAAGCCTTGGACTTGTCCAGCAGGCCCTGGGGTGGGTCTGTGAGATACAGAAGGAAGCCCAGTAAGGAAAGGGAATCGAGGGTGGGTCTCCTGGGAGAAGGGTTGGGCTTTCTTACCTGAAGGATACATCTGTCCCTGGAGATCTGAGGGAGGTTCATCATGATGAATGAAGATTTCTGACTGGACTTCAACTTCTGACTGGTCAAAGATGTGAAACCCAGGAATCACTGTTTCTGAAGGGAAACAGAGATAGCAAGAGGTAAGTGATTTGGATATAGTTCTGGCTGGGCCTTGGGCTTGTCAGCGGGCCCTGGTCTCTGAGATGCAGAAGGAAGCCCAGTGGCAAAAGAGAAGCTGAGAGTGGGTCTCCTGGGAGAAGGGTTGGGCTTTCTTACCTGAGGGGTACATCTGTCCCTGAAGATCTGAGGGAGGTTCATCATGATATATGAAGATTTCTGAAGGGACTTTGGTTTCTGACTGGTAGAACATGTGAGTCTCAGGATTCACTGTTTCTGAAAGGAAATGGAGATAGCAAGAGGTAAATGATTTGGATATAGTTCTAGCTGGGCATTGAGCTTGTCCAGCAGGCCCTGGGGTGGGTCTGTGAGATGCAGAAGGAAGCCCACTAGGGAAAGGGAATCGAGGGTGGGTCTCCTGAGAGAAGGTTTGGGCTTTCTTACCTGAGGGGTACATCTGTCCCTGGAGATCTGAGGGAGGTTCATCATGATGGGTGAAGATTTCTGAAGGGACTTTGATTTCTGACTGGTAGAACATGTGAGGTAAGTGGTTTGGATGTGGCTGTGACTGGGCCCTGACATGGCTTTGAGATAGGGTGATGATGGAAAGAGGGCTAGGGTGAGGAATAGAGGAAAAAACAGTTTATAAATGAGTATCAGGAAAGTCAACCAGCAGAACGTAGGGACTTCCCTGGGGGTAATCTGAAGGCCACTTTCTCCCTCCTAGGGTCTCTCCCCACCACAATGACCATAATGACACAAAGTCCTCAGATATTTTTTCACTCTAGTCAATGTTGACCAGATGTCATTGTAGACCACTAACAGGAACTCTGAGTGTCTAAGTATAAAGGCATAGACAGAGTAAGGTACTGTAGTATAAATAAGGAGAGCTTCATAAGGAGGCCGTGGGGTGGGCCTTTGAGGAAAGGGTAGGGAAAGGGAGGCTGAGACTGGGTCCCTTGGAAAAGGGCTGATGTTTCTTACCTAAGGGGTACAAATGGTCCAGGAGTTGTGACAGAGTTTCATCATGGCAGATAGTAATTTGTGGCCGGTCTTCTAAGATAAGAATCTCGGGATTCATTATTTCTGAGGAGAAAGAGAGACACCAAGAGATAAAAGTTGGTCCCTGCGCTTCTCTGCTGCTCCCCTTACCTCCACACTTGACTGTGAAAAAGACTTACAGATATTTCTGTGGTTAATAGTTAGAGGATTAAAAATGGGAAGAAATCTTAAGAGATTCTCTGCTCTGATCCTCTCCTCTTAGTGATGATGTAGCTGAGAACTTCAGAGGTGGAGTGATTTACCCAAGGTCACAGAGCAGGGACTTTCTATCATCCCCGGCTCCCAGCCTTTGAGGCCCCCTTAGGGCCTCCTTTCTCCCACCTCCTACACTCCTTCTAGCATAAAGAGGATCCTGAGCAGTAATGCAAGGGGAACAATAGAGACCCAAGGGACACACCAAAGGCCCAATGTCTTCCCAGGCCCAGATTCTTCTTGGTCCCTCAGTTTCTCTCTATGTCTCCATCCAAGTCTCCCTCCATTATCCCTCAGAAACCTCTAATTCAACAACAAAGTCCTATTCCTTTGAAGCCTGGACTTACTTGATGGGGTAGTGAAGCCAGCCAACTCCATTGTATTGTCAGAGGGTGGGGCTTCCAGACGTCCAGACAATCTCTAAGAGTCTTCTCCAACCTTAGCTCTCTGATGCTCACTGTAATCTTTAGCTGTGCCCCAACTGGTCTTTTATACCCAAGTTTAGGGGGTGGAGCCTCAGTCTAGGTGAGAAATCCCCTGCCTTGGAGTCCTCACCTTGTTCTTGCTGTTAATACTTTCATTCAAAACCCCATTTGGGATTGCCTTGGCAAAGATACTGTAGTGGTCTGCCGTTTCCTCCTCCAGCTTATTTTACACCTGAGAAAACTGAGGCAAATAGTGTTAAGTGACTTGCTCAGGGTCACACAGCTAGGAAGTATCTGAAGCCGGATTTGAGTTCAGGAAGATGAATCTTTCTGACTCCAGACCCAGCCTGAGTTCACTTTACCACCTAGCAGCCCTACTCAGAGTTCACACCTAGCAAGGGTTAGCTCCTTGCCAAAGCAGACTAGCATGAACTACAGCTTCTGAATACACACTTCTCAGGTATGAAGTTCTCACCTGACAAAGTGCTTTCTTCCCTTGTTGGAAGAAAAGCTTACAGCAGATCTGGCCATTTCCAGTTCCTAGTCATTTGAGTGATTAACAGGTACCTCACAGCCTGTAGCCTGGGGTTCATGAGAGGGTAAAGGGAGCTATTTTCCCTTGGTCCCCGGACAGGGTGGGCAGCCTCTACCTGTGGAATACACAGGTGACTTGGTGGAACTCTGAAGAATAGGAATTTTTTTTTTCAAATTGAAAAAGTACTTTTGTTCATTGGCTCCTGGCCCATTTGCTCCAAAAATTTCCTCTCCTTTGATGACTGTAAGAATTCTCTCATGGAAGGTGCTTTGTGTGGAGGATATGGCTGCCCTCAGAAAGGCTCTTTTCTAGATGTTCTTACTCCTCTCTCAACAATGCCTTTATGAACAAAGTGGCCTTGAATGACTGCAGTGTACCCCAATATTTGAGCAAAACTGAGGATGGGCTTCTCCCACAAAAGTACCAATAAACCATTAATGCCTAGACAAAGAAATTTCTCCTTAAGGCAGTGTCTCGATTGAATTTATCTCCCAAGCTTAGCACGGTGCCTGGAACAGAGTTGGCGCTTACATGTTGATTGCTTGTTTTGATTAAAAGACAGTAAAGGGGTGTGTGGAAGTGCCTACAGAAAAGGAACAGAGCTGCCACCTCACACCTATCAGATTGGCCAACATGACAGAACAGGAAGATGATAAATGTTGGAGAAGATGTCGGAGAGCTGGAACGCTGATTCATTGTTGGGGGAGCTGAGCTGATCCAACCATTCTGGAGAGCAATTTGGAACTATGCCCAAAGGACTACAAAAATGTGCATAGCCTTTGACCCAGCAATACCACTTCTAGGTCTGTATCCCAAGGAGATCATAAAAATGGGAAAAGGACCTACATGTTCAAAAATATTTAAAGCAGCTCTTTTTGTGGTGACCAAGAACTGGAAACTGAAGGAATGCCCATCAGTTGGGGAACGGCTGAACAAGTTGTGGTATATGAATGTAATGAAATGCTATTGTGCTATAAGAAATGATGAACAGGAAAACTTCAGAGAAGCCTGGAAAGACTTATATGAACTTTATGAGTGAAGTGAGCAGGGCCAGGACAACATTGGACACAGTAACAGCCACAGTGTTCAGTGAATGGCCTTGATAGAGTTAGCCCTTTTCAGCAATGCAAGGAACTAAAACAACTCAAAAAGACTCATGATGGAAAAAGGTCCACGTCCAGAGAAAGAACCATGGAGTCAGAATGCAGAGGGAAGCAGACTATCTCCTTCTTTTGTTTTGTTTTCTTTCTAATGGTTTCTCCCTATATTTCTTCTATGCAACATGACTAATGTAAAAATGTGTTTAATAGGAATGTATGTGTAGAGCCTATATCAGATTGCATGGGGAGGGGGAAGGAAGGGGAAGAAAATTTAAAACTTATGGAAGTGAATGTTGAAAACTAAAAATAAATAAAATATTTTTTTTTTTTTTAGAAAGAAGGAATAGGCCCAGAACCCTTCCTGACTTTGTAGGGGGGAATATTGATGTTGGGAGGTATGAGAACAAGCAGCTCCCATTGACCTAAGCACTTAACCCTTTACAGAGGGTGCTCCTTGTAGATATCTCGCCCAGTATTTGCCTGATAAATATGATCATAACCAGCCTTACAGATAAGGAATTAGAGACTCTTGAGGGAATACAACAGAGGATTACAGAAAAGGAGTGAACTCATCAGAACTTTGGAAAACATCAAGACACTAGGCTGTGGAGCCTTCCACTCACTTACAGACGGCTAGATCCTGCTCCCCTCAGGCTCTTCTTCTCCAAGCTAAAAACTTCTTGAATCCTTTCAATAGAAGGCCTTTAGGCCTTCAAATTTCATCTGAGACACTTGATACTCACTAGCTGTGTGACCTTGGGCAAGTCACTTAACCCCAACTGCCTCATCTTGGATCATCTGCAGTCATCCTGAAGAATATCTGGTCACTGGATTCAGATGGCTCTGAGGAGAAGTGAGGCTGGTGACCTGCATAGCCTTCCCTCACTCAAAACAAAGTCAAGTGCAAGTCATGTCATCATTTCTCTGATGGCATGGTCTTCTTTGGCAAGGAAGGATGAACACACATACAGAAGGCCTCCATAGAAAGATCTTGAGACTTCTCCTCATTTGGGTTCTCCTCTGGGAGCTCTTCAGCTTCTCCAGGTCCCTAGTAAAACAAAATGCTCAGAAGTGCTGTATAATACTCAGGAACCCCTGAAATCCTAGATATGCTGTCCATCTTCAGGCATCCTCAAAGTGATTCTCTAGTAGAGAAACATCTCTGTGCCCTAACAATGGTGCTTGAAATGGACATTATTCCTTCCTGGGCCCCTAGTCTGAGAGATATCTGTTAGGTTTCTGGGCAGGGTTGGATAACCTGCCTAGTAACAGGTTTTTGTTGGGCCCCTGTCAAAACGTTATTCCCCTTTGGGCTGTGAAATATCTGATGAATTGTTAACAGTCATTTTCTGTTTAGTTCCTTTGCATGGTAACCACCTGTGCCCCCCTAATGTTAGACCCCCATTGCCAGGCAATTACCTTCTGCTGAGCATCCCCGCTTCCTGACAACTACTTTGTTGAATGACAACCAGTCTTTGATTCCCTCTCCTAGCACCCCTTTTCTGTTGGTGTCCTTTGCCTAGCAGTACCCTGACAACCCCCTCTGTTTTGGGGGCTCTTGCCTAACAACAAGCCCCACTTTTGCTCTGTCAGAACTCTGTTTGTTGTGGAAACCACAAGGCTGTACCGAGTAGTGCCAAAATGCTTAAAATGCACTTCACATCTCAGTTCGGGACTGTCTCCTCTGGTCTCTACATGAGGTAGCCGCCAACCTGGCTAATAAATGATGCTCCTGAAATTCCTAATTGATTTTGCCTGTGAATTATTCTCAGTCCATCCATTTCAGTGCCCACAGAGAAAACAGGTGTATCCCTGTCTCTATCATCATGGGACCCTGAGGGGTAGAGGCTACTTCTATATCGGGCACTGAAAGATTCTTGGAAAGGTCCAGGTGGGGTGGGTGGGTGGGGGATGGGGAGGAGCAGGACAGTTCCAGCAGGGTGGTGGGTCCCTAGAGGATCTGGTGGTGCTTTGAGCTGCCATTTCCTTTGTCCAGTAAAACCCCATGATCTTCCTCATGCAAACTGCTTGGAACATAGTGCTTCATGCATGTTTTCTGATCCTACTCTATTCTGCAAATTTGTCTGTGGAATTTCTCTAAGAAAGTCGTTACAAGAAAGTCATTCCCTTTTTATGGCAGCTAAGAACTGAAAACAAGGTAGATCCTCATTGATTGGGGAATGTCCAAATTGTGGCACATGAGTATAATGGAATATAATTGTGCTATAAGAAATGATGAATGTGTTGAATACGTGGGAGCAGAGAAAGGTTTACATGAGCTGATCCTGAATGAGAGAAGCAGAAATAATAAAGCAGCGTTGAAAATGACTTGTTATTTATTCATGTCTGACTCTTTGTGACCCTATTTGGAATTTTCTTGGCAAAGATAGTACAGTCGTTTGCCCTATCCATCTCCAGTTCATTTTACAGATGAGGAAACTGAAGCAAGCAGAGTGACTTGTCCAGGGTCACACAGATTAAAGTACCTAACATAAAATTTGAACTCAGGATGGTAACCTTCCAGGCCGGCTGATCTATCCACTGCACCACCTAGTGACCCTACACAATGACTACAATAATGTTAATGGAAAGTCAGGGTTTCCTCTAGTGTGAATGTGAAGACAGGACAAATATTTTTTGTGGTGGCTCCTGTCTATAGAAAACAATTTGATTTAAAAATATATTGTGAAATTCATGGGCTCATGTGAGGTACACTGATTTTTGGATAAAGATTTGGAATAATAGGGAAGAGGTACTTCTGTATTTGTTTAATGCCCAGTCAGGGCTCTGGAAGATTCTTGGAAGTGTCAAGGTGGGGTGGGGGAGACTTCAAGCTGCTGCTGGCAGTATCTCAGCTGTGCCTCAGCTGGTGGGTGGGGCTGCCAGCAGCAGGGTCAGGATCCCAGGATTGGGGTCAGCAGGTGGGCATTTCTATGGTTCCTGTCAAGCAGAATACAAGAATCTTCCTACCTTTCATCTCCACCCCAAGTACAAATCATGGTGGGGAAAAAAAAAAGAAACCTTGGTGGGAAATGGGTGAGGTATGCCTGAAAGAAGATCTCCTTGCCTGAGGGAGGGCCCTTGAAAGGTGGTAGAAATCAGTGAGGACCCTGGAGGCAGCTCTTGTAGCCATCCCCCAGGGTCCAAACCAAAACCCCCAGGGTGGCTAGGATATCTAAGATTCTCCTCTGTTAACCACTAGATAGGTACCAGGGGTTTGGATTTCCAAGGTCAGGTCAAGGACACAACCAGTGAGTTTCTGAATGACTGCAGGTCAGTCACTGGGGCTAAGAAAAGCTGTGGCTGCTTTCCTCCAAAGCACTGGGCCCTGGGCAGGGGTCCATTTGTCCAGGTGTAAGAACAGTACTGTGGAAAACACAGCAACCACAACATAATAGAAAAATGAATATTTCAAAATGACAAAGAATGGGTATGGCCTCAAAGAAGAAATATGAGAAGGCAGCCTCTTTCCACTCTGTTGTCCAGGTGGAACTCCAGTTCACAGGGCCAATAAATTACCTGTATTTTTTTCAGATGTTTTTCAATGTTATAGATCAATTTTGTTGATACTTTTTTCTTATTTTAAAAAGTTATTTGTTATATGGGTTCTCTAGGGCATGAAATAGGGAGGTACATGAGAAATTTAGGCAAAGTAAAATGAAGAGATATGCCCTTTGCATAAAAAAGACAAGTGCAATCCTTCAGTTGAGAGGTAATGAAGTTGTGAACTGGGGTGATGGCTGTGTGCCTAGGGAGCCCTAGACATGGAACAGTGATGCGCTTAAGGGAGAAGGTACAAGATTTACCAATAGATTGGCTCTGTGATAGTGGGGAGTCCAGAATGACACTAAGTTTGCCAGTCTGGCTGACTTGGAGAATGGCAATGCCTATTATGAGTAGATCACTATTTATTAAGCACCCACTGTATGCCAGGCAGTGCACCTGGACAGCAATAGGAAAGTTGAAAAGAAGGTAGAATTTTAAGGGCTTCTAGGAAGGAAAGGTCCCCCTGTAAGATGGAGCCTGGAGAAAGCCTTGGTCATAAATGTTGGGAGCTGGGTGGCATCAAGATGGAGCCAAGTGTCTCTTGTGAATTCATCAAGACACAATATTTACTGAAGAGGGTATCCATTTATTTTAAAATTTTCAAATATGGACATGCAGAGGATTATAGGCTGAGAGAAGTTTGGGAGCTTGAGGATCACCTAGCAGAATCCTCTCATTTTGTTTTTATTGAAAGTGTATCTGATTTTTTGTTTGTTATACTTTGAGTTCTGAGCAGTCTCCTTCCCTCCCTCCCTCCCTCCCAGTCCTGTACTAGAGAAGGTCAATATTTGATACAGATGTATATGTGAAACCATACAATACATACTCCCATACATCAGTTCTTTCTCTGGAGGTGGACAGCATCTTCCTTTATAAATCCTTTGTAGCTGATTCAAACATTCATCTTGCTCAGAATAGCTTAGTCAAACAATGTTGCTCTTACTGTATGCAACAGTCTCTTGGCTTTGCTCATTTCACTCTCCATTATTTCATGTAAGTCTTTCCATGTTTTTCTAAAATCAACTTGCTTATCAGTTCTTACAGCGTAGTAGTATTCCATCACAATCTTATATGGCAACTTATTCAGCCATCCCCCAATGGATAGGCATCCCCTCAATTTCCATTTCTTTGCCACCACAAAGAGAACTGCTATAAATATTTTAGAACACATAGATTTTTCCTTTTTTCTCAGATCACCTTGGGAAACAAACCTAATAGAGGTTGCTAGGTCAAAGAGTACACACAGTTCTATAACTCCTTGGGCGTAATTCCAGATTGCTCTCCAAAATGTTTGGATCAGCTCACAGTTCCACCAATACTGTAGGTGTCCCAAATTTTCTACATGCTTTCCAAAATTTGTCATCTTTCCCTTTTATCAGTTGAGCCTATCTGATAAATGTGAGATGGTATCTCAAAGTTATTTTAATTTGTATTTCTCTGATTAATAATGATTTGGAGGATTTTTTATGTGACTATATTAGAGATTTGATTTCTTCTTTCAAAAACTGCCTAGTTATTTCTTTTGGTCACTCATCAATAGGGGAATGATTCATATTCTTATAAATTTGACAAAGTAGTCGATACATGTAAGATATAAAGCCTTTATTGTCTATAAAATGTTTTCCCCAATTTTCTGGTTTGCCCCTCATTTTAGAGAGTAGGAAACAGAGGCCTAAAAATGGTACATGACTAAGTCAGGGTTCCAAAATCAGAAATGGGCAGAGGTAACCAGCATTGGGCCAGACTTTTTAGGGGGCAGTTGGGTGAGGGGACTGATGTAGGTTTGTCTTCACCTGTGTTTGGGTTGGAGTCAGGCTGAACACCTATATAGCTAGGAGTCATTTCTTTGGTTTAGGGTCTGTAGTTTTCATCTGGTTGGGAGGGATGCAGGCCCCTGAACTTTGGATCTGTCTGAGCCCAAATCAGGCAAAGGCTGACCCCCTAGGGCCAGCCAAAGCTCCCTTGCATTCCTTGCTTGAAGCCTGTTTTCTTCTAGTGCTGAGAATATGATACAATGGTAGTCTGAGTTGGTATAGGGGCCTCTGGAGTGCCTGGTTCCAGATGGATACTCTCAATTCCAGCTGGGAGTCTAGTTCCCTGTCCTTAGAATCTTACAATATCTGTGAAGGAGAGAGGGGATGGGGGTCAGAGGGTTTAGGGAGGGTGATGTATTCTCCCACTGAGTCCCAACATTTCCTCTTAGGAGAAGGAAGCACCAGATTTATCCTGGCATAGTGTCAGATTTTTTTGTGCCTCTGCTCTTGAATTCCCTAAACCAGTTTAAAACTTAGTAATCTGAGGGCAGGGAGGCCAGGAGCCAATTTTCAGGGAACGCTACATATTACTGTGGTAATCTGAGTGAACAGAGCAGAACTTAGAGGGATGAAAGGTAAGATTTATTTACCTGGGTATAATCTGTCTCTGGGCTAAAAAGTATGTGGTGGGGCCATTAGGGAAAATCTGAGCTTTTTCCTCCTTGAGTAGATCATGAGACAGTTTACCTGTGGATGGGGAGAATAACTGGTTAGGAAAATTTGAGGTCAGAGAATAGTGTAGGGGGAAGAAAAAAAATCAGCCCATGAAAGGAGCTATCCATCAAAGTTAAGAGACTGTGAACTCTATAAGTTCAAGAATCATTTTTTAATGTTTCTTTTGGCCCTTTCCATAGGCTTGGGAATAGGATAAAAGGGTGAGGATGGCTCACAGGCTAGGCCTACTGTTGCTAAAGAAAAAAAGTATCTTCTTTTATATTGGGCAGTTGGGAACTCATCCTTAAGGCAGCTGATATTCCAGATCTTTTGCAATCTTTCCTTTCTCCTCCTGTCCTGACCTTGTGAAATCAATTGTTATCTCATCGACGACTTACATATATGGCTATTAAATTTCATGTCAGTAAATTTAGCCCAACCATTCCCATCTACTGGAGACCTTTTTAATCTCAACTCTTTTAAAATAGTATTTTATTTTTTCCAATTGCATGTAACAAAAATTTTCAATGTTCATTTTTATAAGATTTTGATTTGCAAATTTTTCTCCCTCCTCGAGATGGTGAGCAATCTGATATAGGTCATACATATGGAGTCATGTAAAATGTATTTTCACATTAGTCATGTTGTGAAAAAAAACAAACCAAAAGAAAAAAACTGAAAAAAACAAAGGAAGCAAAAACAGTGGGCTTTGGTCTGCATTCAGACTCCACAGTTCTTTCTCTGCATGTGGATAGCATTTTCCATCATGAGTCTTTTGGAATTGTCTTGGATCACTGTATTGTTGAGAAGAGCTAAGTCTATCAAAGTTGATCATTGCACAATGTTACTGTATACAACGTTCTCCTGGTTCTGCTCATTTCACTCACCATCAGTTCATGTAAGTCTTTCCAGGTTTTTCTGAAATCCTCCTGCTCATCATTTCTTGTAGCACAATAATGGAACCTTCACTGTTGTCAGTCAATGTATGACCTGACTCTCCTAGTGTCAAATCATATGTAAATTGGATAAGGATGCCAATTGTGTCTCTACCTAAATCATGAATTTATTTTAAAGCAGGCTTTACACAGGATTAATGGCACCCCAAAAAGAACTTCAGTTTGGGGGACAAAGAAGAAGACACCTTAAGCCTCTGAATTGGTAATGAGTTTAGATGGTGACCAGTCCCTAAGAACAGCCATTGATGAGTGGGTAGATCCAGAATGGGAGAATGGGAGTCTGGAGGAGGGAGGGACTTAGGAAAAAGAGTGGGTTTTTCTTACAAGAGGTATCCAGGGAGGAGACTCTTCTTCTCTAGATGGAAGTAAATGTGGTTTTTTCCCCATCTTATCTTCACTGATTCTCTTCAGATTTTTGACTTCTACCGGGGGGAGGAGTGGGCACAACAGAAAAAGTAATAGGTAAGAGGGGTGAGAGTTCCAACTGTTTCCTTCACTTGTCATCTGCCTGATCTATCAGCCAAGACTTGTCCATAAAACAGACTTAAAGGCCCTATAGAGAGAGGAATCCTCTTCTACTCTGTAGACTCCTAGGAAGCTCAGAGCAGGCGGAGACTAATCCTGATATGATCCAAAGGCAGTATGACCCTTTCACATTGGCCGCAAGGATAGAAACCTTGTAGGTCATTTTTTAGCCATATTGTTTTCTCTCCTTTACTCAAATCATTCATATTTTGGAAAACTACTTTATATATAACAAAGTACATAGAAAAAACAATGACACACCAAAAAAGAAAGGGAAGTGTAACAAAATTATCAAGTGGAATTTGAATGAAGAGATATGTGAAGTTACCCCCAGCCTACCCCTTCATGGAGATAGGAGGTCTACAGGTGCCCCATATTGTACATGTTTGTGGACTTTATTCAATGTATAGATCAGTTGTCCTGTTTCTTTCCTCTCTAAAAAGTACCATTTGTCATATAGGATGGCTCTCGGGGAGGGCAGAGGATGGGATTCATATGCTACTATGGTGATAAAAGAAACAGAAAATATTAATAAAATTTTATTAAATAAAATTTTGAGTCTTTACCTATTTTATATTTATACTAGATTTTTGGGCTTTTCAATGTATTGATCAGTTGTGCTGTTTTTTCCTCTCTAAAAAATCCCATTTGTCATATGGAGTGACTCTTTAGGATGGGGAGGATGCATAGGATACTATGGTGATATAAGATACAGAAATTATTAATAAAATCTTATTTTAAAAAACACACAGAAAAAAACCTCCATACAGGGGCTCCTGAATAAAAACTATGGATGTTTGCCTATTTTGAGGGTGAATGAGGAAACACTTTAAGCCCCTGCAGTGGTAATGAATGTGGTTGTTGACTTGTCCCTAAGAACAGCATTTGGTGAGCAGCTGGATCCAGAATAGGGGCATGGGAGACTGGGGGAAAGAAGGTCTCTGAAGAAGAGTGAGTTTTCTTACTGGGGAGATCCACGGAAAACTAGAGGAGGCTTTGTTTCTTCAAACAGAGACAAACATAGTCAATCTCTGAAGAGATTCTTGACTTCTACTTTGGCTGGAGGAAGAGTGAGAAGAAAGAAAACAGAAATAGGTCACAAACATGGAGTATCGAAGTGGACCTTGAGCTTACGATGGACCTTACCCTTTCTTCTTTCCTTTCCCCCAAATAATAGAACAGAAGGAAACCCTGAGAATAGCAAGACAGTTATTTAAACGCTTATAAAGAAAGGCAAACTCAATAGAATATTCATACTTTCAAGTACAATCTTCTCCCTTTTTTTAACAGTGCATATGGAAATGCTCATTTAACTGGTACTTTGAAAATTAAGCATTTTTAAAAAGTGGAAAATAAGAGTAGGATAGTGAATCAATTATGAAGTAGCATGATTATTTTGCTTCAGGAAATATTCAGTTGAGATTGGATAATATGAATTTGTAGTAAATAGGTTTGATATAAATGCTGATAACTGAGGGGCTGAACACGGAGAGAACATACAAGAATGGGAACTCAAGGCCCATTCAAGAGGGAAGGAGGAATATGGTAGGCTCAGACTAGACTTGGGGCTTGACAAGGTATGATTGATTGTTGATTGAAAAAAGGAGCAGCTGATTCAAGGATGATAGTGAGGGCAAAGTCAAGCTGGTTTGCCAAGGGATCAATTCAGGAAATGCTCTGATAGGTAAATCAAAACACTCTGCACTTAAACTACGTACCTTTGTTTTTTCTCGCAACCAATCTAAGCAGTTTTGAACTAGATGTCTCAATACTTCAAAGTCCCTATCACTCTATCCCAAGATAATATAAAAGGTCATGAAAGTTTAGCATTGGCAAGTAGAGACTCAAAGGAAAAAATGAATTTTCCTTAAAGACTAAAGGAATACTTAAAAGAAATGAGGCAAAACACAAATAATGAAATAAAAACTGGAAGAATTGGAAGGAGAATAAATAGATTAAAGTGGAAAATGATACATCTCAACCAATTAACAGCCTTATTGAAAAAATAGTGGCTGGCACAAGGACTGGCACAGGTGCCTAGGGTGGGATCTCCCTACCTAGAGAAATTAAAAAACCTACTTCCTGGAGAGTTGCTATAACTTGGAATGGATATACCCTGGAGGGATTGTGGAGTCTCAGTATACATTATATAACTAGTTACAGATGGATAACCATGTATTGCATGAAAAAATCTTAGATTAGCTCCAGAAGCTTCCACAATTTGTCTTGCCTCAGTTTTTTAGGATGCTCTATTTTGGGTTGTTCTCTTTTTCTAACAATGACTAGTGATCCCCTGAAGGTTAGAAGAGAAAGCTACAGGAATCCAGGAGTCATTTTCCAGGCCAGGTTTTGCAGATAGTCCAGAACTGATTCCCTGGGGAATAAGTTTGTGTTCATCCTTCACTGCCAAAGAAGATAATGCCATTAGAGAAATAATGACATGACTTGCTCTTGACTTTGTTTTTTATTGAGTGAGGGAGGGCTGTGCAGGTCACCAGCCTCACTTCTCCTCCAGAGACATCCCGAATCCAGTGACCAGATATTTGTCAGGATGACTGGGGATGACCCAGGATGAGGCAGTTGGGGTTAAGTGACTTGTCCAAGGTCACACAGCTAGTGAGTGTCAAGTGTCTGAGGTGAGATTTGAACTCAGGTCCCTCTGACTCCTGCACAGGTGCTCTATCCACTGCACCACCTTTTAGAGAATGAATTTCTGGACCCAGGGCTGTCATAGGTAAATTCAAATATTAAAATATCAGATTCCATCTGAACGTGAACTTGATGGCACCAGTGTTATGTAGGAACTCAGCTAAGGATGCATCCCTGAAATGGTGGGGAAAATGTTTGTACTTTGTCTTTACTCTGTCTTGAAAGTAAAGATCTCATTTGTAAGAGCTTATTAATGTTTAACAGAAGTGGGGCACTATTACTGGCCTCTAAAAATGGGGTTCCAATTGATGGCAATAGAGAATAAACTCCCCAATCTCTCAAAGTTACCCCTTGAGATCTCTGAGAGACTGATATAGCTGGCTTGGCTCTGGGAGACAGAGTCAGAGCATTCTCTCTCTTTTTTTTCTTCTACTTTTCTAATCATCCTGAGCCATCTCCAGTCAGTCTGAGAAATATCTGGTCACAGGATCCAGATGACTCAGGAGGAGAAAGTGAGGCTGGTGACCCTGCACAGCCTTCCCTCACACAAAACAAAGTCAAGTGCAAGTCATGTCATCATTTCTCTGATGTCATGATCTTCTTCATAACAAGAACTTTTCTAGTCATTTAAACTTGTTTAAAATTTTTATATCTATTTATTTTAACATTCTTTTATTTTTAAATTTTGAGTTCCAAATTGTTTCTCTCTCACCCCTCTGAGAAGGCAAGAAAAATGTTATCAATTACACATGTTAAATCACACAAAACATATTTCCATATTAACCATATCACAAAAAAACAAAGAAAATGAGAAAACCACTTCAATTTGTGCTCAGAGTTCATCAGGTCACTTTCTGGAGGTAGAATTTTTCGTCATATCTTCCTCGGAATTATCTTGGATCATTGTATTAATTAAAGTAGCCAAGTTTTTCCGCAGTTAATTATCATTACAATATGCTGCTGCTATATACAACGATCTCTCAGTTCTTCTCACTTAACTTTGTTCTTGCCATGTTTCTTCTGAAACTACCCTCCCCAACTGACGAGCATTCCCTCAATTTCCAATTCTTTGTCACCACAAAAAAAAGTTGCTATACAGATTTTTGTGCATGTAGGTCCTTTCCCTCTTTCTTTTCGATCTCTTCAGAATACAAACCTAGCAGTGATTGTTGTCCATACACAGGAAAGGTCTGACTGAACGCAGAATTTCAGAAAATCACAAGGAGAGGTCTGAAGGTTTTGATAAATGAGCAATGCAAAGAAACAGAAGAAAACAATACAATGGGAAAGACAAGAGATCTTTTCCAGAAAATCAGCTAGATCAAGGGAAGCTTTCATGCAAAAATGGGCATGATAAAAGACAAAAATGTAAGATCTTAATGAAAGCAGAAGAAACTAAAAAGAGGTGGCAAGAATCCTCAAAAGAACTATACAAGGAAGGTCTTAACATCACCAATAATCACAGTTACTGATCTGGAGCCAGACATCCTGGAGAATGCAGTATTGTTAGTAGAAGAAAAGAAATTCCAGCGAAGCTGTTTAAAATCCTAAAAGATGATGCTGTTAAAGTTCTGCACTCAATATGCCACCAAATTTGGAAAACTCAACAGTGGTCACCAAATTGGAAAAGATCAGTTTACAACCCAATCCTAAAGAAGGGCAATGCCAAGGAATGTTCAAATGATTGATCAATTGTGCTCATTCCACATGCCAACAAAGTTATGCTTAAAATTCTGCAAGCTAGGCTTCAGCAATATGTGAACTAAGAACTACTAGAAGAGCAGGGTGGCTTTCAAAGAGGCAAAGGAAATAAAGATCAATTTGCCACTATTTGTTGTATTATAGAGAAAGCAAGGGAGTTCCAGAAAAGCATCTAATTCTGATTCATTGACTACACTAAAGCCATTGACTGTGTTGAATCACAATGAAACTGGCAAGCTCCTTTCTCAGGAACCCCTACGTGGGTCAAGAAGTGACGGTTAGAAATGAACATGGAGCAACCTATTGGGTTAAAATTGGGAAAGAAGCACTATAAGATTGTATATTATCATCTTATTTATTTAACTTATATGCAGAGTACATCATGAAAAACGCCAGGCTGGATGAATCAAAAGTCAGAATTCGAGTTGCCAGGGGAAATGTCAACTATCCCAGATATGTAGACGATACCACTCTAATGGCAGAAAGTGAAGAGGAATTAAGAAGCCTCTTGATGAGGCTGAAAGAGGAGAGTGTGAAAGTTGACTTAAAACAACATAAAGAACACATTCACACACACACACACACACAAAACTGATACTGACAAATTGTCTCATCACTTTCGGGCAAATAGAGGGAGAACAAATGGAAGTCATGTCCGATTTTATATTCTTGGCTGTCACTGCGGATGGTGACTATAGCCAGGAAATTAAAAGATGCTTGTCATTGGAAGGAAAGTTATGGCAAGTCTGGACAGCATACTAAAAGGCAGAGACATCACCTTGCCAACAAAAGTCCATATAGTCAAAGCTACGGTTTTTCCAGTAGCAATGTATGGTTGTGAGAATTGGAATGTAAGAAAAGCTGAGCACCACAGAACTGATGCTTTCAAATTGTGGTTCTAGAAAAGACTTCTGAGAGTTTCTGAGAGTAGCAAGAAGATCAAATCAGTCAGTACTTAAAGTAATTAAAGTAGGCTATTCACTTGAAGGTCAAATACTAAAGCTGAAGCTTAAATGCTTTGACCACATGAAACAAAAGATGATACTGATTAGAAAAGATCCTGATGTTGGAAAAGACTGAAGACAAAAGGAAAAGGAGACAGCAGAGGATGAGACAAATAGATACAGCATGGAAGCAATCAATGAACATGAGCTTAGGCAGATTTCAAGAGACAGTGGACGATAGAAAAGTTGAATGTGTCCATGGGATCATGAGTCAGACATGACTGAACAACTGAACAGTAACAAGTCACCTATTTCATTGTTGTCTTATTTTAAAAAGTCACCATATACCCAGCCCCCGCTACCCGGAAACTTTCAGCAACTGATCACCCTGATCAGTCAGCAGCCGTCAACATCAAGGAAAGACCCTTCACCAGCAAAAAGGTTGCAACTCACTGAAGGCTCAGATGATAGCACGGTTTGGTTTTTTTGTTTTGTTTTGTCATGTTTTTTTTAGCAATTAAGTATTTTTTAATTAAGGTATGTACATTTTTAGATGTAATATTATTGCACATTTAATAGACTACAGTGTAGTATAAATATATATTTTTATATGTATTGGGAAGGCAAAAAAAATTCTTGACTCACTTTATTTCGGTGGTTTGGAACCAACTTGCAATATTTCTCAGGTGTGCCTATATATGCTTTAAAAATAAACTGTAGGAAATAGACATTCAGGGTTTCTTTTTGTGCTCTACTATGTATATGGAAACGCTCTTTTTTGTTATTTAGGTTAAAATATATATTTTTAAAAAGTAGATACTGCTTCAGTCTGAGAAAATTTCATTTAGTTGGTCAGGGGGTGGAAGAGAGAATCTGTCTTTTTTGGTCTCTCTCCAAACAGGAGTGCTTGTAGAGTAATAAATTGTTTCTGAGGCAGCTAGTTGGCACAGTGGATAGAGTACTGACCCTGGAATCAGGAAGACCTGACCACAGTTACTAACTGCATATGACTCTGGGCAAGTCACTTAACTGCTATCTGCCTCAATTTCCCCAGCTGTAAAATGAGGACAATGATAGCACCTACGTCACAGAGTTATTGTGAGTATATAATGAGATCATGTTTGTAGAGTGCTTAGCACAATTCCTGGCACAAAGTAGGCGCTAAGTAAATGGATTATAATATAATATAATCCTTTGACAGTTTGACTGGTGTGGAACTTAACCCGTACATTAATTTAGGTAGTGTGGTCATTTTATATATCAGCATGGGAGAAAAAATAAACTGAAAAAAAAGCCCAAAAAATAAACTGAAAAGTGGGTGGGTTAAGGGGTGAAGGTTGGAGTGGGTCATGACGAAATCAGAGCTGTGTAGCTGGTGGAAAATGATGAGAATGAGCATTTGAAAGAAACATTCCATTATCCACCCTCCAGTCATTCCTTTCCGAGAGAGAGAGAGAGAGAGAGAGAGAGAGAGAGAGAGAGAGAGAGAGAGAGAGAGAGAGAGAGAGAGAGAGAGAGAGGAGCTTTTATGGGCTACTGAGGAGATGTACAAGATAACGAGATTCTAACATGAAGTCCAGGAGTGAAGCCAGGAATGCAGCTCTCCATTGTCTACCCTCCAATCCCTTCAGTCAGAGAGAGTGGAACCCCTTGGACAAAGGGTACTATCTATAGAGGTATGTGTTTCAGGTTTCATACTACAAAGCAGAAACCATCAAAATTATTTGATACTGGTTAAAAAGCGCAAAACTTCATTAAAGAAACAGGTTAGGTACACAAGCTCCCCCCTCCCCCCCACCCCCTGCAAAATAATTCCATTGGGAACATGCTAGCATAGTATTTGATGAACCCAAAGATTCCATTACTGGGATAAGCCTTCACTCTTCAACAAATACTGCTGTGTAAGCAAGAAATGAGGCTAAGAGTCTGGCAAAAATTAGATTTAGATCAAAAGCTCATATCATATACCACAAGAAACTCTAAATATGAAAGGTTACATCATTAACAAATTCAAGGAAGAGGGAAGGAAACTCCTTACATAATAATGGATAAAGGAAGAGTTTTTTACCAAACAAGGTATAAAAAGAGATAATTTCGTCTTTTGTGTTTGTACAAACAAATGAATGAGACTAGAAGAGAAAGGAGGACCAACCAATATGGTGGAGTAGGAGGGAGCAGTCCAGCCCAGGTCCCCCCACAACTACTCCAATAAAGTTCTAAAAAAATACCTCACTGATAGTGACTGGGAAATTGAAAAAGAACATTACAGTGAGTCATCTTTCTAGCCCAAGATCCCAAATTTGACCTGCATACAAGAGACCAGGGCAGGAAATGATATTTTCCATAGAGATATTTCATGAGGCTCTTTCAGAACCACACCAGCTACACCTATCGCTCAAGTCCAAACATTCTCCCCAGCACCCTAGGGACACATCCTTAGTTCAGTTCCTATATGACATTGGGTATCATCAAGTTCATGTCTGGATGGGGCAGGATATTTGCATGAATCCTAATCTCAGCTACTCCTGGTGTGGCTCCAGGGTCACCCTCTAAGGTCACTCCCAGCTGCTCCGGATATCAGCGCTGGGCTCTATGTAAAACCTGGCCTGGATAATAACACTTGCATTCCTGTAGCTTGCTCTCTTGACCTTTAGGGTATCACTGGACTTTATGAGCAAGAGACCAACAAAAGTAGCCTAAAGGACTAAGGCAAGATGCAAGGAAGAAGCCTTCGGAGTCAATCTAAGAGCTATTTGCCACACAGTTATTGAATAGTTATAAAATGTCTACCCATGGTCCATTAAGTTCTCTCTATCCAGTCCAGGTTATAGCAACTCCCCAGGGACAGGGTCCTTAGTTTCTCCAGGTGGGGAGATATTGATTACACTAGATTTTAGGAAGTCTGTTAATTGATTAAGAGGTTCCACTTTCTATCTGAACAAAGGAGAGGCATACTGAGTCCCCGTGGTCCTCTGTACCCCTACTCCTTCAGTCCTAGAACCACCCCCCCACTCTTGCATGTTCATGAAATGTCCTGATCCCTTCCGTAGCTATAGTTAAACATGTTACCTGTCCTCTCCAATGACCTTCCAAGGAAAAATCAACTCCCTTTGCCCAACCCTAGTCCCTGGGTCACAGATGGTAGGTTACAGGTTGTTATTCATTCCAGTAACCCTGATTGGGAGCTGGAGACTGCCAGGGGAGAACTCCCTGCTTGAGGGATACAGGCTCTTGCTACCCAAGTCACTTAACAAGGGAATTCAAGCTTAACAGGTGAGAACTTAGTGCCTGAGAGGTGTGTATTCAGAGGATGTCACTCAAATCCATTGACTTTATGAAAGAGTTAACACCTAGTAAGTGACAACTCTGAGGCTGGGGTCTAATAAAAGGCCCTGAGACTCCACCCCTAACTCAGGATATTAAAGGCACTATCCAGGCACCAGGAATCATTTTCCAAAGCCAACAAGCTGAAGGCCACGCCAAGCATCAGAGAGCTCAGGCTGGAGCTCTGACAAAGCACTTGGAGATCCCTGAAGATCTAGCAACTGAGGCAGCTCCCCAGCTCTGAGAGCTCTGACAACATATTCAAGTTGGTGAAGGTAGGACTCACTGCCTGCACAAGTAAGTCAAGGTTTCAGGGGAATGAGAATACTTGGTATGGAGAGAGAATGCTTATTGAAGGATAAAGGTTCTGGACTCGGATGGGAAAAAACTAGAAACTGGTGTTCAGAAATTAATCTGGGAGTGTGGGGCAAGGTCTTTCATGGCCAGGGCTACCCCTAGGTCTCTGGTGAGTCCCCCAGCTACTTACTAATGACCTAGTCTAAGAATCCTCATCCAATCCTTCAGAGAGGAGGGGCATGCTGGGCTCCGGAGGGCTGGTAACTTGGTGAAATGGAAATTATCTAAATTTGGAATCAGAAGATTCCAAACTCTTTGTTCTACAATTTACAACTTCCTCTGTGACCAGTGTCAATCATCTCACTTCGCAGGGCCTCATTTTTTTTTTATCTCTAAAATGAGAGGATTGGATGAGATCTCTAAAGCACTTGCCAACTTCTCACCTAGTGATCTGAAACCACTTCATCTCTGTAACTTAGTTTCATAGAAGAAGGTGCATATCTAAAACCCATGACCCTTTCAAAGCTATCTATAATATTCTCTTCTCCTCAGATGGAAACCAAGGAAGTATCCAGAAACTGGGAGCCTAGGAAAGAGGAAACGATGGGTTCCTTCACCTTTCACACTGGAACACTCTGTGGCCTCCAACCTTTACTGCTCTCTTCAGGTAAAAACCACCAACCCCCCCCTCCCAAGAGGATCCCTGAGCCTCATTTTCCCCATTCTACTTGCATCTGTACCTCAGGCACTCAACCAAGGAACTGGGCACTGAGTGTTCTCAGTTATACTGCAAGAAGGAATTATACCTACTCTTTTACCCCCAAACACCCAAATTCCTTGTTGAGATCTTCAAAGACATTAGCACAACAATGATTAGATTTGTGTTTGACTGAAAAAAAGAGATCGTTGAATCTGTTTTCCTGAACTGAGTTATATATACTACTTTCTTAACCACACTCCTCCAACCCCCACAGAGTGGTCAAAAAGAAATATCCAGCTTGTATTAATTGTATTCATTGCAGGGGAGGAAGGAAGGAAGGAAGGATGGAAGGAAGGAAGGAAGGAAGGGCAGGAAAAAAGAGGAAGGAAGGAAGGAAGGAAGGAAGGAAGGAAGGAAGGAAGGAAGGAAGGAAGGAAGGAAGGAAGGGCAGGAAAAAAGAGGAAGGGAGGAAGGAAGGAAGGAGGCAGAATTTGGGGGACCTGGAAAACATACAATTTTTCCCTAAGACAAAAGCCTTGTTCTTATAGTGTTCACATTCTGCTGTTTTTGTTGGGATCCTTTCATAAGCTCCCTTTTGGGGGGCTGGTTCCTTCATCTCTATTAATTTCTTTCTCTGTCTGTTCTATCCATCCACAGGTGAATCACTCCAGAAAGATTCCACCAACGTTCCAACTCAGGTAAGGATATTCCACCCAGCTCCCCACCTACTCCAGTCAAATCCCTACCCTTTCTTCTCTGATCCTACCAGCCCCAACAGTAAATTTCCAGGGAAGGGAAAAAGGGACAGCAGGTAGCTTTCCTCACATACTACCACAACCACCCCTGATGTCTTCAATTGGAAGGGCAGGAGAGCACTAAGTAATCTTGGGACTCAGGGAGATGACACTTTCCCAGGACAAATGAGATGTTTTCTCAACCAGGAGGAAGTTCTAGAACTAAGAGGAATTGATGCTCTTATGTCTGTTTTCCCCTTCCCAGGTAACCCAAGACTTTAGGTACAAGAAATTGGATACCCATATGAGATTCGGAGTGTCCATGTGGCACTATGCTTCTCCAGGGCCAGATCAGGCTAATCTTGTGCGATGGTTTAAGCCTTGGGAGACAGGGCCAAGGTCAGTAGATGATGAAGAATTCAGCTGGTCTACAGGTTATCTCCCACGGACCTCGATGGACCAGGAATTCCGGGAGGAAACTAGAAGTCAGCTTCAGGAGGCAGTCAACGTCATTCGGGAGATCCAGGAGACAGGAGGCCAAGTACCTTCCATAAAGGTGATCATAAAGGTAGCAAACCAAAGATGGGCCTCCAGGTCATCCAAGCAGGTCCCCAGGCCAAGATTGCACTCCAGAAGAAGACTTGTCTTTGACTCTTAATCCCCTCCTAAGAAATCTGTTCTTGGGGCTGCTAGGTATCAAAGTGGATAGAACACTGGCCCTGGAATCAGGAGGATCCTGAGTTCAAATCCAGCCTTAGACCTTTATTAGCTGTGCCACTCTGGGCAAGTCACTTAACCCCAATTGTCTCTGTCCCCGCCCCCGCCCCAAATCTGTTCCTATGTTGGCTGGCTTAGCCCATTAAAGACTTTGTGACCTTGACTTCATCACTTCCCCTTTCTAGGCTTCAGTTTCCTTTTCTCTCCAATGAAGGGCTTCTTCTAAGTGACTCTTGAGGTTTCCAATTGGTCTAAATCTGTAATCTTTTGTGTTCTCCCCTTTGAAATTTTGAAAATAAAAGGTCATTCCCATGGAAAATACTGTGTGTTTGGAGCATTGATCTTCTACATCCTGCTGCTCCCTTTCTCTGTGGTCACCTTAGCACTCCAAAGGCCACCATTTCCCCCAAAACCCTCACATAGTCTCCAGCCTCAGTGATGTCTCCCTTCCCCTGTTCCCCCACAGCAGGGGTCCTTAAGTCCCTGAACACGTGACCTCAAATCATTTCCACGCTTTTGTTCCACAGCTAGGTGGTACTAATCACTGGAGTCACTGAGCCCAGAGTGTGTTGCTCTGTGACTGGGGCAAGATCATTAGGTCTGCCAGGGTTTCTCTACCTGTGAATTGGGGAGAATAGTAACACAGGCCCAAGTCTTTCTGAAGTACTTTGCAAACCTTGAAGGGCTATACAGATGCTAGTTCTTACCCATGGGAGTTTCTTAAAGCTGTTGAGTAAACTAGAAACTACTTGAGGGAAGGGACTACTTTAATTTATTTTTGTATCCGCAGTGCCTAGCACATGGAGGAACACTTAATCGATGCTTGTTGAATTAAATTAGAGATAAAAAAAAATTGTTGTATTCAAATGTTCGAATGACAGAACATGGGATAGAAATGGGATTAATCTTATATGGGTTTTAGACATCTCCAGCTGGATATCCTGTAGACATCTGCAATTCAGTATGTCCAAGACTAAACTTGTCATCTTTCCTCTCAAACCCTAGGACAGCAGAGTTTGAGAGGGAAGATAACGATCTCACTATCACCTTTGTAGATGAATTAACATCTGATAGTTAAGAGCACAGGGCTTGAAAGGTGGGTTCTGGGTTCTGGGATGCTTTCCCAACCATAATATTAAAGGTCCTAGATTCTTTCATTGAAGTCAACATACTGAAAGTGAGAAAGTGTAAGACAGATGAACACAGTACACTTGAGGGCTGCTAGCACAGGTTCACTCTTGATTTGGTCAGACAGGAAAGACACTAAGAAGGGGTTAATAATCTTACTTTGTTGTAGTCTAGTTTTCTCAGAAGAGAATTGCTGATAATGGGAGCATAAACTCCTAGAGCATTTCCTAATCTCCCTTCTCCCAGGGGCTGGTGAGAAGCGGGGGCAACTACCTCTATGTCTTGATGGGGTCAATCGAGACAGGCACAACTTCTGCTCTCCCTTCTTCCCTTCAAGCCTCAATGGGGGCCAGTTGAGGCAAACACAGATTCCTCCCAAACCTTGATAGGGACCAATCAAGGCACGCACAGCATTCCAACTTGTGCACTCAACCCTAAGGTTCCCCCCAAGCCCTAGTGGGGGCTAGTTGAGGCACACACAGCATTCAACCCTAAGGGTTCCCCATTCACTCTCTAGTGACCACCTGTTTTATAGGCCAACAGACAAAGAAGGTATATTGCCAGCAATAGCCTCACAAGTTTATATCACCTCATCCCTGAGTCTCACTGTGCAGCTGCAGTGGATTTCTATATTATTTGCCATTATATAACTCTACTCAAGCGTGGAGATGTTTTGAATCATAACTGTGGGAACTCATATCTAGTACCTGGGAACTGGAGATTGTCTATGGATCCTGGGAAACTGAACTCTGAGAAATAATAACAAATTCACTTTGCACACACTAAAATCCACCTTACGTATAGAGAGAGATCAGCTAAGAGTTAAGACTGGATACCTGAGAAGGAAACTGAGGATTCCTAAATATCTGTAAAATCAGATACAAGATTCTGAAAACAAACCAACACCTAAGACCCCAAACTTCAGAGTTATTGCCACCAAGAATGTACCAGAGTTAACACCATGGTTGTGGTGAGTTTTGAGGCAGTGAGCCTGAGGGTCGAAGAAAAGTGACTGAAAGATGAAGCTAGGAGTCTAGAGGGAAGAAGTAGGATAGGTAGGGGAGGGGAATCTGGGAGATCAGAGTGAGAGCCCATCCTGGGATGTCTCTCCGGACTAAGGTTCAACGTCCTCCCTAAGGGGGCCAGCTCTGGAGGCAGCCTGGTATAGAAGACCTAAACTCTATTCTGCTGCTTTGACACACTTAGGTGACTTTGAGGATGTGACCACCTCTAAGGGCATTGGTTTCCTTGACTAAAGCAGTTTGGAATAGAGATTCTCCCAAATTCCCTTGAATACCCAACCCTATGATCCTAAACTGCTTCAATGTGATCGGGTGCAGGGAGAGATGGAGAGTGGAGATGACGCGGAGTCGGGCCCACAAGTCCAAAGCCCAGTTAGAAGCATCTCCATGCCACTTCCCCACTTCTACTTCCCCTCAGCCAGAGAGCCATCCTGCTCCCTGCCTTCGTCCCCTTTGCGGTCAGGATTCCTCATCTCCTCCCCAAAATCTTTCGCATATGCTACAACAGTCCCCACAACTGCTGTCCTTGGGCCGCTAGCGTCACTAACGATGTTACCTTTCAGAGGCAGTTCTGACAGTTGTATCCCTGCTCACAACCTCAGTTTCCTTGTCTGTAAGTCAGGGGTGATGAAAATTCTCCTGCACCCGCCTCGGACACACTCTCCGAAGGAGTGAGAGTGTCTGTCGATGGGAACCTGCTATCTTCCCAGGTCTAGCTGCTGTGTCTCTCCCCTCCTCCTCAGTCTCTCAACAGATCCAAAAGCAAGGTCGGGCATATTCTGCGCTTCCCATCTCCACTTCCAGATCCTTCCTTTACCACTTCCCTCAGTGACCTCTCCTCCTTGCAATGCCATGATGTCTAACATTGCCCTCTTCTCTCTAACCTTCTCACTGACAGCAGTGGACCTCCAGGACATAATGCTCAAGGACTCTGCCAGTGAATTCGCAGAATTCTTCATCCCACTTTCCCCGACACCATCCTCAGAGACTTCAGGATTCTACTTCCATCCCCTTACTAAGTCCCTGGATTCACAGTTGGGCAAACTTAATTCCCTAGACAAGATTTTCCTCAGTTATCCAGATGGTGGTTCAGACCTTAGAACTTCAAAATTATCAACTCCACAGAACCTGAGTTTCTGATCCCCTGATAGGACCATTTTAATTCTGCCTTCCCTTCCTTTCGGAAATTCTCACATTTCCAATATTTTACTGGTTTTATCTCATTAGTCTCCACATTTGGATAACATTCCCTTCCCCACTCAGCTCCTACTCTGAGAGGAGCTTCTTATCTAGCATCAGGCCTTCACTTTTATTTTTCTACAATTAAAACATCTCTTAAATCTAAATCTCCAGTTTCAACTTCTCTGAAAAAAAAGTCTTGAACATCCCTCTGCCTGATGGACATCTCCAGATGACTATCCCACCAGCCCCTCAAACTCAAGATGTCCAAACTTATGAATCCCTCCCCAACGACCTTCTCTATGTCTGGACAGAAAATAATCTGGCATTGTGAAGCAAGGTCCTGGGCTGCTGCAAGGCCTCTGGTATGTCCCCTAGGCTCCTGCCCATCTTCCTGGCCTCAGAACTAGGCTTCTCAGTGAAGGGCTAATGAGACAGTTCTGCAGGAAGCCAGATATAGTGAAAAGATCTCACTGTTCTCCCATTTACAACTACCTATGTGACTGACCTTAGAGCAAATTAGGACACTTCTCATGTCTGAAATGAAAGGCTCTTTAATGCCCCTTCCAATTTTTAATTCTACCATCCTAAACCACTCCTATCCTTAAGGAACTCCATAGCTAAGCTTAGGAAATTACAGGGCATGGCTGGCAACCCCCTTGAAACTACTTACTCTTTCTGATTTCCTTCTTGCCTTAGCCAAAATGGAATCCAAGCTTGTGCCTGGAAGGAGCCAATGGTAGGCTCCTTCTTCTTCCATCCTAAGAGCCTTCAGCAAGAAGTGTTAACCCCTTCTTCCAAGTCATCCACTTTTCCCAAATTGCATCCATTCTGTACATCTTGAGGAGGATCTAGCTTACGGACTGGTCAGAGTTCTCCTCATTTATCTATGCAGGAGGTTACCGTAGCTATTCCTTTACCCTCAAACATAACAAAGTTCTTCAAAGCAATTAGGCCAACAGTGACTAGATTGAAGTTATGACTTCAAAAGACCTGGGGTACCTTTTTAACCTCCCACTCCTTCCAACTGAGGAGTCAAAAAGAAACTTGAGAGTCTGCTCTGTGCAGAGTCCAGAAGGTAGGGCAGATCCCTGAAAAACATATACACCTAAGACAAAAGTCCTGCTATCATAGAACTCTCTGTTGGCTTTGGGGAGACCCTTTCATTGGTTGCCACTTTTTTCTGTGCCCCCTGGTCCCTCAAATAGTCTCTTACCACAATTGATTTTCATCCCACTCTTTCCCTTCCCAAGGGAAACACTTTCATCTTCTCCAGCAGTAAAAGGCCCACATTCTCCCAAGAGGTTCCACCAGGCACTTCTCAGTCCAGAGGCAATCCTATTATGCCCACGCAAGTAAATCCCACCTCAACCTCCATAACCTAAATCCCCACCGTCTGCTCTGATTCCTCCAGTTCCATTGGAATAGGAGTTCCATTGAGAGGTGGGATTGGGCTGGGCTGGTGGTAGATGACCTTCCCTACCACCACCACAGAGATATTGATGGGAATCCCTTGTGTCTTTAAGTTGAGAGAGGCAAGGGAACATTAAATAATCCAGGAACATGAGATGAGACTTCTCCAGGACAAATATGGCACTTCCACCAACCAGGAAGAAGTCCTGGCATTAAGAGGAAGGACACTGGTGTTCCTCTGTCTCTTCTTTTTAAGTGACCCAAGATTCAGG
Organism: Bettongia penicillata ogilbyi; assembly: GCA_023548195.1. NCBI lineage: Eukaryota > Metazoa > Chordata > Mammalia > Diprotodontia > Potoroidae > Bettongia > Bettongia penicillata. Next base: position 7,700,367 of record JAJHZJ010000120.1, on the reverse strand, counting down.
GTACAAAAAGCTGGGCATTACTTGAGATTTGGAGTGTCTGTTTGGAACTGTGTTCCTACTGAAAGCCCCAGCTGCAGTGCAGGCTGCCTTTCTGCAGTGGTTTAGGTGCTGAGAGACAGGATTCTGCAGAGGCTGACAAAGAATTCAGCTGCACTATAGGTCAATGCCTGTTTCCCTTGGCAACCAGACAGATGCAGGAAGCAGGAGCCTGCATCCCTCCCAACCAAGTGGTCCTCCAGCTTCCAAACCAAAGACCTGCCATCTGTGCTCTGAAGCATTCAGCCAGAACCCACCCTAAATTAAGACATCTCTCTGACTCTCTACCAACCGCTCACCTGCCTTCTCACTTCCACCTCCAACCCCATCCAGGGGCCTAACCCTGCTGGTTCTCCCTGACACCTTGTATAAGTCACTTCCAATTGAGAGGGGAGATGGGGGCAGGGTGTAGCTCCCTTGACCTCTCTCTCAAATCAAGACCTTTTATGCAATGCTCTCTATGGTCTCTTACTCATCCCAATCTACCTGAAGTTGGAAAATCAGTCTTTTACTTTTTTTAAAATTTAAAAATATAAAAAATTTTAAAAATCCATCTTTGGTGGATTTCTGGCAAAGCTGTTAATATTTCATGTTATTCTTGTGGAAAAGATGGAGAGATATAGACTGAATGATAATATAATTTTCAGAGCTAGTTGGAAGAGAAGGCAATCAAAGTGTGCTAAGGTTAGCCTGACAAGAAATTGCCAGTGGAGTACCCTAGTGGTCTATGCTGGCCCTCTGTATATTTCATGTTTTCCAGTAACTTGGATAAAAGGATACATAACATGCTCATCTGTATTAAAGATGAAACAAACCTGGGGGCGGGGGGATAGCTAATACACTGGATGATGGGCAGGATCCAAAAAGATCTTGACAGGCTAGCTAGACCATTGGTCTGAATTTTGTAAGCCTGGACTCATTAGAGGTCAGTTGAAAACCTCACATTTGGGTAAGGAGTTATTCTAAAAAAGGAAGATTTGCAAGAAAGCAGTTACTCTAAAAAAAGCTTTGGAAGTTTTAGTGATCTACGGTCATTTTTACGGTCCCTTACTGTTATCAGTCTCTAAGCCTGTGGAATACAATTTTTTGGAATTTCAAACAAGTCTCTTCATGGGACATGTCTATGGAAAATGCTGTGTGTTTCACCCCTATCACTCTTATCCTTCTCTCCACAGGCCCAGGAGAAGCAGTGAACATACTCCTTTTTCATGGCCACTTCTACAACCTCCCCTTGGTTCACCTTCTTTAAAGGCCATCTGACCTTGCAACCTTTTCCCTACCCTTCTCACTGATACAGACGGATAAACCTAAGTATGTAAACCACATGGGGTAGCTATTTGGCACAGAAAAGGTATGGACCAGCCTCTTAAGCCAAATACTCAGAAATAGTTCCCAATGGACACCTGGAATATGAAAAATAATTTTGACATAAATTACAGAAAAATGGATGAAGATCATGGATAAAGCAAGGCTCTCCACCATTGCTGCCACTACCATTTGATATATTTGCTTTAGCACATGAAAGATAAACAGAAGGAATAAAGACAGGCAAAGAGGATACAAAGTGATTGCTTTTTACATATTATATATTGATTTACTTGGAGAACCCTAGAGAATAAACTTAAAAAATTAATGGAAAAAATAACTGGCAAAGTTGCACCATATAAAATCAATCCACATAAATGATCAATATTTCAGTATATTACCAACAAAATCCAGCAGTCACGATTAGAAAGAGAAATTCTATTTAAAATAACTACTTAAATTTTTAAATACTTGCTAGTCTATCTACAAAGATACACATAAGAACTATATGAATACAACTATAAAATATTCTTTAAGGAAATGAAGACACACTTTAATAATTAGAGAAATACCCATTGCTCATGGTTGAGCCACACCAATACAATGAAAATTGACAGTGTTACCTAGATTGCTTATTTAGTGCTATAGCAATCAAAGTACCAAAGGATTACTTTACAGAACTAATGATAATAATAAAATTAATCTGTGGGAACAAAAGATACAGAATCATAAGGGAAATACCGCAAAATATGAAAATGAGTGGTGATAAGGAAGGAAATCATCCAAACAATGTGGCACTGGTTTAAAAAAGAGAGAGATCAATCAGTGGAATAAATTAGGTTCAAAGCATACAGAAGCGAAGAAAAGTAGTAGTTTTGTGTTTGGTAAACTCAAATAGGCCAGCTACATAGATGAAGATTCACTACTGGACAAAAACTGCTGGGGAAGACTTTACAGCAGTCTGACAGAATTAGGTTTAGATGAACATCTCATAATACACACTAGCATTATCCAAATGTTGTCTATATGACTTAAAAATAAAGGTTACATCACAAAAAAAAAAAAAACCAACAAAAAAACTAGAACAAGGAAGCAATCTTCTTTCTGACCTTTTCCACAGATATAGGGGAACAGTTCTTGACCAAACAGGGGATAAAGAAGACAACAAAATAAGAAGATAAAATGCATTACATAAAATTAAAAAATTTTTGTACAATCAAAACCAAGTGAGCCAAGATTAGAATGGATACTTGTAGGAATTTCTCTGATGAAGGTCTCATTTCAAAGATAAATAAGAAGTGATTGAAGTTTACAAAAATAAATGCCACCCCCCCAATTTACAAGCTGTCAATTTATGATCAGAGGATATAAGAAGGGAAGAAAGAGCCATGTGAGGGTTGGGGGGAACCTCAAAATTGCTAATGCTGAGAGAAATTAAAGCAACTCTGAGATCCTTGGCAGATTGTCATAGATGACAACAAAAGGAAAATAACAAAAGGCAGAAGTGCTTTGGGAAAACAGGCACGTTAGATATTCTGGAAACCATTAGAACTATGCCCCCAAAGTACCAAAACTCTATAACCTTTCACCATCCAAACCCCTACTAGATCTATATTTCAAGGAGATCACAGGAAGAGGAAAAGGATACATTATGTATAAAAATTACTGATAGCAACGCTTTATAGTGGCAAAGACCTGGAATCTAAAAGGTGACCATTACTTGAGGAATGGCTGAAAAAGTATGGTATATGAATATAAGAGAATATTACTATGCCTTAAGAAATGATGAGAGACACTGTCAGTGAAAGCCAGGAATGCTTGCATGAATTAATATAAAGTAAAGTGATCAGAACCAAGAGAAAACTGATACTGTAACAACATTGTGAAAAAACAACTTTAAAAAAACCACATTAACACTTATCACTACAATGACCAATTATGACAGCAGGAAATCTGTGATGAAGTCCAATGCCTAATACTGGAAAGAGAACTGACAAATTCAAGATGCAGAAAGAGGCATACTTTTTTTTCTGTTAAAAGCTTTATTGAACAAAAGATAAAACATGAAATTTTGAGTTTATGAAGCAAAGACACTTTCTTGATGAAGGTGCATCTTGTGCTAAGTAACCTTATTAACAGCAATATAACTTGTAAGTGGTATCAATAAGTCAAGAAAAGGGAGAATTCATGGGGACACTGGTATTGGTTGACATGGGGGCTAGGTCAAATCTAGCGTCTCAGACTGAAGCTGCTCCTTGCCCCATTCTCCTAAATTCAGTAAAAAATTACTCCTATCGATTGTTATTGTAAATGAGAACTTGGTTGGGAAAGGATTTTTTTTTAAATTTCTTATTTGTTGTAACAATTAACTTTGGAAAACTTGCTATTTCTCCTGTATGTGCCTATATGAGAAAAGGAACAAATGATATCAATGATGGCAGGCCCTTGGCAGAGAAACGAGGCCTTGCCTTTCATGCAATTTCTGAAATGACATTTTCTTGTCTAAGCAACTTCCTTGCTCTGCCTGGAATGTATCTCACCTAATCAGGCGGCCAAAATCCTCAAAGACCAGGGGGAAGCAGGTCATCCCAAACTGTTACAAGGCAGTTACAACACAAAAGGGCAAACATCCGCCCTCGAAGCACACAGGACAGGGTCACGCATAAACTGCACCCCACTGGCAAGGTGACTCGTTGGGCGTCCCACCTACAAGCCTCCCACCCAACACACGGTCGTACAAAGCAGGGGTGCCCAGACACCAAACACCTGCGGGAGACACCCCCTTGCTCTGTCACTGGTTAAACGTTCACCTCCGGAGAGCAGACACTCAGGATGCTTCCGTCAAGCACGGAGAAGCGTTCTACGACACGCAAACACCACAAATGACGTCATTTTCAGCCACAGTACCCACTACGGGAAGCTAAGCTAGGAGCTACTGAACACCAAGGACGATAAAAGGAGGTCTCAGCACCACCCGCCCCCCCACCCCACCGCCCCCCAAAGCCGTGCCCCCCTGCCCCAGACCCAGACGGGGACCCGCACGAGGGGCATCCGCAGCCGCCCCGGTTCAAGGGGCGGAGAGAGGGGACTCTCGGGAAGGGGACCCCGTGTTTTCCTCGGGAGGAAACACGGTGAGGGTGCAAGCCCGGATGCCCCCGAGGGACTCGGGCAGGTCGAAAACTTTGTGCCACTCGTCCTTCTCGGGGTCGTACTTCTGGACGATCTCGACCATGCAGCGGTTGTTCCAGGAGTACCCCCCCACCACGTAGATCTTATCCTCGAACACCGCCACCCCGACATCGCTCTGGCCCCTCAACATGGCGGCGATGGGGGTCCACTGGTCCAGGGCCGGCAGGTAGTATTCGCAGCTGAGGACGTCGTCATAATCGCTGGTTCCCCTGAAGTGGTTCCCCCCGATCACGTAGAGCTTCTCTCCCACAGTACACATGCAGTGCAGCCCCCTGACGGTGGTCATGGGGGCCTTCTGAGTCCACTTGTCCGTGTCCGGGTCGAAGCACATGAGCTCCTTCTGGAAGGTGTCGTGCGTGATGCCCCCCGAGATATACATGAGGCCCCCGTAGACGGTGCCCGCGTGGCCGTAGTGGGGCTCGCTCATCTTGGCCACGTAGCTCCACTCGTTCATGCGGGGGCTGTAGCACTCGACCGTGGCCAGCTCGCCCGCCGCGTTGCGGCCCCCGACGGCGTACAGGTGGCCCTTGAGCGCGCTCAGGTGGAAGAAGGTGCGCTTCTCGTTGAGGGGCGCCACCAGGATCCACTTGTTGGAGCGCGGGTCGAAGCGGAAGACCGTGTCCACGGCCGTCTTGCCCTTGGTGTCGTAGTTGCTCTGGCCCCCCACCACGTAGAGGAAGTTGCCGATGACGGCGATGCCGTGCTGGTAGCGGGGCGCGTCCATGGGCGCCAGCGACTTCCACTCGTTGGCCTTCTCGTCGTACATGCGCAGCTCCTTGCTGACCACCAGCTGCTGCCGCAGCACCCCGCCCAAGGTGACCAGGTGCGTGCTGTCCGAGCGGATGGCCGTGCGCTCCGACTGCATGACGGGCTGCATGTAGGGCATCATCTGGTAGTTGCTGGCCTCCAGCAGCAGGTTCACGCAGGTGTTGTCGGCGCGCATGAAGTCCACCGTCTGCACGTAGTTGATGAGGTCCTGCGGCGACATGAGCGGGAAGCGGATGTTCTTCATGAGCTTGGGCGCCAGCTCCATGCGCGGCTCCTCGTGGCGCAGCCAGCGGCACGCGGCCTTGAAGAGCTCCAGCTCGCCGCAGTGCTTGAGGCTGTTGCTGGCCAGCGCCGCGGCCAGCCGCTCGAAGGGCAGCTTCTCGAACTCGCCGCTGTGCAGCAGCGCGGGGAAGTTGCGCAGGATGAAGTTGTTCACGTACTTGTCCACCTCCGTCAGGTTGTAGGTGTTGGCCAGCCGCCCCACCTCCACGCAGTTCTCCAGGGACACGCCCGAGATGAGGAAGACCTTGCAGAAGTCCAGGGCCGGCAGCACCTGCAGGAAGCTGGCCGCCTCCAGCGTGTCCTGCAGGTTGTCCATGGTCAGCGACAGCTTGGCCGTGTAGATGAAGTCGATGATCTTCCTGAGGCCCACCGCGTTCACGCCGTGCAGCTTGATGCACTTGAGATCCTGCTCCTTCATGCCCCCCGTGAACATGGCCTTGAAGTAGTCGCTGGCCGAGGCCATCATGGCCCGGTGCACGGGGAACGCTTCATCGCCGTCGCCGGGCACCAGGCTCACGTCGCACAGCAAGCCCTCCCCGCGCAGCTGGTCGAAGCCCCGCAGCACCACCGAGCTGTGCGTGTTGCTGCGGAAGAACCGGGTCGTGCCGGCCTTGGACGACTGCAAGTGGGCGGACACGCCCATCTCGCCGCCGCCGCCGCCGCCGCCGCTCCCCAGGGACGCCTTCACGTGAGCCTCCTCGTCGGGCCCCAGGCACCGCTCGCCGATGGCCGCCAGGAGCTCCCCTCCGGGGCCGCGATGGTCCATCCCCCCGCGCCGCTGCCCTCGTCCGCGGAGGGCCCGGGACGGACGCTGCTGACGCCGCCGCCGCCGCTGCTGCTCCGGGGCTCGGGCTCGGCTCGGCTCCTCTGCGGGCGGGGGAGGAGGAGGAGGAGGGGGGAGGGGAGGGGGCTGCGCCGCTCGCGCGCCCGCGGGCTCGGGGGGGGGGGGCGCGCCGAGGTGGGGGGGCGCTGGCGGGCTCGCGGCCTCCTCCCGAGGCCCCCCGCCTTCCGCGGTCCGCGCTAGGCCTCTGCGCGGCCCCGGCCCCGGCTGGCGGGCCTCGGCGTCCGCGCGCCCTAGCCTGCCGGGCGGTCCCTGGGGGCGGTCGGGCCCCGCCGGAGCTGGGCCCCCGGAGCCCGGGCCTCGGTCGTCCGGCGGAGATCCGGGCCCTGGGCCCCCAGCCTGGGAGCCTGTGGTGCGGCTGGAGCCGACTGCGCCGCCGCTGGGGCCGGGGCCGGGGCCGGGGCTGCTGCCGGGGCTCCCGCTGCTGCCGCCTCCGCCGCCGCCGCCGCCGCAACTGCAGAGACGTACATTTCTGGAGGGGAGAACGTGGAGATGGGTTTTGCTTGACTATGCACATCGGTTACTGGGGGGAAGGGGCGGGCAGGTGGGAGGGAGAAGAAAACAAATGCTCGATCGCTGAAAATAAAGAGAAAAAACGCATGGAGGTCTTTCGTAATTGTGCTTAAGGGAAGAGGGATTTTTTTCTCTCTGAAAAAGTGTATCCGAATCTTTTGTTTTTGCATCCCTTCCATTCCTGAAAGCATCCCCCCCGCCCCCCGGACAGCTTTTGTTTTCACAAAGAATGAAAAGAAAGACCCACTATTTCGGCCAAACTAGCCAATAGCTGGCCCGATTCAGAGCGGGTACGGAGGGTTCAGAACACACCCATCACCCTCCCCCTCTGCAGAGAGGTGCCTCGAGAGCGTCCTCCTGCCTCTCCCTGGGAGCCGAGCCCAACGTTCTGGTGTGCTTTTATTTTGTGTCTGTTTTACTGCCCAGACACCTTTCCCCGTGCGCTGCACGCGTTCGTGTGAAACCGACACAGTGAGGGCACCCTTGGCGTGGTCCTTTACCAACCCTCGCTGTCCTTACCGTCCCCTTCCTATCCAAAGCCTGCCATCTGCTGACCAAGGTCATCGGAAAATCTTCTGGTAAATACCCCTAACATGGAGCTGAGTGCAATCAGTGCTAAAGTCAAGGCCACTTAGGATCTTTCCTGGGCTTTCACAATCCAACACAGGCATAGACAGGTTCAAGAAGAGGCAGTGGTGTGTCTGTTACGACAGCAGAGGCAGTACTGACAACCTCAAGATTCTTATTAAGGGTTTATCATGCGTAAGGGAGTGTGCTGATGGCTGCAGATGTGGAAGTATCTAAGGCGAATAAGTGCACTATTGGAGGGTGATGTCATCCCACAGGGAAGGGGCTGCAGGGCTTGTTTCCAGGAAAGCATGGTGCTGTGTAACAAGAGTGACCAGCTCCCTGATTTGGAGCATCCATAGACAGTGTCTAACTTTCCATTCTGCTTACCACAGGGGGAAGGAAAGGACTGTACTATTTGACCACAAAACCAGACTTGGGGTTTATTCAAAAGACCTGATAGGGTTGGAATGGGATTTGGGGTTAGAATGGGAGGCCTAGTACTCAGTCCTGCCTGGCTGTGTTTGAGTGAGAGAGAAACCTCAGGCCTTTGTGTCTCTGCACTAGGATTGTGTGGGCTGGGCTTCTTCTCCTTCTGTCTTTGTTGTGTCTAACAGTGGGGGTGGAGAAGATATTCTGGAATGGGAGCTTGAAGTGTATTGGGTTAAAAAAAAAACACTGCACTGCCTCTCAGGGGTACCCCCAGATACTTCAGAGGGGTGGATGGAACTGTCTGCTGGCCGAATGAGCCAAGAATGTCCCTACACATGTCAGGGAAAATGTGTCAGATGCTGCTGATGGATCAAGAGGGTTAAGGGTTGAGAATCATTAGATTTGGCAATTAAAAGATCAAGGAGAGGAGAGAGATAAGACATAAGCTATCTGAGGATGGAGGAGACAAGAGGGTGTTGATAGGACAGTAGAGAAGGAGCTAAAATATCGCGAGAGACTGAAGATAAGAGAGATAGTTGGGGCAATCTGCTGGAGGACTAGAGGAGAGGGAGCTGAGGGTGCATGTAGCAGGACTGGCCTTAGCAAAGAGAAGAAGCACCTTTTCTTATGGGAGTGAAAGAACAGATAATGGGGAAGGTGTCTGAGGGATAGAGGAACAGTAGTGGAAAAGAGGGTGCTATGAGTGAATGCACTCAGTCTTTTTCTGTGCTTTGATTAAGCAGAAGATCTTGGAAAAGAGAAACTTGAGAATAAGTGACAAGATCTGGAACTGATGCTTCAGAGGTTCAAAAGAACAGGGTGATAAAGAGTTAAAATACAAAGGAAGCCATTCTCCAGTTTCCTTACTCCTAAATCTCCCAAAGCACTTAAGAGAACCTGGGGAGTGGGGTGGGCTTGTTTTATTTTACTTCTCACTTCACAAGCATTTGTCCCTCTTACCATCACCCACCAGTGGGAGGGGAGGGAGTCCCTTGTAAGAAATATGCATAGGCAAGTAATAATAGCTCTGAAGCTGAGCATATCCAAAAATGTATTTCTTATTCTGTATATTTAGTCCTATGCCTCTCCCTCAGGAGGTGGGTAACATCTTTCATTATGAGTCTTCTGCAGTTATGGTTCCTAGGCTTGTCAAAGTTGTTTGTCTTTACAATATTATTATTATTATATAAATTTTTTTGCTCACTTCTCTTTCTCTGAAAGTGTCCCTTCCATTATTTCTTATGGAACAAGATTATTTGATTACATTCATATACTGTAATTTGCCCAGCCATTCCCCAACTGGTTGGCACCTATGTGTTAAAAAGAAAAGAATTCTTATAAATATAATATTATATTATATATAATATATTATAAAAATATAATATATAATTCTTATAAATCTTATGGGTCTTTTTCATTTTTTCCCATTTTTCTAGGATAGAAAACTAGTAATCCTGGGTGCAAAGGGTATGCACAGTTTGGTTTTTTAGGGGGCATAATTCTAAATTGCTTTCCAAATGTTGGGAGAGCACCGGTTTACCCACAGTTCACTACTAAGACTATCCTTTACTCTACCACCAACAAAGTCCTCTGATGTTTGTCATTCTCCTCTTTTTAAAAAATCTGTGCCAGTCTCAGGAATAAGAACTGCAACCTCAGAACTGCTTTAATTTGCATTTGTCTACTTAATAGGGATTGGGTCTTTTTTCATATGATGACTATTTTTTTCCTCTTGAGAACAGCCTGTTCATATCCTTTTGACTATTTATAAATTGGAGAATGGCTTGTATTCTTATAAATTTGAATAAATTCTTTGTATATGTACAGTGACTTCCCTGCCCCCCACTTCCTGAAGGTCAAGTATGCTACATTTCACTCCAGGTCCTTTTATAACCAATTAACAGGGCAGCTTTTATAAAGCAATATTTATTTCAAAGGTATAACAAGTACGAGTATATAAATATTACACACACACACACACACACACACACACACAGAGGAAGCATAATCCCTTTTAACACAACCTTAGTGTCTGGGGAAGGAAGGAGTATTTAATTCACAGCTTAATTCAATTCCTGTATATCTCCGTTCCACCAAGTCCCAAATCCAAAGCCATCCTGGGCTTACCCTCCACACCCTGCCTTCTTAGCGCATGTCTGCTGAACTAGCAGCAGTCTCCAAAGTTATCATCGCTCATGAGACCTTGAGCTCATGGCTCTTCGACCAGAGATTTCTCTGCCTACACCTAGAATTGAAAAGGACAGATGAAACAAACCAAAACCCCAGACCCATTTGGAGTCCACAGGGCCCCTCTTGGTTTAGTCCCTGGTACTCATACGGTGGGTGAAAAGGTCCTTCACACCCTGGATGCAGCTTGTCCCAGTTTGGTCGTTTTAAAGATGCAGCCTGTTCTGGCTCCGCAGCCAATACAAAGAGGCTGCTCTAACCCACATGGTACAAGATGTCTTCTCCCAGAAGCAGGTCTGTAGTGTCTTCCAGGTGGGTGCCTCCATCTTAGACAGGAGAGTGTCAGTAACAGCTTAAGAGTTAGCTCTCTGAAATAAATGCACATGTGTGCATGTATGTTATGTGTATACTACATATATGTAGAGATATATTGCTGTAAATTGTAAAATATGCAGATATAAAGGATGTGTAGTACAGAGCTTACAAATAACAAAATATGTACTTTTTATTATAAATTCCATATGATCAATTGATTCTCAGAGTACATTAATTGATTTTTGCTAAGCTTTTGTATCTTTAGCCAATTTGGAGTTGCATCAGGTAAGAAATGGAGTTGCTCCTCAGTTAACTATTTTCCTAATAAAGTTATTGTCACTAAATTTGATATGTGATCTACTGTCAAACTATTTTTCACCCTTGTACAACTTATACTAATTAAACTGAAAAATCTTTGAACTTCAGAACAGTCGATTAAGATACTGCTGTCTCTTCAGCTTTTTATATAGTTGTAAAGATCAGAACGTTGTTTGATTCAACCTTTTATCTTTAAGATGCTAATAATTGTTCAAGTTAGTTTCATGTTTTAAAATTCACCTAAATGATATAATTTTTTCCCCAACTATCTATGGTTAAGTTAGTTCTTTATAAGTCCAAGAAGATGGTTCTAATAAATCAAAATGAGCCAAAATGCTTCCTTCGAGGCAGTTAGGTGGTAAAGTGGATTAGAGTGCCAAGTCTGGAGTCAGGAAGAACGAAGTTCAAATTCAGCCTCAGACACTCATTAGCTGACCTTGAGCAAGTTTCTCATAGTTTCAGTTTCCTCATTTGTAAAATAAAGATATTAGTAATAATCTGTAAAATAAGGATAATAATAGCACCTACCTCCCAAGGGTTGTTGGGAAAATCAAATGAGATAATAATTGTAAAATTCTTAGCATACTGCCTGGCTCATGGCAAATGCTATGAAAATGTTTGTTATTTTTACTTTTGTTTCTAGATGATAAATAACTTTAAGTGCAAGTGTTGAATTATATTTTCTAGTAATGAATTCCTAGGAAGAACATTAGTAATTTTTATTAAATAAAATGTCCTCAAATGTATCTGACTTAATCAGATCTTCATCTCGAGAGTTATGCTTTCCAGTACCAATCTTTAAGTGTTCCAAAGTTCTTATGGTGCATTTGCTTAATTTGATGGTTTCTGGATGTTCCTGATCTCGGCTACAATGCAGTTGAAAGTAATGAAAATTCTTCAAGAGCGCCAATCCTTAAAGTAAGGTCATGCAAGAAATTAACATCTTCTATTACCTTTGGCAAGCCAGGGTAAAAAGGAGAGGGAAAAATATGCAGATACGATGCAGGAAATGCAGCCAGAGACAGCAACAGCAGATTGCAAAATGCATGCTGCTCATCTTGGTCCCAGTGTTTGACCAATTTTAATAATTTCAAGTTCTTTAGCTACAGGTTCTAGCTTGGTTTGAGTTTTTATTACATTGATGATAAATGGTGATAACAACTTTCTACCTACTCCAGACAATCTTCCCCCAGCATTATATTAGCACCATCAGAGCGCAATGAAATTAAGCTTGATTTCAAAATATTCATTATTAGATCCACAATCATTCAAAGCAGACAATAACGTATTGAAAATATACTCTTCTGTGATTGACACCAATTGTCTTAAGGCAACAAATAGCATTACTGGTGTAGGAGTTGATTAAAGTTCAAATTAGTGTCATTGGACAGCCTGTTTAAAGAAATCTTGAAAATTTAGCAATTGCCTCTCTCAGGACTGTCCTGACCAAGTCCAGCACACCACTATTTGTAATCCATATGGAGCCCTACCCCAGTGAAATACTAAGGATGATGAAGCCATGGTAACCCTTTAAGCATGACTGCATGGGCAACTGAGAGAAGAATCTGGCTAACACAGAGAAAGGCCCATTCACCCAAGAGCAATTCCTCTGTTCCCATCACATTCCTAGGTCACGTGTGCCAGTCACATCCCTAGGGACACAACAAACATACTCTTGGTGGCTAGTTTTCATTACCCTCTTGCCTCCACAGAAGCAGCTCCAGTGTGCTCTTAAATCAGTTGTCACTCGTGCTGGCTGTTGCAAAGCCCTTGAGACCTATCAATGTGGGGGTCTGGGTGTCCAGATTACATCTCTATGGATAACAAGACTCCATTTAGTGCCACCTGTACCCAGCAATTAACCGAAGAATAAGCCATCTTATGGTACATACATGCTCCATACCACCCCTCTCAGGCAGCTGGGATAACTGAACATTGGAGTAGACAGTTAAAAGCCCAACTCAATGACCATACTTCCAGCAACCTGTGGAAGGAATCACTAGATCCCCTTCCTTGGCATCATTCGCCTAAAACTTCCCATGCCTCAAAAAGGGTCCCCTCCCTTAGCCTATCTGTTGAGAAGACGTTTATCAGGGAGTGAAGAAGAGGGATTTCAACTGGCTTTAATAGTGACTGACTTCTCAGGGTCAAGATGGTGAATTAGAAGCAGTCACCCAGCAGAACCTTGCAAACAAATTTAAATTTTGGAGTGACAGAGCCAAAAAGAGGTTTTGGGCCTAAGACAATTTAGGAGGTCAGCAGGAGAGGCCCATGTCATTAGGGTGGGCAGAAGTGGTGGCAGCAGCAGTGGGCCTTGGAGGCTACTGAAGCAACAATAGCTTTAGGAGCTCTCAGCCCGGAGATGGTAAGGGAGCTGGACAAATGATCAGAAAGTGATCACAGGGGATCTTTTACTGGCACTCAGTGCAGCTAGCACCGATTGGCACCTCTGTTGCCTAAATGTAGTTTTGGGTCCCAGTTCCAAAGTAGAGAGGAGCACTTATAGCCTGTCACAAGGAAGCAGATGGGACTCTGGTCTCAGCTTTAAGACTGGAAGAAGCACTAGGACTTGTGGCTTTTGGGGAGCAAGGGCCCTTCCTTAGTAAAGACCAAAACACAGAGCAGGAAGCAGTGACTACTTCTCTCCCAGGATAAGATCACCTTGCAAGCAAAACCAAAAACTTGTATACTCCTAGAACTAGCTCTAAAAACAGCAGCATGAAAAAAAAAGTCTGAAGATTAGGACTGTTCCTCTCCACCCCTAGCTGAGCAGAGGCCAACTTTAACAAAAAATTCAAAGTCAAGAAATAAGCTAGAAAATTAGCAAAAAACGTAACAATAATAATTTGACCATAAAAAGCTATTATGCTGACAGGGAGGACCAAGACACAAACCCAGAAGAAAGCAACATGAAAACAACTACAACCAAAGCCTAAAAGAAGAATGCTAATTGGATCCAAGCCCAACAAGAATTCCCGGAAAAGTTAAAGAAAGAGATGAATACTAGAGGAAAATTTGGTAAAAGAAATGAGTGGTGCAAGAAAATTATGAAAAAAGAAGTAATAGCTTGGTAAAAGAAGCACACACACAAATGCACATGCACACACACACATACACACACACACACACAACTGAACTAACCTAGTGGTAAAGAGGCACAAAAATTCACTGAAGAAAAGAACTTCTTAAAAAGCAGAATAGACCAAATGAAAAAGGTGGTACAAAAGTTCACTGAAGGAAATAATTCCTTAAATATTAGAACTGGGCAAGTGGAAGCTAATGACTCCACAAGACAAAAAAAAAAATAAGTAAATCAATAGAAGAAAATGTGAAATATCTCATTGGAATAACAATGGACTTGGAAAAGAGATCAAGGAGAAATAATTTTTAAATTATTGTATTACTTGAAAGCCATGATCAAAGGAAGAGCATAGACATCACATTTCAAGAAGTTATAATGAAAAACCACCCTGATATATTAGCTCCAGAGGGTAAAATAAAAATTGAAAGAATCCACTGATCACCTCATGAAAGAGATCCCAAAAGGAGAACTCCTGGAATATTATATACAAATTCAAAAGCTCCCAGATCAAGCAGAAAATATTGCAAGCAAGCATAAACAATTCAAATATCACAGCATTATAGTCAGGTCATACAAAATTTAGTGACTTCCATGTTATAGAGTGGAGGGTTTGGAATATGATATTCTTGAAGGCAAAGGAGCTGGAGTTACAACCAAAAATGACTTACCCAGGAAAACTACGTAAAATCCTTCAGGGGCAAAACATAGATATTTAATGAAATAGAGAACTTTCTTGCATTTCTGATGAAAAGACCAGAATTAAATAGAAAATCTGATGTTGAAACACAAGACTCAAGAGAAGCATAAATGGGTAAACATGAAAGAAAAATCATAAGGGACTCAGTAAGGTAAACTGTTTCTATTCCTTTAGGAGAAGATAATTCATGTAACTCCAAAGAACTTTATCATTATTAGGGCAATTAGAAGGAGTTTACATAAACAGAGAGCATGGGTATGAGTTGATTATGTTGGAATGATCTAAAAAAATAACGGAGGGGTGAGAAAGAAGGAAGCCCTGGAAGAAGGAGGAAAAGACAGGTAGAATGGGGAAATTTTTCTCCCATAAAAAAAGATATGCAAAAAAAGAGTTTGCAATGAAAATGGAGGTAGACAATGTTTGACTCTCATGCTCATCAGAATTGGTTCAAAGCAGGAAGAATATACAAACATACTCAGTTTTGTATAGAAATCTGTCTTGCTCAGTAGGGAAATTGGAGGAGAAGGGGATAAAAGAAAGAAGTGTTGGTAAAAGGGAGAATGGATTAAGGGAGACACTGTTCAGAAGCCAAACAGACATTTAAGGAGGGGTGGGATAAAGAAAGAGAGAGAGAAGAAGAAACAGAAGAAAATGGGATGAAATAAAATATACAACTTATCATCATAATTCTGAACATGAATAGGATGAGCTTACCCATAGTAGGAAGCAGAATGGACTAGAAACCAGAATCCAACAATATGTTATTTACAAGAGACACTTTTAAAACAGAAACACACCAAGTTAATATAAAGGGCTGGAGCAGAATCTAATATGCTCCAGCTGAAATAAAAATGGGAATCATGATGTCAAACAAAGCAAAAATAGACCTAATTAAAAGAGATAATCAGGGAAAAGGTGCCATAAGCAATGAAATAATATCAAAAATGTTAAGGGCAGATTTCATCGACAAAGTTCCCATTTCTCAGGTATATAGGGAATTGAGTTACATTTATAAATTTACAAAAAATAAGAACCAGTTGATAAATGGTCAAAGGATATAAACAGGTAGTTTTCAGAAGAAGAAATCAAAGCTATCAATAGTCATATGAAAAGTTGCTCTACATCAATATTAAGTAGAGAAATGCAAAAAAACCAACTCAGAAGTACCACTTCACACCTATCAGAAATGATAAATGCTGGAGGGAATGAGGGGAAATAGGTAGACTAATTAACTGTTGGTGGAATAGGGAACTGGTTTATCTGTTCTGGAGAACAATTTGGAACTATGTCCAAAGGGCTGAGAAACTGTCTATACTCTTTGACCCAGCAATGCCACTGTTACATCTGTATCCCAAAGAGGTTTTTTAAAAAGGAAAAGGACCTATTTGTACAAAAATATTTATAATACCTGTTTTCGTGGTGACCAAAAACTAGAAATTGAGAAGATGCCCATAAACTGGAGAATGGCTGAACAAGTTGTGGTATATCATTATGATGGAGCACTATTGTGCTATAAGAAGTGGTATAAGGGAATGGGTTTCAGAAAAACATGGTAAGATCATATGAACTGATGCAAAGTGAAGGGGGAAGAATCAGGAGATCACTGTGCACAGTATTAGCAATGCTGTAATGATCATCAACCGTGAAAGATGTGGCTGCTCTGATCAAAAAATAGAATGACCCAAGACAGTTCCAAAGGACTCATGATGAAAAAATGCTATTCACCTCTGGAGAGAGAACCGATGAACACCAAGTACAAACTGAAGTACAATTTTTTTTTTTTTGCGCTTTTTTGCACTAGGGCTAATATGGAAATATGTTTTGCATGATTTTACAAGTGTAATTAAGTCAGATTGCTTGCCTTCTCAGTAGGTGAGGGGAAGGAGTGGGAGGGAAGGAGGAAGTGAATTTGAAACTCAAAATTTGAAAAAGAACCTTAAAAATGAGTAAATCAATGAAAGTTTTTAATAGAGATTGATAACAGCCACAACTGAACTTCTCTTTTTCTTCCCATGTTAGACCTTGGTTTCTTGTCTCAGCCTGTTCCAGATAAATCAGAAAGGCACAAACACTAGTCTCAGTCATTTTTCCCTACCTCCTGTTTAAGCCCCCTTTTGGGGAGAGAAGACAGTTGTCTAGGTCACCCCATTCTCCTCCATTTTTCCTGCCCACAAAAGAGAAAGCCTAGTTAAGGTTATGTAACATAAATTTGCAGTGCATCCAATCTGTACAAATTGCATGATTTTCTTCAGCTTTACTCAGTGGCATATGTGTAGAATCAAAGTCAGTGAATTGTGGGAGTGATCCAAGGCTGAGATCTGACAGGAAAATATCTTTGGTAGGATAAAGGGGAAAGGAATTCCAAAAGAAGGGGATAGTGTAGAGTTAAGAGGGTTTAAAAAAAATGTCTACACTAGGGGCCTCCACTTTCTCTCCTGTTAACCTTCCACAGTCTGCCTTTCTAATGTCAGTCATTCAACTGAAACTTCCCTCTCCGAAGTTACCAGTGATGTCTTAATTGCTAAATTTAACAATATATTCTCAGTCTTTATTCTTCTTGACCTCTCTACAGCATTTTACATGAATGGTCACTTCCTCCTGGATATTTTCTTCTTTCTAGGTCATCCTGGCTCTATTCTGGTTGTTATTTTTGGTTTTACTGACCTCAGTCTTTTGCTGGATCTTCATCCACAGTGAAAACCACACAGGTGTCTTCCAATCCTTCATTCTGGGCCATCAGCATTTTTTCCTCTATGCTTATGAACGCAGTGCTCTCATCAGTGCTGTACACAATTCCCCAATCTATATATCTGACACTATGTCTCTCCTGAACTCTAGTTTTCTATCACTTAACTGCATGTTGACATTTAGAACAGAATGTCCCAGAGGCATCTTAAACTCAACATGTTCATTATCTTCCTTCCCAAAATACTCCCTTCTTTTCAACTTTCCTATTATTGTTCAGGTTCAGGGCTTGACACATGTGGGTGGCAAATTCAGTATCATTCTGGACTCCCCACTGTCACTCACCCCATAGAGCCAATCTGTTGGTAAATCTTGTACTTTCTCCCTTCAGCACATCACTATTCCATGTTTAGGGCTCCCTAGGCATACAAGCCATCACCCCAGTTCACGACTTCATCACCTCTCAACTGAGTGATTTCAATTGTCTTCTTTTATGCAAAATGTATATCTCTCTTCATTTTACTTTGCCTAAATTACCCTTGTACTTCCCCGTTCCATGCCCCAGAGAACCCATATAACATTTTTTTAAAAAGGGAAGAGAAAAGAATCAGCAAAATTGATCTATAACATTGAAAAACATCTGAAAAAAATACAGGTAATTTATTGGCCCTGTGAACTGGAGTTCCACCTGGACAACAGAGTGGAAAGAGGCTGCCTTCTCATATTTCTTCTTTGAGGCCAGGAGTGGCTGCTATTCAATGTGAGCTTAAGTTCTGGTGCTTGGGTGGGGGCAGGGCTGCCTCCCAGGCTCAGTTCCCTCAGGGGCTTTATGCAGAGACTTTCAGTAATGGAGTGGGTAGGGGCAGGGCCATCTCCTAGGCTCAGCTCCCTCAGGGGGTTTATGCAGAAACCTTCGGTAATGGAGCTCCTGTCTGCTTGGGGAGTTCCAGCCACCGCTGTGTCTGCTGCTGCCTCTGCTGCTCCCTCTGCTGCTGCCTCCCAAGGGGGCCCGAGTCACAGAGACACCCTGCTCCCCTCTCAGCCAGCCCAGACGTCTCTCTCACTGACCTGTAGCGCCTGTGGGCGGAGGGACCTTCCCGGCCGCCGGAGAGTCCGTCCCTGAAGCCTGCTCCGATCTGCTCCTCTGGGGCTGTGGCCAGGGCAGCTCAGGGGTGGACTCCGCTTTCCAGGGCACAACGGACTCCTGGGGACAGCTCTTCAGGGCTCTCTGGAACGGAAATCTCTTCCACTGTGTTTCTGCGTGCCTTGCAGTGATCCAGAATTTGTGGGCAGTTCTTCTTACAGGAAATTTATGGGCTGTGGATTCGGAGCTAGCATACGTGAGTCTTTCTACTCCACCATCTTGGCTCCTCTAGTCCTGTATTTTATTGAATATCCATATTTTTCCCCTGAAAGATTACACTCAGTTTTGCTGGGTGGGTGATTCTTGATTGTAATCCTAACTCCTTTACATTCTGGAATATCATATTCTAAGCCCTCTGATTTTTTAATATAGAAGCTCCTAAATATTGTGTTATTCTGACTGTAGTTTGACACTATTTAAATTGTTTCTTTTTGACTTCTTAAAATATTTTTCTCCTTGATCTGGGAGATCTAGTGTTTAGCTTTAATATTCCTGGGAGTGTTCACTTGGGAATCTCTTTCAGGAGGTGGTCGGTGGATTCTTTCAATTTCTATTTTACCTTCTGGATTTTAGAATACCAGTGCAGTTTTCCTTGAAAACTTCTTGAAAGATGATATCTAGGTTCTTTTTTTTATTATGGCTTTCAAGTAGTCCAATAATTCTTAAATTATCTCTCCTTGACATATTTTTCAGATCAGTTGTTTTTCCAGTGAGATATTTCACAGTTTTCTATTTTTTCATTCTTTTGGTTTTGTTTTATTGTTTCTTGATTTCTCAAAGTCATTAGCTTCCATTTGCTCAGTTCTAATTTTTAAGGAATTATTTTCTTCAGTGAGCTTTTGTGTCTCCTTTTCCATTTGGCAATTCTACATTTTAAGGAATTCCTTTCTTTAGTGAATTTTTGTACCTCTGTTTCCATTTGGCCAATTCTGCTTCCCAATACATTCTTTTTTCATTGAATTTTTTGCCTCTTTTTCCATTTCACCTGCTCTGATTTTTAGGGGTTTTTTTAAAGGTTATTTTCTTCAGTATTTTTTTTTATGCTTCCTTTACCAAGCTGCTGACTATTTTTTCATGATTTTCTTGTATCACTCTAATGTCTCTTCCTAAATTTTTCCTCTGCCTCTTTGACTTTATTTTTAAAATCCTTTTTAAGCTCTTCCATAGCCTGGGGCCAATTTATATCTTTCTTTGAGGCTTTGGATGTAGGAGTTTTGACTTTGTTGCCTTCTTCTGAGTTTGTGCTTTGATCTTTACTGTCACCATAGTAACTTTCTTTTTCTGCTATTTGCTCATCTTCCAGCTAACGATGCAGATTAAACTTAAAAGTGTATTCTGCGTACATTTTGAGAGAGAGCCCTCATTGTAAAACCAGCACACCAGCTGTGTCTAGCTATCCTTTTAAAATCCAATGCAGATTTTGTTTTCTCCAGGAATTCTGATCTCTCTGGCCAACACATCGGAATTCTCACATAGCATTCTTTCATGTTGTTCCAGACCTATGATTTCATAAATGTAGGGAATTTCAAGAGTGAAAATTACTCCTGACCAATCCAGAGCAGCAGCCCATCTCTAATTTCTAGTCTTAGAGAACAGTTACCCATTTGGAGCAATGAGAAGTTGGATGATCTATGGTCACACAGTTAGATGCCAGAGTCGGGATTTGAACTCATCTCTTTCTGATTCTAAAACAGTCCTTTTTTCTACTGGCCACACTGTCATTAATAATAATAGTAATAGTAAGTATTTATATAGCACTTTAAGGTTTGCAAAATACTCTATATACATTAATTGATTTAATTTTCACAACAAATTTAGAGGCAGCTAGGTGGCCCAGCCCAGGAGTCCGAAAGACCCGAGCTCACATTCAGCCTCAGACACTTGCAAGCTATGTGACCTGGGGCAAGTCACTTAACCTCTCTGAGTCTCAGTTTCCCCAAATGGGGATAGTAACAACCCCTGTCCCCCAGGGCTATGGTGAGGCTCAAACACTTAGCCCAGTGACTAGGACATCGTAGGCACTTAATAAATGCATATTTCCTTCCTACAGTTTGCTGCTATTCTCATTTTACCAATGAGGAAACTGAGGCTCAGGGAAGTTAAGTGATTTGCCCAGGATCACACAGTAATTGTGTGAGACAAGATTTCAGCTCAGCTCTCCCTGGCTCACGTCCTGTACCACCAGTATTTTCATGCCCTTTTTGAACATTGTTGTATATTTCAAAGTGCTGTGTGGTTGTAGGTTTTTGTGTCTTGGCCTCTACTAGACTCAATAGATGATGGCAGGGTCTGTGTTTTATTAAGACCTCACATCTCCCCCATCTCTAGCAAAAAATTCCATAGGCATACACTAGTTATTTGCTGCAAAAATTGGAAGTTTAGGGGATCAAGGCCTGTTCTGCCTCTAAAAAGTAAGTGCCTTCTTCCTTTCCCTGTTCCCTTTTAGCTCTGCCTCACACCCCACTCCCCAGTCCAGATCCTCAACTAAGATTTTTCCTTGTCCTCTCCAGGCTCAAAGAATGGGTAGGAGGAAAGAAGGTGGTTGGGGAGGAGGGGTGGAAGATTCCTGAGATGATAGGAGCTTAGGACTGGGGAGGGAGGGCCCAGAAGACAGACAGGCATGGGAATCAAGTCAATGAGGACCAGGCCTGAGGAGAGGGGACAGAAGAGATTACCCTGGAGCCAAAGATTCCAGGGGGTCTTTTAAAAGAGAAAAGCAGGGCGCCTGAGAGAGTCTGCTGAGCTGCTGCTCTGGCTGGGAGAAGCAGCACAAAGGGAGGCAGGAGACAGGGGTTACGCACTACAGGCAGAGGGGCTCTTTATTTGGCTGACAGAGGCCGCGGGTGGGGAATGGTTAGCCAGCTGCCGAAGGTGGCCCTCAATGTGGTTCAGGACAGCATCCAGCATATGCAGTACATTGTAGAGCAGGGCACGGTCAGAAGGTGGTGATCCCGACTTCGGGGGCAGAAGCAGCTCTGGAGGCACGATCGACTGTGATCGGGGGGTCTGGAGAGGGGAGAAATGTGAGACAAGAGACAAGGAGTCAGACGGGAGAGTTAAGGGATTTATCGATAGAAAGCTCTTTAGAGACCATCTCATCCAATTCCTTTGTTTTACAGATGAGAAGACTGACGGTCATAGAGGTCACACTACTAGTTAGTGCCAGAAGTGGGCTCTGAACTCGGGTCTTTCTGACTCCAAGTTCACTATGATTCTCTAGGACAACAAAGGGAGGGTGTGAGAAGGAAAGAGTAGGAAGAGATTCGAGTGATGGGTTGGGGGTAGGAGGGAAAGCAGAGTAGTGGGGGAGCCAGGATCATATCCACACTCACCAGGATTCGAGAGAAGAAGATTTGTCGTCTTTGGTAGACAAAGTGGGTAACCACTATCAACACGGTGACTGTGACAGCCGTCAGGGGGTAGACACTGCCCATGGCGCTCAGGCCCATCCATCGGCCAGTACAGCTCAGACTTCCCCCACAGCTCACCAGGCCTGGTGGCTGGCATCCCCAGGGCTGCAGGTCCAGCCCCACCTGATACCAGACAGGCCTGCTCAAAGCCTGGCTTGGGGGTGGTAACCACAGGGTCAGCAGTTGGAACAGAAGCAGACAAAGAGACCCAGACCCCATCACCAACAATGCCCTGTACCCTAGCCCCGCCACCCCAGCCCTCCCCTTAGAACCCTCTGCCCATCACCTAGCAACATCCCCTCCCCCTCCCCTTCCCCATCCTCTTGGCATCTATGACATTGACAATCTTGTCCAAAGACCACTTGAAAAGAATCATAATAAATCCCATTTCTCTGATACTACAAAGCCCTCCTCATCACAGTGCTGTGAGGTGAGTAATGAAAGTATTAGCAACCTCATTTTACAGATGAGGAAACTGAGGACCAAGGTACAGTGATGGGGAGAGGGGGGGAATTTACCACCAGAGTACCGACCTAAGAAGTTTCTCCATATGTTCTGACCTAAATTCCTCCCACTATCTCCTTGTTGTGTCCTCAGTTGCTCAAAGATTGACCCTTCCTGTAATCAGACAATTGCCTTCCCCACTAGCTAATGTCCAGGGTAATCCCCAATGACTATTCTCCAACGTCCACTGCCTCCCCAGAGGCTCCCTCAACCCCTCCCACTGACTGCTACCCCAATCACCCTTTCTGTTGACCACCCCTCCATCATGAACCACCCCCTTCCTAACTATTTTGTGGACCCTCTGCCAGAATCTGTTTGCCCAGACCCCCAGTGACCATTTCCCTGGCCACTAAATGTTCCAGTGGCCTTCTACTATGGATCATTTTTCTAACCAATCCCCCCACTGACCCTCCTCCATCCTCCCACTAACCATTTCCACAACTGTTAAGTTCCCAAAGAGCTCATGCCTGTATGAGATCTTTCTGCTGGGCAAGAATGAATGAGGTGGGAGCAAAGATAGTATGCACTCCGTTTATACTCAGCAAGCTCAGAGTATATATAGGCATTCTACTTCCCTACATGCAAGAAGTTTGTAAACACTGTGTGCTGAGCTTACGTGCTCGGCTTGTTCTTGCCCAAGATAATTGTGAAGGTTGGTTATTGCATGAGGGTGGTCCATCACGTAAGTCATGCAAGGACATGTCGTCTCAAGAGATTTCTCCCGAGGGCATCATGACCCTGATAACCCAAGAATTCCAGACACATAACTATAATGGATACATTATACATACACATAACTATAACGGATACATTACACGTAACTTACACATAACTATAATGGATACATTAAATCCAATGCTAGACTTAATCTTGAAGGTCACTTTCAGCTCCAAGTCCTTTGTTCCAATGATTCTAGGTAGAAGTTGCGGCCAAACAGGGTCAGCCCCAGAGCCACCTCCCTTTACTTTCCACCTTAGTCTGAGCCAAGAGAATTTGGACTTTCCCGACAAGACTCCTGGGACTCTTATTCCCTGGTGAGAGATGGCGTGTTGTCTGTTCATTCCCCCTCACCAACCTTCAGCACAAAAATTCCACAGGGTCACAGGTCACTAGGGAACGAGTCTAAGTGTCTAGGGGCCAGAAGAGACACCCTGGTGGCTTGTGGTGGCACCAAGGAGGACACAAATGGTCATTCTCTAACATTAATCATCAGTAAACAAGTACTTAAACAATTAGATACCTATTTCTGTTCCAGGTACCGAGCTAGGCACTGGGATGCAAATACAAAGGAACTTACATGAGGGAGATAGGAGAGGACCCGAGTTACCCTACAACTGAAGAGTGCTTTAATGATTATTGACAATTGGAGGCAGCAAGGAGCAAAGGAAAGAGTCCTGTACTTGGATCAGAGGATGTAGGTGTGAATCCTGCTTAGGTCATTTAGTAGTATGACCTGGGATTGTTCCCTTCCCCTCAGCTTCTTCATCTGTAAAACTGGGCTTGGAGAGGGAGTGAACGGGTTGTATTCGATGGGCTCTAAGATCTCTTCCAGGTCTGATGGTCTTGGGTCGATTGATACCCTACACAGGAACAGTTTTGGTGGTAATAGTGGAAAAAGACCAGGCTAGAGATCTGAAATTTCAACCCCAAACAGGGTTCCAGGTCCATAGATTGGTTGTAGGGAAATGGATCCTAGAGTGAGCTCCAGAATGAGTTATTTCCTGCCAAGAACCAGGACTCCTTCATAGAAGGGACATAATGGAAGGAGAAATTAGGGAATAGAACTGCCAGAGGTTCAGAGTGCAGGTGAGGTGAGGGTGGAGTGGGAAAAGACAGAGACCTTCTAAGGGAGACTCCATGAGGAAAATCATGTTCTACACACAGCGTTGCCGTTGTTCAATCATTTCAGTCATGTCCAACTCTTCGTGACCCCATGTGGGGTTTTCTTGGCAAAGATACTGGACTGATTTGCCATTTCCTTCTGCAGCTCATTTTACAGATGAGGAAACTGAGGCAAACATGGTTAAGGGATTTGCCCAGAGTCACACAGCTAGTAAGTATCTGAAGCTGCATTTGAAGTCAGTCTACATACAGTAGGGTTTTAATAGATATCTGTTGGTTAAATGAATGAATGACTTCAGCAAGGAAGTCTACAGAGATCAGGATGCCACTTCAACACGGTTTAGTAGAGTGCGGTTGATAAAGACTTCACCTCAGGGATCAGGAACATTCTCAAGGCTAGAAGAGGCACTCCAGGAATCTGGAGAGACATGAGGAGCCTCTGATAAAAAAACTAGTTGTCAGTGAATAGGAACCAGAGAGGGCAATGAAATCCTAGGGCTTAGCTCAGAGGAGGCACGTTGGATTGAGCATAAGGAAATCTGTGATAGAGGCAGGGGTGTGAAGGTAAACATTTAGCACCCTGCTCTTCACAGGGGAAAAAAATCATACATACAACAAACTTTTTTTTTGAGGCAATCAGAGTTAAATGACTTGCCCAGAGTCACACTGCTAGTAAATGTCTGGAGTTTGGATTTGAACTCGGGTCCTCTTAACTCCATGGTGGGTGCTCTATCCTTTGCACCACCTACCTGCCCCTAAAATACTCTTTTAAGTTTGATCCACATTACTAATATTTTCTCCACTTTGTTAAGTCTAGATATTCAACAAGGCAATTAGCTCTGATTTGTAAAAATTGCCTATTTGCAAGGGGTAAATGTTCACACTGAAAATTTAAGAGAAAGCTTTCCAGAGCTGACTTCAGCATAACCCATGATATAAGGGTAGAAGAAGTCTTGAACTCAAGAGACTCCTGTAGCCAAAAAAGATTCTTTCTTAACTAAAGGGTCAAAATAAAATGTAGATTTGACTCTATGGCTGTATGATCCTCCAGCTGTCCCTCCTCAGATTTCTCCTAGCCTTTTGCCTTACTATCTCCTTTGCATTTAACCTTTTCTCCTTTATGTGATCACTTTGTGTTCATATTTCCTTTCTCTGCTCAAATTACAAAGCCTCTCTTAAGCAGGGCTTGTGTTTGTATATCAACAGCCCCAGCAGCCGGCATGAATGAAGCCCTGAACATATTAGACATTTGATTAAAGGTTAATTGATACTAACAATTAAAAAATACCTGCTACTGTAACTTGGAACAATATCCCATAGTCACTAAGCTATGTATATACCCTTTGATCCAGTGATTGTAGTACCAGATCTATACCCCAAAGAGATCAAAGAAAGAGGAAAATATTCACATGTACAAAAATATTTATAGTCTCTTTATTTGTGGAGGCAAAACATTAGAAACTGAAGATGTCCACCAACTGGGAAGTAACTAAATAAACAATGGCATATGAATGCAATGGAATACTACTGTGCCATAAGAAATGATGAAAGGAAGGAAGACTTGTATGAACTGATACAGAGTGAGGTGTGCAGAACCAGAACAATTTATCCAATAAAAACAACATGGTGAAAACAAACAACTTCGAAAAACCTAAGAACTCTGATCAATGCAAAGATAAACCTTGACTCCAGAAGACTTATAATAAGCTATGCCCATACTCCATCTCCCGACAGAGATGTGACAGATTCACTATACAGAATGAGATATACATTTTTGGACATGAGTAACATGGATTGTTTTGCTTGACCTATGTATATTGGTCACAAGGATTTTGCTTTTCTTTTAAATGTGAGTGGGTGATTGGTAGGGACAGAAAATAAAGGATTGTTCATTGAAAAATAAAATTAAAAAACCCAAATACCTTCTGTGAGCAGAGAACAGTTAAACTGAATGACTGCACATATAACATACATGAGGCAGTACTGAGCATTAATTAGTAGATTTTTGAGAAGTGGGGATATGACAGCAGTGTCCTGATACTGATGCCATTGGAATCCCTGAAACTTTCTTCCTGCTCTGTCTCCCAGGCCCCACCATCCCCATGGAAACTTCCTTTCCCTCTTTAAGTCCTCCCTATCCTTGGACTGACCCCTAAGTAATTATCTCCATTTTCCTCCCTCACTATTCAGAAGGGAGAAGGCAAGCCTTGTCCTGTCTTCTGCCCTCTCCTCGGTCTCCTTGTCCCCTCTTCTCCCACTGGGGAGCTCCTCCTTGAATTTCTATTTTGAAGAAAGACCTTTACACTTATTCTAAATTTAATTCTATTTATATTAATTATTATACCAAATTATTACTATATATTATTATGTAATATTACTATATATTACACTATATATTATATGTTACTAATATACTATATTATAGTATACTATGTAACTAATCATACTAATTCTAAATTTAAAACTAAAACTAAAAAAATTTGAGTTAAATAAAATATTCATTTCCTACATAAAAATAATAAGGTACCCTTTATTCCCCAGACTTCATCACCATGCCCCCCTCAAGATGGCTACCTTCTCCCCACACACCCACCCATTTATATTACTTTCAGTGTTGCATTATTTTCTCCCATTAAAATATAAGTTCCTTGAGCCATGTTTCTGGTTTTCTTTTTTTGTATTTATATCGTCAACACTTAGCACATTGCCTGGAACACAGAAAGCACTTAATAAAAGTTTTTTGACTTGACCTCACCTGCAACCTCTGTGTCTCTGTTTCCTGACCCCCGTGGCTGGCAGATTCCCCACTCTACCCCGCTTCATGGAACCTTGTGCCTCTCAAGCTCTTCTAAGGGAGAAAAAGGAGGAGAAACCTGGGATCTCAGGTTGAGAACTGTACTGTTAGAAGTTAGCAGTGTTAGAAGACTAATCACAGTCTATTCATATATTTCATAACTAAACTCCCAAGAGCAGTGTTAACTTAAAGGGATTCTCCTGGGATAGTTTTTGTATCTAGCACTGGTCTCAGTCCACAAACCCAATCTGGTGTCTGCATCACTAGGAGCAGTAGAGGGGCCCTGGAACCAAATCCTTTCTCCTCCAAGTGAGAAGAAAGGGAGGGGAAGGGACTGGAGGAAAAGGTTCTTCCTCCAGGCTGATCTCAGCTGGTGTGGTCTTGGAAGCTTTCAGTACTTACTGCCTCCTTACCAGTTAGAAGGGGCAAATGAGGCGAGCACAGGCCCTGCCTGCTCCATAGGGACACCTAGCGTCATCATTTGCATTTTCCCTAGCAAAGAGCGATGCATTATAGGTGCGTAATAAATGTTGAATGAATGAAATGCATGGTTTCCCAAGGGAGGAAGGTGGTCATTTGAGCTATGACACATCAGACTGGATGGAGCCAAGTCTTTGGGTCAAACCACTGGCAAATGGGGGTGAGGAGTGCCCAAAGGTTGGTGATAAGGGGAAAGGCAAAGGTACAACTCTCACAGAGAGAAGTAGAAAGTGCATGTGGGCATACCAAAAATAAAGGGCATGCTACAGGCTTCCCCCTATGTTGTCAAGAAATGGAGTACTCTCTTCTATGAACAGTGTCAGGTGAAATTATTCCTTTTCTATGTTGTAGACCTCAGAGATTCAAGGGGACCTTAGAATAGGGAATATGAACTGGGAGATGGGGCTGGGGAAGGGTCTTTAGAACATAGAAAGTCAATATTAGAAGAGTCTTTAGAAAGTAGAATGTTAGACCTTCGAGAAGCCTGAGAGTTCATTTAGTTCATCTCTTTCTTTTTAAAATGAAAAACTGAGGCCTAGAGAGGGGAACAGCTTGCACATCCTCATGTAGGGAGTAGTAGAGCTCGCTTAGTGTTTGGGAGGCTCTGAAGAAAAGTTTGAGAGAGAAGAAGTATTAGACTGACTGCCAAACCGAAGGTCTACAGAGCCGTTGTACTGACCTCATTGTTGTATGCCCGTGAAACATGGACAGTCTACCAGCACCATGCCTAGAAACTGAATTGTTTTCATTTGAACTGTCTTAGAAAGATTTTGAGGATCACCTGGCAGGATAAGGTACCAGACACTGAAGTCGTTGCTCAATCTGAACTGCCAAGTATACAAACTATGCTTCAGAGAGCGCAACTCCAATGGGTTGGCCACGATGTTCAAGTGCCAAGTATATACTTGCCAAAAAGACTATTTTATGGAGAACTTGCATGGGGCAGGCGATCACATAGTGGCCAGAAGAAATGATACAAGGACACTCTCAAGGTCTCTCTCAAGAACTTTGGATTTGACTGTGTAACATGGGAGACACTGGCACAGGACCACTCACTATGGTGTGCCCACATAAGAGAAGGTGCTGTGCTCTATGAGCAAAGCAGAACTGAGACAGCACAAAACAAACGCAAGATGCTCAAATTTGGGATATTCACCCCAATACTCACATGGACCATCTGTGCCCAACCTGTGGGAGAGCATTCCGAGCTCATATTGGTCTGATCAGCCACAGTCAGACACACTGAAACTTCACTTTACAATGGTGATGTCATTTTGGTCCTCTTTGAAGATGAAGGACAATAAGCAACCAAGCAATCAACATAAGGAGTGGTAAAGTAGTCAGTCATTCAAAGCTCGTTCTCTGACTTGGAAAGAACATAAGTCCAGGGTTCTTTCCACTACGACTCTTTAAGATTGACTTAACTTTTGCCTAACAACGGACAGTTGCCGTGAGTGCGGTTGTTGATCTGATCTGGAGGAGTTCTGATGAGGGCCAGGAAGACCTTCTCTACCAGCTGTTCCTAAGACACTTGCCTGTGTCAAAGGTCACACAGCAGGGGCCAGCTCACTGTTCACCGAACCATACTACTTTTCAGTGCAATTACTATTGTCCCTATCTGTGCAATGGGGAAACTGAGGCTTTGAGAATTTGCATAACTTGCCCACAGCGGCCAACAGGATGGACTTTCCATGGGGAAATCACAGAATTACAGAATTGTAAGATACTTCAGTGGCCATCTTAATCATCTTTCACCTGAAGCACCCCTCTTGAACATCTCCTGTAAAAGAGAACTAGGGACCTCCCAAAGCTGCTCACTTCCATTCTGAGTTGCCTCATGAGAGAAGCTGACCTTAAGTCAAGTCTAAAGTGGCATCTCTGCAACTCCCACTCTTTACTCCTTTTTATGACCTCTGGGGTCAAACAGAATTTAGAGGTCATCTAGTCCAACCCTCCTTCCCCAATGTTACTAGTGAGGAAACTGAGATCCATTGAGGTTGTAACTTGGCCAAGGTTTTTAAATAGTTAAGTGGTACAGTCAGGATTTTAAGTCAGCTTGGTAGAGCCATAGTGCATAGAGTGCCTGGAGTCAGGAAGACTCATCACTTCACCCCGTTGGCCTCAGTTTCCTCCTCTGTGAAATGAGCTGGAGAAGGAAATGACAAATCACTTCAGTATTTTTGCCAAGAAAACCCCACATGGGGTCATGAAGAGTCAGACACAACTGAAACAACTCAGCAAAAATAAGATTTGACCTCAGGTCCTCTCACTCCCCATCTTTCCACTGTACAGCCTTTCAAATGACAGAAGACAGTTATTATTTCTTAACCATATGTAACCAAGTCTTCTCCAGAATAAATCCGTCCTGTTCTTTTAACAGCTTCTCCTAGGGTATATTGTCCACTCTCTCACTGTGCTCTCTTCTGAACATACTCCAGCAGCTAGCAGCTAGCTTGTCTATGTCCTATCTAAAATGTGGTGCTGATGGGGGATGGAATTCAAGTTGGATCCCAAAACCCCCTAAACCCAGATCTCTGACATTTGCCTGAGGCACCCAGCCCTTCCCAGTCAATAACCCTTTCAATAATCCTCCTCCAACCTCAATTCTCTGTTACCTCCAGGTCACCCCAGGTTATTGGCCACTCCTAGATCACATCTAGGTCTTCCCACAATCCTTCTGTATAAAAGTGTGCATCTTTCCCTCATTAAATTGCTCAAATTCTTAAGATCTGGCCCACTTGTATTGACATCACAAATAGCTCAGATTCTTAAATCTGGACCACTTCTTTTGGTGACACAATAAACCTTGTATCTGACCAAAAGAAGGCTTGAGTGGTCAAATTCTTTCAAGGCAGATGCAAGCCTTTTGTCCTGTCATTTCAGGGTTCTTAGCACCCCAAGACCCAAAACAATGTCCAGAGTTGAATATAGTAATTCAGATGTGGTCCAACGAGGACAGAGTATCAAAGAGCTATTAATTACTCTTGTTCTGGACACTCTACTTCAGAGTATCAAAGAGCTATTAATTACTCTTGTTCTGGACACTCTACTTCACTTCGTACTATCCACCTGGGATAAAGTTACCTTTTGTGACTATGATGGCACACCGTTGACTGGTAATGAGGCTGTGATCTTCAACCTAGACCATCTCCACAGAAACTGTTTTCAATTATAACTCTTTCATCCTATATTTCAGTTGATTTTTTTGAACCTGAGTGTAAATCTTAACATTTATCCTTATTAAATTTTATCTCATTAAGTTTGGCTCATGGCTCTAGCCTTTCAAATAATTTTGGATTCTGACTTTGTAATTCATATTAGCTAATATTTCAAGGTTCCCATAATCTACAAATATCACAAGTATGTGTTCTATGACTATCCAAGTCATTGATAAAAAAAGTTGAATAGCAAGGGCAGATCTCTGAGACACTCCACTGGAGTTATCCTTCCAAATTAGCACTGATCCATTAAACAACTACTTATTGGTTTTTGAACTTTGAGCAAAAGTGGTCAACCAATTCTAAATCAATATAACCACACTCCCATTAGGCCATCTCTCTCCAGCTTATCCACAATGATAGCAAAAAAAGACTGTCAGAAGCCAAAAGTGATAGGGGAAATGAGAGATACTGTCCTTAACAGGTAGTGATTAAAGAGGGAAACACCCAACAGTTCCATTGGCAATCAGGAGTTTTCCTAATCCGATGGGTTAAGACTAAGACTTGGATCAAAGAATGGAAAAATGAACTCGGTCTGGGTTATCTGAGGGCAACGTGTTTAACATGTAATGGAGGCAGTGAGAGCGGGTCTTCTAGCAAAAGGAGTGTTATTCTCACTCAGGGTCCAGCAGTATCTATAAGGGGTGACCTCTAGAGAGTCCTAGGGAATCATGGGACCTGAAGCAGAGCTGGGGCGCTTGCCCTCCATAATTGTTTAGCAAATTCCTATTATGGTAAAACCTTTTTATTCACTTCGATTACTCACAAGCCTAGTCTGGATATTTCCTAGGGTCATAAACTGGAGGGCATCGAGGAGATCGCCTAGTCAACCAGACCTGGGAAGAGCTCCCAATCTGAAGTCCGAAACCTCTTTATTCTAGCATCAGCCGTGGACCCGGGTCAAGGCGCTGCCCCACTCCGGGTCTTGGTTTCCTTATCTGTAAAATGGGAATAAAAGTTCTTCTGCCGCCCTCGTTCAAAGGAGAAGAGCCAATAACTTTTATTTTTTTAATATGAACCTGACACGCAAAAAGAACAGGAATACACCGTATGCGGCACGACGACACCGTGTCCCACGCGGCCTGGCCGGGGCTCAAAGTGTGTCATCGCCGCAGGGGTCCGAAGGCTGTCTGGCTCGTCTGTGCGTCCGTCTGCCCTCTTCCGTCTAAGCTCCGCTAATTCTTTTCTTTCTTTGCATCGCTCTCATTCCTCCTTTTCCTCCAAATAACTCGGCCTCCCTCCTACTAAGCGCAGACATCAAACGGGACGAATCCACGCCCGGGCAGTCTCAGAGAAGTTGC
Organism: Bettongia penicillata ogilbyi; assembly: GCA_023548195.1. Taxonomy (NCBI): domain Eukaryota; kingdom Metazoa; phylum Chordata; class Mammalia; order Diprotodontia; family Potoroidae; genus Bettongia; species Bettongia penicillata. The sequence continues at coordinate 7,668,457 of JAJHZJ010000120.1, read as the reverse complement.
AGGTCGGTCTGCCTAGGGCGGGGAGGCGGGAGGTGCGCAATGCGCAGGCGTGCGGTTTTTGCTACTGCTTATCCCCGCCCCCTTCTTTCCCCCTCCCCCTTGTGGCGGCGGTCGCTTCCGTTTCCGGGTGCCCCTGGTGGCGGGACGTTGAAAAGTTGTCGTCATGGAGCTGCTGGGAGAGTTTGTGGGACGGGTCGGGGCGGGGGCGGCGGCGGTGGTAGCAGCCTATGCGAATCACGTGCGAGGGGCGGAGCGAGTCTGGTCTCGTCCTGGGGCTGCTTTCGGGATTGGCGTAGAAGAGGGAGCAGGTGACCGACCTCCTCCAAGCCCTGGAAAGGAAAGGAAAGGGGCTCCGCCCCCGCCCCGGCTCCGCCCCGAGGGTGAAGAGGCTGAAGATGAAATTAACACTTGTAGCAAGATTTTCCACCTGGGCCACCTGCGAAACGTTTTGACCGTAGTCTTTAATGTATTTTTGCAGTAAAACGCTTTGGCTAAATCTTGATACAAATATTTGGTCTATGGTGAAATCTTGCAAAACCTGTGCTTGATTTTGAAAATGCATTTGTTTTTAACTTTCTTGGCCCCTCTGTCAAAGGAAAGTGTTTCTTCTGGGTATTGCCAACGAGAAGATATGACCAATGTTTGGAAATAAAAGCGGTCCTCCTGGCTGAGGATGTCATCCGGTCAGCAAGCATTTAGTAAGCGCCTGTTAGATGCTATTCACAGAGGATACATAGATGAAACAATTCTTGCCCTCAAGGAGTTCACATTCCACCCAGGAGATAGAACATGGACACAGATGCAGAAGTAGGAGACAATCGCAGCATTTAGAACTAGAAGGAGCTTCAAAGGCCATGAACCAACTTCTTCATTTTACAGATCTAAAGCCTAAGGGAATTAATTAAGCAAGTTGCCCAGGTCACCTGCAGGGGTGAACCCAGGTCTTCTGATTCCAGAAGCATCTCTCTTAACATTACACCACGTTGTCTCAGCATATACAAAATCATTTTGAGGGGAAGAAGGGTAGACTGACAACTGGAGATATAAGGAAAGGCCTCTTGAAGAAGGTGGCCCCTTAAGCTGTATCTGAAAGGTGAACTAAAGGTTCAAGCTGATAAAGGACAGTCCTCTCAGCACAGGGACCAACAGTCCCTGCAAAGAGAGAGGAGATGACATGTTGCTTATAGGGAAGAAAAAGTAGGCAAGATTAGCTAGAACACAGGATGCAAGAGTGGGGAGTCAAGTGATCTGCCTGCAAAGCTGGATCTATATTGTGAAGGGTTTTAATATAAAAATACCTTATACTAAGACTCACATGGTCTGTAAAATTATCCCAAGTAGCAATTTAAGATTTTTCATATTTTTTTCTAAAATAAAAAGTTAAATTTGAACAGTGTTCTACAGAGACATAAAAGTGTTATAACCAGGCCCTCCTCTAATGTTGTGAATTACCTGAGATTCTGTAACATTTTTGCCTGTCATCATATTTATGTGGAGCCAATTAAAGATGTTAGGGAGGGCATACCTGTATCTTCTCACTGTTGCTTTTCCTGTGTATAAAGAACATGTTTTGTCATGAGATGTGAGTAATCACATTGCAAAGAACTAAGCCTTCAGCTTAACTACTAAATATAGGAATGACAGGACTTAAGAAGGTTAAGTGGAAGGAAAAAGGAACTGAGAGAAATGAAGAAATGGGGAAACCCTTGGAGGACAACCCAAGAAAATCCTGTACTTATTGACTTACATCTTGTGATTAAATGCTTCTATAAAATTGCTTTTAGGACTCATGTACAGAGGGGACAGTTCTTCTACCATTACTTCTCAGCCCCGGGAGGTAGAAACATTCATTTATAGCCATTTGAATTGCAGATTTTGCTAGATTTCATTCATTAAGAAAGATCAAGTCAGTACTATATTGTAAAAGCCTGCTGTGCTATATTTCTGTGCCAAAATTTTATAAGTTAAAAAAAGCACAAATGAAATCTTTGGAATAATTCGGGTGTGAACTGTTTTCATTTTGTGTGTATGTGTGTTAAACACAACTAAGAAATAAACACTATATTACATCTTTACAAGCTGTCAGTTCCAGATTTAACAAATCTGGAATTATGCAAATTAATGCAAAGCATATATGGAGGAATTAAATGAAATTTAAAGAATTATAGGATTTGAATGCTAAATAGTTACATAAGATGACCGCCAGTCCTTATTTTACATCAAGAAACAGGCTATTATCTTGGTCAAGGCCACCAAGGCAGTGAAATAAGTGTCTTTTTGTGTTAGAACAATACATTCATCTATTAAGTACATTTTTTTCCTCCTTTAGCTTACCGATTGAGAGCTGAACTGTCATTGATCAGTCTACGTGGGAGTGGTAGAACCAAATAATTTAAACTGCTATACCTGTTGTTTTTCCAACAATAGAAATTTATTATCGTATTAGGAAATGTGAGTTGCAAGGTGAGTCAACATGTTCTGAAATCTACGTGTGTGTTCGTCCTTCATCGTCGAAGACCATGCCTTCAGAGAAATGAAGACATGACTTGCACTTGACTTTGTTTTATTGAGTGAGGGAGGGCTGTGCAGGTCACCAGCCTCACTTCTCCTCCAGAGCCATCTGAATCCAGTGACCAGATATTCATCAGGATGACTGGAGATGACCCAGGATGAGGCAAGTTGGGGTTAAGTGACTTGCCCAAGGTCACACAGCTAGTGAGTATCAAGTGTCTGAGGTGAGATTTGAACTCAGGTCCTCCTGACTCCTGCACTGGTGCTCTATCCACTGCACCACCTAGCTGCCCCTTCTGAAACCTATACCCAAAGAACAAATAAAGTTGTTAAAATCACACGCCTTCCTTCAGCTCTTCAGGTTTGTTTGTCTTAGCTCTTTTACCAGCTGCTAATTGCCCTTACATAATAATCAAGACGATAATGCCAATCATTTTTTTAAAAAACACCTTTTTTAAATGGTTCAGAATAAATTTTTTTTGAAATTGTAGTTAGACTTACTTTAAACGAATGGAAACCTCATTATGTCAAAACATAATGAAACATTCTTCATTGCAAGTAATCTTTTAATATGAAAAAGCATGTCCTCATTCTCAAAGAATTAAAATATATATCATTTTATTATTTTAAAAAATGAGCTGAGAAGTATGATCCATCTTCTGGAAACCTGGTTGTTCACTGCAGTGATCAGAGCTGGGTCTTTCAAAAAGGTTTTCCTTTGCAATGGTGTAATCATTTTATAAATCATTCACCTGATTGCATTCACATTACTCTGCATCAGTTCATGCAAGTTTTTGCAGGGTTTTTAGAATCTAAATCCATCCTTTGCATCATTTTTTACAATATAATATTCTGCTGCATTTATATACTGTAAGTTGCTTAGTCTTGGTTTATCAGAACTCACTTTGTTTCCATTCCTTTGCCACAACAAAAAAGTACTACGTAATTATTTTTGACACACCCTCCTTTCTCTTTGAGTTACATGGTTGGTAGCAATATCACTGGGTCCAAGGGTAAGTACAGTTCACTAACTTTGGGGGTACAGTTCTACATTGTTTTCCTGAAGGACCGAGATCCCATTCACAGTTCCAGCTCTAGGACATTAGTAATATTCTCCCAAAGGCCCTGCCACAACTGCCATTTTCCTTTGGTGTCATCTTTACCGATCTAAACAGTACGAGGCTGGATGTCAGAGTGATTCTAACTTGCATTTCTTATCATTATTGTTTTGAAGCATTTTTTCTTAAGGTTGTTGAAAAATCGGATTTCTTCTCTTGAGAACTATCTATTTGTAGCTGACCATCTACTGGTGAATGGCCTTGGTTTATATATTTATTGTATATCTCAGATATCATATCTTTATTAATTTACTGCAAAGGTTTTTTCCAGTTAACTGTTTCCCTCCTAGCTTTAACTACATTGATTTTGTAAATATAATTTTATGTAAAAATGACTTTGATTTTCTTTGATTGTTTCTAGCCTTTGAAAAAGAATGCATCCACTATTCACAGTTGGGAAAGATATCTCCTTTTAGGTTTTTGTATCCATTTGAAGCTTACTGTGACATGATATGAAATGTCGAAACCTTCACTTTCAGCCCGAATGCTTTCCAGTTATCCAGCAGCTTTTATTAAACAGTAAGTTGTTGGGGTCCTTGTATTTATCAAAAACCATGCTACTATACCCCCTTTCTAAAAAATAAATAACCCCTTGGTAATTTTATTGGAATGACATTGAATATATCAATTTAGGTGGTATTATTGTCATTTTTATATTATTAGCTTGGCCTCCCTATAAACATTAACATTTCTCTGATCACTTAAGTCTGTTTTTACTTACATAAAGCATTTTGTAATTGTTTTCGTATAGCTCCTATATATACCAAGGTAGGTAGACTCCTAAGTGTTTCATATATTTTATAGTTACCTCTAAATGTAATTTCGTTTTCTATCTCTTCTTGCTGGGTTTTGTTAGTAATATACAGAAAGGTAAAAAATTTCTGTGAGCTTATTTATAGCCTGTTACTTTACTAGTTTCAATTAATTTTTTGTTGAATCTCTAGGGTTCTTAAAGTGAACCATGTCATTAGCAAAATGTTATAATTTTGTTTTCTCTTCGTGCATGTTTAATCACTCAATTTCTTCTTATATTATTGTCATAGCTACTACTTCCAGACCTATGTACAAAAAATAGTTCTCACAATGGACATTCATTGTCATGTCATCCATGCCTTACCCCTGACCTTATGGAAAGGCATCTAGACTTTCCCCATTCTAGATAACACTAGCCCTTGGTTCTAGATAGAAACTATTTATTCTATTGAGAAAGACCCATGTGTTCCTATACTTATCAATGTTTTTTAACGAGGCTTTGTCAAAACCTTTTTCTGCATTTATTTATGTAATATTTTGATTTTTATTGTTTTGGTATTAAGATACCTACTTTGTTTCTGATTTTCCTAATACCGAACTAACCCTACAAGTCGATCATAGTGTAATCTTTGTAATATGTTGTGGGTTTTGCTAGTTTCATTCAACATTCTTATGTTGATCTTCATTGGGGATATTGGTTAATCGTTCCCCACCCCACACACTTAAATCTACTGTTTCATAGAAGGAATTTTACATTATAAATTTTAAAGCACTCAAGAAATGGGAGTTATTCAGCCAATCTTTCTTTTATATGAGGAAACAGGGGCTCAAAAAGAGAAAGATTTATTCCAATTAGCTAGTGACAGAATCATAAGCTGAAACTATGACCTGACTTCCATTCCAATGATGTCTAAACCTTTTCCTTTGTGAATAAAACCACTCTTGTGGCTTACTTGAACTTTGTTAGGAAGTTGGAGGCAGAGGAGAAAACAGAAAGCAACTGTCAGAGTAATGTTTTCCTTTATGAAGGTATGGAGGTAGCAGCAACAAGGGAGAGGGGCAAGGTGATTAGGACTGGAGGCTGTGGACCTTTGAGTACAACGCAGGCTCATGACTCAAAAAAGAGGCAGAATCAGGAAGGTCTGAGATGAAGGGCAAAACGTCCTGAGGAGCAGTGTCCCAAGACAACATTATCCGCAAGGCTGATGAGGGCCCAGGACTTCAAAGGCTAACCAGAAGGAGAACACAGAATCAGAGAATGCTCCAAGTGAAAAATCAGCCTGAGAGATCATCTTGGGCCAGATGATCTTTCTCCTTTTACTAATGAAGAAACTAAGAGCCAGAGAAAGTAAGTGACTTTGTCCAAGGTCACAGAACTAGTGTCTGAGGGGGTAACCATACCAGGCCTTGACTCTTAATCCATCAGTCAGAGAAGTGTGTCAGCCACTCATGAGCTAATCTGGGGTGGGTATCAAGAAAAAATAATATTCATAAGCTCCTATTTCCAGAGCACTTTTCTCACAAAATTTTTGTGAAATAGGTCAGGTGAGGATTATGGTCTTCATTCAGTTCAGTTAGAGGTATTGGAAATACAAAGACAAAAAAGAAATGGTTCCTGCCATCAAGGACCAGATATTCTACTGAGGGAATAGAATATGAAAATAGATGTTAGATAAACGAAACACAAGGTGAGTTGAGAAGAGACAGACAGAGGGATCAAGAGACGGAAAGTGTAACAACCGAAGGGTCAGATGCCTGAGCTGAGTGAGCCTAGAAGAAAGACGCGTCAGTGAGGGGGAAGTGAAGGCACAGAGATGAGAGATGGAGTGCCGATCTGGGGAAATAACTACTAGGCCTGAGCGCCTGACAAGGAAAGGGCGTGCTGGACAGAAATATGAAAGAAAGGAGGAAACGTAGTCTGCAGCTTAAATGTGTAAGGCTCTGAGTGCCAGGCTGGTGAGTTCCTGTTTATCATAAAAAGCAGGGATAGGAATTAAAACCTTTGAATAAGGGAGTGATAGGATCAGACTTGTGTCCTGGGATTATTATTTTGGCAGCGATGTGGAGGATAGCTTGATAAACAGAAAAAAATGGATGCAAGGAGATGAATTCTAATGGTCCTGGTGAAAGGTAACGAGGGCCAGAATTGGGGTGGCAGCTGTCTGAGATCTGAGTGACTGTGGCAGCCCAAATGATGAGACCTGGGAAGTGACTGCCAGAGGGGCGGGGGAAAGGCCAAAGGTATCTCCAAGGTTCTGGGTATCTAGAAGGATGGTGGTGCCCTCCACAGAAATAGCACTTGTGTAAGGGTATATATTTCATTTTGGATGTGCTCAGCTTAAGAAGCCAATGGGACACAGAGCTGATGACATGGAACTTCAGTTCAGGACAGAGATGAGGGCTGGACAGTTAATCTGTGAAGATCAGTGAACCTATGGGATGGATGAGATTACCAATGAAGAGGGTATAAACCAAGAGAAGGGAAAAAAGTCCAAGACAGACAGCCTTAGGTGATACACTGAGAGGGGAGAAAAGGAGAGTGATGGAAATCAAGAAACAGGTGATGACCTAATCAATTAAGAAGTTGTGGAAACAGCCTCAGAGAGGCCCAGTGATTGGCCTAAATTCACAGAGGTAATAAGTGATGGAGCTCAGCTTCTCAGAATCTAAATCCAAGGCTTTTCCACTACCATTCAAAGCTGTTCCCTTGAGCTCTCTGTGCACTGACAATTCTGAGCTTTGTTCTTTCAAAGTTTGGTTTCTAGATAAGACTTTTTTCTTAATTGCTATTAATATCCTTTGAAAAAAAATACCACTCAATCAAAAAAGTTACAGTATATACTTGCCCCATAGAATTGTGTTAATGTGATAAAAAAAAAAAAGGATACTGTCTAAAATTCAATAACAGATTCAGTGCTAAACAAGTCAAACTCCAAAGGGGAAGCTTTATAAGACAGACAAAATAATAAAATTAAAGAAACAAAAGTTTGGACTCTTAAGACAATGAAAAAAGTAGAAATGGACAGAGAAGAATACTTTCAGACCTCAAATTATACTGTAAAGCATCAATCACCAAAAACCACTTAGAACTGATTAAAAACAGAAAATAAGACCAAGGGAACAGACTAGATAAGGAAGAATCAGAAACAACTGAACTCAGTAACTCAGTGTTTAAGAAACTCTAGAATATAAATTTCTAGAGAAAGAATACCCTTTTTGACAAGTGCTTCTGGGGAAATTTGAAAAGATTCAGGCAGAAATTAGGTTTAGACCAATAGCTTACAATATATACTACAGCAAGTGGAAAATGGGTACATAACTTAAATATTAAAAGTCACACCATAAGAAAAAATTAGAAGAGAATTAGATTAGGTAATTTTCACTAGTATGAAAGGCTATGGGAAGATTCATTAACCAAATAAAAGAAGCAATCAGATGAAATTACAAACCTCTTGCATTAAAAAAGTCAACTAGAATGGGGAACATATCAACTGGGAAAAATATATGAACCAAAATATCTAAGTTTAGAGTCAAGATATACAAGGAAGTAACACAAATATGTCTGAGCAAGAACCATTTCCCTAAAGATAAGTGGTCAAAAGATGTGAACAAACAGTTGTCAAAAAGAGAAAGGTGAATGTTGACAACCACACGAAGATTTGCTCCAAAACACTGATTAAAATAAATTCAAATCTAAACAAAACAGATTCTACCTCACACCCAGAAAATTGGCAGAGATGACAAAAAATGGGAACAGTCAGTGTTGGAGGGGCTAAGGTGATACTGGCACACTAATACATTGTTGGTGAAGCTATGAACTGGTTCACACAAGGAAGCAATTTTGTTGGCTGGGTGGCACAGAGAATAGTGTGTTGGACTTGGAGTCAGGATCATTCTGAGGTCAAATCCTGTCTCAGACACTTACTGTGTGACCCTGGACAAGTCACTTAACCTCTGCCTCAATTAAATCATGCAAAATGGGGATAAGGATAGCACCTATCTCCCACGGTTGCTGTGAGATCAAATGAGATAATTGTAAAGTGCTTTGCAAACCTTAATGCAATATGTAAATGCTGCTGTTATTAGCATCAAAATTATTAAGAAAGTGACTAAAATGTTCACACCCTTTAAGTCAGCACATACCTCCAGGAAGTCAGAGAGAAAGGTAGCATATAATACCAAAATATTTTCAAGACTTTTTGAAGTAGCAAATAAATGGAAACAAAGTAGACCCCCATGAAAGAGGGATAAATACGCCATGGTACAAAGTAACAGATCACTGCATAAGAAACAATAAATATGAGGAATTCTGGGAATCACGAGACGTGTAGAACTGACAGCCTGAAGTGAGCAGTCCCAGAAAGAACATGTACACCATGACTACAACAGTGGGAAATGGAAAGACAGCTAATTACCACCACAACCAAGTCATGCTGTGGAGTCATAATGGCCAAAAAGGGAATATGAGAGGCCTGTGGAACTTTAGGAAAGACAACCAAAGGGGCCACAAGGAGCCCAGGAGTCGAGGCAGAGCACTGAGGAAAAAAACTGGACCCAAGGCAAGGTCTAGCAAACAAAGCCCACCTATTGCCCTAGCAGGGCCCAAGTCTGAAGTAAGCAGCCCAGAAGGGTGGATGATTCTGGGACTGGTTGGGAACCCAAATGACCTTAGGCTAGGCATTACTGGGAGACTCACTTGCCTTTGGAAAAAGCCAAGAGTCAGGTTCTGTTGTATACTCTGGGTGCCCTTTGGGAAAGGTGTCATCTAAAGAGCTCTGCTTTGAGAGGCAGAGAACCTAGGTTTGAATCCTAGCTTCCTACCAACTCACTCACTACCCATGCAACTTGGGAAAAACATTTAAGCTCCTGTGTTTATTTCCTCATGAAAGAAGGTAAAATGAAGAGACTGAAGTAGACCTCTGACGCACCTTTCAGTTCTAAATCTTATGATTCCTCTGATCCCCCAAATTCTACCAAGTCTCAAACCTTCACAGGCCCCTTTTCCCTCCATCTCCAAACCAGCTCATGGCCTCTGGGCACAGGATAAATCCTGTGCTCCTAGGGTGACAAATGGAGCTTCACCAATTTCCACCTCTCTCCACCTTCTAGGCTGGCCAGGATCCTGGAGCATGGATGGAACTAGGGCAAGACCAAAGCTGAACATTTTATTCTCATAAAGACATATAAAACCTGTCCCCAGCAATGTGCAGCTGGGCTGGCCAGAGTCAGGACACTTCAGTCACATGTCTTGGCTCCCCCAATGCCAGGCTCCAAAGTCTCTGTCGTTAAGTGTTGAGGAGGAGGGTGGTGTTCCGTGAGGGATGGAAGAGAACATCTCTCTCCACTGAGTGCTTTCTGAACCTCCCCTAACCCCCATCAAGGAGTGTGTAGGCCACATAGCAACAGCAGCAGGGAGAGGCGTCACATTCTAGTGGCCTGCAGGGATGGTCACAGAGAACAAGATCTCAGTTCCTGCAAAGAGCTATTCCATTGCCCCATATACTCCTCTCCCTAGCCCAGAGAGGCCACAACATCCTTCCCACTCTTCCTGATAGAGCCCTAAGGTTGTGGCCTCATGTCAGAAGGGAGTCCCAAGTAGGAGAGTATACTCACCAAGACAGACTGTGTGGTTCTGGGTCTTGACTGCATAAGGGCGAAGGTGACAGCATCATGGATGGAAACGAAAAGATGGCCTTTGGTAATGGAGTCTCCAAAGAAGTTTCCAGACTCAAACTGGGTGATCATATTACCTGGTATAGGAAAGGGGGGAAATGCCATGGCCCCCAAGGGCAGACCAGCCCTGTCTCCCATGTTAGACTGGCATTCCCCCAACCCCAAGCCCAGGGGCAATCCCCCAACTAGACAAAATAACTCCCTCTCCCACCCTGCCTAGAGTTGGATCCACAGTCCCACACACGCACCATGACAGCCAGCCAAATACACATTCACCTCAACCTCTTGGAATTCACGGAAAATCTATAACAGAATCAGAGCCCCCCATTGAGGAGAGGCCTGACTACTCAAGCCAGACCCTCCCAAGCCTCAGTAGTCTCCACTGTACTTGCCATCAGCCTGCCCTCAGCACCTCACTCCCCCACATTCTCCATCTTCTCGGAGTCTCACTACCCTCTCCCCTCCTCCCCAAATCAGATTGTCCTTTGATCCTGAGTTGGCCTCACATTTTTCAAGGTCTTGATACACACAGTGTCAACAAAGTTAAGAGTCCCCAAATCCAAAATGAGGGTGTGGAAGTGGGGCTGGGGGAGGCCCAGCATCTCCAAGGTGGGTGTGCACCCTTTGTCCATGGCTGCCAGATTGTCTGGCCTGTCCACACCACCATCCTAGTAGAAAATCAGATATAAAGCAGGGGTGACCAGAGGAGAAAGGCAAATGAGTTAGTCAATCGCACACACACTCACCCTCTCTCTCCCTCTTATGATAAAGACCTGCAACAGACTTGATTTCTCAAATCTCTTTCCAGTGAGAAGAATTTCCTTTTCAACATCCTCATGAGGGAGTCATAGGATCATGAGATCTCAAGACTTGAAAGACACCCTAGAGGCCATCAGCTCAGCCTCATGCTCTGGATGTGTCCCCTTGGCAGCACACCTGGCATGAGGCCCTCCAGCCTTAGTCTGAAGCCCTCCAGGGAGGGAGAGCACAATCACCTTCAGGGCAGCTCATCTCCTATTTGTTGGGAAGTTTTTCCTTAAGCCAAGCCTCAATTTGTTTCTCTAGAAATCCCACCCTCCACTGCTACTTCTGCTCTCTGAAAACAAGAACAGTTCTAATCCCCAGCTCTTGGAGACAGTTTTCCCATTCCCTCCATCTTCTCCAGTTTCTTCAGGAGACCCTTCTGGAGCAGAGTTCTCAATTTGGGCCTTATGGACTCCTAAGAAATCTGCGGATAGATTTCAGGGAGGTCCATGAACTTGGAATGGAAAAAATTTACATCCTGATTTTCACTAACCTCTAACTGAAAGTTAACATTTATTTCAACTGTGAATTTTTTTTCAATTATTCTAGCCACACCTCGGAGATAAGTAAAGGTTATGAACAAACAGTTCTCAAAAGAATGACAAACATTTAACTACATGAAAGAACGTTCCAAGCCACGAATAGTAAAAGAAATGCAAATCCACACAGCCCTAAGATTTCCCTTCACACCCTGCAAAAAGATGGTACAAGGTCAATCTGGGAAAGTAGACACACCAGTGCGTTTCTGGTGAAGTAATCTGGAATTACGCAAATAAAGTGGCTAAACATCCATACCCTTTGACAGGGAGATTCCATTCCTGGGCTTATGTGATAAGAAGAAAGTCCCCACATGCTCCAAAATACTGAGAGGAGCACTGTCTTTGATGGCAGATACCCATCAGCTGGAGCATGGTTAAACAGATTTCTGAGGTGAATATAATGGAATGTGACTATGCAGTAAGGAAATGAGGATGTGGTAACTACCGAGAAGGGTGGAAAGCTCTACCTGAACTGATGCGGTTGAGCACCCCCAAAGTCTTTGTGGAGTTTATGTTTATTAACGTTTAAGCTTCCCTGAGACTACAATGAGACAAACAGAAAGAATTACAATTTAAAAAAAAGAGAAATCACAAATGGATGTTGCACAGCTAATACAGAGAAACGTTTTGCACGACGACCTGTAATTGATATATTGCTTTCCTTCTCAATGGGTAGTGGAGGAGTGAGAGAGAATTTGGAACTTAAAGTTTCAAAAAATGTTAAAAATAAAAAACTAAATTAAGTTTTTTAAGTGAATGTTAAAATTTACACAGAACTAGTCTGGCTGAAGAGACATGAAAAGAAGGCACCCCACCCCCATCCTACCGCTTGGCGCAGGGGGTATCCACAAGTGTGGGATGATGCCAAGATTCTCAGATGGTTTTAATGTATGGATCAGCTAGGCTGACTTTCTCCATCTTTTTTTTTATTTTTCTTTTGTCCTTAAAAAATTCTACTTGTTATATGGGATGTCTCTTGGAAACTGGGAAGGGGAGGGGAAGGGAGCCTGGGAAGAATCACGGTGATGTAAAAGAATGACACCCATCAATAAAAACTCATTTAAAATGTTTTCTCATGCAAAGGCTTCAGCAGACAACCAAAGAAGACCACGACCCCCAGAAGTCTCCAGGAGATGTTCTCTGGTCCTCTTGCTTGACTCTGAACACTCTTCTTAGAATGGAGCACCCCTAACCGAGCACTGCGTCAGATCCTTCCCTAGCCCTGGGCCCTCTCCCTTCTCTTGGTACAATGCAGATCAGGATCACATTAGCTTTCTTGGTTGCCTCATGACACTTACAGGTGCCTCGAATCCCCAGACCTCCCCCATTTTTGTCTTTGGGAAGTGACTTTGTTTTAGCCCAGGTATAAGCCTTTACATTTCCTCTTAAGTCCCTCCCCACCCTGACAGCACACAGAGATTCATTCACACATTTCCATTCTGAGCTCTCCATTTCAGCTGCCCCCTCCAAACCTGGACATTGGACTCCTTGGCATTTCCAATCTCCATTTCCTCAATTTTAGCGTCCGTACTATTAGATTCAGAGGAATCTAAGGGTGCTTTTCGGGCAGCAGCCTGTGGAAAGAGAAGACCGGAAACTTGATGTCCTAATAATTTTGTGATTCAGCAAAACCAGAGGAACCAATGTTGGGGCAGCCAGGCTCAGAGTCAGGAAGGCCTGGGTGCTAGTTCTGCCCCTAATCTATGCTGGTGCCTGAGCCTTAGCAAACCTCTTCACCTCTCTGTGTTTCCAAGGCCACTCTCTAAGAATATAAGGTGCAGAGCAGGCATGAGCCTGCATGAGTAGATGAAGTGTCCTTGGGAAGCTCTTTACACCAAAAGAATCAAAGGTCCAGTCCCTATCCTCACTGAGTGTTTTAAATGACCTGTTAGTTTGGCTAAGGGAGAGCTCAGGGCTGCAAGTGCAGTGAACCAGGTTCTTCTGACCTCTCTCTGGGCTAACGTCAGTCTGTATTGGTAGTGAGCTTTAAAGTTTATCTCACTGTTTCCAAAGGGATTGGAGTGAGTCATGTTAGAAAGCTAAAACAAAATGGGGAGCCTGACAAAAAGACCGGAGCAGGGAATTTAGAATGGGTGTGATGAAGTGAGTTATCAAAGGACGTCTAGGTGGGCAGAGACCAGAGTGCTGGAGTCATTATCACAAGGGAAATGGAATTTGAATACACACCGAGCAGCAGAAGGAACTTCAAAAGGCACCTGGTCCAAGTCCCTTGTTTTACAAATGAGGAAAATGAAATCCAAAGAAGCTATGACTTGTTCAAGGTCGTAAGTGGAAGAGCCTGGATTTGAATTCAGGTCTTCTGACTCTAAATCTGATGCTCTGCACTACATCATGAAGGTGGATGTGGTTTGGAGGTCAGGGACCAGGAAGGTGAGAGAAGCAGAAATCAAAGGGAGGGAAATGGGGGCTCCGAGGGACCAAACGGACAGGGGGAGGGGGGCATCAGAGGATTTCAAGCTGACAAGAGGTCCTACTTTCTTTTGTCGTTTTTCTTCCTTTTGCAATTTCTTCGTCTTCAACATCTGCTTCTTGATCAGTTTCTTTTTCTTGGCAATGAGGCGGTCCACATTCAGACCAATCTGGAGGCCAAGAGGAACATATGGGCATGGGTGGGAGGGGGGCAGGCACTGGGAGCCCTGGCCTGTGGGCTCCAACCTCACATCCTGGGAGACATGTGGATGGATACAGGGAAAGCTCCATCTTCCCAGATAAGATCACCCAATCCTGCCCCATCTCACCTTGTCCTTGAGGGCCTGCCTGTAGAACTCAGCGTTGGCAAAGTACAAGGTGGCTGAACACCTGAAAATCTTTACTCCTGGGATTTCCTTGGCCTGGAACCCAAACAGAAGAGTAGCTGGATGGAAAGAGATGGCCCTGGAATGCTGAGCATACAGCTCTTTCCCTTCATATGCTCTGCCATTCCCATGATGCCAATCAGCCACAACTCCTAACCCTGCCTCCATCTCCATCTACCTGACTGCTCCCCTCATTACTAGCCCTACGCTTATCAGACCTAGAACCAGAAGTGAACCTAAAGAGATCATCTAGTCCAACAAGTGATTTGTCCAACCTAAGACAGTTGGCCAATCAAGTCAGAATTGGAACATGTGTCCAGTCTCCAGCTCTTTCTACCACACTACAGAGACAACTGCCTGTTGCACACTTTGTGGTGGGTGCCCCACCATCCTCTCTGTCACACTGGCTCAAATCCTCCCAAGTTATCTTGGACTCTTCCCTCTTCTTCACATCCCAATCAGCAGTCAGACTTTTTCAGTTTTACTTTCCCAGTATCTCCTAAATCCATCCCCTTCTTCCCTCCTACCACAGTTCTTTTTGCCTGGCCTACTTTAATAGCCTTTAAACTGGTCCAACCCCCTCCAGGCTCTCCCTTTTCTAAGCTATCCTTCCTTAGTTTCCAGATTGTCAGAACAACTCTGATTATACCATTCTCCTGCTCAAAAACCCTCAGTGGCTCACTATTACTTATAGGACAAAATACTAAGAGAAAACTGGCCTTCAAGGCCCTTCAGAGCCTGGCTCCCAGCAATCCTTGCAGGCTTACCTCCTGTAGCCTGCACATATCTCCTCTGCTTTGGTCAGATCACTCTCCTCATTATCTACCCACCCTCAGCTAGAATGCATTCCTTCCCATCTTCCTCCTGATGAATCTGAGGCTCACCTCAATCACACCTCCTCAGTGAAATCCTCCCTGGTCTTCTCCCCTTCTGAGTTTCTTTAGCATCTGAAGCCTCAGCCAACAGCGCCTCAGCCCAGCCTGCACAAACCAGGAGGTCCTCAAGGATGAGGCCTACTTCTCCCAGCTCTGCCTCTCCTACATCATCTCCATCACCATCCTCAGAGCCAGCATTTCTACAGTGCTTACTGTGTGCTGGGCACAAGGCTAAAGACTTTATGATGAATTCATCTGATCCTCCCAACAACCCTGGGAGGGATTATTATTCCCATTTTACAGATGAGGAAACTGAGGCAAACACTGGTTAAGTGACTTGCCCAGGGTCACACAGCGAGAAAGTATCTGAGGTCAGATCTGAACTCAGGTCTTCCTGACTCCATGCTCAGTGCTCAATCCCCTGGGCTACCATCTTCCTCAAGACTGGACACAAAATTGGTGCCAATAAATGCTTGCTGGATGTGCAGCTGGGCAGGCACTGGTAGGCCTGAGCCCAAGGTTGAAGAAAAGATTGGTAGGTGGGTGGAGACATGGATGAGGAGGAGTGTTGGTAAATGGGCAGATGGATGATGGATGGACAGGGGTCAGAAGGTAAACTAAGGGGAAACCATCCCCAGCACAAACATGTGATTCCCCAAACAGGGTTCTGGGAAAGCCAGATATCAGGTGTGCCCACCCCACAGTTCAAGTCTGGCTCCTAAAAGACCCACCGTGCCACTTCCCCCAGTGCCTCCATCTGAAGGTACAAAGGAAAAGTGGTCTCCTCCATAGACAGCATGCTCTGAATCCCTCCTCTCCTCTCTATTCAGTTCCCTTTTTTTAACCTTCTATTCTCATCAGTCTCTCTCCATGCCATCACAGGCCCACAGAACTTCTTGCTCAGAATCTGGTAGAAAGTGCTCCCTCTCCTTCTCAGCCCATGAAGCCAGTCCTCTTTCCCAGCAGACCCTCCTGGCACTCCGTGCCAGATTAGTCTACTCCAGATTTTCTCTCTCCGGTCCCCATCTCTGGGGACAATTCAGTGGTTCACATCAGGGACCATGAGAACATCCAAATTTCTCTGGGTCTGTTTTTCTCATTGGGTACAAATGCCTGCCCTCCCCCTCTCACAGAAACTGTAAAGTGCTATTACTGGGAACTATTATTTCTCCTGTTAATGATGGTCACCTCCCCACCCGCACTGTCTTCCTTGACAGCGCCTCCACCCCCAATGTTTATATCCACTAGTTATCATCATGACAATAGCGCTTTTCATTTCTCCAGCAATTTAAGGTTTAAGTAGTTTCCTCAAAAAAATACCATGAGTCCCAGAGGTGTAAGTGTGATTATCCCCATTTGCAGAAAAGGAAACACAAGAGATGGAAAAGACCTCAGCCAAAGCAACCCAGTAAACAAGTGCAGGGCCAAGCTTCACATCTGTCTCCTGACTCTGGGCCTGCTCTCTCCTCCACTGCACTGCACTGTCGCTCACCGCATTGATCAGAGACAGCTCTCTCTCCGAGACTCCTGCCACTTTTTAAGAAGCACAAACTGTTCCCCACAGGGCCCCAGAAAATCCTGAGTGTCCTCCACCCCTGGGCCCACCCCCATGGCCCTTCCCAGATCACCTCCTTGTACTGGGTAACATCTCTGTAAATGTCTGTGTCTGGCACCTGCCCAAGGATAGAGTAACTGGGTCTGTGGGGGAGATGACAGGAAGAGACAGAAATAAGGAGATACCAAGAAAGGCACAGGTATTAGATTCTGCAGGAACTCCTCATTCTACCGCCGCTCCCCCCGCCCCACACACACACACCACATACACCACACATGGCTAGGACACCCTTAGCACTGGATTCTCTTGAGGAGGGGCATGTGTAGTAAGTAGGACAGAACAAGGACTGCCCACCCCACCACTCACATACACACTCACAGCTGAGTACGGAAGATGACAGAGAGAAGGGAAAAGGCTATAGCAACAGCCAGACCAATGTCCAGGTTCAACAGGACAGTGGCTACAAAGGTCACCAACCAGATCATCTGTGGGGAAAGAAGTCAGGAGGTCAGGAAGCTTCTTCCCCCCTCCTTCCTCTGTGCATGCCTTGCCTCTAACCGCCTCACCACCTCATTTCCCTTCCTTCCCCTCTACGCCCCGCCACTTCCAACTCTCACACCCAACTTCCCCCTTCATTTCCTCCCATCCTTCCCTTCCTATTTCCTAGCCTGCCCTCGTTCCTCCCCCTCCTTCCCCATCCCCTCACCAGGTCCACCCGGTTTGCCTTCCAGAGATAGCAAATGTCAGAAAACTGCAAGAACATGCCCTTAAGGTTGACGATGATGATAGATGCCAGGATGGCCTGGGTGGGGAGTGGGAAGGAGAAGAGGATGTTGGGTTAGCCCAAGCCATTCAGGCAGTCACACTAGCCCTTGCCTCAGCCCCAGTCAGCCCTTCAAGAAACCCCTGAGCTGATTCCCCCAAACCTGCATCCAATTCCCAAGTCCCCATGCTGGAGAAAGGGCCAAGAAATAAGACTTACTTTGGGAAGGTCATAAAAAAGTTCCCCCAACTTGACAATGACAATCAGGATGAGGAGGGAGGAGACAGCCCCAGCAATCTGAGCAAGGGTGAGGAGAGTGGAGATGGGACACCTCACATCCTCTGCTCATGACCTGCTCACCTGGCTAAACCACTCCCCCTACCTTGCACGGCACCCCATGTCCTCAGAGCTGGATGTTCTCCCCCACTGCAACTGGGCCTTTTTTTAATTTCATTTTTTTAAATTAATATTCATTTCTTTTCTCTCCCTCCAACCCCCAGCCCCCTCCCAAAACAAAAACAAAATCCTTCTGACAAAGCAAAGCAAATTCCCCATTAGCCATGCTCCACCTGTCTCTTCCAAGTTCCCCCCCAGCATCCTCCTATGCCCTCCATGTTTCTCCCACCTGTACCACCCATGTCTCCCGACATGTTCCCCTATTACCTGTGTGTTCCCCCCAGAACCTTCTTGCACCAAGCTCCGGGACATGGAGCAGCTTATAGGAAAACATTGAAAAAAGCTGCCAACAAAGTTACTGAGGCCAAGAGCAATCAGTTCCTAGGGAGATTGGGGGGGAGGAAAGGTTATTAGCTTCAACAGCAATTCCCACTGGGCTCGCTCCTTCCAGCAATCAGGCCCTTCCGTCCAAGGTCACCTCCCACTTTCTAGGTCTCCTCAGTATGGTCCTCAAGTCACACAGAGCAGGCTCCACCACACTGGACAGGCTCCCAGGTCCCCTGACCCCATCAAAACCCCCTGAACATGACACACCTGGTTATTATCCACCTCATAACCATGCTTCATTCCAAAGATCTTGCCAAGGGAGATGGCAATGGCAAAGCCAACCACAGCGATGGCAAATGCATTTCCCACGATCTTCTCAAAGAGGCGGTGGTCAGGCAGCCGAGGAGGCTCCAATCTTGGGGGAGGTAGGCACAGAACATTCCATTCTCAGGCCTTTTCTGCCCCAAACTACTAACCCACAAACCAGACCAACAAACATTGAGGGAGGCAGAGCCGAGGACAGGATGCTTGCCTACTCCATCCCCATACCCAGCTTTGGGTTATGGTGCCACGGAGAAAAGAATGGGCAGGGCAGGTTAGGGGCTATGGGAAAATCCACCCAGGGCCCCTGCTGGTCCCTCACCCTGCAGGGATGTCACCCACGATGCCCACCCCAAACTTGTCCTTCAGGCCGACTCCATAAGAGATCGCTGTGGCTCCAATGAGCTGGGAGGGAGGAAGAGGCAGAAAGCAACATCACAGATCTAAGTTGGAGGGAACCCTATAGGTCATCTAGTCCAACCCTCTCATTTTACAGTTGAGGAAACTGAGGTCCAGTGAAGCTTCCTCAACTAAGTCAACTAAGTGACTGGCCCAAGGTCCCCTAAGTAGTCCAGACTCAGAGGTGGGATTTGAACCCAGGTCCTGAGTCCAGAGTGAGCATTCTTTCTACCGTTCCACACTGCCTTTATCATACCACATATCAGGAGTCCTCCCTCCTCCTTTTGTGGGAGGTCCTGAATCTCAAGCGACAGAAGAAAGCTCTTCCCCTGTGGCCAGAGTCCAAGTCACCACCAGGTTAACAGCCCTGTAGTATGTTCTCCAGATGAACCTTCATCCCTCTCATGACCTCACCCCCTGCACCCCAAACCATGTTTAGGGAGAGAAGAAATGCTCAGAATCCTTCCCATTTCTATTGGACTTAAAGGTTTACAAGGTAACTTTCTCATCATAATCCCCAAAGGGGGGTGCTGCATTATTGCTATTTTACAGATGAGGAAAACAAGACTCAGGAAGGGAAAGTGACTTGGCAGTAAAGAGAAGCCAGGACTTGAACCCAGACCATGTGACTTCAAGTCCAGGGGCCAGGCTTCTACGTCCTGCTCTTCCTCATCCACACCCCTAGAGCCCCCCATTCCCTAAGGATCTCTGTCAGGATGGGTAAAAGTAGCACCTCCTCCCTCTGCCCCTCATACCACGAGGAGTTCACTTGGTATAGGCATGGGCAGCCTCCGGCTCAGTTTTTGGTTTATTATCTTCATGGCTATAAGCAGGATCGAAGCTATCAAAGCAGTGACTACAGTGCCCACGTTGCTTTTTGGTAACTTCCAGATGATATCCAACACTATCTGTGGGACGCAATGGGGGCATGAAGGGGCCCCCAGAACCCAGGGCCTTCCCTCCTGCTTCCTCCCAGTTACTCACATAGATCTGGGACAAGGGCCCTGAGTAGTCTTGAGTGTTGAGGCCAAACACATGCTTGAGCTGGGACACAAGCACCTGGATAGAGGCCGCCGTGGTATAACCCCGAACCAGTGGTTCTGACAGGTAGGTCACCACGAAGCCAACTTGTAAGAGGCCCAGTCCTACCTAGGTACAGAAAGACAAAGGATTAGGGAGACAAACAGATGGACCAGTAGTTAGAGTCAGAGGTCCATAACCAATGATCAAGACTTCGACAGACAAACAGAAAATCTTGGGGAGGAATGGACAGATGTAAAGGAAGGCAACAAAGTCAAGAAAGCAGGGACACAGAATGCCCCACCCAACCTCACCTGGAAAACACCAACTAGAAGGCTCAGGGCTGAGGCCACTTTCACAGGATCAGCATCTCTAGCTGTCACATTTGCTGTATCATTTCCAGGAACCAGGAAAGCATCATTGGGAACCAGGGACTCAGTCACACTGCCCACCATAACCGACATAACCGCAAAGGTCCCTGCAGACCAGAGACCACAATGGACTCTCATCACAGGAATCCCGCTGACTACACTTGAGGCTGACAAGGGAGGTAGGGCTCTGGAAACTCACAGTTGGAGATGTCAACAGAGGGACACAGGGTAAAAGAGAGAGTTAAAGTATGGTGGGCATCTAAGAGAAGTACTCATAATCACCTCTCTCCTCATTCTTCATCTCATGTGTGAGCCTCATCTCCCACCACAAACCCCAAAGGCACAGCCTAAGGTCTGCTCCCACACTCTTCCCCACAATGTACTCTCTTAGGGCCATGTAGTAGGAAGAGCTCATTACTGACTAGAAGGAGAGGGATGGTCATTCAGGATTTGGGGACCCCACTTACCCACAGAAATATGCCGCGAGGTACCAAACAAAAAGTAGACAAAGACAGGGTAAAAAGAGCTATAGAGGCCAAAGACAGGGGGCAGCCCAGCTAGGAGGGCATAGGCTAATCCTGGGGAAGGAGAGAACATCATTGTCAGCCCCATCTCCACCCACCTACAATCATGTCCTCAACACACTGCCAGCCCCCTCCCTCCACCCCCATTTGCATCTCTGGGGTATGATCCCTTCATACTATCAATGCTTTCTTCCACCCCCAGAGTCCTATGAGGATCACAACCCAATGGGACTAAAGCTGCCAAACCATCTGCCCACCGCAACTCGCCCTGTGGCAGCTGTACAATGCCCACACTGAGGCCAGACAGTAGGTCTCCTAGGAGAAACTCGCGGACTGGGTACTTGGGTAGCCAGCTCAGGATGGGCAGAAAGCGGCACAGAGTAGCCCAGGCTATGGCTCTTGAACACCTGTCAAGAAGAAAGGAGCTCAGGATGAAGATGGAGTCACTGCCTCTCCCCATTCCTTCACTGCCTGTTCTGGGTTTCCCCTAGATAGATAGCATGGACAGAAAAATGAACACTTGAGGGCAAAGATCACTGGTCAGATGGAAAATTAAGGGAATGGTTGGAGAGATAAGTGGACGAATGGTAAGGATAAAAGACAGATGAGAGACAATCAGCAGGTATACAGTAGACTCAGTCTCCCCTGGGTTGGAGGAAGACATCTGGCTAGGGAAGCAGGATGAGCACATGGTATGCCCTCCCCTGAGCCCCACCTCCCTCTCCAACCTGGGTAGAGAATGCCATCTCCAAGGCTTTGGGCTTTGGCTCCTCTGCCCTGTCTCCTCCAGCTCCTGCTCATTCAGTACCCGTCTGTCCACTCGATAGTCACACGGCAGGGGACCCGGCTCCACCTCTGGCTTCTCCATTGACAGGTCCTGAGAAGCCAATAAGGCCTGTGTGTCTCTAGGCCTGGGGTCAAGGGTAAAAGGATAATATAGTAAAAATAATATTTATCATTTCTTAAAGCACAGCACTAAAAATGATGAATATAGGGAAGCATGAGAAGGCTTACGTGAACTGAAGCAAAGCAACATGAGCAGAACTAGGAATGAAATCTACACAACGTAAAGGAACAATGGCTAGGGCCTTGTAATGACCAAGCTTGGCCCCAGTGATGAAAGTGACAAGAAGGCAGCTCTCCTCCCCTCCCCCTCCCCTCCCACCCACAAGTCTCTATCCTTCTTTGCAGAAAGAGGGGGTGGGACACGAACACCGAACGCTCTAGGGGACGTCACACTCCTCTGATGTGCTGGCTTGGCTGTTTGTCTGTTTTATTCTTTCTTATAAGGGAAGACTCTCACTAGGAGGGGAGGGGAAAGGAGGGGTAAAGCATATGATGGAAAATGTAGAAGAGGATATAAAAACAAAAAATAATAAAATTATCTTAAAATAATTCACTTTAAAGTTGACAAAGTCCTTAATCCCCATAAAGTTAGCTGATGGCAGGAAATGTTTAGTTTTTGTCCCTGTACAAAGAGACCACAGGATGGTTTCCTTCACAGAGGAAGCAGCTGATCAATACTTATTCAATTGAACTGAATTCCCCTCAAGGCAGACCGATTAAGGATTACATTCTCATTTTAAAGATGAGGAAACTGAGGCTCCGGAAGGTAAGTGACTTTGCCAGGATTACAGACCCAACAAGCAAAGAGCTAGGACTAGAATCTTAGTCTCCTGAATCCAAGACTAAGGGTCTGGGTAGCTGGGGGTGCAGGACACAGAGAGCCTGCTGTGACCGTGGGCAAGTCATTTAACTTCTGTTGCCTCAATTCCCTCATCTGTAAAAAAAAAAAAAAAAAATGAAAGGATAATAATCACATTTACCTTGAAAGGTACTGGTGAGGATACAGTGCTCTATGACCCCTTGAAGTGCTACATTCTACCATAGGAGTACAGTCCCCTGTCCCCCACGCCTCCCCCTGGGACAGGGGGAAGAGTCCTGAGTCAGCAGTGATCAAGCCCTTCCCAATCCACCCTTACCACCCCTCCACTCTGCCTCTCCTGCAGAGCCCTGGAAACACAATCACTGCCTTTAACCCAGGCCCTGTCAGGGAGAACCCCAGCTGATCCCAGTGGTGTAATCTCCAGATTTCCCTCCCAGTCACCCGCCCACCCCCACCCCGTCTTCTTGGCCAAGTTCAGACATGGACTTTGGCTAGGATGGAGCTTCCTTTTGAACAAAGTCCTCGACAGACAGTAGGATGAGCCGCTTCTCTGAATCCCTGACCCACCACTGGCCATACCCCTTCTTTCCCATTTTCTCCAGGCTCAGCCAAGTCCCTTGTGCCTCAACTGCTTTTTATCAGTCGTGCTCCATAATCTTCTGCTCCACAGTCCCACCTCTCAATTCCTAGCCCACACCTCAAATACCAACTGTGCCCTCTCCTCAGCCATATCCCTCAATCTTTCCCCTCTGTTCCCAGGCACAACTGTAAGCCTGCATACCTAGCCTTGTGCCCAGTCTTCAGCTGTGTCCCAAGTCTTCTGAAAAGATCTCCACTCCCATTGGACACTGACCGTATAGGGGTGATGCCCCATCTCCAATCCAAGTGTGTCAGCTGGGGGACAAGGGCCACAGGAACCCAGCAACCTTTTCTGTGCCCAGTCCTTTAAAGAACTGATGTAGGTGCCAGGAGCTGTCTGCCACCCAGGAGGCTTTCCCTGCCCATACCCTGGATAGGTGAGCAAGAGAACCCCAAGGGTCTCCTTCTGAGCCTAAGTCTGAGCTCTAAGGAGGCTAAGCACCGTGGGGGAGAAGCAGGGATTCCATGTTCCCGTGTGAACTGGAGCCCAAGATAGATGACAGCAAGGTGGATCACAGGCTCATCTCACCTGAGAAGGGGAGGTCCCACTGGATGGCCCTGGCACAGAGGCTGAGCACGGGCTCCCGAGCACTGGGTGCACACAGACTCTCCAAAGGCTCTATGATCACTCCTCTCAGCAGCTGAGAGGAAGAGCCCAAAGGGCCCGGGAGAGATCTTTGAATCCTTTGTCCCAACCCCTGCAACGTGAGTCATTTTCATTCTTAAAGGGCCCTTAGCCCCTTGACCATGCCCCAACTCAGATGGAAGAGGTGAGCAAAGAGAGAGACCTAGATCCCCCCCCTCCCACTGCTCCCCCATGTTAAGGAATCCTTGAGACCAAATAGAGCAAATTCCTCTCCAGAAAGGGGTTATTCCCATGATTTCATCATCGTGCCTGAACTACTGCACTTACCTCCTAGCTGGGCTGCCCAACTCTAGTGTCTCCCCTCCAATCCACTCTGGACAGACTGCCAGTCACCTTCCTGACCTCATGCCTTGCATCTTCAGTTACCTTCAGTGGTTCCCTTCTACCTACAGGACAAAACCCGCACTCCACGGGCAAGCAGTCAAGACTTCACCAAGGTACCAAGTAACCTCTCCATCTTTACCTCACACTACTTCCATCATGCTTTCTATGCGAACTACAGGCACCACTCTCTAAACCTGGAATATCCTGGCTGCCCCTAGTCACCAGTCATACCCTCAGTGATCCAAGAACACACAGGTGCCAAGGAGAGTTGGAATGCTCATGATGAGGGGAAGGGGAGTTGTGTCCCCTGCCAGGAAGTTTACCAAACCTGCACCAAGGAAGAAGGGAGAGGCAGCCACAGCAACACCTGGAGCCCCCAAACCACTTGGTCGTCCCTGCTGCTCAGACTGGGAGGAATTGGGACAAGGAGAAAGGGAAGAATATTCTTCCTATACAAGCAAAACTTGAGGGAAGGGGGAATGTGGGGAGCAAGGTTTCCCTGGAGGCGATTTCCTGAAGGCCAAGGGTTGGGAAGGGCCTGCCTCACAGCTTCCTATCGGAGATACCCAGAAACCTGCCAGGTCTCAACTATCAAGAACTTTATCAGGCACTGTCACTATCACTCCCTGGCTTATAATTAGCCATTTGGGATTAAGGTTCCCCAGAGGATACAAGAATGGGGGAAGAGGAAAACATCAGTGACTCATATTACATGTTTAAGGGCCCACAGCCCTCTCAGACCAAGGTCAGCTGGGGCAGGGGGTGGGGGGGAACAGAAGGTGAAAAGTAGCCTGGGTTCTACCCTTTAGTACCCCCCATAGCTACTCTTGTAGCCTAACAATGAATCTTTGGGGGCCCCACCCTGTCTCCACCCCCACCTTCAATTAAAGAGGGGAAAATAGAGGAAAGATGGGGAGGGGAGCCGGGGAGCAGAACCGGGATGGATCCCTTCCTTTGGTCTTCACCCTCTAGGTCACTGGCCTCTCCAGCCTTCCTCACTCTCAGTCTCTTCGGACATCCCATGTCCTTCAACCATCCCTAGCTTCCATTGCCAAAGTCTGGCCCTCTAGAACTTCAATTTAATTGCATATTAACATCCTGCATGCATTGCTATGGAGAATGTAAAAGACCCTGTCCCCAAGGGAAGCACATGCTGCTCTGGAAGGAAAACGTGTTTCATCAGCCTAAAGGCGAGGGTGAGGAGAAAGAACATCCTAGACATGAGTACCACAGGAGACAGTGCAGAGTAAACGACAGGGGCTGGTGACTGAAAGGCTGCAACCGTCACACAGAGGCGCTCTGAACGCAGAGAACACTCTTTTAGGGTTAATCTGCATTGCTAACATTTTTCTCCAGTCTAGAAAGAAGGGAGGTGGGCACCTATGTATGGTGTTACACAGCTCTGTGTTGACATTTCATGGCAAAAGGAAAAGTCCAAAGCAGCCTACCAGGGAGCCAACCTCTATTACTTAACTTATTTGAGAGGCTGACTAATTGGGACAAGATGATATGGGGAAGAATATGTTAACTTTGGGGTCTCAGGGATTATTCTAATAGGGATGTTTTCTCTGTAGTTAATCATATCAGAGTATCCCAGTGGGGCAAGAGATCTTTTCAGACAGTGGGGGCTTTCTTCAAGATAGAATCAGTGGGCTCACCTTACTGTTGAAAAAATACTACAAACTCTATGCAATCCTGTGGCTGTTTCTTTGCTCTAAGATTACTACTTTTTTTTTGTAGAAAAGCTACTTCTCCCAAACTCAACAGTACATAAGTTTGATCCATTCTTCTACAACTTCACCTGAGCCATTATAGCTGTTCACAAGGATTTGAAAACCAGTTTGTGGAAAATGGATGATACTGGTTCTTCAGAGGGCAGAATGAGGCACAATGTGTGTCCAAGTGGCAGCGAGGCAGACTTCAGCTTAGGCAAAGCCTCCTCAAAGGCAGACTTGTGCAAAAGTGAAATGACTATCACCCCTGGAAAGCTTCCTGTTCAAGCAAAGATTTGGAACAGAAAGTTTGCACACCTTGAAGATTTTTGGAAAAAATCTGAGTTATCTAGGTAGGCAGACAGACAGATGTAGACTGGGTGGGGGATGGCAGGCAGAGCATCATTAAATGCTTACTTCCTGCTAAGTCCTAGAGATACAAATGCAGAGAGGCAAGACAGTCCCTGGACTGCGGAATTTAAATTCTAACATAGAAATCGAACCTAGAAGCTTGGGGAGGGGAAGGTAAGTGTGTGAAAGCCTGCTCTGAAAGAAGATAGGGCCAAATCTTACCTGTCACAATCAAGGCAGAGTCCAGGTTATCAGGATCTGAATGAAGACAACACAACAAGGAATGGGACAAGACATTGCTTGGAAATCTAAAATAAGGACTCTGAGTTTTATCCTAAAGACTTCAAACACAGCATTAGGAAGATTATTTTGGAAATGGTGGGTTTACCTTTCACATACTGATGTTTAATTAATATTTTACTATTACATTATTTGATATGAGTTGATTTCAGACAACTGAGTCAAAATAAAATGAAACACAAGCAAAAAAAAATTATTTTATCAAATACGTGAAAGGTTAGAAAGAGGAGGCAGGGAGCCCAGTCAGGAAGTTATCACTATAGTCCGGATAAGAAGTGAATAAGGGCCCAAACCAGTACGGTGGCGATGAGTGTAGAGAATGGGATGGTGGAGGATACAACGGACGGAACATGGATGGGGAAGAAGACAAAGAAATAGGAGAATCAACAATGACTGAAGTTTCTAATTTAGGTAGTGTCATCAAAGGAATTAAGAATGTTTGAGGGCTGGGTTTGGTGGAGAAAGATGATGAGCTCAGTTTGGTATGTGTTGAGTTGAAGAGGCCAGAGGCATATGAAGAGGGAAACATTTTGAAATTGATGATGTAAAGCTGAAGTTCTGGAGGTCATGGCACAGCAGACAATGAGGAAGTCAAGAAGACTCATCTTCATGAGTTCAAACCTGGCCTCAGACAATTCCTAGCAGTGCGACCCTGGGAAAGTCACTTAACCCTCTTTGCCTCGGTTTCCTCATCTGCAATATGACCCAGAGAAGGAAAGGTCAAACTACTCCAGCATCTTTGCCAAGGAAATCCCAAATGGAGTCACGGAGAGTTGAACACAACTGACAGACGACTGAACAATCTAGAGTTCAGAACTAGCCCCAGCCTACCTTTCCAGTCTTCTTACACCTGAGCCCTGACTCCTCAATCCAGGGACATTAAAAATCCTTCTTGCTATTCCACAACCTAGGTATTTCATCTCTCAGTTCTTGCTGTCCCCCATGTCCCTCCTCATTTCTGTCTCCTGACTTATCTGAAAACCAGCTGTGTGAAAAAATGGGTGACATTTCTGTTCTGCTTGCCCAAAGGGCAGCAACGGGCACAGTGCATCCAAGGGCACAGACGCAGACTTCAGCTTTGGCAAAGGCTCCTCAAAGGCAGACAAAAGTGAAATGACTAGGAATTATCCAACACTGGAAAGCTTCCTCTTCAAGTACAGCTTTGGAATAGAAAGCTTCCAGCTCGGAGGTTTCTGTGAAGGCTAAGCTAGCTAGGAAGGCAGACAGAGAGATAGAGATTATTTGGACACAGAAACAATAATATTTAGCAACGACTTGCTGTCTGGGGTGAGGGTGAAGAGCTCAGGATGACACTGAGGTTGCAAACCGGGGCAATGGAAAGGATCGTAGCGTCTTCAACAGAAAATGAGAAGAGCTACAAGTTTTGGAGAAAGCTTTGGAACATGTTGCATATGAGACGTTTATAGCACATCCAGCTTGAGGTGTTACGCAGACAGCTAGGGAACAGAGATTAGAGCTTGGGAGAGATATTTGGGTTCCAGGAGTTATCCGCGTATAGATAATGATTAAAGCCATAGGAGCTGATCTGCTCCTAAGCAAGAGAGGAAGGGTATTGGAGCATACCCAAAATTAGGGAGCATGACAGGGATGAAAAACCAGCAAAGGGGATTGGCAAAGACAGGAAGAGAGCCCCAAGAAAGCAGAGCCACAAAAATCCAGGAGAAGATGGCTGACATCATCAAATGCTGCAGAGAACTCAAAACAACTGAAACTCTAGAGAAGGCCATTAGATTAGGCAATAAAGATACCACTGGTAATTTTGGAAGGGAGATTTCATGGAAGAAATGCTGCTAGAGCTAGACTTTAAAGGATGTGCAAAAGTTCAACAGGAGATTGGGGCGGGGGGAGGGAGGAGGCAGGCAGAGGGCACTCCAGGTATAGGGAATGGCACGAACAAAGACACAGAGCATGGGAAGTCTAGGACATATTAGTGTAATAGAGAAGTCCAACTGGGTAAGGTACATGGCAGCAATACTGTGAAATAAGGCTAGAAAGGTAGGTTAATTCTGGTAGAGCCTTGAGCCAGACCAAAGAATTTGAATTTTATCCTACAGGCAACAGGGAATCACTGAAATTTTCTGACCAGAGGAGTAATGAGTTCAGACCAGTGAATGATGAGGACGATGCCTCCAGGAGTTTGTAGAGGATGGACTGAAGAGGGAAAGAAGATGGAGAGACCAGGTAGGCACTATGCTTAGGAGAGAGTACCAGCAAGGAGGAGCTAATGATGACGATAACAGCTTTCCTTTCTATAGCCCTTCACAACTTCCAAATCACTTTCCTTACAACAAGCTTACAACAACTAAGATATCGGCAAAGAGGGGATGGGATAAACGGTGGGAGACGAGGGAGGTAGTGTAGTGTATAGGAAAGCACACTGTACTTGAAGGCATAAGAGCCAGGCCCATCTTTTAACATTAATAACGAACAATTATTAGTTGTGTGACTTTGAACAAGCCCTTTCCCCTCTTGAAGCCTCAATTTTCCCATAAGTAAAACAGGGATAACGACACTACCTACATCATCTTGTCATTTTGAAGAAAATGTCTGAAAATGAAGGCAGTGACCTTTAGAAATATAAATTATTTACTTGTTTTTTCACTCATGTCCAATTTTTCATGACCCCATTTGGTGTTTCTTAGCAGAGATACTGGAGTGGTCTGCCATTTCCTTCTCCAATTCATTTTACAGATGAGGAAACAGAGGCAAAAAGGGTTAAGTGACTTGTCCAGAGTCACATAGTTAGTAGGTGTCTGACGCTGGATTTGAACTCAGGTTTTCTGACTCCAGACCTGGCACCTGCTACCTGTCCCTAACCTCTCATGCTCAAAATAAAAATGACTTAACTGACATTTATGTAACACTTTAAATTATGTAATGTGATTTACACACTTTATCTCGCTTGAACCTCAACAACCCTCTGAAATATTACCCCCATTTTACAGATGGTATGAGTCTCAAGATTTGAACCCAAGGCCAGTATTTTTTTCACTATGCCACATTCTCACCCATTCCCAAGTTTCCATTCTCTGCTACCCCTCTCCTCTCCTTCCACACTGCTCCTGTGACCCACCTCTAGCCTTTACAAAACTTGTCTTTACCCTAGAGCTCTTTCTCTGATGCTCCAATTTGGTCTTCTCCTGAAGACATCTTATCCCTCACCATCTTCTCCATTACCAATCACTACTCTTCTCAGGTCCTACAATACTCTGAGCCAGGAAGAGAAGCGGGCATGGTCCTTGCTCCCCTTCCCTGGGCCCTCACTACTACCACTCCCAGACCCCACACTCCACCCCTGCCCTGCTATCATTACTCAGGAGCCTGTTGTCTTTTGAAGTTCATTCCATTCAGATCACTCTCTCCCATCCCTAACACTGCCATCTACTGAATTCCAGTTCGATTTCCAATCATCCCCAAGTAGTCTTTGGCCCCTAGTTCAGACTTCCTTTACTCCTACCACTCTCTTCAGAGACTTAAGTATCTAATTTGAAGACCCTTCTGACTCCCTGGCCTCTCCCTCCTTGGCTCCTCTGACATTCACTCTAAGTCAGCCACCAAGAGAAATGGTCCCACTTCAGATCTCACCTGTGCCATGAAAATGGTTCAATTTCTATGAATCTTCAATTCTGAAATTCTCCTCTCTAATCAAAACCTCCTGTCCTTCCACTTCTCCACTGCCTCACTCCTCTTAAACTGGTTCTTTCTTCTCACTAGAACCTCCAATCCCTCACTTCTCCCAGTGCCCCACTTCTGATATGACCCAACATTCTTCCCTTCAGTCCTCACCCCACAATCAGCCATTTCTACAAGACACTGCCTCTGCCCTTGCGTGAGATTTGTGCCATTCATGCCCAGCTAACCCTCAATCCTGAGTTACTGCCACCATGTGCTGCTCCCATGGGGCTGAAGTCTGCAGGAGAAAGTCATTAAGCTTTGCGAACTGAGTCTAACCACAGACTC
The DNA here is from genome assembly GCA_023548195.1 of Bettongia penicillata ogilbyi. Taxonomy (NCBI): domain Eukaryota; kingdom Metazoa; phylum Chordata; class Mammalia; order Diprotodontia; family Potoroidae; genus Bettongia; species Bettongia penicillata. Next base: position 7,638,073 of record JAJHZJ010000120.1, on the reverse strand, counting down.
CTCATCTCATCACAAACAGTTTCACCGCTGGACGACAACCTTTTCACTCTGTCCTGATTGATTTTTTTAATCATACCCCCTGGCATCTGATATTAGTAAGTGCCCTTTGCTCCTAGACGCTGTCTCATGTCTGGATTTTTGTGGCACTGCTCTCTCTTGGCCCTCCTCCTACCCTCTCACCACACCCCAGTTTCTTTTGCTGAATCATCATCCAAATCATGCCCCTGTGTATGTTCCCTAACATTTTCCACAGAAGGTATGATTATGAACCTACTCTTCTCTCAAGTTTCTTCCTGTGGTATCAAATTCAAATAAAAACAGATCCCTGAAATCTCATTTTTGACTTAGAAAATCATGAATTGACATTATCTATGTTGCATTATATTTCTATTTCTTTTGTTAAACACTCTGGGCTTTGGTGGGCCATGAGTTTGACACCTGTGACATAAACTAATCACCAACACACACACACACACACACACACACACACACACACACACACACACACTCATTCTCCCTCTCTCTCCCCTCCTTAACTCCAATCTCTAAGAAAGGTGGTCTTTAGTGCAGACTCTATAGTCAGATGACTGGGGTTTGAATTTCGCCTCAGGTAACTTCCTTCCTAGGAGACCTTGTAGATAGAACACTGGGCTTTGTGAAGTCTTGAGTTCGAATCTGCCCTCAGACATTAGTCGTCTAAGTATTTAACTTCTGCCTGCCTCAGTTTCCTCTAATAGCACTTACCTTATTGTGTTGTTGTAAGGCTCAAATGGGACTTAGTGGCATAGTATCTGGAATACAGCAGGCACTTAATATTTGTTCCCTTTCTTCCCCTCCACCTTAAACTCTTCTCTGGGCCTTGAGACTGGATTACATGTATCTAAAGTTCCTCCCAGTTCTAGATCTCAAGATCCTGGGATCTTCATTGAGCTCATCCTCTCAATCTATGGATCAACCAACAAGCATTTTTAAGTACCCATAAGTCTGAGACAGGGCTAGACTCTGGGTATGATTTTTTTCCTCTCCCAACTATTTCCTCTTGACTTCAATTTCTCCTCATCCACTGGCTCCTTCCCTGCCAGCTATAAATTCACCCAGTTTCTCCAATTCTTAGAAGAAAACAAACATTCATTTGACCTTGCCACCTCCTCACCCTATTTCCTTTTCTTTCTCATCCCTTTGTGAAGGCCAACCCCCCCACGTGGAATGGACCCCATCTGAACTGCCCCCTTCCCAAGTCCAAGTTTTCTGCAAGGTTCCGCTGCCACATCCCATGTGAATAAAGCCTTTCCCGAACCCCCTGCCCTTAGAGGTTTCTCCCAGCTCGGATCACTTTTTATTTACCCTTCTGTGGCTATGTTGTATCCCTTCTCCCCAAGTGCAAGCTCTTTGTGGGTAGAAACTGTTTCCTTTGTTGTCTATGTATCTCCTGTCTAGCACAGTGCCTTGCACACAGTAGGTACTCAGGAAATTCCCAACATTGAACTTCATTCCTCCAGCCCAGGGGGCTTTCTCCTCTCCGGAGCTTCTTGAGTCCTTAGAGTCTATGGCTCAACATCAATCCTTAACTGACTCTTCCTTGATCCTCTAAGAGTTCTGTCATCAGGAGACAGGAGCCCAGGGCGAGAAGAGACTAGGTAGGCCTAGCCCAGCGTTGGGCCACAAGCTGATGACTCTGCTTAAAATGATTTGGTGGCTTATAGGGGTATCCAGCCGGTGAGGAAATAGCTGAGACTCCCAACAAAGAACATGGGAAGAGACTCTGGAGACCAACGGCAGATCAATAATGGAGCAAAGGTCCATCAAAGATGGGCCCAGAGACCACAGAATCATTGAGTCCAACTTGTTTCCTGAGCAGGAATCCCTTACTACCTACCATATAGCCAAGTGGTGGCCATGGAGCCTCTGCCTGAGGATCTCAAGTAACAGGGAACCTCCCACCGAAGGGGCAGCCCAGTCCACTTTGGAATAGCCCCTTAAAGTACCAGAAACCTGCTTCTCTGGGGCTTCCTTTCACTGATCCTAATTCTGTCCTCCAAGACGAAGCAGAACAGGTCTAATTCCCCTTCCCTGGGACAACCATAGGGCACTGTGCTGAGGGCTGGGGGTTAAGCAAGTGATCCTGGGGAGGGGGGCGGGGGGAAGGGAATCCAGGGCAGAACCAGGAGATGCTTGGGTCTGGTACAAGGAAGGAGGGGGCCGGCCGAGGGACCCACCCTCCTGTGCCTCCCCAAGGAGACCCCATCAGCACGGGGTCCCAGAAGCACAGCAGCCCCTGCTCTCTTGTCTCTGTCCCTCTCCACCCTGCAACAAGGTTCCCCCACCACAGACAATTCACACAAGCCTGAACATCTCGAGGCCTGGATTGGACCTGCCCCCCACGTGAGATACCCCCAAATCAGGTCCCCAGACTTAGGGGCAGGGAACCACAGGAAAGGCACAGGGGAGGAGTTTGGGAAAGCCTGGAGAAAAAAAAAAAATCAAGCGGGCGGTCAAAGGTCAGGCTTAAGGTCAAAGGTCAGGAGATGGGGACACCGAATCCACCCCCATCCCTCAAGTGGGCTGGGATCGAAGGTTAGGATGGGGATCCGAGAAAGCGGGCAGGGGTCAAAGGTCAGGCCAGGGTCTGGGTTATCAGACGTGAGGGTGTGAAGTCAAAAATACAGACAGCGAGGCTGGGGCCGCCCGGGGTCACAGGTGTGACACAACACCGGGGAGAAGGTGGGGATGAAGCTGCGGGTCCGGGCGGGGGAGGGGCGGCCACTCGGGGTCAAAGTTCAAGTTTGGGGGCTCGCGGGTCAGAAGCCAAGCCACGCCGAAGTCGGAGCTAGAAAGACGAGTCCGGTGGGACCCAGAGGGCCGGAGCCGCACCGGCGCCTCAGGCACCACTCACCCGGGCGGCTCCGGCGGCCCCATGACCGGGCGAGGTCCGAGTCCAAGGTTCAGAGAGGCCTCCCCGGCCTCAATGCACTCGGGCTCCTCGCCTGCCGCGGCGGGGGCGGGACCCCACGGTGTGCCGTGCGCGGCCCAACGGCCAATCAGCGCGGCGTATGCCAGGAGCTCTACGAATCAGAGCTCGGGTGCGGGGCGGGTCCCGTGACGCAAGGGGAGGAGGGGCTGACGAGAGGGCGCTTTAACTCCTTCCTCTCCAGAGACCCCCCGCTCTACGGAAGACTCAGAAGGCGAGGGGCTGAGCGGGAGGTGGGAGCCGGGCGGCGGGAGGTGGGAGCCGGGCGGCGGGAGGTGGGAGCCGGGCGGCGGGAGGTGGGAGCCGGGCGGCGGGAGGTGGGAGCCGGGCGGCGGGAGGTGGGAGCCGGGCGGCGGGAGGTGGGAGCCGGGCGGCGGCGGCAGGCTCTTCCCCGCCCAGGCAGCAGTCGCCCCCGCCTGTCTCTCCCGCAGACCCGCAGGGGCGGAATGCTCTGGTCCCACCACGTGGTCCCTACCGAGCACATGCCTGGCTTCTTGGACCCTGGTCTGAGGCTCCTTAGCGCGGGTAGCTGTGGACCTGACTCAAAAAAATATTGTAATAACCGTATGAACATACACATTGGCTTTCTGTGTAATCCTGTGCACTTTGTCTTGGGCATTTAGAAACATTCACGTGAGCTGGGGTGGGACTGCCGAGGGATGGGGGGATAGATAGAGCACCTCTCCTGAAGTCTGGAAGACTCTTCTGTCTGAGCTCAAATCCTGCCCCAGACGATTACCTTGTGTGACGCTGGGCAAGTCAATTAACCCCATTTGCCTTAGTTTTCTTATCTGTAAAATGAGGTGGAGAAGTAAACAGCAAAGCACGCCAACCTCTTTGCCAAGAAAACCCCAAATGGAATCCTGAGGAGTGAACACAACTGAAATGACAGAACAAGAACCCTTGCTCTAAATCACGTATCTGGGGAGAGGAGTCAGCATTTTTGCCTAGTTCTCCCAACACACCTCCATAACAACCTCGACAAATGTGGGACCAAATTCCTATCAGGAAAACCAAGAAGAAATCACAGTGAGTCATTTTTTCCTGTCCAGAACAGCTTGGGAAGACAGCCAGAGAGCAGTGGGGGCTGACCAGGAGCCCAGTGGGGTAGTGGCAGCAGCAAGGTGGGAAACATCCCAGCACTCAGCACTGAAAGAGAGCTAAGAACACTAGAACAAGAAACTGGAACTGAAAAACTGGAAAAATCGAAGAGGACCCCTAAGCTAGTACTCAGAGCAGGAATGGGTTTACATGTAATTGGAAAAAAATAAAATATAGAAGTGAAAAAACAAGAGTGAGGCTGGAAAATAAAGGGGAAAGTAAATAGTTTGACCCTAAAGAGTTAGTAAGGTGACAAGGAAGCCAAGACACAAACACAGACGACAATGACTTGAAAACATCTACAAGCAAAACCTCAAAGAAAAATGCAGATTGGGCTGACATCTACAACAGCTATCTAAAGATGTTTGGAAGAGAGGCCTGGGAAGCTAGATAGCTGGGGAAAGGGGCAGAACTTTGGTCCCATAAAGGTGCCTCCCTTATGCTCAACTTTCAGTCTGATTAATCACCCCTTTGTTCCCCTTCAAAGCACAAAATAGTACCTCCTACCCCCCACCCCAGCCTCAACTCTGCATCTACACATACCTACCAATAATTAGAAATAATGTAGGCCTTCCTCAGGAAGCTGTCTTGTGGAGAACACAAGCTATGGTCGCTCCTGGGAATCCAAGATGGGGCAAGTGATTGAGGGACTGGGAAAGGAAAAGCTGCCAGTGGAAGCTTTTTATCTGGAGCTCTGGGTTCTGGTCCTGACGCTGTCATTGGTCAGTTGGATAACCTTGGAAAATGTCCTTTTCAGACTCTGGCTTTAGGAACATAGAAAGAGGCTGGGCCAGGAATGTAGCTTAGCTGGTAGGCTAAGGCTGTTATTGCAGAGGCAGTTGCCCCCTGGGCTTGGTGATTTCCCTCTTTCTTCCCTCACCTGCTTGGAAGAAGAGAATTAGTTTGAAAAGAATCCCCAATTTAAGAGTTGTAGGGTAATTACTGAGAAAATAGCCATTACTGGGCTTACCATGAAAATTGTGAAAATGTGCAGACTACTCACTGTTAACTAGGATAAGGAACCTTAATGAGGGCTTCAAGTCCCTACCTGGGAAGAATTTCAAGGAAAGAGTAAACCTAAGAGTTTGTGCTGGAGCTCAGCAAATTGCGTGTGAGGTTCTCCTGCCAGGAAGATGAAATGTCTCAGTAGCCAAGACTGAGGGAAAGGAACAGGGGAGACACTCTGCTGGTTCTGGGACCAAAGTTCTGCCCTTTATGAAAGAGCCAGAGAAAAGCCTCCCCTTTAAGCTTTAAACTAAGAAAGGAGGATAGCACCCACTTTCCCTATGAAAGAGATGATGGACCATAGTCCAATGGAACAGCAGCTGGCAGAGTCTGTGTGTCCAGCTGAGATCAGAGACCAGCACAGCCTCATGGGAGCAGAGCAGCAACATCCATAGGTGACATCAGTGGCCCTAGGCATCAGTAGAGGGCTGGATGCAAGGATTCCTTGGCCTTATTTTCCCTACCTGTATCTCCGCACACAACGCTGTTCCCTTGGGGAAGTGTACCCTATGGGTTCTTCCCGCTGATACAATGTGTATTATATGCCTCTAGGTTTATGGGAAAAATAGCTCGTTGCTACTTTTCTTGCTATGCAGTTTCATTAAGTGTCCTGGCTTTAAAGTAATTATATCCTTTGGCTAATACATCAATGTCTGAGGTAATAATAATATAAGCTATTTGCAAAGGGCTTTCCAAATATTGTCACATTTTCTCCTCACAACAACCCTGGGAGGTAGGTGCTATTGTTAGCCCTATTTTACAGATGAGGAAATTGAGGCAGGCAGAAGTTATTTGCTCACTGTTTGAGTGACTTGTGCAGGATCACACAGCTCTTTAAACGTTTCATGCCATTGAACGAGGTCTTCCAGACTCCAGATCCCCTAGTCTATTCGCTACGCCACCTAGCCATCTGCCTAGGTAAACACATCAGTGGGAACTTGTTAACTAGTTTCAAGAGTTAGTAGTACCATGAATCTGGAATATACATCAGATTTCCCGGTGAGCAGTGGTGGGGAGGGGCCCCAGTCACTGCATTAGTGTTTTCTTCTGTAAACATGAGTAGCTGCCTAGGATCCTTTCTAACATTCTATGACTCTGGTTAGAAGTAGCCCTCTCTACCCCCACCCCACAGCTCCATGAGTCTTGGACCTAAATAGGGCAGGCCAAAGAGACCATTCCCAGGCCAGACTTTGCCAGTCAGGTGAGGCATGGAGCTAGCATCAGTGGATCACCATCTGGCTTCTCACGAGGGCTAAGTTTATAATGTTAGCCAGATCAGAGTGGAGGCTTCTGGGCCAAATCAGGTCAGGGTAAGGGGCCTTAGATGTTCAAGGGATAATTTTCTAGTGCCTCTAGAGGTGGGAATTAAGACCAGAGTTACCCTAGGAAGAGAAAAGAAAGGCAGGGAGTTAGGGGGTGGATTTGGTTTGGTTTAGGGAGCTAAAGGAGTACAGGAAAGGTCAGTCATGATAATGGGATAGGTACTTTAATATTACCTTTCAGCCAGGCCCCAGTCCGTCTGGACATACTCCTTATCTTCTTCCCTTGGGGACTATTCCTAGAGGTGGAGATCTGGTATAAATCTGTGACTGTAAGGACTTGGGATACCCATACTTTTCTCCCTTGCAATGTTTTCAAGAAGATCCCCTCCCCCTCTTGCTTTTATCCAGTGGCTGGACACACAAAATTTAGCCCCTTAGCACTAACCCCTGTATATGGAGCGGGGAGTGATGTTAGAGTTCAAAGTTAAGGGAAAATCAAGGTTCACAGAACCAGTTAGAATGAGAGGTTAGGGTACCCAGAGGTACTGCAGAGGTACGAAGGAGACAAAGAACTCTTCAGCTAATCAAAAGTTTCAGCTTTCCAACTCATTTGAGATGCCAGGACTAGAGAGAGAATCAGAAACTAAAACCTCTGAGTTGGAAGGGATCTCAAACAGAACCTTCAAAGACATGGAAATGTCTATCTAACCTAATCTTGAACATGTCAAATCAACCAATGGATTAAAAAATATTTATTAAATTTCCTATGTGCAAGAAGTCTTTACATGTTCCCTGTCCTAAAGCAGCTTACATTTTAATAGAGAATAAAGTATGTAAATAACAAGGTATATACAAGATACTCATGGAGTAGGTAAGGAGTAACCTCCTAGGGCAACGCACTCACTAAAGGGAACAAGGAAGGGCCTCCTGCAAAGAAGGTTCACTGAGTACCAACACAACATCTTCCATCATTGGGAAATCTTTAGTTAGAAAGTGCTTCCTTATATCAAGGCACAATCTGCCTCATTACCTTCCCCTCCCTACTCCAGCTGTCCTTCCTTCTACCTTCTAGGGCAGAGGAGAAGGAGCCAAATTCTTCTTCAGAGGTTTGGAGACACCTGTCGTGTCAATAGTCTTCTCTTCAGCATTAACAGTCCCATCTTTGCATGGATCCTTATATAGGATCTTCAGTCCAACCCCCACCCCATCCTGGCCACCCTGTTCAACACAAGCTCAAATTTGGTAATTTCCTTCCTAAAATGGGGCACCCAGAAGTGAATATAGCAGGACTGACGTGGGCCACCCCAGGGCTCTGCACTTCACTTGAATCAACCTTAGACCTTTTGACCACCATGTCATAGACCAAACCCAAGACACAGATTCCTTCCCCTCCCCACTCTACAGGCCAGGATTATAAATAGTTACTTAACTTAGTTACTTAGTTAACTAAGTTAATTTAATTTTATTTCATCAATCATCTGAGGAATCCATCTGAAACTTGACAGTAACGTTATTCCAATTGTTCTTAGACATTTTATATCCCCATAATTTTCAAGTGAATGTCAATTACATGAGAAATTGCTAATGTTGCTGGCTAAATCACTCCCAAATATTGAAAATGAAATTTTTTGTGAGGAAAAGGGGCTTTCTGAGGGAGGTGCCACTCTCCCTAGCATTTTTAAACATGGCAGGTGCAAAGAAATATTGTTCATTGGGCATAATGAAGAGGGATTGAGGGAAGTACAGGCCTGGAAAAGTAATTTGCTACCCTTGTCTTTATATAGTTCATCCTGAAGAAGTAAAAAAAAAATTATTCTCCCCAGTGATGAAACTATGAACATGTCATTAGAATTCAAGTTTCTAAGGCCCTTGGCACTGAAGGAAGTTTGAGAGCTATCTTAGGACCACAATACTGTATTATAGACCATTAAAAAAATTTTGAATGAGGGTCCCTCTTTCTTTTCCAGTTCTTGAAGCTCTCCTAGACCAATCTGTATGACTGGATGGCTGCCCCAAAAACAGAGAGCAGTGTAAAGGCAAATGAAATATCCTTTTAATGTCCCCAAGGTTCAGGAGGAGTTACTGTAACTGAAAGTGGGAGCTAAGTGAAATGACTTCCCCCTAACTCAGAGTGGGACCTGACTTGAGCAGAGCAGCATCATAGGAGGCCCTTTGTTGGTAGGGTAGGGCTGTGGGACCCTTTGTAAAAGGAGGAGTAAATAGCCTGGTCCTTTGACACTGACAGCCTACATTCCAGGTAACCATGAACCATAGATCATCAGTTGGAGAGAACTTCCAGGGAGCATCTGTGGAAGGATAGCTAAAGAGGAGAAAGTCATTTCAAATTGTACAGCTCTCTAGGGTGGAGAAAAGGAGTGTTATTGCCCCTGTGAAGGCAAGACACAGGTCCAAGTCCTTTCTGTATCCTTTACTGCATAATTAGAACCCATTCTTCATCTTCAGTCATCGTGATGAATATCTGGTCCCTGGATTCAGATGGCTCTGGAGGAAAAGTGAGGCTGGTGACCTGCACAGCCCTCCCTCACTCAAAACGAAGTCAAGTGCAAGTCATGTCATCATTTCTCTGATGGCATGGTCTTCTTCAGCAATGAAGGAGGAACACACAGAACCCATTCTATGTTTGATGCTTCATAAACCTAAGAGCTTTCAAAGGGACCTTGTGCTATCAATGGAGTGTTACTGACATTTCTAGACTCTACCAGGTAGGGGCAAAGACAAGCTTAGAGGTGATTGAAGTATACCCTTTGTGTCACAAACAAGGATTTTTTCACTAAAACTCTCAAATCTTGTCACATGAAATGATGTCTACCTGCTACCTAGATTTTTTTTAAACAGCCAAAAATAATTTACATTTATCCCAATTAAATATAATTTTCTTAGATTCAGCCCACTGTTCTCACCTGTTGCAACGTTTTTGGATCCCAATTCTGGTTTCCTTTATTACCCTGTTTATTCACTAGACCTTGGTTCTGAATGTCACACTGCAGTGGAAAGAACTCTAGAGTCAGGAGATGGGGGTTCTAATCCTGACATAAATGTGGGATTTTAGGCAAATCACTTGCCCCCTTCTCAGTTTCCAGCTCCCCCATCTGTAACATTAGAGAGTTAGAGGAAATCCGCCCCTTTCTTCAAGCCTGATTCCATGGTTTCCGATATACCTCCCAGCTTTGGATCATCTACAAATTTGATGAGGTTTTTTTCATGTTTTTTACCTAGTGGAAAAAGCACTGAATTTGGAGTCAGATCACCTGGATTTGAGTTCTAGTTCTGCTACTAAACTAGTTGTGACATTGGGCAACTCAGCTGGTTGGGTTTCAGCTTCCTCTCCTGTGCAATGAGAGGTTTAGGCTAGAAAATCTCTAAGGTCCCCTCTACGTGTTAATCTATTACTCAGTGACTAGAAGTCTAAAAGGAGAAAGTAGCAGAGATTATGTTATCAGACATGAAGGACTGAAGGGTAAATCCAGCACAGGAGAGGCAATTTAGCTGAAGCCTTGACTGGGTTTTCTGGAGTGGGGGTGGAGTGAGGAAAGAAGCTAAAAATAGTTGAGGATTCCTTTAGGAGGGAAGTCCTGCTTCAGAGCCCAGCTCACAGCTGGCTTGGAAATCTTGGGCTGTTCCATCAGCATTATGGTTAGAAAGCCCCCAGCACCCATACCCACCCTCCCCTTTTCTTTCCTCAGGACAGATGGAGGCTGAAGCTGTTTTCTATAGAAGTTTATTCCCAACCTCCTCCCCGGGCTTTCACAATTTATACAGATAAGGAAGTGGCTGCTGGAGAGCGGGAGAGGGAAACAGCCTCTCCCTTCTGTGGCTGTCTACATATGGAAGGCAGGATGTGTAGCACAAAGAGCAATGACTCAGGATCTGAGCCCCAAATCTGTGACATATTAGCTGTGACCTCGGAGAAGTCATTTAACCACTCTGAATGTTTCCCCCATCCCTGCCCCCACCATAAAATGAGACAGTTGGAGTCCATGATCACTGAGGGCCTTTCCAGCTCTGAATCATATTTTCTCCACTCAGACCTGGTTCCCCACTCCAACTCAGAGCACAATCAGCCCTGGAGTGGGAGAGCATGAAGGTGAGATGAATGAGCAGGGATGCATCTGGAAGGGGGATTTGGCACTCGTAGGTGATGGAACTTAATCTCCTTGGCAAATGGTGGCACATCCCTCCCCCAATTCCACACTGTCCAGTTCAAGTAGGAGGAGAGAGAGCCTCCTTCCTCTAAGGACAAAGACACCCTGTTCCCCATGAGCCAGAGGTACAAATGCACTAGGGTCTCTTCAGTGGATTATGGAAGCAGGGGGGAATGAATGACCTTTGGGCTGACAGACATTTACAGGAAGGAGCAAGAGCAGAGTCCCAGCTTGAGATCTAAGAGGGGATCCTCACAGTAGGCTCCTCCCCATCCCTTAGGTCTCCCCCGCAACTGTAAACAAAGTAACGTGAAGTTCAAAATTCTAAGTTGTAAACAAAGTACCAAAACCCAAGAGCTTAACTATAAACAAAGTAAAAAAATTTCCAAGTTCCAAACTGTAAACAAAGTAACAAAGTCCAAAATTCCATACTGTAAACAAAGTAACAAAATTCCATACTGTAAACAAAAAAAACCATTTTATGAGAGAAGCCTTAACAAGTATGTTTCCTCTTTTTAAGAAAATAGAGAAGACAGGAAGAACTGGGTCACCAGAGGACTAAGCCTGAGGGATTTCCTGTAAACATAGTTAGGGGAGGTTGTCTTCCCATTAGTGCCCCCACCTAACCATAAACAGCCTGGTGGGGGTAGGGGGGGGCTCAGAGGGGGATGAGAAAAATCAGACCACCCCATTCCAGGCTATTACTTCCTTCCACCCATCCCTAAGGGAAGGGAGGGAAGAACCACTAGCCCCTCTCCTCCCCAGTTTCATAGTGTAGGGGTCTCTCCCAGCTTGGGCCATCCTGGGGGGCAGGAGGAGGACACCATGGAATGTATCTGAATAAAGGCCTGGCAGAGCCCTTCCCCTCCCACCCCACCCCAACAACTGAGGAAGGCAAGCCTTACTCTGTAAACATTATGTCTGCTCCTTGAATAAATATTAAACTCGGCTTGGGCCCGGAGGGTTATAAGGCAGTAAATGGTGGGGATGGGGGTTAGGATGACTCCACAATACATATAAACATGGAGCTTAGTATGGGGCCTGGGGACAGTCTGTGTTTATCACCCCATCCACAAGCTCATTTCGGGGATACCCTCCCTCCCTAAACTGAAGGCTAGGAAAGGGGCAGGGGTGAAAAGCTTTCCCCTGCCCTGTCAGCCTCAGTTACAAGAAAGAACTGAGGCATCTACTCAGCCCAGGAAGGAGCCACCTCCATCAGTCTCTGTCCTGGGAAAGAGCAGGCTCTAGAGGTCTGGGCAGAAACCCCTCAGGAGGACTTTGGCTCTCAGGCCACTAAGGGGGAAAAACAAAATAGGAAGCTATACGGTTCAAAAAAATCTTATGAACAACCAAGTCCATGTGAGGAACAGGAGAAAGGAAGAAGAGGTCAGATACCTCATCCCCACCAGCTTCTGAGACGAGAGAAAATGCTGAAGGGGAAGGCTTCCTGTGCAGGGGAGACCCTGAAGAGGAAAGGGAGAGCCCCTCAAAGGAGGATAGGAGTGGGCTCACAGGAGAGAAGGAGTATAATGGAAAGAGTCCTGGATTTATAGCCAGAAGATGTGGGTTCAAATCCTGACTCTGCCACTCTATAACCAACCGATGTGATCTGAAGCAAATCACTTTCCCTCTCAATAAAATGGGGGGTGGGATTAGATGATCTCTAAGGTCCTTCCCCATTCCATGATGATCCTATGGTATGGTGGAGCTTAGGAAGAAGGGTATATATGGACAACTTAACAGGGATAAGGGAAAAGGGAAAGACTGATGGGGCTGAAGAAAGGATCATTGGCATCAGGGAACAGGAAGAGATAAATGCAGAAAGATGGAGCCTTAGGGATGGAGGGAGGGAGACAACAGACCCTGCGAGCTCCTCACTTTGTCCCAACCCAACCACTTTTCCCCAGACCAGACCAGCTCAACCTAGCCCAGGGAAGTCATGGGACAGAAAAGGTTAAAAATAAGGATAGACATCTTTCTCTCTGATTACAAAGATACAAAATATATAAAAGTCCTCAAAGGCCCTAGCCCCTCCCCAAACACGCACCAGCATGCACACTCATGCACACACAGTGCTCAGGTGTTACAGAAAGGAAGATCCAGTTTGGGATGGGCCAGTGGGAGCCCCTCCTCTCACAAGCGAGTGGTTCTGAATGTAGGAGGAGAGAGGGAAGGGATCCTGGTACTCCAAAACTCTCCTCTATCTAATCCAGGGCTGGTAGAAAGGAGAGACCTCAAACTTGTGTTGAAAACGTCTGTCTGTGCCTCCCTTCAAACCACCTCCTGCTCCTTTCACTCTTTTCCCTCTTCCTTTGCTGCTGTCTGCTTCTCAGGAGTGGCCCTCACTTCTCGTGACTCTGCAAAGGACAGAAGTCAAAAAGGTAAAAAACGGTTAGAAATTTCCCTGGCATCGAAGCTATCAGTGATAAGTGATCACACAAAGGTCACTGGTGAATAATCAGAAGGACTTATTGGGAAGATAAATTAATGGCGTGAAAATGTAATGAAATAGTAAGTCCAAGAAATGATGAAATGACAGTTCCATAAGAAACTGAAAAGACCTACATGAGGGACTCAAAATGCAGAATCAAACACACAGTTTTAGATATGACCAATGAGGTACATATTTGTTTTGAGGATTTTCTTGTCCTTTCTCTTTCTTCTTGGTTTTCAATCAATGGAAGGAAGGGATAGGGGAGGGAGAGGTGGGGAAAGTTTGTTAACTGAAAAATGAAATCTAAAGAAAGAGGTCAGTTGAAGGTAGGGTTGACTAAAGAAGTCACTGGCAAGGAGACAAAGGTTGGTCAGCTTGCTTCTCACTCCCCAGCAACACGAGGGTCTCCTCTAATCTCTTTCCTCTTCTAATGGGGAAGCTCTGTCACGGACTGGCCCTCACCAATATCCAACTCCTATTTTGGAGAGCATTCTGTTTTGGATCCCTCTTCTTTCTGTTTTTTACACTCTCTCCTGATGACTTCATCCATTCATATGGGAGACAGAGATGGTTCCCAAACATATATATCCCATCCTGCTCTTCAGAGTTCCAGGCCTGCCTTCCGAGGAGTAGCAGCAGCTTACATTTAAGGTCTGCAAAGTACTGGACACTTGTTCTATCTATCATTACCCTGTTATTAAAATGTTCCTCTGCACACAACATGCCCTAACTGGAATTCATTACCCTAAACCTACCCCTTTTCTGTTAGGGATCACCTTCTTTCTAATCACCTAGTCCTAAAATTCTCCAGGTCATCCCTGACTCTTCCCTTTCCCTCACCCCTTATATTCAGGAATTTCCAGGTGCTAGCTATTATATCTTTCAAACTATCCCCTAGAATTATGAAACTTCAAAACAGAAAGGGACTTCAGAAGGCATGGTATCCATCCGTAAATACCTTTTGAAGGGAGGGATGATGGATGAGTGCATAGGTGGCTGAGTGAATGAACAGATGCACACAGTGGTTCAATGGCTCTTGGTCCCCTACTTACTCTGAGTCTGGAGACAACTCTGAGATACTATGAGATGTGGCTGAGCGAGGTGTGGAGTGCCCTGGTGCTGAGGCTGTGGCAGAAGGCGTAGCGGTGGTGTGAGGGCCTGAAGGTGTACTGGAGGACTGCACAGAGGAGGAGAGAGCTGAGGAGTTGAAGGAGGCCAGAATGGAGGAGAGAATGTCTAACTGTTCAGTGGAAGGGGCCCTGCTTGGACAAGCCGCCACATTCTCCCGTGATGGGAGCCGCCTAGAGAGTGGTTCTAGGTTCTCCCTTGATGGATGTCGACAGGGCCTCATGTCCAGCTGTTCTGGTGAGTTTGAGCTCCTAGCTAAACAATCCAGCTGTTCCCGAGACCTCTGACTCGTAGGCAAGAGCTGGTCCCTGGAGCCCCTGAGGTGGGGCAGTGGGCTTGGCCACTCCTGAGGTGCCCCAGAGTCCAAGGGCTCTCTGGACCCAAACCGGGTGGCCAGGGCATCCAGATGGTCCCTGGGTGGCTGCCTTCGAGGCAGAGTGCTCCCTCGGAACCTTGGCTCTGGGCCACCAAGACAGGCTTCTAGATGTTCCCAGGAGCCTTGCCGGCTGCTGGAGCTCTCCAGATGTTCCCGGGAGCCATGGCGACTGAGAATGGTCTCCAGATGTTCCCGGGATCCATGGCGACTGGGAATAGTCTCCAGGTGCTCCCGGGAGGCATGGCGACTAGGAATGGTTTCCAAGTGTTCCCGGGAGCTATGGCAGCTAGGGACCCTCTCCAACTGTTCCCGGGAACCATGACGGCTAGCTGAATACATGGGAAAAGGGGTGGCCTCCTCCAACTGTTCCCGAGACATCTGCCGACGAAGCAGCAGATCCAACTGTTCCCGAGAGGAGTAGCGACTAGCTGGCTGGGAGAGGCTACCTGTGCCAGAATAGATGCGGCCATAGGAAGCAGCCGGTACTGCCCGGTGGCCCAAGGTGGAGGACCGATACCAGGACAGTTCAGGAGCCCCTCGAGTACTGGTGGAAGGTAGCCCATGTAGAGCCAATGGGTATTGCAGTCGATTCTTCAGTATACCTGGGGATGCAAAGGGTATAAGCTAGTGGCAGCTGGGGGACATACATGCCAACGGGACAACAGGGCCCCAGAAGGCCTCTTCAAGGGATGAACGTCTGAATCTCTATCATCCCCTCAAAGGCAACCTGGAGGAAGACACTTTCAGGAAATGGGAAAAAAGATTTTAGAGGCACTATGAGAGTACCAAATGTTTTCAGGGGGACATTTGGTAGGGTATCCCAGAGGTTTCTGAAGAAGGTGTCTTAGGGTAGTAGCAGGGAAGGTCTGGGACTCTAAGGGGATGATTTTAGGGGAAGTTCTAGGGAACTTTAGGAGGAGAATTTGGGGTGAGAGGACCAAGGATCCTTAAGGGAAGAGTCAAATCTAAGAAATTCCAAAAAGAGTCTAGAGGTAAGTGCTTCCAGACCACTTTCAAAGCTGATCTTGAAAGAGAGGGTTGTTACTAAGAGAGTTTTAGGGTATGTGTGTGGAGGTAGGGGGAAGTCTGAGGGAGTTCCAAGAGAAGGGTCTGGGTGTTGGGTCAAGCATCCCATAGGGAAAGACTTTGGAAGGGTACCAGGGACAAATCTTGGAGCCAATCTGTAGGAATCCTGAGATGGATGGCGTAGGAGGTCTAGAGAAGGGCCTATGGGTCACAGTGGGTGGATCTGGCAGGAAGAGGATTCCCAAGGGAAGATGGGAGGGCTCATGAGGTTTAGCCTAGTGGGCTCCTCAATCCTCTGACCTTTCCTCTGTCGCTGGGTGTGGCTGAGCTGGGTGTGGCCGATTGTGTTCTCATCCCCACTGGTCAGTGCCAGTTCAGCCTGGTTATTGTTGGCTGCATCCTTGCTGGTATCCAGCCCCAGACGACGCTCAGATCCCCAGGTCTGCAGGGAGCAGGGATGTACCTCACAATCCCCCAGGGCTGGCCAGTAGGATAGTAGATCATTACCATCCACATCTGCAGATGGGGATTTGGGTTACACTCTCATTAACTTCCTCATGACCCCTAACAGGTCCCCCTAGCCATGGCCATAACTCAACTGAGGGAAGCCAAGGCAGAGATGAAAAACAATAGACCCAGAAAGGACAGCCTTAGATGGAGAAAGGTCATGGATCCACAGGGGCCATATAAACAGTCTACCAATAATAATGGGGTTTGATGAGGTGGGGGGAGCGGGGAGAGGAGAATTGAGACTAATAACCTGTTCATTATTATAAATGATCTGAAGAAGTTCAGAGGGTTTTGTGAGAGCATCTGGGAGTCAATGGTGTCTGAGAGGCCTCTGGGAAGCATTGGGGTCATTAGGGTCACCTTTGGAGACTCTATAGAGGGAAGTCAGGGGTCACCTTTGGGAGTGCTGCTGGTTGGGTGAGTGAGGAGCCGTTCACTGTGAGCCGCCCGGCGAAGAGGGTGTTGGAATCGACCACGGGGCCGGACGTTATCCTCGCTCTCTGAGGACGGGATGGACAAGCTTCGATCTTCTTCCAGGGACAGGTCGCTGTCTGAGTCTGAGTCCATGCCTAAGGGACAATGGACAGCAGAAGTGACCAACTGAGAACAGGGGCTAGAATAGACTTGGAAAATCAGGAATAAGAGGGAACTGGACAAAGGTGCCAGGAAGTCCGAGGGAAAAAATGGCATTGCCAGTGGTGCTTGGGCTCTCTCAGGCCTGCTTCTGATAGATAACTACAAAGTGCTTCTTGAAACAGTCATTCCCCAAAGCCCTACCTCCCCCAGCATCTCGATGGAACATGGCCACATCCAGGTCTGTGGGCCCGCCATGGGCCAGGAGGCTCTGGTCAGTGTGGTCGGCAGCTGAGCCATGTTTTGCCAAAACATTCTCCCTAGAGGACAGAAATGACAAGTCAGGGGAAATGATATGGCTGACCTCACTGACACGTTATTTTCAATATTCTTCATCTTTTTTAGCAAAGACCTTATTAGAGAATCCCAGAATAACCTCAGTTCAGAAGGAGCCTCCAAGGCATCTGCTCCATCCCATGTCTGAGGAGGAACCACCTCTTCAACACTCTTGAAAAGTGATTGTCCCGACTCTGCTAGGAGACCTCCCTAAATCAGAAAATCTCCTTAGGCAGTCCATTCTATTTTGGACCCAATTGTTCTAATTGTTAAAAAGTTTACCTTCACAATAAGTCCAATATTGGAAAGCAGCTATCAAGTCAAATAGTATTTTATTAGCCCCCTAATATGTATCAGGCACTGTGCTAAGTGTTATCATGCGTCCCCCAGGGCCACAGGTTCCCCATCCTTGCTAAGTCTTCTCTTCTCTAGGCTAAACATCTTCAAGGTCATTTATTTATTTATTTTTAACTTTTTTTTTTTCCTGTCCCTCCTTCATCCACCAAGAATGCGAGTATCATGATAGCACATCTACCATAACAGTAGCCCTCATGGAGTATGTTCTCCAGGTCCCCAACCATCCAGGTTTGCTTCCTCCGGGCACACTACATCTTTCTAATATACTTCCTGAAACATGGCACACAGACTTGGACCTGGAACTCCATTCACCACAAAATAATCCTTGTTTTCACAGTCCGTGTCAAGCCTCCTATTTCCTGGAGCCCGCACCTTCGCCCTCTACACCTTCCAGTAGATAATCTTACTTTCTCCTTTACTAAAAGAGATTGAAAAATCACTTGCTGTTAGCTTCTTCATCTCTCTCAAGTCTTCCTCTAAACTACTCTGCCATTTCTCCGAGAAAGAGCTGATGGAGTCTGAATGCAGACTGAAGTCTACTATTTTTAATTTCTTTATTATCGGGCTTTTTGGTCTGTTTTCTGGCTAAAGTGGAAATGTTCTGCGTGGCTGCACATGAATAATCTATGTCAAACTGCTTACCTTCTCAGAGAGGGAAGGAGGGATTCAGGAACTCAGAATTCTAAAAAATGACTCGAGTTTTTGTTTACACGTAATTGAGAAAAAGAAAATCATACAGTAAATCTCTATCTTGTCTCCCCTCGTGGTCCAGCTTCACAGGGTTGGGTAGCCTTCTTCCAAGGCTAAACCCTCCATTTTGTGCCATCCCTTTCCATCTCACCCTAGGCTTTGCTCTTTGTCCTTCATCTCTAATCTCTACCTCTCACTAGCTACTGGTTCCTCTCCCTCTGCCTACAAATACGTCCAGGCCTCCCTTACCAAAATGAACCAACAAACAAGTGAAAAACCAGCAACCTCTTCCAAGAAAAGCTCATTGTCCTTGTAAGCTACAATTCTCTTTCTGTTTTCCTTGACTGCCAGACTTGTGTAGAATATTATACTTTTGTACCTTTCCCTCATTCTCTTCTCAGCCCCTTGTTGTTTGGCTTCCAACCCCACTATTCAAATGAAGCTTCTTTCTCCAGGAAACCTCTCTCTTTAGACTTCCTCCTTCCTAATCAATAATTCCAAAGGTGTTTTTTCAGTCTTCATCTTCCTTCAACTTCCTAGAGGATACGACACTGTTGAACACTGCCTCCCCTGGTCTTCATGTCTTCATGTCTATGTCCATCAGTGAAACCTTGGTTATCCTATCTCCTGCATCTTTAAATCTCTCCTCTCTACAGAATCCTCCCCCTTACATATACAGGTGTGAAGTTAATAGAATAGGAAGATCTTTCCCACCCGTTATAGGCCTAACATATGGGACCTGTGATCACATGGAGCCTATAGTCACATGGGTCACATGGAGTTCAGACCGGGAGGAGCTTGCCCAAGGAGGAGAGAGAGAGAGACTGGGGCAGGGAGGGCGTGAGCAGGGGGAGAGAGAGAGAGAGAGAAAGAGAGAGAGAGAGAGAGAGAGAGAGAGAGAGAATGAGCAAGAGCAGAGAGTGAAATCAGGTAGAGCAGAGAGAGAGAAAGAAGGCAAGCTGTGAGTGGGCAGGGGAGGAATTTGTCTAGGGGAATTTGTTTTTCAGATGCTCCCTGGATTAGTGATAAGTTCCCTACTAAATCTTACCTCCTGGTACTCTAATAATGTCCCAAATAAATATATTTGAGCAAGAGTTTTTATATTTTGCAAATTTACCCTGGAAAAATGCATGCATATTCATAGAGGTTGCTATAGGTATCACACTGGCATTACAACAGGTCATTCCGACCCTCCAAACCTTCGTTCTACTTTGCTGCCCCCTCTCTTACAAACACAAAGGTGTGACTATCTGTACAATAGACCCACCCAACTGGATATCTGAAATGTTCTTTGGGAGAGAAGGGTTAATCAAGGATGAATCAAACTTGATGGGGTACAATGAAAGAAGTGCTGGGAGAAGGTGGAGGAGTTCTTTTGTGCTGGAGAAGAGACAGTGCTGGACTTTCTCCTGAAATAAAACAACATCCCTGCCTCTAGCCCCCTTCCCCTTGGGCCCCTCCTACCTAGCCTTGTCAAAGTGGTTGCCATAATGTACCATGATGACCTGTTCAAAAGACTTCAGCAGCTCCCCACTACCTTAACTATTGCAATACAAATCCTTAATCCTGGAATTCAAAGCTTTCCATAATCTGGCTCTGTCCTGCCTTTCCAGTTTTATCTCCCGCTGCTTCCTTCTGTCCACATTCCACTGCTCCCCAACCTCCTCCTGACTTTTGGACCTTGTGTGTATTGGTATACATCATGCCTCATGGCTAGGGTGCTCTTAGCCCCTCGGTTCTCAAGCTGTGAGGAAATCTTCCTTAAAGGCCCTGCTCAGGGGTTGCCGCCTTCATGAAGCCTACTTTCATTCTACCAGCCCCACCCCTACCTTATCTCCAGCAAAAAGAGAACCCTCTCACTGGAATTTCTTTATGACTTGGTTTCATCCATTAAGCAGTTAAACATATTCTAACATTCATAGTTACTTGTGTCCAAATCTCATCTTCCTACTAGATGTTAGGAGGCAGCTATAGCATAGTAAAAAGAGTATAGGAACTTAGAGTCAGAATCTGGGTTCAAATACTGCTTCTGTCACTATGTGACCTTGGGTAAGTCACTTCCTAAACTGAGCCTCAGATTTCTAATCCATAAAATGGAGATGAGACTTACATTACTTTTCTTAGGGGGAAATTATCAAGTGAAATAACCCATGAAAAGTACTTTTAAATCACAAAGTCCTACACTATTGTTGACTAGGTGGTGCAGTGGATAGTGCTCTAGATCTGGAGTCAGGAAGACCTGAGTCCAAAATCCAACCTCAGACTGACTCTAGGTAAGACCCTTAGCCTTTACCTGCCTCTGTATCCCTATATGTAAAATGGGGATAATATCAGCACCTGTCTCCCAGGGTTATAGTGAGGGTTAGAGGAGATAACTGTGAAGCATTTAGCACACAGTATGTGTCATGTCAATGTTAGCCATCATCATTATCATTATTCATTATCACTTCCCAGGGCAGATGTGAGGATCATGTGACATAGTATGTACAGTGTTTTCCACACCTCAAACACCTATATCAATGCCACCATGCTGCTGTCAGTTACAGTTGCTGTCACTGTTATTATTTCAAGTTCTTTGAAGGGAAGAAATGTCTTGCTATTTCATCATGGTACATGCAGTGCCCCACACAGGGCCTGGGCACACTGGTGTGGGTTGAATTGAATTGGGGGAGTGGGGCCCAGACATAAAGGTGTGCAGATAAGCAGTAGATAGTTCATCCAGGTGGCTGACCTGGACAGGTCCCAGGGCTCTCTAAACTGGCTTTTACTTTCTTTATCTTGAACAGTAATCATAAAAATAACTTAGATTTGATGTTATTTAAAGTTTACACATATAATTTGATTCTCACCATAACCCTAGAAGATAAGTAATATAATTACTACCATCCCCATGTTATAGATGAGAAAATGGAGGCCCAAAGAGGGTGAGTCATTTGCTCTAGGACAGTAGTATATAAAGTTTTTCAGGCTGAGCTAAAGCGACAGAAGGAGACTTTCCACATTTCAGCCCCAGGAAACCTAACCAGGGCCTTCCTCAGGGAAGCAAGAGTAAGAATTCCTGATCTAGTAAAGGATAAGAAAAGATAACCAGACATTCTTCCAACCCTCCACTGTGAAATCTACGAATACCTCAGGCTCCTGATATTTTTTGCACTTTGGTGCAGCCTGCACCGACTACCAGATTAAACCTGCCCCTGCTGTACCTGAGGAGGCCACCTCTGCCCCGCTGACTGTCCTGTGTCCTGGCCGACCGAGCACTGCTGACAGAAGACACCGTGGAGGCTCCCAGAGTGATTCGGATGAGGCCACTTTCCTCAAACAAGGCTGTGTTGTTGTAAGCACCAGGGCCCTGGGAGGGGGAAACATGGCCATTCAGGACCCAAGGCCCCCTAGATCTCTCCAATACTCTCCCTATGCAGTGACATAGCATTAGCACCACCAACGCCCCCCAAGATCGCCTCACCGTGCCCGGGGTCGGCCTTGCCTCCTCCGTTCCTCCTTTCCTGCCCAGACAGGCCGAGACCCACGCCCCTCGGGTCTCCTCATTCAGGATACAGAAGATCAGCAGCACAGCTGGGCCCTGTGGCAATGGCAGAGGACGCAGCAGTCAGAGACAAGAAATGGAAGTGAGAGGGTTACTTGGAGGAAGAGGGGAAGCTTAGGGAGGGGTAACTGTGACAAAGGGGCAGGGCAGGGCCAGATCACCTGAAGGCCGCAGAACCCAGCGTGGAGGTAGTGGAAGGCCAGGACACTGTGGTTGACAGCCAGGAGACCGAAGAGCCAGGAGGCACCAACGAGCAGGAGCAGCAGGAAGGAGCTGCAGAGGGTCACATGTGGAGGAGATGCCAAGACAGGGAAAGATGAAGAGAGACAAGAAGAGGGGCACAGACAAGGAGATGCAAGCAGAGGCAGAGACATAAAGGGAAGGAGAGATAAGGACAAAGAGGGAAAAAGGTAAGGATGGGGGTCAAAACGCAGAGACACAACCCAGGAGAGGGGACAAAGGAATGAAGAGAAAGACAGAAATAGAAATAGAGGCAGAGACAGAAAACAACAAAGACAAGAAGTGAGATAGAAACAGAAGCTCAAAGAGGTGAATTTGTACCAGTGGACTCTCCTTCCAAAGAGACGCGTCTAATGGGGAAGTTGAGGGAGCAAAGGAGAGAGCGGACAGGGCAAGGACAGTCCCTTTCCTAAGTCACAAGCCAACAACCTCCCCTCCTTCTCCCATACTCTCAAACCAACCTCTATGATGGTATGTTCTAGGACCCGGCCACACCTGCCATACCCTCTGTACAGCCTAGAAGGGCTCAGTCTGGATCGACATTGTCCCACCCATCCCTTGAAATCAACTCACAGCACAGACATCCTCTTGGCCTCCCGCTGTCCAGGGGAGCAGGACATTCTTGCCACCAGCAGGAACAAGACCCCATTCATCTAGACACACACAACACAGGTGGGGCATGGAAACAGAGATACGGAGGGGCAGAGACATGGCAAGACAGGGGCAGAAAGGGGGACATGAGAACAGAGAGAGGGTAGAGTGAACAAAGATATGGGGGAAATAAGACAAAGACATTCAGACACAAAGGGTCAGATGTAGCCACAGAGACATGGAGAGACAGGGAAAGATTCAGAAAGATGGAGATAAGTGGGTACTCCTAAGTCAGTGTTTCCTCCCATCAAACACCCAATGCCCCCAGCCCCAGCCCAGATCCCAGGGTAAGCAAACAGGTAGGTGTCAGAATTAAGGATGGAGTTAGGGTTGGGACCAGGACTACTTCAGGGTCTCACCGAAATGACCAAGACGACAGGGCCAGCAAAGCTCCACACCAATTTATCGTGGATGGAAATCCAACAGAAGTCTGAGTTCCCGTATCCCCCAGGATCAAGGCCTACGGCAAGGCCTGGAAAAAAGAGAGCTCAGAGTAGGAAACAACTCCCACCCCACACCCCCTGACAGGCTCATCATACAGAAGGAAGACCATGGTGATGGGGAGGAAGTGAAGGAGGGGTAAAGATGGGCACAAGGAGCCAGGGGGATCACATTCCACACCCAAAGTCCCACTATGTCAGCAGTGGATCACTTCTTCCTCCTTCCTAATCAAGGGAGAAGGGAGTTAAGGCATTTCAAAGAGGGAGAGGAGCTACAGGGGGCAGACTCGGGAGACAGAGACCTACTTTGACCTCCGCAATCCTAATGCATCAAATGTGCTTTATCATTTATGGAAGCCTGCCCTAAGAATAGGTCTGTCAAGTAGATAGTGAAAGGTTTCTCATGTCCATTTGTCAGATGAAGTAACCAAGGCTCAGGGAGGTCATGGGATTTAGAGGTCCAATGCCTTCATTTTACCATGTCAGGAGACCCAGACCTCACTGACCTTTTTCAAAGTCTCTCCTCTCTCCAAGTACCTCTGGCCCCAGCTGTTTCTCCATGCCACCTATGGTCCTGAGTACCTATGGGAAGTCTGGGGCTTGTTCTGTGGGAGATCTGAGGTGAAAGGAGCCAGGTGTGTGAAGCAAAGCCTGGATTTAATAGACTTTAGAACTGAGCTACTTAAAAATCCTCACTTTAAAGGAGGAAACTGAGGCTCTAAAGAGGAAATGGATTTGACTCAGGTTCCACAGGTCAGAAGAGCTGGGATCTGAACCCAGGTGTCCTGACCAAAAGTGAGTTTTCTTTCCAGTATACCTCACTTGGTGATGGGGAGCCAACAAGCCTGGAGATTAAAGAGAAGGGAGTGGGCCTAGGGTCGAAGCCCTTCAAAGGAGCCCTCAGGGACCCTCTTGCTTTTCCTGAAGGCAGTGTCAGGTTCTCTCCCTTAGAAGCCGGGCTGAGTTGGTTTGGACAGTGAACTCATATGGGACAGCTGAGGGGTGCTGTCTCTGTTACCCACCAGGAATAGGGGTGATACCCATGGCAATGCATGCTATATGTTACGGTGAAAAGGGCACTGGACTCAAAGTCAGAAGATGTGGGTTTGAATCCCATCTTAAGCTTGAAGTAAATCACTTCTCACTGGGCCTCAAGCTTTCCTCATCTACAGAATGTAAATCATAATTCTTGTACTACATGGGCCCTACAGTTGTTGAGGGGAAAGTACTTTGTAAGTCCAACGTATAGCAAGTGCTATAATTACTCTGAAAATTGTCGGGGAGGAGAGGGGTTCACTTTACCCAGAAGGATGGCTGGAACACCCCAGCCCAGGGCATAGTAGAAACGCATGGCCCCAAGGTCCACATTTCGAGCCTCTGCTTGCATGCGATAGAGGTGTAGTCCCTGCACAAAGAGCCAGGAGAAGGTGCCCAAGAAGAGATAATGGAGGACAATGGCAATCACTGTGCACAGGAACTAGAGGAAGGGAAGGAAAGCAGAGGGTAACTTTAGCTCCATAAGGTGGACTCTTGCCCACCAGTCTCCCAAACTCCCCACCATCACCACCACCAACAGGGCCCCAGGCTTCTGATGGCTTCCTGGCTTTGGACCCCCCAGATGAGCACCTGGTTCTGGGTGTGGTAAATCCCCAGGAAGAAGAGCAGCTCTGCCAGGCCAAGTGCAGCTGCCACATTGGCATGGATCCCACGGGTGTTAGACTTGAGGCCTCGAAGGCTGAGCAGGACAACCACAGTCAGGAGCAAGGAAGCCACAGTCACAGACACGGTCACATGAGTGACTACAGCCAGGAGGGCCAGGTCACCTTCCAGACGCTGTGGGCAGGGGAGGGGCAGTCAGGAAGGAATGGAACCTTACAGCTCTTGGTATGACCTCCACCCTCCCAGGTCCATCCACTCCTGATCTTGTCTCCCCAGCTGGACACGCAGCCCTCAGCTCTTTGATAAAGTAAACCTTCCTTTCTGATAGAACACTTCCACTCACACAAGTCTAACTCCCCAGGTTTTAACTGAGCCCCTTTCCCACCCAGGATCCTGAAGGATTCAAACAATCATTTCCCGTTCCCATCTAACTCAGCAATAGTTTGGAAGGTTCCTTGACATGGTGGATGTCCCCATACCTCTCGATGGGAGGCATCCATGAGCACCCCGAAAGTACCAAGCCGGGAACACTGGCAGCGCACATGGGTACCATTCCTGTGCACAAGTTCACAATCACGGGCTGTCCAAACACCCCAAGGGTCACTCCTGTGGAGAGTCACATCGGAGTTCAGAGTCCAAATGACCAGGCTACCAACTGAGGGTACTACTGTGCCTACACCCATACGGGGTGGGACAGGGTGACAAGAGTGCAACCTCTTTGTGGGCCAGCCTATCAACGACTCCAGGATTATAAGGGCCCTTGGAGACCATCTGACCCAACCCCCTTAAAGATGAAGACCTGAGGCTGAGCAAGGTTAAGCGGGTCTGGGGTGCTGGGTTAGGATGGGCATCCCCATGAGCTGGTCCAGTTCTACCACACACAGGTTAACCCTGGGGTGAGCTGGAGGGACAGGTCCTCAAAAGCTAAGCCAACATGTCATTCAAGAGAGATGGCTCTGAAGGCCATCCAGGGGGCTGCCAGGGGAAGAAGGAATACATCCTCACGGGCTGGGCCGCTCCCACTGCACACAGAGGGGTTTGCTTCGATTCGCCGTCTGCAGCAGGCGGAACTCCAGGGTGACAGGCGACTCTAGAACACCCTGCAAGAAGCTGCGCTCCCTGAACACAGAAACGCTGACCACTGGAGAGTTCATAACTGGGTTCCGGGGGAGCCTGAAGGAACATTATCACCTGAGTCTTAGAATTGTCATGCTATGCCCACACCTACCCACCCCCCACTGACAGCCATAGAGTCTTGTAATTATCTAGTCTGACCTCCTCATTTTACAGGTGGAGAGAGAGAGAACAGAAAGGACTTCATCAACCTCTGAGCTACTTCAAGTTTCTAAACCAATCTAGATCCAAACAGGAACACCGCCTCCTATATCTTGGCAGTGGTCATGAGGCTTTTGCATAAACACTACTACCTCTGGACCCCAGACATTCTCCGAATAACACACTCCCTTAGAGCCCCTTACCTCCCCTTGACCCCACTATATGAGGGGAAAACCTGAACTATCTGCTTTATAAAGGACACTCAGAGAACAGATCTAGAGACTATGAAGTCTATATGTCTGAAACAGAGGCCCAGAGGTCACTCAGCAAAGAAAAGAACCCAGATCCTTACTCCAAAGTAATCAACTCTGCCACAATACCATACTAATAAGGGATTAGGCCCTCAACTAGGAGTGTCCTTAGGGAGAAGATCTCTTGCCATTATACCCTGTTCTGATGGGACCCAGAGTCCAGGTGGCCCCATACACAAACTACTCAGTCTCTCTTTTAGTCATACCTAACGCTTCGGCGTTCTGCCTGGTAGCGGGCAGGAAGCAGCCCTCCCAACGTTCGGTAGATGAGGAGAATGACAATGGTGAGACCTGGCTCTGCCTCCAGGGGCCCCCCTCGGCCTGCCACACTCTCTGCTGTCCCATTGGCATCACTGCTACCACTTGTGGGCAGGGCTGGGGGAAGCAAAGGGTAAGCCACAGTAGGTGATCCTCCAGGACAATTAGCCAGTGCTCCCAACCCTGCCATGGCCACAGACTCAGTGGCTCCCAAGGATGGTGCTGTTCTGTGGGGGACTTATCACTTAGAGGACTTACCTTCCGGCTGTAGGGGCCGGGGTACTGGAGGGGGCAGCACAACATGTGTATGAGGATCCCAGGCATCTTGGCCCCGGAAAAGGCTACCATGGTAACGAGGATATCGATGTCCCCCCATAGTGGGAGCAGGAGGTTCCATTCGATCAATGCTGAGCACTGGGGGCAGGGGAAGGGAAGTGTCACAAGTCATTGGCCACAAGTCATTTTCTCCTCCCAAAAAAGTGTGCCTTCCCCTCCTCCTCCCTCAATGGGAGCTTCTGACCCCCACCTGCCCACCTACTGGAGTCCTGGCTTACTAATATTAGGTGCCACCAAGCCCACAGGGTTCAGGTATGTGAGCTCCATGTTCTGGGCCAATGTCGCTGTGTACTCCTCCAGCTGCTCAATGAGGCCTGCACTGGCCCCCCGGGCTGGGGTCCCACCTAGGGCTTGTGGCCATGGAGAATCCCACAGTTTACGGGTCTCTGGAGCCAGCACAGATGAACCAGCCCAGAGGAGATTCTGGGGATGAGAAGGTTTATGGTGAGGAGGGCTCTGGTGACTCCTTCCCACTCACAACCCCAGGACCACCTGACACAAGGAACCCCAGAGTGAGAGCCACTGAAATGCAATGGACAGACTTCAGGATTTACAATCAGGAAAGATCTTGGTTCAGTCTTACCTCTGGCACTTAGCTATGGGACTCAGGGCAAACCACTTAGCCTTAGACTTAGCTTCCCCCTCTCTAAATGAAGGATAATGATACCATGATTACCTGGCAAATCAGTTGTAAGGATGAAATCTGATAATAAACATACAGAACTTCGTTAAAAGGCCACATAGAAATGGAGCTCTCATTATTGTGTGACCTCAGGCCAACCCTCCCCCTCTCTGGGCTTTAGTTTCCTCATCCACAGGTCAGGAGACTGGACTGGGCACTGAGCTCTTGCCCAGCTCTGGTTTCCCTGATCCCATGACTTCACTATTTCTGTCTGTGACTCTGCCCTTCATCTGGTTTCATAAGTTCCAAGCCTCAAGGTCCTCCATGACTTTCCCCTCCCTTATCAAGCACAATCAAAACTAAATCAGTTCTGTCAATTTCACCCTCACAGTATCTCAGAAAAGTCCCTCAGACTGAGACCTAGAGGGAGGCAGTGATCTACCCAGGTGCCCAGGCCATGTTTGAGACGGAGCTAGGCCAGAGATCCCCAGTTCTGACTCCTAGCTCAAGGCTCTTTTCCTCAAAACAAAGGGTCCACTGGGACAGAAAGCCTGAAGACTGATTTCCCCAAAGCAAAGCTCTGAACACTCTCTTAAGTGGGGTTAAATATCAGAGGGCAGTCAAAAGGATGGAGATCAGCAGTCCTGGCATGTGGTAAACAGAGTCAGAAGTTAGTAGAGTAAGGGGGTCAGTAGGGTCATCCCATTGAAATGGGCTTCCTATATAAATGTGGGGTTATCAGTTATGGTGGAGAGTCAGAGATAAACACTCAGACTCTGGAGTCAGAGGGCATGGCCACAGTCAGCTCATTCAGGGATTTATTTTCTGTGATCTTGCTGGGGGCAGGGGAAGTGTCAGTGTGGTGACCAGGATGCTACGGAGGCAGGTTCAAACAGTCATAAGCAGGGTCAGAGGGCATGTCTCAGATCTCCTTACTAGAGTGGGAGTTCTGTGTGACCACAGGGATGTCAGCTAGGGTAAATCAGGGATCACTGAGGATCAGAGATAGACGGGCTCACCTCATTAAAGTGAGCATCCTGTGTGGCAGTCAGCCCAAAGCCCTGCTGATGACTCTCAAAGGTCAGCAGCCGGCCCAAAAGACGGGCAGCAATGTGGACATCATTGCCGAAGTAGCGCTCGGCATGGCCGGTTACTGAGCGAAGCCTCTGGGCCAGCTTCTTGGCCTCAATGGTGTCCAGCTCTGTTTCATTGCGCTCTAGATCTTCCAGCTGCTCAAGAGGAAACAGAAGGGACAAGGGTCACACCGAAGCCTCCCTTTTCTTCCTCCCCATGTCCACCCAGCCTAAGCATCCCCAGAATCATCCCATTTCTACTCATCCTCCCATATCCCTACCAAGGGGCACAGTAAGGACCACAGGCAGACTGAGACGACACTGAAGGATCACAGAACACCTCTGTTAGATGGGAACGTTGCAATCACTTTGACTAACCTCCTTATTTCACAGAGGACAAAACTGACTCAGAGGAGACAGAGGGATTTGCCCAGAGTCATAAAGTCAGGATTTAACCTCATTTCAAATAAAAACTGCTTGCTCATTCCACAAGAAGAAAGAAAGGAAAACAGGAAGGAAAGAAGGAAGGAAAGAAGGAAGGAAGGAAGGAAGGAAGGAAGGAAGGAAGGAAGGAAGGAAGGAAGGAAGGAAGGAAGGAAGGGAGGGAGGGAGGGAGGAAGGAAAGAAGGAAGGGAGGAAGGGAGGCAGGAAAGGAGGGAGGCAAGGAGGGAGGAAGGGAAGGAAGGAAATAAACATTTGTTAAGCTCATATTACATGGCAGGTTGTGCTAAGTGTTTTAAAATATAATCTCATTTGGTCCTCCAAACAAACTTGGGAAGCAGAAGCTTTGTTTTATAGCTGAGGAAACTGAGGTAGATGGAGGTTAACTGACCTGCTCAGGTTCACAGAGCTAATAAGTGCTTGAACTCAGGTTTTCCTGACTCCAGACCCAGTACACTATCCATCGATAGGGTTCTTTGTACTGGAACATAGTCTGTCTTTAAATTGGGAAGACATAGAATGTCTGCACATTACTGGGGTCTAATGCTAGTGTCACAAAGTTCAGAGTGGGAATTGCCAATAGCCCCATGGAGGGGAGGGTGTCTATGGAGTTAGGGGAGAGAGAGGAGAGAACTACAGGATTTGAGGAGGTCTAGAAGTTTCTGGTTCTGGATTGGAAGAGGCTATCCCTAGGAGCGTCAGTTTGGGGAAGGTAGACCCTAGGTAAACCTCCACGGGGAGGTTATGGAACCAGGAAGAAAGAGCTATTCATTACCAGTTGAGCCAAGTTCCAGAAGGTTGGAAGGTACTGGGAAGCTATGGAGGATATGGGGGGGCTGTGAAGATATGGAAGGGGTATCTAGGGTAGGAGGGAGATGTATTAATAGCAAAGCCATATCCTGAGGATGTTGAGATGGATGGGAAACAAAAATTCATTACATATGTGCCAGGAACGGCTCTGTGCTAAGCACTTTGCAAACATTATCTCACATAATCCTCATGACAACCCCGGGGAGTTTATTATCCCCATTTTACAGATGAGGAAATAGGCAGAGAAGTGACTGCTCAAGGACACACAGCTGGTATCTTAGGCTGTATTTGAATTGCGGGCCTCCTGACTCTAGTTTTATCCACTGTGCCACCTCATTACAGGAAGGGGGGTGTTGAGGGAAATACTACCAGTAGGCCCAGTTCCCGGAAAGCAGGTGAGGTACAGTTGAAGAGGTCTGGCTCCAGCCATCCCTTGTCCTCATCACAGTGCCTGATGGCAGCACCTGTGCAAAGGCAAGAAGTTGGATATCACTGTTGGAGCCCCAGGCTATGGGGAGCCAGGACCTCCAGACCCCAGGCACTAGTCACAAGCCAAGCCCCAACACAGCCTGAGACTAGTCACAAGCCAAGCCCCAACACAGCCTGAGTCAAGGACCAGCTCCAGGCCAGAGAAGTCAACTAACCTCCCCAGGTCACCACAGGGGAAGGCCCACCCCGTTCCCCCAGAACCTCCAGGTACAAAAGTCTAGTGCTCCTGAAGCCTGGTGGTACCATAAGCAGAAGGGGAGAACAAGGTGGGAGGGGGGATTATAAGCATTGTAAGTCAGTTCTCAATCACCTGTACTAACAGAGCAGGTCATGGGCAAGAATGATCCCAAACTAGCAGATAATTAAAAAACCATTTAGAATCAAATTTCAGAAGCAGGCAGGTGTAAACAAACACAAATACGCTGTGCCCCACCTCAACACACACACCCAATCTCAGACACACATAGACACCCAGTCACATCCAACCACACAGTCCCATCTGTGGAAGGGGGCCATAGCCCTACATAGTCCATACTACATTGTGGATAATTGAGAACCAACTGCTTTGATAGTTCCAAGAAGAGCAGGGATCTGTGGAGACCTCAGGCAGCAAGTGGGGAGGGGGAAAGGTTGCAGGCAAGGCTTCAGCCAGCAAAGGAGTCTGCAGGGACCTCCCTGAGAACAAAGTGGGGGGACTTACCTGTTCCCCGCAAGCCTGCCCAGGAATCAAGAGAAATGGAAAAATGACAGGTGAGGGGGCTAGGGGCAGCAGAGGTAGTGGAGGAGAGGTTCCAAACCAAATCCCCCTCAACTCCCATCTCTCCCTCCCTTTCCTTCCCCCTAAGAGGAAAGTACCCTAAGGCCCAACTTGTCACATATTATAGGGTCCCCCTAAATCAGCAGAATCCCAGGGTTCCATTCTCCCCTTTCTCTGACTGTCCCCTCCCTCTTCCAGGTCCTGTTGAGGACCTATCACTTCTAACCACAGGCACTTACCCAGGGACCCTTTGGGGCAAGGCACTGTGGCCAAGATCCCAAACTTGGTCTGTGGCCACCACACACCACCTTTCAGTGACTTGGGACATCCATCATAGAGCACTGGGAAGGAAAGCAGAGAAAGCTAAAACAGGATCAGAGAGGACCACCAAGCCATGAAGCAACCAGTGACAATTCTACAGAGTCCACTGCCCCCCAGAAAGCTTAGCAATAAGCCCAGATTTTGGAGACAGGAGGTCCCTGTTGGTGACCAGTGTGTGTCTTCCAGGTGTTAGCTGTGTGACAATGGACAGGTTGCATAACCTCTCTGAGACCACTGCCCCCCCATCTATCATAAGAAGATAATTATACCCGCACTACCAAATGCACAAAGTTGTGAAAAAAGCTCTTTGTAAAAAAAGTCTGCGTCCCAGCTTATAGAGGACTAATGGTTATAAAGAAAATAGTCCCATTCAGGTCACATCTAAGCCTGGGGCTTTGACCAGCAGATAAAGAATAACACAAACAAGCATCTATACAGCACTTCAGGGTTGGCCAAATATTCTGCAAATGTTCACTCATTTGATCCTCAGGACAAGCTTTGTAAAGTAGGGGTTATTATTATCATCTCCATTTTACAGATGAGGAAACTAAGGCTGAGAGAGGTACAGTAACTGACCCAGAATCACAGAACTGCTCAGTGTCTGAGGCAGGATTCAAATTCAGGGCTTCCTGACTGTGCCCCCTGACTAACCAAGGAAATGTTAAGATAAATAACATATTCTATCAAATAATTTATTTCCCTCCATCTCAAACTCCCTTCTCCAAAATAGGAGGACTGATCTGCATGGTCAGTATTGAATGTTCTCAATTTTTATATTCTTCCTCTCTGTGTTCTGAGGTTCTTTCCAGCTCTCATATTGTGCATTCCATGTCCCTGGTAGATTTAGGTTGTAAACTCCTTTCTTCCTGTTCTTTCTATAACTTTCTATAACTGATGATCTCTACTGTCCCTTTCAAATCTTGAAATTTCTCAGATCCTTTCTAGTTTTGAACATTTTTATTTTAAAGCATCATCTTTGCACATATTATCTGCTACTGTTCATTTGCCAAACAGAGGCCAGATCTGTGTGTCAACCGTGAAAGAAAACTCATATTTAATTACCTTGGAACCCAGGTAAAGCTATACTGCTCAAGACTGTGGCACATTACTGCCACCCGGGGATAGCCCACCTGAACTGCCTGAGCAGTGACTTAAACAGCCAACCCCATGGTCCCTAATGACAGATATTCCCCTGGTATTTGACGCTGCTGATGAACCTGAATTAGCTGCCTCTCCCACCTCAGCCTGGAGTGCAGAGCGCATGCAGGTTGCGAAAGGCAGCCTGTTTCCAGGGACCCCAGCTCACCCCGGCAGCCGCTGGCGGTGACTTCAGCAAAGGGGCTGTCACAGCTATTGCACTGGCGGCCGATGACTCCAGGCCGGCAGGGGCACTGCCCGCTGTCTTGGGAGCAGGAGCGTGAGGAGGAGCCCACAGGATAGCAGTCGCAGGGGAGGCAGGTGTCACTCCCCCGGGGTCGGAAATGGAACTCCTGAAGGGGGGACGGGGTCAGGGGCCTGGGGTCAGAGGTCAGGGCTTAGGGAAGGGGTCGTAGGAGGTGGGGTCAGAAGTCAGGGTGGATATTGAGATTAGGGGGTCAAAGGTCATGGACAAGCTGTAACCAGGACCTGAAGAGCGTTGGGTCAGAGAATGGAGGTCAGGGCCAAGGTGTCCGAGTCAGGAGTCAGAGGTAAGGTGCAAGGGTCAAGGTCAGAGGTCAAGAATCAGAAGAAGAAAATCAAGATGTGGGTCTAAAAATTGGGTCAGGAGTCATAGGTCAAAGTAAAACAAGTTCAGGGATCAAAAGAGGAGAGGATACCGGTGGTAGCCATTAGAGGTAAGGGGACAAAGGGTAAGGAGTCAGGATCTGAAACACAGTGTACCCCCTCCCCATTTACCTTACAGTAACACTGCCCGTTGGTCTTGTTACAATCGGGATCAAAGCCCTTGTTGACATCACAGTTGCAGGGTCCACAGGCTGGGCTCCCCCACCAGCCCCGAGGACACTGCTGGTCCATTCTGCAGAGGAATGTGGAGCGGAAGTTACGCTGAGAACTTCCCCGACGGTCCCCCAACAACAGAATTCTCCTGAGGTTTATCTCTGCCCCTCCAGGCCTACATTTCAAGAACCACTCTCGCCCAATCCTCTCCTTCAACCCCAAGGACCACTCAACCTCTCCGCCCTCTCACCTGTGCTCACAGTGAGGTCCAAAGTGGCCATCCTCACACTCGCAAGCGTAACCATGAGGTGCCCCTGCCTGCCGCTGGCAGGAGCCCTTGTTCTTACAGGGATTCAGGTGGCAGGCATCCACACAGGCCTTCCCATAGTAACCTGGGCAATCGGAAGGGTTTCAGCACTCTGATCCCATTGTCAGGATAGTAACGTCGAGGAATTTCGTGGTTGTCCCAGTTACAGGATTTAGAGTAGGTAGGGACCTCAAAAACCATCCAGTCCAAACCCCTCATTGTTGAGAGGCCCCAAGATATCAACTGACTTTCCCAAGATTACGGAGCAGATCTAGGTCTGAACTCAGGTCTGTCTGACTTCAAATTCAATACACTGTCTCTCCTTGGACCCTGGTCATTCTGTCTTTTGGTCGCTACTCCAGCCCAGAGTTCCAGGACACCTTCCACCCTGCCCAGCCCTCAGGAAATCCTACCTGGGTGGCAGACACAGGAGAAGGTCTGCCACTCATCCCGGCAGTCCGCATGCAGAGGGCAGGGCTTGGAGGCACAGGGGTTGAGCACATGGCAGCCTGGCTCTGCATTCATCTTACTGCTGGGTGGAGGGAGGGCTGGGGCCCCTGATGGCATGGCGCCCAGCCACACTCCCTGCCAGAAGATGGGTCACTGGAGGATACAGCACTGTACCCAAAATTCTGGAGCCACAAAGCCTATCAGAACCCCAAGTGGGAGCAATTGCCCTGATCCCAAATGCCCCAGGACTGACCCCTGCCCAACATCTTCCCCAAATATGAGACAGAACCCCCCCACTGCCAAAATGAGACCCTTGGACTCCATCAAGAATGTCCCCCAAGCCCCAAAACCCAAGGCTCCCAGACTGATCCCTTCCATTCTCAGCAAGATTTCCACAGCACTCAAAACCAAGTTCCATCCCTGCTCTACCAAAACTTCCCCTCAAAACCCCAAGTCTCACTCCCTAGTCCTGAGCACATCTCCCCTAGCACTGAGGCAAAGAGTACTATCTCCCAAACAAGATCTCCTCCCTAAAATACAGTCCTCCTCTACTCATTCTGATATCACACCAACCCCCCAGACTATACCAAACCCTCTCCCAGGAAGGGAACTCTAACCTTCTTGCCCCAAAGGTTTCTGGGTCACCTGATATCCCTCAAACTCTCCCTTCCTAACTTGATTCTCCTTTAATAACCCACGACTTTGGGCGGTGGGGTTAGGTGGGCCCCTTACCTGGATACATCCATCAAGGCCCCGATGGACATCATGGGCCTTGAGCATGCCCCCGACGTGGAGGTGTTTCACCTTTAGCCCATGCAGCTCACTCCCCACTGCCACGGTGTCCTGAGGGGGGAAGAAAAAGGAGGGAGCTTCAAGTCAACATAAGATTAGTCCATAGAGCATGAGGACCACAGCTTGGGGGGGCAGGGCTGGGAAATGAGGGAGAATAACTTTGAATGTCCTTCTTCTGCTCGAAAAACCCAAAAAGCCGCAGACAGCCCACCTTGCCTGGCTCCCCATCTCCAAAACAAACAGGACCGACAGTACAAAACCTAAATACGTTGGCCAGGGAGAGACCCCACAGTCTAATTCCAATTCTTTTCATCTCTTCCTGGGACTATGTCTCCCCAATCCATGGCACACACAGCCGACCTTGACAATGCATCCGCCCAGCCAGGCCTGGCCATATCGTACTTGAGCTTAAAAACCTCCAGGGGCCCCCAGTGGCTCCAGCCTGCGCCCTTAACCCTCCTTCACACACTCCACACCTCAGGCACATAGGGCCATTCTCTAATTCCATCCATCTGACTATAGTCACACAGTGGGGTCTCCTTCCTGGAGTCCTTTCCTCCCAGCTTTTGCAAGCTGAAAGCCTTCTCTTTCTTCCAGGTTGATTTCAGGCGCAATCTCTTCTATTCTGTCCTCCCTGACTACAGTAGCAGCAGCCCCTCCACAAACTGCCCTAAAGCATTCTGCCCCCATTGCAGTTTTGCTTATTTCACACTTGTTTGAAAATAAGTCCTCTCTCCTTCCCCTATCAAAATATACATTCCTCAAGGATATTTCCTTTTTCATCTCCATAGCCTCAGACTGAGCACCTGAACCTGAACAGAGTAGGCATTTTTTGAACGAACGAACGAACGAATGAATGAATGAATGAATGAATGAATGAATGAATGAAACTCAGGCAGTTCTTGCAAGAATGGGGGATGAGACCAAGCTTCCCCCTCACCTTCAGGGGACAGTTATCACCCTGGTGTTGCTTGGGCTGTGACAATCTTCATGGAGGTAGAGTTTCCTCTGAAGACAGTTTAGTCCTCCCTCCTCTTAGGGCAGCCTTTGACACTTTTACAACTCACCTCTGTGCGTAGCTACCGCTTGGAGGGGGAAAGGGCTGGTGGTGACAGTGATGGAAGGGGCCAATGACTTATTCCTGGGTTATGAGAAACAGTAGCATATAGGAACCCAATGGGGCCAATGAGGAGAGGGCCTACTTGGGGTCCTGAGTGACCATGGTAACTAGGTCCAGGTTAGGGACATGTCATAGGGGCAGAGGATTGGAAAGGGTGACAAGGTAGTGGCCTCATACCTGGAAGAGGCCAAAATCCACTGTGACCGTGAGAAGATAGTGTCCGGGCCGCCCAGCTCGTCCATCCTGCAGCTCCAGACGGATGTCATGCCACCGCCCATCACTGAGTATCACTTGGTCCAGCAGAAGGCGGACAGTTCGACCAGAGCCCCTGTCCACCACCAAGGACAAGAGAC
The DNA here is from genome assembly GCA_023548195.1 of Bettongia penicillata ogilbyi. Taxonomy (NCBI): domain Eukaryota; kingdom Metazoa; phylum Chordata; class Mammalia; order Diprotodontia; family Potoroidae; genus Bettongia; species Bettongia penicillata. The sequence goes on along the minus strand of JAJHZJ010000120.1, from coordinate 7,601,957 downwards.
CTTTTTCCAGCTGTGGAGAGAGAAACCCAATCCTATTGTGGGCCGCCCTTGATGATACAGAAATCTGGACATTCCCAGTTACCACAGGATAAGAATGGGGGAAAATCAGTACTGGGGACCCGTACTCAGGAAGGCTCAGGAAGATCACAACTAGCCTAAGAGGGAAGATGCTGCCTAGTTTAGATGGGTAGTGAAGGTTGGGGATTAGGAGTCATGGTCACACCTGGCACAAGAGGGAACTGTGCTGTCCAGCCTGAATCTGCAGCAAGACCCCATGTGGCACCCGTGTCCGGAATGCCAGCCCCAGGTACCAGGGCACCGAAATAGTCACTTCACTCCCAAAGTCCCAGCTCAGGGCTCCGTTGCCACGGAAACGGTAGGGATGGCCCATGGCTAGGGATTGAAAGAGGAAGAAGTTGATGTCCAACCCCTCCCCACCACCGTGTGTGTTTGTGGTTCCCCTCTAGGTGTCACTTCAGACAGTCTTTGCCCTGTCATTCCCTGCCCCTATGCCTGAGCCCGCTGTCCCACCCTCCCACCATAATCTTCTTCCCTACCCCCATGTAGCCTATAGCCTCCATCCTGAGCCTGTGGCCCCTGCCCACCTCCCTTGTACCTTCCTCTCCCAGCAGCATCCCTCACCAAGCCCACAGTCTTTTCCCCCGAAGCCCACAGGGCAATCGCATCGGAAGCCAGCCCAGCCATCTGAGCAGGTGCCGCCATTCTGGCAGGGGCTGGAGACACAGAAAGCACTCTTGGCCTGGCAGCCTGAGGCAAGCAAGAAAGCAAAACACAGGCATGAAGAGGGCACCATTTGCCTTCTGCTCAGGCTCCCAAGCTCTGTGGGCCCACCCCCAAACTCAACTCCTGTGCCCCAGCCTCCTGGGTAAGGAACATATCGCTGATCGACATGAAGGGGGTTAATAGTCAGTGCTCAATGGGGGTTTGGGGTTACTGAGCAGGTCGTAGGGAGCCATCTGGAAGAAATACCCCTGCTGGCTGTGATATGGGGTTGAGACAGGATCATCAGGGAGGTTCCAATGGGCTTTGAGACACAGGAGGTGCTATGAGTACAGATGGGGTCATACCAGGAGTGGTACCATTGTTGGCCACATAAGCTGCCATGTCTACACGACGGCTGTCGATAAACAAATCTTTCATGCAGCCTACAAATTCCTTGTGGGACACAGGGAAATTCTCAGGCAGGTTGGGAACACCTCCCAAGAGCAGGGGTCCTGTCAGATCCAGTGACCTAAGGGGGAGAAATGAGACACAGGTATGGGAGGGTCTGTGTTTCTTGGAGCTGATCTGGGCATTCCTTGGGAAGAGATGAACAGGAAGATGACTGAGGGGGCCAGGTTTCCACTTGATGTAAATGCAAAAGGGGAAATTGAGATAGAAAGGGAAGGCAGGAAGTTCAGGGTTAGGAAGACAGGAAATAGGGAATAGCCAAGGGAGGCATACACAGGAGAGATACACAGGAGGCTCACTTCTTGGAGCTGGTCTGGACACCCTCAGCTGCACATGAGTAGTTGCTGATCTCAGCCCCAAACTGCAGGGCCACGGGGGTGTCACACTCATCCACGCTCAGCACAGCCACTTTGTCCTTGGAAGGGCCCTGAACCCCACCTAGGGCACTGGTCCGGGGCTGAGGACACAGTATTATTAGAGACTCAGAGGAGTCCAGGATGAGAGAGATAAGGCACCCCACCCTCTGGAGAGGTTTTCCCTAGAGCATCTGCCTCTGCCCGTCACACCCCATACACAGCAACGACAATAGCTTCCTTTTCTATAGTAATTATTATTATAAATATGTACTGAGTGTTCCCAGGCGCCGTCCTAGCTCTTCACTGTCCCCACTGATGAGGATTTGGCTCTGGTATTGATGAGTATCCTTAACCAGGTGTGACATTGCCTTGACAAGGTTACCTCCTTGATTGTAAATTCTTGCCTTGTCCTAGGTTGCTCCATTGACACCACATGAGGATGACCGATTTATTCATGGTCAGTTCATACACCTGGGCTACACTTTTGGACTTGGCCTTTAAAAGGGAGAGCAGGGGCAGAGAAAGAGAGAGAGGGGACCAGAGGCAGGAGGTCAAACTGGAGATTACCCAGTCAGATATGCTTAGCTTGGTTCCCTAGAAGGAAGGCTCTATAGTCGTACATCCCCTTCAGGGAACCATGTGCCAGAGGGAAACATGAAACTCAAGGGTGGCAGCAAACAAAAGCAGTAATTTAGTGGCAAGAAATTCCTGACCAAAATCGGATCGGCAAGGTCTTGGGTCAGCAGAAGTGGCAGAGTGATGGAGGAGCTAGTGGTCTGAGCCTCCTTAAGCAGCTGTAGGAGTGCTCATGAAAAGAAAGAGCTGAAGTCAAGTTGCAGCAAGAGACTCTAGAGATGAAATCTGGAGGAGCAAACAGGGACCTTGCCCTACACTGGTACTGTGAGTTATGTGGACTGTGCAGGATGGACTGACTCTCAAAGGACCACAAATTTTTGTAGTACTATAAGGCTGAGGAAACTATAACCAACTAAAGGCAATGGTTACTATATGTCTGGATAAAGTCCATGGGGAGGTGGGACTAGAGAAAAGGTGTCCACTGTGACCCAAATCACATTAAAATGTAATTGGGAAATATTTAACAAAATAAATAAAAATACAATAGCACACAGATAACGTTAATAGTGGCCTCTGTTTCTATTTGAATTGACATCAGTGGTCTAGAGTTAAACAAATTATGTCTCTAATGAGTCCTAGATCCTCTAGTGACCTAATTTCTAATATTACCCTTGAGGCTGAGGATCCCCAAATTGGGGAAAGAACTCAAGAAGGTTTGAGCTCTCTTCCTTGAACCTATGAGAACACCATTTTGATTGTCTCCCTTGCTGTCCCTCAGCTCTAGCTCTCACTTACTCCAGAATCACTACCACTAAGTCCAGGAGGCTTGGTTCAGTAATTCTTACCACTTGGTCACTGTCTCCTTTCATGCCATCCTGGAGACTTCATGGTTTCCTAGACTGTAGACCACAGTTTATGAAGGGCTGTCCTACAGCACATACATGATTCTCTAGAGATTACAAGCCAGGACAGGCTTCCCCCAGGGAACTGAACCTGCACGCATCTTACTGACTTCTCTTAGTCTGAAATTCCAGCTCTGGCTCTCACTCTCTCTGCCCTGTGTCTCTGTTTTCTCCTTCAAAGACCAGGTCCAAAGGTGCACCTTAATGCGTATGGACTGGCCATGAATCAATTATACTCAGAGTACTGTTAATGAAGCAACCCAGAACAAAGCAAGGAATTCACATCATATCAAGGAAATAACTATACCAAGATAATTTCATACTTTGCTAGGGATATATCAAAGGCAAAGTCCTTATCAGTAGGGGCAATAAGAACCCAGGAAAATAACTGGGCACCCTCACTACAATCATTATTAATATTACCCAGTATCCCTTGGGCTCATCCTCCCACCAGAACTGGGGGAAGGGAAGGTCAGAAGGTCTGGAGGGATTGTAGAACTGTCTGAGGAGTTAAGGGATTGAGGTAGGACTGGCCCAAAAGGGGTTTTGGGGAAAGTGGAAACTCTGGAAGGCAACAAAAAATATTCACCTTGTTGTAGTATCTCAATTGCACTGTATGCCACTGCCCATCACTCACACCACTGGGAACTATGGGGCTCACTACCGTGCTTGATTCCCCTATAATGAGGGAGAGATGGGGTCATCTATGGGGTAGAGAATACCCACTTGTCTACACACATTCCTCACACAGACAAACGTGCTCAGTACTATAAACTAACACCTATTACCACCACCACCATCTCCCCTAAGAAGAGATGCCACCCCACGCCACACACATAGAATTACTAACTGCATGACCTTGGCCAAGTTATTTGTTCTCTCTGAGCTTCAGCTCCCCTATCTGCAAAATGAGAGCCTTGGACTAAATGATGTATAAGGTCCTTCTCAGCTCTGACAGTTTATGTGCCAAAGTTCTGCCCAAAATTCTAACATTCTATAAGTCTAAGAGGATACACAAACACACATGGAGGGATACACACATGGATATGCACACACCCGTGGAGTAGGTGAGCCTCACTTGCCCTGCAACAATTTCCAGGGCAAGAAAATCATGTTTCTCATTGAGCCGGCCATTGTAGAAGAGAAGCCCATGGGACCGCACTGTGGCAAACCTGGGGGGAGAAGGAAAAGCACAGTGTCAGGGGACCTCTAGAGGATTCCAGACTCATCTACCCAATATCATTCAGGAGGATTCCAAAACGTAGCACCCCTTTCCTCTGCCCCTGACATTGGAGATTAGAACGGCCCATCCTTATGTCCACCAGGTGGCACCCTTAATGATCAACCTCCTCATTCAGCTCTAAAATACCCTTGACTCCATACTAGTATGAACTCCTTGGCCACTAAGGAAAAGGGATTATTAGGGGGAGGAGGGAGATAGACTATGGTGGCAAAGGAGAGGCTGAAAAGTCAGTGGGTAAAGGACATTTGACAATAACAGGTTTGAGGAGGTGACAAGTTAGATGAAGTATTTAAAGTCAGTAACATTGGAGGTTACAGATTGGGGAGGGAATGGGAGGGGACAGTGACACAGGGGTGACAGGATGGACATTATTTCAAAGCAGTGTTGTTTGGGGGTAATATGTTAGAGGCACTCACATTGGGGGCTACTCGGGAGAAGTGACTTTGAGAGTGACAGGCTTGAGAGATAAGAGGGTGGGGCCTGAGTTTAGGAGTGACAGTCTGAAAAGGTGATGAGTTGCAAGGAGGACAGATTGAAAATAGTGATATTTGGAGGAAAAAGTTTGAAAGTGATATTTAGGGGTGATAATTTGAGAACTGTTTGGCAGTAAAAGATCTGATGTTGACAGCTTATCATACTGGCTAGTTTAGGAGTGTCAAGAATGGGTGATAGGCTAGCCTCTTCTTCACCACCATATTCTATCCCCCCCTCCCCATCCTTCTTCCTTGGTGGCCAAGGGGCTCATACCAGTATGGAGTCAAGCGTATTTTAGAGATGAGTGAGGAGGGATTGATCAGTAGGAATGCTATTAGTGAGCACAAGGATGGGCACCAGTGCTGCAGGCAGAGGAAAGGGAACACCTTGTTTGAGGTAATAAGCTAGAATCAATAGATGATATGTAAGGGACACAAGGGGAGGACACTTACGAGAGGGAGAGAGTGAGATGAAATCGTTGTCGAAGACCCCGGAACATGAGGAAGGAGTTGGGAGGGAAGGATCGGACAGCTACCTCACAGTAGGGCCCCTCGAAGCCCCCTCCCCCAGGGCATTGGCAACGGAAGCCACCAGAAGGTGTATTTGTGCAAGTCCCACCATTTCGGCAGACACCAGGCACACATCGGCCAGCTTTGCTATCCAGTTCACAGTTCTCACCTAGAAGCCAACAACATCAATTATCTAGAGCAGTGGTGTCAAAGTCAAATAGAAATGGGAGTCACTAAACTGAACATAAGAATCTGTATTGACTTAGAAACGACATGTTAACATTATCTATTTTTATTGTACTTTTATTTATTTTGTTAAATATTTCCCAATTACTTTGTAATCTGGTTCTGGCAGTACTCCAAGAGCCCCCAGTGAGCCAAGTGATTAATACCTTTGATCTATAGTGTCAAATAGACACCTCAGGCTTCAAGGACTCCATAAAGAGCCTCAAGTTTAGGTCAAGCACAATCTAAGCAAGTAGACAGCAGTTGTGTTGTAGAGTCAGAGGACCTAGAATCAAATCCTCCTATGACAGTTACTAACTGCACAACCCTGTATATGTCACCTAACTTTCCTGGGGCTCAGTTTCCTCATCTGTAAAATGAGATTGTACGAGATGCCCTCTGAAATCCCTTTCAGGTCTACAGTCATAAATGTAGCCCATGGGAACACAGAAAGCTTTGCACTGGATCCAGCTATAAAACACAAGTTGTTTCCACCTTACTAGTTCATAGGCTCCTTGAAGACAGACTTATTTATTCTGTATCCCCTGTGACTAAAACTAGTTTCTAATAAATTAGGAACTGTTTAGTCTATTAAATTAGGGAAAAGGGGGAGGGTGGAAGAGCCATGAAAAGAAACTCCTGAATAGGGCTGACTGGAGCTAAGTAGATGAATCAGAGAAAGAAGAGCCCATAGACCCAAAGACAAAGGAGTCAGTGGGCTCATAGAGAGGTCTGTCACAGAATCATAGATTCAGAGCTGGAAGGGACCTCAAAGTCCATCATATCCAAATCCCTCATTTTACTGATGAGCAAACTAAGGCCTGCACAGAGAGTTTAAGTAACTTTCTCCGAGTCGTGAGCTTGTGTTTGAGGCAACATTTAAACCTTGGTCTTTCTGACCCCAAGGCTAACACCTTATCATTGCACCAGTTTACTCTGTATCAGAGACAATACGTGAGGGCCTTGGATGTTGAGGGTATGTGAGATGCTGCCCTTAGTTTGGAATCCAAAGTGATGAAGTAAATCATGAGCAGGTAGGTAGGTACTCAAGGACAGAAGCATGGAATCTATGACCATCTTCTTTGCAGACGAGTTGAGAATAAAGGAGCACAGGAGAAAAGTAAAAAGTGGGGGTCCTGACCCCAACAGTTGAGACAAGAGCATAAAGCACCCAAAGCTCCAGGGACTAGAAGTATGGGAGTAATGGAAAGAGTCTTGGAGTCAGGAGAACCTAGGTTCAAATCCCCACCTCAGACATTCACTAGCTGCATCATCTTGGCCAGATCCCTTAATTTCTCTGGGCCTCAGTTTCCTTACCTGTAAAATGAACTATGATAACAGCAGGTGGGCTTTAAGATTTACAAAGCACTTTATATGTGTTATCTCATTTGATGCTCACAACAACTCTTGTGAAGTAGGTACCGTTATTATCCATATCTTAGAAATGAGGAAACTGGAGGTTATGGGACTGGTCCAGGGTCACATAGCTAATGAGTGACTGACACAAGATTGGAACTGGAGATTTGCTCCTGACTCCAAGTCCAGCACTCTAACTATTATGCCATCTAGCTGCTCCAGGGTGTCTTCCAGCTCTAAATCTCTGCCTCGGGGACTAAATCTGTTCAGACTCTGTCACCTCCAGGCCCACCACCCCAGAAAAGAGGCCTTCCTCCAGCTCTGCACACCAGTTCCCTGTCCCAGGAAGCAAAACGATCAGAGGACTTGGGTAAGGTTCCCAGGTGGCCTTCGCCCAGCCCCAGCCCCAATCTCTCTCCTAAGGGGGTGCCTGTAGTTGAGGCACCTGCATCAGCCCTGGTACCTTTCGCCCTCCTCCACCCCATCCAGTAACCCCCTAGCTCGGCTCCACCTGTCTCACCAGCGAAGAGCAGGGAAGCAAAGAGGTAACGAAGGCCCCACCCCCTCCGCCCCGCAGGCCACCTGGAGACCCACAAGCCCCACTCAAGCTCCGCCCCTTGGCCTCGGCCGCTTAGAGGAGCCCCTAGCTCCTCCCACTTCAGTACCTGGGAGAGGGCTAAGGACCGAGGCGCAGGCGGCCTCCCCGGCCCTCCCCGCTCACCTGTGAAGTGCGGGCGGCAGATGCACGTGTAGCCGCCCTCGCGACGCGCGCAGGCGCCCCCGTTGCGGCACGGGTTGGAGTAGCACAGGTTGATCTCCGTCTCGCAGTAGTCGCCCGTAAAGCCGGGCGGGCAGCGGCAGCGCAGGCCGGCGATGGGGTGGATGGGCCGGAAGAGGGTGGAGGCGGAGGCCAGGAAGGGCGCGGACGAATCGAAGCGCAGCACCGAGATGCACTTCATGTAGTTCTCGCAGGGCTCCCGCAGGCACACGTTGTCGTCGAAGGGCAGCACGTCGAGCAGCGAGGCGGCGGCCAGGGCGGCCCGGCGCACGTACAGCTGCTCCTGCAGCTCCTCCGAGCTGAAGAAGGGCCCCCCGCCACCGCCGGCCCCGGGGGCTCCCCCTCCCGGCGCCAGTGCCGAGAAACTCACGTTGAGCACCGAGCCGCCCACGTCCGTGTCGTTTTGGATGTTAAAGATGAACACGTCCTCCTTGGGCGTGGCCAGCACGGTGGCGACGCCCTCCAGGAAGCTGGCCAGGAGCGGGGACAAGAAGCGCTCCTGCCACATGTTCTCCAAGCGCACGGTCAGGCTGTTGGCCAGCATGTCCTCCGTGATGATGGTGACCCGCAACACGCACTGCGCAGTCACGCTGTGGAGACCATCTGTGGAGACAGGGCAGGAGGTGGTGGTCAGCAAGAGACCTGGCCTGGGCCCTAAGAAGGAAGAGGAGTTGGGGGGGGGGGGGGGGGGAGAGGAAGGAACGCCCTAGGGAAACCTTGACCTCAGTAGAGAGACAACCTCAGCCTTCTGGGAGCCCCTGACAGACCGGACATAGAACTGAAGGCAGAAGCAGAGAGATTTGTTCTGTACTAACGTAGAAGAGACGTCTAAATAATACAAATGGGCAGAGAACTCACAAAGTCTAATATGCGGTCTAGGAAAACTGTCACACTGTCATTCAGTCACTCCATTATCCCCGCCTCCTCCACCAAGGCTTGAGCTGCCTTCTCGGGCACCACCCCTTCCCCAAGGGAGCAGCGGATGGTCACAGATACTCCTTCACAGAATGTAGCAGAAAAGGGGATGCATCCTACTCCCAGGGGATGTGCCAGGTCTCAGAACTACAATCTCATGAATATTCCTAGGGATCATAGGCCAGAGAACACCACAGAGTTCTTACATAGCAACCAGAACAGTAATCCACTGCCTCCTCCACCCACAAATCTGAGTCTTGATGGACCAGATTAAAATAAAGTTCCTTGTCTACCCACTCACCTGGTTGGCTTTCAGACAGAATGGTCTATGGCTTCTCAGCCACAGCTGCAGACCCTATTCCCCAACAGGGTTTAGAGATGCAAGAAACCTTACCAACCATATAGGCCAACCTCCCTATTTAATGATAGTAACTAACGTTATTGTTCAACAGCCTGACAGTAAGCTTGGAGAGGCAATCTACCATACTGGACTGATAGCTAAGTTTAGAGTCAAGACAACTTGAGTTCAAGTCTCACTTCTGACACAGAATCATTTAACCCCTCATTAAGCTAGTCACTTAAGTCTATACCTAGAGAAGGTACCAACCTGCATTGGGGGTGAGGGGGAGGTGTGATTTTAGTGAATTCCTTCTACCAGTGAAATCACAAATCCAGTCCCTATCCCCAATTACTATTATTTTTACAATGGGGCAGCTAGGTGACCCAGTGGATAGAACCCTGGGTCTGAGGTTAGTAAATTCTGGGTTCAAATATGGTCTCAGAGAGACAAGAACAAATTAGGGGCAGGTTAGGATGGAGGGAAATATAGTTAGTCTTTTATAACATGACTATTATGGAAGACTTTTGCATAACTACACATGTACAGTGTATATTGAATTGCTTGCCTTCTCAGTGGGGATGGGTGGGGAGAGAGGAAAGGAGAGAAGTTGGAACCCAAAGTTATAGAAATGAATGTTGAGAATTGTTTTTGCATGCAACTAGGAAATAAGAAAAGTAATGAGGTATAAAAATCTATCTTGCCCTACAGGAAAATAGAGAAGGTGGGGATAAGGGAAGAGAGGGGTGTGATAGAAGGGAGAGCAGATTAGGGGGAGGGGTAATCAGAATGCATGGTGTTTTGGGGTGGGGGGAGGGAGAGATGGGGAGAAAATTTGGAACTCAAAATCTTGTGGAAATGAATGTTGAAAACTAAAAATAAATATATTTTTAAAAAAATAAATTAAAAAAATATGGTCTCAGACATTTACTAGCTGTATGACCCTAGGCAGGTTACTTAATCTGTATTTGCCTCAGTTCCTCATCTGTAAAATGGGGACACACTGGAGAAGGAAATGGAAAACTGCTCCACATATCTTTGCCAAGAAAACCCCATGGACAAAGTCCGTGGGATTACGTAAAATCGGACACAGATGAACAACTATTTATGCAATTCATTAAGGTTGACAAATGTTTTACATATATGAAATTGTTTGAGTCTTACAACAACCCAAGTTGGAAGGTAGTACAGGTATTATTATCCTATTTTGTCAATAAGGAAAATGAGGCCCAGAGAGTTTAGTGACTTGCCTATGTCTAGAAAGGATTGGAATCTTCTTTCTAACACTGGAAGCAATTTCTGTCCATTAAAGTTGAAAACCATGTTGCCACATCAGTGAAGAGATTAGGAAATAGAAACCAGGAAAACAAAAGAAGCTTGCCCAAAGTCACAGAGTTAGGAAATCTCAGGGCCAAGACTCAGGTCAAAGGGTTCTGCCTGCAAAGTCCATGTTCCTTCCACTATACCATTATGCCTTATTTCCCCACTCCACTGCCCAACAATCCCTTCCCCAAATTGGGGGTAGGGGTGAAGACTCACTGGGCCCTGCATACAAAGGAGAAAGGATGTCAAAAAAAAGTCAGTGGGAAAGAAGTGAGAGCTTAGGGATGGGACTGTTGTGGGATCTCCAAACACTTTACATTATGTCACCTGAGGCCAACAGCAGTCTCCTGTGCTATGGGTGGGGAAAGTGGTGTACTAAGGGGGCCTCAAGAGGATCTGAGGGGTACTTGAGATACCCCAACTTCCACCCCCTGTAGATTTTATATTCCTCCCCCACCCCAGCACAGTGTTTTGCATTCAGTTGCACTTAATAAATGATTGTTGTCTAATTCATTCATCCACTACTGTACACAATTCACTGTGCTAGGCACAGAGGGAGGTATCCAGGGATCTTTTCCCCAGTTTGATCTGAAAAGTGGAGCTTGGCCTCCTGGAGAAAGGTAATCAGCTCTTCCCCAGCCACCAGAGTCCTTGAGTCCCTAGGTTCCTGAAAAGGATCTTAGAGATCATGTAAGCTGACTCCCTCAGTTTACAGATAATAACACTGAGGCCCAGAGAAGATGTCTCCAATTCTGTGCCCACTGTCACACAGCCAGTGGAGGAGAGAACAGACCCAGAATTCAGAAAGAGGTCTTGTGATTTCAAGGCCAGGCCTTCCCCATCCCCCCCAACCCCCCACCCCACACACACATTAACCCAAGAAATAGTTCCTTCCTTAAAGAGGACTAACTTAGCTTCAAACCACAATGCAACTCATGAGATCACAGACACCTGAACCATGGGGGAGTTGATGGCAAAAAGGCTGTTCCCAGAATAAGATAGGCAAGGCACTGTCGTATTTTTCTACTATTCCTTGCTACAAATCTCCTGCCCCCACACTATTTAACTTAAGGAGCAACTATTACAAACAGACTGTAGAACTTACTGGTAATAAGGGTCAGAAACAGTACTGGAACCCAGATTTCCTGACCCTAAGTCCTCTTAGATGATCTCTAAGGGTCTTCTCAGCTCCACAATCTATTATACTGTGATGACCACTGACCCAGACTGGATGGCAAACCCTGCTGTACAACGGCTATCTGAGTCATTCCCCCAAAGCAGAAGGGAAGCCTGAGGCTAAATCCACCCTAGCCTCCCATGAGGCTAGCCCTGCCCGCCTTCTCCAGGACCAACTCTGTGGAGACTTTTTGCCATTTCCCCCCCCATGAATGTAGTTGGACACTTTACCTGTTACAGTCACAAGCATAGAAGCTACCAGCGGACGATTATTATCCAACTTCCGACTGAGTCGAAGCTCTCCACTTGTCTGGTTTACCACAAGCAGCTCTAGTTCATTGCCTCGCTCAAAGGTATAAAAAAGGCGGTCAGAGACATCAGGGTCATAGGCTGGGATCCGCCCAATGATACCAGAGGGAAAAGTGTTGGACCTGTTGGACACATAGTTATTGAAAAGAATTTGGAAGTTCTTGAGGACAGGACTATTGTCATTCTGGTCAATAAGGCGGACATGGACGGTGGCCCTGCTGACCAGGGGAGCTGATGTTGCTTGCACCACAATCACATACTCAGGTCGTGCCTCATAGTCCAGGTCAATGAGAGTTGTCAGCTCTCCAGAGAAGATGTCCATCTGGAAGAGTTCTGGGATGTTACCTTCTACAATCTGATACATGACTTGGGCGTTAGGGCCCTCATCAGGGTCAATCGCAGTGATCTGGGCCACTACTGAGCCTACTATGCTGTTCTCCTTCACCCTGACCTCAAACTCTTCTGCTGGGAAGACTGGGGCATTGTCATTAACATCCTGGACAGTCACTTGAATGTTAACAGGGGTCCTCAGAGGGGGAACACCCCGGTCCACAGCATAAGCAGTCAGTTCATACACGGGAACACTCTCCCGATCTAGCCGCCGTACTGTTCGAACAATACCTGAGGTGGGCTCAATAGTGAAGTCACCGTCACCATCCTCACCATTCTGGAAGGTGTACTGGACCCGGCCATTGGCATGAGCATCTCGGTCAGTAGCTGAGATCTGCAGCACACTGGTAAAGGGAGGAGCATCTTCAGAAATGACTCCAGGGTAGTAAGAGGCCACAAACTGGGGGGCATTGTCATTCACATCATTGACCATGATTTCTACATAGGTGGTATCAGCCTTCTGAGGGATACCATTGTCCTTTGCTGTTATGGCGAGTGTATAAGTCACCTGGTCCTCGTAGTCTAGCTCAGCCTGCAGTGTGATAGCTCCAGAGTCCACGTCAATTCGAAACTGGGGAAGGTTGTCCTCCAAGAGGTATGTGATTCGAGCATTTTCACCCACATCATCATCTGTGGCACTGATGACCACAACTGTGCTGCCCACAGGCCTGTCCTCATTCACACTGACTGAATAGTGGGCACTTTGGAAGACGGGCCGGTGAGTATTGGCATCTGTGATGTTGATATGCACATAGCAGTTGTCATGGAGGGTACGGTCTGAAGCCGTCAATATCAGCTTGTAGTACCTCTCCTGTTTATAATCTAATGGCAAGGCTAATGTGACCAGTCCCATACCCCCCTGTGTGCTGATAGCAAAACGGTTCCTGGTATTGCCCCCAGTGATCTGATAGCTAATAGCACTGTTGATATCACGGTCTACAGCAGTCACACTAAGAACACTGGTGCCCACAGCTGCATCCTCATTCAGCCGAAGGTGATACTCCTTCTGGGTGAATTCTGGTCGATTGTCATTCACATCCATGACAGTAATGGTAACACTAGCTGAGGCAGAAAGTGGGGGTGAACCATGGTCCACAGCCTCCACCCCAAAAAAGTAATGCTCTACAGATTCCCGGTCCAGGGGCCCACTTACTGTAATCCAGCCTGTGGCACTGTTGACTACAAAGGGTGTGTCTGGGGCCATGCCAGTCAGTTTGTATTCCAGCCGGGCATTCTCCCCATGGTCAGCATCCACAGCTTGGATGTGAATGACTGAGTGGCCCAGAGGGGCATTTTCTAGTACAGACACCTGGAAGGGGGTGCTGACAAAGATAGGAGCATGATCATTGATGTCCACCACCTGAATACTAGCTAAGCCAGTATTGTTGGATAAAGGAGGCCTCCCTGAATCCTGAGCTCGGATTCTCAAGGCATATTCTCTTTCTACCTCAAAGTCTAGCGGGGCCACCACCTGTATCTCACCGGTAAGACTGTCAATAGCAAAGTGGCCGCGGCTATTGCCACTGATGATATTATAATGGACCAGGGCATTAGTGTCCTTGTCGAGATCTGTGGCTGTAACTCGGAGCACTTCTGTATGTGGACGTACATCCTCCCTTACTTGGGCCAAGTATCGTTTCTCACTAAACTGGGGGGCATTGTCATTCTCATCTAGGACAGTGATATGCACACGCACAGTGGCAGAACGGGGCCCTGGCTCCCCGCCCTGGTCACTGGCCTCCACAGCCAGCTCATAGTTTTCTTTCTGCTCCCTGTCCACTCTACCACTAGTGGTGATGAGGCCTGAGCGAGGGTCAATCTCAAAAACAGCTTGTGCAGCAGGTGGGTCCACAAAACGGTATCGAATATTGGCATTTGCAGCTGCATCCCCATCAGTGGCTCGCAACTGCAGTATGGGGTACCCCTCCTCCACATTCTCCCGGATTGTCTCCCGGTACTCGGTCTGCTCGAATACGGGTGAATGGTCGTTGCGATCAGCCACCGTGACAGCCACCATGGTAGTGGCAGACAGGCGCGGAGAGCCATGATCCAGAGCTGTCACTCGAAAGTAGTGTAGGTCCATGCTCTCGCGGTCCAGTGGCTCCGCAGTGCTAATGAGGCCGCTGGTGGCATCAATGCGGAACAGTTCCATGGAGCGGCTGTTCATGAGCGCCGCCATGGAGTAAATCAGCCTGCCGGCCTCCCCCGCGTCTGGGTCTTGGGCCGCCACGCTCAGCACGGGAGTGCCGGGTGCTTGGTTCTCCGCCACCAATGCCTGGTAATTGTACTGGGGAAAGTGAGGGTGGCGGTTCGCTGCACGTCGGGAACGGGCCGGGAGAACGCTGGGGGGCGCACAGCAGAGCAAGCCGCGCGGGCGGAGGCGCCTGCGCTGGGCTATGGTCTCGGGAGCTGTCCCCGCCGCTCGTGGTGCTGAATCCGGCTCGCCAACTCGCGGTAGCCGGGATACTTCATCGCCGCAGCTCACAGCCTGCCAAGTCCTCAGCCGCTCCCGGCCGCCTCTATGCACTTTTTGTCCAGGCTCTGAAGCCTGAGGGGATCTGGGAAAGCGGAGCCTGGAGGGAAGAGTCGCGGAGAGACTACCGGCATGGGGCGGGCCTCTCCGTCCAGAGGCCAAGGGCCCCGGGGACTGACCTCCAGACTCCAGACAGCGGCCTGGACCCGGCCTCCCGCAGGATATGACCTCCCGAGCCCAACATAGCAGCGGCCCGGACCCTGGTCCCACTGGCCGCTCCTCCCTAGAGCCTGTCCCGGGGGACCCCTCCTGGGGCTGAGGACCCTGTTCGGTGCGGCGCAGACCCGAGGCCCCCCGGCCACTCCTGGGGATCCCTGAGGGGACATGGCCACTGCTTCTAGTTCCTGGGCCAGTCTTCCCTCCCTCCCCAAGCTGCTGTCCCTCCGGGGCCGTAGGGTTCCGAGGGGAGGCGACACCAAGGCCGCCAACAGCCTCCGAGGCTGCATGGATCTCGGGACAAAGAGCTAAGGTTCCATGGGAGCCCTGTTCCCCGGGTCCCTTGGCCGTTTCTCCTCGGGCCCTGAGGCCGCGGCCTTCGTCGCTGCTGCCCCCCGGCTCCTCCAGGCTGAGAGGGAACAAAGAGAGGAGGAGGAACAGGAGGAGCAGCAGTAGCCGCGGCCGGCTCTGGAGCCGCCTGCACGGCGGCCGCTCCGCCATGGCCCCCCGCCCCCCGGCCTGGCCTCTGCTCTCCCCGTCCCTCTCCCCGGCTCCGGGCCCACCCCACCGCCTGGGCCCCCGCCGCCGCCGCCGCCGCCTCCCGGGCCCCCACCCCAGTCCCCTGACCCCCACCCTGTCGCTCCACGCCCCCGCCCCTGCCGCTCCTCGGACACCATTTACTCCGCCGCCGGTGCAGCCCGAGCCCACTGCCCTGGCCCCCGCTGCCCCCGCCACAGCATCCCTGCCGCCGCCGCCGCCGCCACCGCCTCCCGCAGCTCCAACATGGCTCCGAGTAGCCCCGATGGTCCGCTCCGCCCCCGCCCCGATCTCCGGCGCCCGGTGGTACGGCCCGCCGCGCATGGCAGCCTGTGCTCCAGACGCTTATGCCGCCATCTTGGTTGAGGGCATTAGCGCTGGCTATGGTGCTGAATGGACCCGTTTGGTTTGAGTCCCTCGCGACTCGCCTTCTTCCGCTCTCACTGTCAGCCGCCTCCTTCCATTACTTTCTACTTACGCAGCTTTGGTTCTCCCCCTTCCCCCGGGGAACGTTGCTGCTGCTCATTAAGTTCTCTTCCCTTGATTCCACAGTCCCTGAAGTCCCAGAGAGGCTGAAGGATTAGTGTCCAGAACCCTCCAGCCCAGCATTCAGTTCCTGCAGCGTTCGGTCTCCTGCAGCTAAAGTTGGAGCGTGGTAGGGGAGCATGGCTTGTGCCTTTTGGGGAGTTTCCCTTGGAAATGTCGGAAGGACAATAGGACTAGGGACAAGGGCTCTCTCTTTTAGTCCAGGGTGGGAAAGACCCCTTTAAATAATGAAGGGGGAAGTGTAAATTGGAGAGGAACAACTTATATCCTGGAGAAAAAGACCCCCAAATAGAGACGAAAAGGGAAAAGAAACCTCCTCTACCCTCTCTACTTCCATGACCCCCTACCAACTCCTCATGTGTCCCCCACCTCCAAATGCATGGAAATGTAAGATAAGTAACCACAAAGGTCTTAACGACTTTGAAGGGTGTAGTCCGAAGAAAGGATAAAACTTTGGGAGATGGACAATTTCCCCAGTCGAAGTGGGGCGAGGCATCTACGGGGCAAGGTCTTGGGCCCTGAACTAAACTAGCAACAGTTTGGACCCTACTCTCTGGAAGTTTCCAACCTAACATTCGCTGCAGGAGACCGCTTGATGGTGTGTTTCCTCACTCCCCATTCTTCCTAGTTAAGCTTGGGTTGGGCGTGGAGCGTTAGAAGGAGGGAAGCCTGAGATTTCGACAGGAACTCTAAAGAAACTGAGAAAGCAGCGGCCGCCCAGTGGCAGGCTGGGTAAACAACATTTGGCATACGCTGGACTGGTAGGGTTGTCCAGAAAGAGGCTGCTCCAAGAACCCAGTGTTCCAAGCCCCCTCAATTAACTCTTTACGAGACAGAACACACTATCATAACCCTCCGCTCCCTAATTCCATTGGTGATGGCTAATGGTACAGTCCTACTCCTCCCAGATCGAGGCTGCTCTTGGCACCATCCGTACCCTGTGGGCTAATGAGCGGAGACGCAAATAAGAAGAGGTCGATATCCAAAGTTCCAATCAGAAATACATTGTTTCATTAGCACAGTGAGAGACCCCGCCCCCCAGAGGCGCTCGCCTCTTTGTCTTCAGGACTTAGGGGGAAGAAGGTGATGGCCAGACGATTTAGACTTCCGCTAGCTCTGCGCCAGCTTAAGTCTCTCTGCAGCAATTTAGTATTCAGACATTGAGCGGAGAAAGGTCAGATCCAAGGGCTAGGAGAGTGGTGCCAGAGGTCCGGACAAAGGGAAAGGTGGAGGAGGTAATGAATGGGTAATCCTAATCCAGGATCCTAGGGATGCGATCCGAGGATCCTAGGGATGCGATCCGGGGATCCTGAAGCCTTGGCTTCTCTCCCCACAGGGCTCTTGGCTTTCTGGGCTGCGGAACCTATGACATCATAGCCAGCCAATCAGAGGCTACGCTCCAGTTCCTAGCTCCACCTTCTGAGTTGTGGAAAGTATGGGCGGGGATAAAGAGCCCGGACTAAAATTCCCAGTGGGCGTTGGCTACTCTCTAGGACCCCTGCCGAAGCACAATTTAGTGGTTGCCCTTGATGTGTGTGAGAAAGAAAAGGACTCCGAGAAGGTTCTCGGCCTCTGTTAGGTCCTATTCTCGACACAGTTCGGATTCTTCCTTTCCCTGAAGTATTAGGAAAAAAAACTGGATTTTGATTCAAAAGAATCTGAGTTCAAATTATGTTCTTACTAGGTGTGAGTCACTAGACAAATCTTTCTGAATCTCAGTTTCCCCCTGAGTTAAATGGGAATAATACCTACAATACCTCCTCACAGAGTTGTTTTAAGGACAGTGCTTTGTCAGGTGTCAAATAAATGGGAACTATGGCTTTACCAAGGATTTCATCTTAGTAAGTCATTTCCTCTATTGAAACAGATCATCACCTGTTCTGAAATTTATAGTCCTAGAGAGCTGTCTGAGGGAATTGAGAGGTTAAATGACTAGACAGCTTTTAAACCCAGAATTCGTTGCATCTGAGACTAGCTCTGTCTCCATTAGACCACACTGCCTCTCTGGTAGTCAGAGTTGTAAAGAATTCCTCACTTCCTTCAAGAGTCCATTTAAGCATTACCTTCTACTCCAAACCTTTTCTGAGACCCGCCTCTAACTTCTTGTGCCCTCCGTCTTTAACTACTCTATGTTATTTTGCATATATCTAGAGATGTTTATTCTGTTTACACTTATATATGTACCTGTTGGGTGTCTTCCAGTATACAATGTAAGTTCCTTGAGAATAGAGGTTGTTTCATATATTTTGTCTTGTATCCCAAGCATTCAGCACAGTGCCAGCCACATAATATATGCCTAATAATTTTTTATCGTAGTATGACTGCAGTAGCAATAGCAGTGATAGAGGTAGTAATGCCAGACTTAAATTTACTCCTGAAGGAAGCCCTAATCACCCCCATAGTCTCTTGAGACTTGATGTACTTTTCCTGTAATGATTAAGTATCTCTGATGTACTTATCATGTAATGTTCTAAAACACCCCTCTCCTTAGTGCACAGAGTCCCAGTCTTCCAAACCTTCCCCCAGGCCTTCAGACCTACCTCCAGTTCCCCTATAAGCATTCATTATTCTCCCCCTGAGCTGTCTGTCCCTTTTCTGACAAACAACTCCAACTCCCCAATGCCCCAAGCTCACTTTAAGGTGACATCACTCTGGTCCCTGAAGGAGCTTAATAAATGCTTGTTGATTTCCCAAGATGCACAACACTACCCCTTCACACACACAGCTCTGACCTGATAGAATTGGGTCCCAACAGACAGTCAACCCTTAATCCTTCTGCCTGAATAGCCACAAGGTCCAGCCACTACCCCAGATATGCAGGTCCAGGTCCTCCTCTCCAAACTCATGATCCTGGTATACACTACTCTTACTTCCTCTAAGGACCCATATGCTCAGGCTTCAAATCCTCCCAACACATATGTACAAGATTCTGACTCATCTACAAATGCTCTGACTTCCTCTGCTGTTAAGAAGCAAACTTGCAATGAGCCACTTTGCACAGTCAAATCCAAAGTTCTTGAGAGAGACCTTAAAAGTGTTCTTGTATCGTTTCTTCTGATCTCCATGTGATCGCCTGCCCTATGCAAGTTCTCCATAAAAATAGTCTTTTTGGCAAGCGTACATTTTGCATTCGCATAAGGTGGCCAGCCCATTGGAGCTGTGCTCTCTGAAGCATAGTTTGAATACTTAGCAGCTAAGCTGGAGCAACAACTTCAGTGTCTGGTACCTTATCCTGCCAGGTGATCCTCAGAATCTTCCTAAGACAGTTCAAATGGAAGTAACGGCTCTATAGACCTTTATTTTGGTAGTCACTCTAATACCTCTTCTCTCCCAAACTTTTCTTCAGAGCCTCCCAAACACTGAGCTAGCTCTGGCAATGCATGCATCAACCTTATTGTCAATGTGTACATCCTTGGAAAGTACACTGCCATGGTAAGTGAACTTATCCACAGCATTCAAAACTTCTCCATTTGTTGTAACTGATGGTTCCACCGATGGATGGTGTGGTGGTAGCTAATGGAGCACCTGTGTTTTCTTGGTATTGATTAGTAGGCCAAAATTAGCCCAGGCAGCAGAGAATTGATCCATACTTTGTTGCATCTCAGCTTCAGAAAATCATGCACCATTACTCCCTCCACTCTGGTCTTGGCTTGTAACCTTTTCAAATTGAAGAACTTACACCATCAGCAGAGTAGTTGACCTTGATGCCATGTTCATTCTCATTGAAAGCATTTGTCAACATATCTGAAAACATCATGCTAAAAAATATGGGAGCAAGCACACAGCCCTGTTTCACTCCATTAGTGATTGGGAAGGCACAAGAGCATTGTCCATTATCTACAACCCGGACAAACGTGCCATCATGAAATTGTAATATGATATTGATGAACTTCTCCAGGCAACCAAATTTTGACATAGTTTTCCGTAAGCCCTACAACTAATAGCATCAAAGGCCTTGGTCAGATCTGCAAACATTGTATACAGACCTCTGTTCTGCTCCTGGAATTTCTCCTTGAGTTGTCAGGTAGCAAACACCATATCAACTGTTCCTCAACCCTTTCTGAAGCCACACTCAGGTATATTACCATCTTCCAGGTGAAGGATCAGCCTATTAAGGAGGACTCTAGAAGAACTTTGAAAGCAATGAATAAGAGAGATATCCCCCTGTAATTGTCACAGGACAATCTACCAGAAGACTACCAGGTGAATTAATGTCAACAAATTAGAGCTTTTCTCTGAGCGTGACCGGTTTGTTGCTGATGAGGAGGGAAAGATGAGCCAACACACAGTTGGCAACAGTGGAGCAGAAAAGGAGTGGGCAGCTCTCAGAGATTTGGTATACAGCACTGCATTTGCTCATCTGGGTCAGAACGCTCGCAAGAACCGAGACTGGTTTGATGAAAATGATGAGGAAATTCAGAAGCTGCTACATGAAAAATGTGAACTCCACAGGATTTACCAGCAGGATAGTTCATCCACCTCTAAGAAGACACCATTTAATTCCATCAAAAGCAAAGTACAAGCAAAGCTTAGAGAGATGCAGGATTGCTGGCTCAGTAAGAAGGCAGATGAAATTCTGTTTTATGCTGATAGTAACAATCAAAAGCACTTTTATGATTCCCTGAAAGCTATTTATGGACCAAAAACTTAGGATGCATCACAACTACTCAGTGCTGATGGAGCCACATTGATTAGTGATGAGGACATGACCTTAGAGAGATGATCTGAACACTTCCATAGTGTTCTTAACAGACTATCGTCAATCAATGCTGAGACCATTGACTGTTTACCTCAGGTTGAAGTCAGTCCCTCCTTAGTTAAACTTCCAACTGAAGAAGAGGCTTTGAGGGCCATTAGGCTCTTTTCATGTGGCAAAGCACCTGGTGCTGATTCTATTCCAGCTGAGATTTACAAGGTAGGGGGACCATTGCTCATACAAAAGCTGACTGAAATTTTCCAGGTTATATGGCAAGAGGAGGTTATCCCCCAGGAGTTCAAGGATGCCTCCATTGTCCATCTCTGTAAGATACAAGAATTACAAAAATACAAATGGAAATAACACTAAAAGAAAGCTTAACAATCTGTGTAATTGTAATGACCAATGATAGACGTAGCCACCATCCAAAGAGGAGCGTGGAATTTGAATGCCGAAGAATATTGGATTTGAAGTCAAATGACACAGATTCAAATTCAGATTCTGTTACATCCTGTCTGTGTGACTTTGGGCAAATCTCTTCCCCAATCTGGGCCTCAGTTTTCTCATCAGACCTCAACAGAGGCATCTTGTGGCTCTAGTGATTCTAGCACTAACCTCAGCCACTCACTATCTATGTGACCCTGGGCAAGTCACTTAACCTCTGTTTGCCTCGGTTTCTCCAAATGTGAAATGTGAATAATCATGGCACTTATCACACAGGGCTCCTGTGAAGATCAAGTGAGATGATATTTTTCAGTTTTTAGCACAGTGTCTGGCAGTACTAGGGAATGCATATTCTCTAATTTCCTATATCATCTGTATATATTGGGGTGTAGGGTGTGTTCAGGGAGGACCAGTATCTTTGGTGTGATGGCTGCCGAGCCCTTTTCAGGGCTCTTTCCACCTTTGGTGTGCACTTGTTCCACTCAACTCTCACCTGTGACTCCAAGAAGTTGCAGCATGTGCAGTGGCCACACCCCAATAATCTATTTTCACAGATAGGCCAAACCAGATTGAGGGTAACCAAGTGTTCTCAAACCCATTGGTGAGTTGCGGGGTGGGGATGTCTCCCTCAAGCATGTGAAGACTTCCTGTGGTGGAATGGGCAGATGAGAACAATTTGTTCCAACGGCTATGAAAGCAACTGAAGCAGGTGATGTGGAGTGCTTAGAGTTTGGTTAGACGCTGAAGCACCAAGGTCATCCACTACATCCTGAACCATCGCCAGCCATCTTGACTCTGTCCTGCCACTGGACTATGATGACTTCATGCAACTCTGCCTCACTTAAATCCAATTTATGCACCAATCAAAAGACATCGCTCACTGTGGTAGAGCATTCTGAGCTCGTATTGGTCTGACCAGTCACAGCTGGACACACTGAAGTTTCACTTTGTCGTGGTGATGTCATCTTGGTCCTCTTCGAAAGAGGACAACAGCTAACCAAGCAACCAACCAATATCTGTAAAATGAGGGAATTGGAAGGAGATGTCTCCAAAGTATTTTTCAGACCTATGGAATGAACAAGGCAGCTGCCTTAAAATATTGGAAAAAATGTATTTGGAAGAAGGAATCTTATTAGACATCTCAAACCGGATATCTCAAAGACATCTTAAACTCAACATGTCCAAAACTGAACTCATTGTCTTTCTCAAAAGTCTCCCCCTTCTAAGCTTCACTATTACAACTGAGAACACAACTGTTGTGATTTAAATTTGCGTCCACCCAGAGACACTAAAAACTGTTCCCGTTTCATGAGTTACAGTGGAACCGTCTTAAAGAATTCAATCAGATTGCCTCTAATTCAAGTTTAGGCATTTATTGAATTGAAGCTGCTCAAGAAGCAGGCTAAGTTCCAAGAGGAACCTGCAATCTCAGAGAAAGCAAGATGGCTTTTTATATTGTAGAGATGCCATTACATAACAGAAATTATGAATATTAAAAAGGCAGGGGGGTTTTGTTAGGGATTAGGTAATAAGGGAGGGGTTCCAGTCACAGCGGAACTATACATGCGATTACCCACAATGCATACGGAAAAACTCATTTGGGGGATATGCATGTATGATAATGATATCATAATAAGCCTCTCCACTTCAGAAGTTCACATTAGGTCAGTTCTTTATCATTACTTCAAAGGAGCCTACTTAAGCAAGGTTCCTTCTATTGTTTTGGAGTCCACATCCTGCTTGGGCATCCTGGTGGTGCTGCTCTCTGATTGACTGAGTATTGTGGTCCTGTCTGAGACTAAATGGATGTGGCTGGTTGTGGGTGAGCGCATGGGCACACCTGTTTCTGTGGGAAATATGAAGAATGGGTCTGGGAGGCAGTGACTGGGCTCCCATCACAGGGACATGCCTGCTCTTCTGTGAGAAGTGTGAGTTCATGGACACGCTTATTCTTGTGAGCTGTGAGGCATATATGAAGAAGTTAGAATTTGAATGGGATCAAGGATGAGGTACCAGGTAGGGACAGTGGGCCTGTTGTTCAATGGGGCCTATAATGAAGTTAGAATATTGGGGCCGGGGGCAGCTTTATTAGGATTCCATCACTACCACCCCCCTCCCAATCAAGCTTGAGACTTAAGTGTTATCCCCAACTTCTCATTCTCACTGCCTCCCATATCCAATCTGTGGCCACAAATCTCTCCCCACTCTAGTCCATCCTCCTCTTACCTTTCAAAGCCATCTTCTTAGAGCACAGACCTACAGGTTGTTGTTCGGTCATTTCAGTCATGTCCAACTCTTCGTGCCCTCAGTTGGGGTTTTTTGGTAAAGATAATGAAGTAGCTTGCCATTTTCTTCTCTAGCTCACGTTATAGATGAGGAAACTGAGGCAAACAGGGTTAAGTGCCTTGCCTAGGGTCACACATCTAGTGTCTGAGGTTAGATTTGAACTCATGAAGCTGAATCTCCCCAATTCCAAGCCCAGTGCTTTATTCACCGTGCCACCTAGCTGCTGCAATGAGGACAATAACCTCTCTCAGTTTTCTGTGTTCAAGGGAGGAGAACAAAATATTGTAACCCTTGAGGTGGGAAGAAAGTCCTCTGACCTTTATCTTCCGGACTGATGCCCATGAGTGCATCAGCCCTGTTCAGGCATCTCTCTCTTTTGTACCCACTCCTTCCTATTCTTAGGTGAAGCAATATGACTTTGAGAGCTTCAAAGGATTCAAAGAGTATGCCACTAGGGGTTCAGGAACTGGAACCCATGGCAGGGAGTCCATTATGAAATGACCTACAAGATTCTGTTCAGCCATGAGTCAGACCCAACCAACAGCTCTCATACTGTTTTCTGGGATGACTTCATCCGACTATGCCACATTTAGGTGTGAACTTGGTGAGACAAATACTTTATAGAAACTTGAGCCCACTCTCCCCAGGGACTAAGGTGGTATAGGAAAGAGTATGCCCCCAGTTCAAGAGGACATTTTGGACTTCTATTCTTGCCATATCCTTTCAGTAAAAATCTCTCTGTAAAAGCGAATTGATGTTAATTGATTAAATTGATAGTGAAGCAGTAATCACTGGGTCAGGGTAATATGAATTCTAATTGGTAATTAATATTGAGGAGAATATACCCCATGAAGGCTCAAGCCAATGGTATTCACAACCCCTTATAGTTACCTTTATGTTTCTGAAGTGGAAATGTAGCTAGCTACCCTCTGGGGAATTCAACTTGCCAGTGCCAGTCAGAATTAAGATAAAGAACCCCAGAATCTACATAGAGGTCACATATATATGTGCCATTAAATATTTAAGCCTTCCTCCCTACTCCATAATGCAGTTATTATCATCAGGAAGTTGTGGAAGGCTTGAATGCTAAACCATAGAATAATATATATTTTATTGCTAAAAAGGACTATTAGAAGTTGTCTAGTACAAGGAGAGTCAGGACAAAGCATTTGCACATCCTTGGCTCCCTCTGGCTTCTAGAATAAAACTCAGACTCCTTAGTCCAGCTCCAGCTTGATGTTCTAGTCTCATTTCATATTATTCACTTTCACAGAGCATAGATAGCAACCTCACAGACCACTGGTCATTCCTGGAGCTCCTCCTGCACAAGAATCTCCTCACAGTGTCACCTTCAAAGATACTCCTTTTAATTCAATCTGCTCCAGTAGAAATGGATGATTTGTTGTTGTGGTCATTGTTTGGTTGTGTCTGATGATAAGTGTTTTCCAATCTCATCCCAGCTTCTCCTGTCTGTGCAGATCAACCTCTATACATGAAAAGCACTGCTTCATCCGGTGATTTGTGAAATCTCTCTTCCTTTGGGATTCAAGCTCAATTAGCACTGGCTCCGTGAAGTCTCCCCTATCCTCTCCAGCTGGATGTTCTCTCCCCCTACTTGGGATTCCGTTAGGGTCTTTTCTCTGCCTACGTTATCTTTGCTCTCCCCACTTCTGATCCAGTATCACACTGATCTGTCTGCAAACCATATTCTCCTCCTCTTTATTCCCTAGACCTGTCTCTGTAGAAGGTGAGATCTTTATGGGCAAGGGAATTGTTTCATCTCTGTTCATCTTCTAGGCTCCAGCCATACACAGCAAGTGCTTAGTAAGCATTGCTTTAATATGCTGTGTGTTCCAGCCCACCACATGGTCCTTGTCTTATTAGGGTCATGATAAAGGAGACCTTTTTGGGCATTACAGATATGTGCAATCATCTCCTTCCCTTCTTTGGAAGGGGACTATGGGGAGCACACTGCACATACTACCAGTCTCCCTGATATATTGGTTAGTTCTGCTGAACAGCGTTTTTCATCTCTAATTTTTTTTCTTTTTATAAGAAATAGCTTTCTGGATAGAAATATATTTAGAAATGAAGTTGTTGGTGTTATAAAAGGTATCAATAAAAATTTTTAAAATTTAAAATAGGTGAAGAGATGTGTACTGGTAATAGTTATGAAAAGTATCCTTCATTGTGTTTTGTTGTATCCTAGGTAGCTGCCTTCCTCAAAGTCCAACCCCCTCATTTTACAGATGAGGAAACTGAGGCACAGCAAACCACCACTTGCCAAGGTCATAGAGATAACCTGCCTGGTCATCTGGGCTTCTGTTGGCAGCTCAGGAAGCTGGAGAATCCTGTTCTGGACACAGGAAGCTTAGGCAGCCAGGCAAGGAAGCAGCATGTTCCTGACAATTCATCTCTGGCTCTTGCCTTTAGGGCACACAAGAGGGAGGGTGAGCTCCACACACACCGTTAGGGAAGGTAGAGGGGTTGCTACAAAATGAACATTCTCCTTCAAATATTATTTCCCACCATCATACCACGTAAAGAGAAATATTTAGTCTGGAGTTTGGAGTCAGATAATCTGGGTTTGAATTTTGGATCTATTTACTTCCTACCTCACAATTCACATCCTTTGTATAACTTTTTTCCTCTATTATTAAAAAAAAAGTTTGGTCCCATCCAGTTCCAAAACATGATTTTAAACTCCCCCCGCCCCGCCTTTATTGGTGCACTGGGGGTGGGGACAGACAAGCTATAAGTAGATGAACTTGGTCTCCCCATAAACCATCTCCCCTCCCTGACCTCAATGGTTATGACATCAGCTCTGATCTGAGGGGCAGACTGGAGTTGGGCAGTTTATGAAAAGAGAAACCTTCCTCTCATGAATCCAAGATATTCCACCCCACCCCACACATGACCTCATGGGGTTAGGGCATCACCACCTGTGGCCAGAAAGGGAAGGGGCTGGATAGAAAGCAGCTATGAGGAAGGAAATTGAATTTAAAGATGAACCTGCTTCCCACCCCTGTCCCCCTAGAATCACAGAAAATAATCTCTCCAGAGCTCTGCCTGACCTCTCTCCCTCAGGCTGAATGAGGGAGTGCAAGGCTGACCCAAAAAAGTGGTGGCAGGAAAGGTGAACAGACATAACCTCCTCTCCCCAAACAGGCTCCCTAAGGTTTAGGTCATCATCACAGACACAAGGAACAATCATTAGGGCCTCGGAACATCTCTGCTGATCCATAATGACTGCATCAGCCCCCTGACTTTCAGAGTGCAAAGAAAGAGCAAATGACCTAGTCAGATCTGGACTTAACTTTTAGCTTTGCTCCTTGCAAGCTGTGTGACTTTGGGAAAGTCCCTTCTCTTCTGTAAGCCTCAATTTCCCCATCTATAAAACAAGCCTTTTGGAATAAATTATTTCTTATAGGTTTCTTTCCACTGCAAATTCTCTTACTTTACATCCCAGTTCCCAGTCCTTGTAGGAGTGCCTTTTCCTCCCTCCCCCTTCCTTCTCACTCCCCAGATGCAGACTGGGCAGAAAGGTCTCACAACCTGGGGATGCTTGTGAGTGAATTTATTCATCTGTTTTCCAGTCTGGCTGTGCTATAAGCAGTTAAGAAAATACACATCCCTTTGAACATTCATACATTTTTTTTACAGAGAAAACAAAACCTGAAGTTGGTCAGACCATCCCAGAGTGGAGCTGGGCTCCCCTGAGTGCCAGGGGTCAAAGGTTCCCAGCCCACAAGAGGGCCTGCTGGCTCCCTTCCTTAGCCTCCTTCCCAACTTGGGGTTAGACTCCAATCCCAAGGGGCACTGGGAGAGGTGGGGAGGACAGGGTGGGCCCTGAAGGCTGGGGGGCAAAGCTAAGGCAAAAAGGCAATAGGCAGGGAATCACGGAGGCAGCCTCAGTAAGGGCAGGCCAGGGCTTGGCAAGGACACTCTCTGTCAGGTCACAAGAGCAGTGTGGGCAGAGCTAGGCAATAAGCAGCAGTGGGAGGAGAGGCCTTGGGGGAGTGTCAGTCCCTCATCCCCCAAGGAACACCCAGAAACTTCCCCAACCCACAGTATTTCCAATGCTTTGCTGTTCCTTCTTGGCCTCCCTTTCCTCCCCTGTACCAAAGAACACCCGGAGAGCCTTAGCCCTTCCCAATGTTTCCAGTGTTTGCTGCTTTTGGGGGGAGTGAATGGGGGAGGTTGAGACCGGCTCAGCTTCATGCCCCCCATCCCACAACTCTGTGCAAAACGTTCTGGGCCCCCAAGGCCTAGGGTGAGGGCATCAAGCCCCCTCACCCAGAAGTCTCCAGGTCATAGAATGGACATCAAGGGGTAGGAGTCTGGGGCTGGGGTTAGGGAAGATGGCCGAGAGCAGAGGCAGAGGCAGGTAAGGGGCTGAGGGTTAGCTGCTGGATGGGCAGAGGAGAGCAGGGAATTCCTCGCACATGTGGCGGACAATGGTCTGGTCAGTATGGCTCTGCAGTCCACCCTCCTCTTCAGATAGGATGCGCCTCAGAGTGGCCCGCAGGTCTGGCAGCCGGTGGCCGTGCTGCAGATAGGAGGTGGAGCGGATGAGGCCGTGCATCAGAGTCAGGTACTGCATGCGCAACTGGGGAGGGAAGCCAGGCCACAGAGTCCATCATTCATCCAGGTCTGAGTGTTTATGTGGTAGGAGGAGGTGATAGATATAGCAAGGCTGGGAGTAGGAGAGAACCCTCCACCAGTACCACCATAAACTAAGGACCCTGAAACCACAGATAATTCCATATGCAGAAGTCCCAAACCACTGATGGCCTTCAAAGTATGAATGAGTTCCAAAGACTGACTTTGAAAAAAAATTATGATGGATTTGGGGGCAATAAATTTACCTTCCTAAGCACTGGGTGCTGTCTGGTCTTAAAGTCCACCTGATTCTCCACACACAGCCTCACCCCACCCCCCACCCCCAGTGTGTGTGTGTGTGTGTGTGTCTGTGTGTCTGTGTGTGTGTCTGTGTGTGTGTGTGTGTGTCTGTGTGTCTGTGTGTGTGTCTGTGTGTCTGTGTGTCTGTGTCTGTGTCTGTGTCTGTGTGTGTGTGTGTCTGTGTCTGTGTGTGTCTGTGTCTGTGTGTGTCTGTGTGTCTGTGTGTGTGTGTTTGTGTGTGTCTGTGTGTCTATGTGTCTGTGTGTGTCTGTGTGTGTGTCTGTGTGTGTGTCTGTGTGTGTGTCTGTGTGTGTGTCTGTGTGTGTCTGTGTGTGTGTGTTTGTGTGTGTCTCTGTGTGTGTGTCTCTGTGTGTGTGTGTCTGTGTGTGTCTGTGTGTGTGTGTCTGTGTGTGTGTCTGTGTGTGTGTGTCTGTGTCTGTGTGTGTGTCTGTGTGTGTGTGTGTCTGTGTGTGTGTGTGTCTGTGTGTGTCTGTGTGTGTGTGTGTCTGTGTGTGTGTGTGTGTGTCTGTGTGTCTGTGTGTGTGTCTGTGTGTGTATGTGTCTGTGTGTGTGTCTGTGTGTGTGTGTGTCTGTGTGTGTGTGTCTGTGTGTGTATGTGTCTGTGTGTGTGTCTGTGTCTGTGTGTGTGTGTGTCTGTGTGTGTGTCTGTGTCTGTGTGTGTGTGTGTCTGTGTGTGTGTCTGTGTGTGTGTGTCTGTGTGTGTGTGTTTGTGTGTGTCTGTGTGTGTGTGTTTGTGTGTGTCTGTGTGTGTGTGTGTGTGTCTGTGTGTGTGTGTGTGTGTCTGTGTGTGTGTGCCTGTGTGTGTCTGTATGTGTCTGTGTGTGTGTGTGTCTGTGTGTGTGTGTCTCTGTGTGTGTGTGTGTGTCTGTGTGTGTGTCTGTGTCTGTGTGTGTCTGTGTGTGTGTGTGTCTGTGTGTGTGTGTGTGTGTCTGTGTGTCAAACTCCTCACAGGGAAGAGTTGGGTGAACACTGGCCCACCTTGTCTCCAGGTGATAGGTCTGAGATGTGCCGCACAGTGATGTCGATCAAGGCCAACATGTCGGTGTGATAAAAGATGGAAGCAGTCTCCCGGGATGCAAACACATCCTGCAGGAACTTGAGAACTGAGTGAGAGGGCTGTGGCTGGTGCTTAAAGATGCGTACTGGGTCATCTGGAGTAAGGGGTGAGAGGAGGGGCAGAACAAAGTCCTGAATATTGTCTTCCTCATTTTCCAGGCCTTTGTTCCCATCTAAAAGCCTTCCTCCTCCCCATTCCCCAGGGCTGCCTGGGGCCTTCCTCCCCTTCCAGACACTTTCCCCCTCTTTCTTCCCCTAGCACTCTATAAGCCCTGGAGAAAAGGGAGCAAGGACAGAGAAAAGTCATTTCCCTCCAGAACATCCCAACTCCTCCTCCCAAGACACTTCCAGGCCCTCCGCTCCTCTCCACCTCACCCCCTCTGTTCAGCAGCAACAGCAGCTTCTCTGTGAAGATCTTGACGTTTGAACGTTTGCTGACAGTGGTCATGATGATGTTGTTTTCTGGGTCTGAAGAAAAACAGACACAGAGAGACTGGCCGTGAGGGATGATGGGAGAGCGTGTCTCCCTCCTCCCGGTCAAGGACTATCTCCCCAACTTAATCAGGACTTCATTGAGTGTATAGGGCCTCAAATCAGGCTCCCTGAGGGGAGGGAGGGCTCTCTTTCACTCCTAGGATGAAAGTTTTCGAAGCCCCTGAGGATGACGGAGATTTCTCTCACCTGGAATGTGCAGGTTGAAGGCCAGGAGCAGACTGACAAAGAGGTCAGGCAGCTGGTCAGTAGTGTCTGAGGGCAGACCATCCTCAACAACATCCAAAAGAAACTGGACAAAATGGGCACTGAGGTGCTCTGCATGGAAGGGGAGACAAGAAGTCACAGGTGGTTGCAGTGCTCTCCCCGGCATCTACTCCATCCACTTTGGCTGAGCTTCTGGAATGCTCTGGGTCTCCGCTGCCTTCCAGTTACGGTCTCCCCTGCCCCACTGCCCCAAACATAGACTCCTGAACTGCTCCTAACCAACCGAAATGCCTCCCTGTCCATTTGTAGAAAGACAGACTCTCAGGGCTTAAAGGAAGCTCAGAGGCTACATCTGGTCCAGCTGTACCTGAGCAGAAATTCCTTCTGTAACATCCCCGACAGACTGTCATGCAGCTTCTGCTTGATAATCTCTGATGACAGAGAGTTCACTCTCTGCTAAGGTAGTTTACTGCATTTTTGGTCAGCTCTCATCATTAGGAAGCTTTCTTCACATCACGTCAAAAATCTGCCTCCACTGCAACCTCAGCCCACCATTCCTATTTCTTCTGAAACCAAGTAGAACAAATCTAATCCCTCTCTGAGGCTTTCAAGTTGCTAAACGTGTTATGGCCCTACATCTATCAATCACTATTAATATTTAGCTAGCATTAACAATAATAGAAAGGGAGGACCTGGATCTGAATTCCAGCTCCAACAATCAATAGCTGTTTAATATTGGTCAAGCCACTCAAACACCATGAGTCTCAACCTTTCCACCTGCAAAATGGCGACAATATATACATCTGTGTAGCCTTCCTGCCCTACACGTTATGTGTGTCCTGTATGTGTCAGTCCATCCGTGTATGTCTTCATCCCTACCTGTCTCAGACCAGGAGGAGCCCAAAGGTGGGATCCAGATCTAGTTAGCTACCTGAGATGAGGAGGATGTATGGATGGCTTTGTGTAGGAAGTGTGGGCATCAATCTGGCCTCAGAAATCGGCCCTAGTCTTGGGCCTCTGCAGCCTTAAATGAGAGACCTGGGACTCCCAAACCAGGATCTCAGTCACACCTGGAGTTCTTCAAAAAATACATACAGCATGAAAGAAGCAACCTCAAAGAAAGGAAAGAGATATCCAGAGTGGAGCCAGAAAGAATCTGCAGAATAGAAGCAGGAGGTAAAAGAAGAAAGAAAACGTGGAGAAGGGAGAGATCCAAGAGGTTCCCTGGCACTTCCAGGGGTTGGAGGCTGGAGTTATCGGTTGTACCTGTACCTTGCCAAGGACTGAGGGAAGTTCCAAGAAAAGATCTGTTCTTTCTCCAACTTCGTCTTCCAGTACTTGTTTTTTAGTAAACACTGTAACATATTCTCCCCAGCAAAGACTGTTTTTCCACTTTCTCTGGATCCCCACTGTGCCTAGCACAGTGCAAGGTGCATAGTAAGTACTTAATAAATGTTTATTGACCGACTTTATCTTCAATGTTTCGATAACCTGATTTTTTGCCACAACCATAAAAAGGCCTGAGGTCAGCTAGAAATAATCATAAACTCAAATTACAGCAGAGACAGATCTATGCCTAAATATTAGGAATTTTCCTCACTGGGGGCTCTGAGCTATTGAAATTGTATTTTGAACTCCACAAGGCAGCAGAGGAGCAGATCACATGGACCTGAGGGGTCTTCAGATTGTTCCCTGGCTAAACAAATGAGCAAATTATTTTAAACAGGGTGTGGCTGATTAATTTGTCAGAGACAAAGATGGTGTGAGGAAAGGAAGGTAGTAACAAGTATCTTACAGCCAAATGCACCATAAGAGTAACACCCCAAACTACCAATGTTACAAACATAAACACAAGAAGTTTGGGAGGAGGGAGGCATTTCTTGTAGAAGGTGGTGGGTGCTTCATCTGAGTTTTAATGGAAACAGGGATCTTAAGAAGCTGGAGTAAAGAAGAGTGAATTCTAGAAATATGGGACAGACAGTGCAAAGAGAGAATGTGAATCGGGTGGGGACCACAAGGAGGGCAGTTGGGCTGAACGGCTGAATGTGTAAAGGGCAGTAACATATAAGAAAGCTAGAGGGCAGCAAAGGGCAGTAACATATAAGAAAGCTAGAGGGCAGCAAAGGGCAGTAACATATAAGATAGCTAGAGGGCAGCGTTACAAAGGGTTTTAAATGTTGAACACTGGAGTTTATATTGGATCCTAAGGGCCATAGGGAATTATTGGCATTTACTGAGTGGTAGAATGAAAGTCAGACTTGGCCATGACCCGAAGTGACCCCTCCTTGTAAGGCCCGAGGGACATTAGGGCAGTGGAGGATTCATAAAGACAATGGTACAATATTTCACTATTGTCTGACATACTTAACACTTAACTTCTGACAAGAGGCCAAGGGGACTGGCCACGACTAAGGAGCTTTTCTGAACCACCTTGAGAGTGACACTGTGCCAAAAAAAAACAGAACAAAAGCCTAAAAACCTGATAAATGATTTGCTAAGCTGACCAACAAAAAATTTAACAAATACAAAAATAAAAGGTAGGAATTCACAATGAAATTTTAAAAAATTGCCCAGAACTATTACACCAAATTACAACAAAACTGAAAATCTAACGGAAATGAAAAAACCCCCAAAAATGTAATGAAAGCTTACAAAACAGGAAACAAACAATATAAACCAAACCTCCAGAAGGAAAATTTAACAAAGTCATAAATTAACTCTCACAGAGAGGAAGGGAGGTGAAACTTTAGGTCCCAAGGAATCTACAAGTGAATTCTAGCAAATATTTAAAGAACAAATAATCCCAATGTTGAATAAACTTTTTAAAAATACAGAAAGAAAAAAGGCCAGTGGATGATCCAGTGCATAAAGTGCTGGTCCTGGAGTCAGAAAGACCTGAGTTCAAATTCCATCTTAGGTACTTGCTTGCTGTGAGAATCCTGGGCAAGGCACTTAACTTCTATTTGCCCCAGTTTCTTCACCTATAAAATGGGGATAATAAGGGCACCTACCTTACATTGTCCTGAGGATCAAATGGGATAAAATATTTAAAGCACTTGACAAATTTAAAGCACTATATGAATGCTAGTTCTCACCAGTTCTTACTCCCAAGCCATTGAACTTTTCTGGAAATCCTATCAAATAACATGAATACTTCACTACAAATTCCTGCAACCCCTCACCGGCGCATACACAATCTCATACTCATCTGTGATTGGCTACTTTTATCACATTCCCACAAAAGACTATTCTAAACCTTTCTTGCCTTTTCCCCACTTTGCCACCACACTTCTCCATCAGATGACCTCATGTATTTTACAGACATTAAGGACACCCACTGAGAGCTTTGTCATCCTCCATAGGTCTAACTCTGGCTTCCCCCATCTTCTTCTTATCTCAGAAGATGAGCTGGTCCTTCTTGATCTAAGCTAACTCCTTCCACTGTGCGCGCGAGCCTTCTCCCTTCCATCTTCTCCGGAAGTCTGCCCCGACCGATCTTCAGATCTCTCACAACGTCTCTCTCCGTCTTTAACTGGACCATCTCCTTCTTTACCACCTTCCCACTCACTCCCCAACACGGCTTGCAAGCTGGCCTCTGACCTCCCCAAAATAACATGCTCATAAAGGTCCCCAATGACCGCCAATGCTTTTTGGTTTTTGTATCTTACTGGTTTCCTGATATGCTCTATTCCCATATCAAACCCTTTCCTGTCACAAAGAAAAATAATGAAACAAACCTGGGCAGCAATTTGCCCGCCATCGTACACCCTGACTTCTCTCACCTCCCCTCAAAGAAGACAGCAGCAAACCTCTATTTCATGACCCGCTCTGCAGGACCACGAATGGACTGCTTGATGAGGTCTTAACTGATAAATTGGATGGCTTTTTAAATGTCTCTTCATCCCTCTGGATCTTTCTGCAGCACTCGGTGTTTACTGACTCAGTCCTCATTACGTATTCAGTCTTTCTTACTCAGGACTTTCATTTCTCGTGTCTTTCCACGATTCTGCTTTTTTTTTTCTGATTCTTATCTTGTTTAACTGAATTTTTCTCAATATCTTCTCCTAGTCCACTGTCCTCCATTCCTGAATCCCTAAGTATGACTGTCCCTAAAGAGTCTGACCTAAGGGCTATTCTTTCTATACTCAGTGATCTTATCCACTCCCCTATGTCTGATTATCACGTCCACAGAGTTGACCTCCAAATCCATGGATCCAGCTCTAATACTCACTCTCCAGAACTTTAATCCCAAATCTTCAGTTGCCACACTGGCATCTAAAATTCAGTGTATTCCAAATTGGTTCAAATGGCACTGCCATCCTTCCAGGCACATGGTTTCATGGATTGATGTGGCCTTGCCTGATGGACCCATTTTCCCAGGCTCACCCTCTCTGGGGACAAACAGTCCCTTAATCTTTGTACAAGGCTTTCACTTCCACGTGCCATAAAAGCTCCTACAGTTCATGATCTATAAGGAAAAACCTTTTATGACCCTGCATGACAGCGTATGGTACAGGTCTTCCTATCACTCCCTGATAGGACTTTGGAGAAGGTGTTTTTGTTGTCTGAGGCTTGATTCATGAAAAAAGAATTTTTTTGAGACTAGTTTCTATGATATGTTACTGATTTCCTTACAGACATAAAATAGAACAGTCTGTACATTATGGGACCAGACCTGTTTTAATCAACATTGGGGACTGAAATCTATACCAAATGCACAGGGTTGTGAAGAAAGTTCTTTATAAAATAAGTCTGTATCACAGAAAGGCACCAGTTCAATGATTATAAAGAAACAGTCTTATCTAGGTGTACATAAAGGATAAGCTGATTACAGCTCGAATTTACGTAGCATTTTCAGATTTAGAAAGAGGCTTACATGTTATTCAATCTGATCCTCACAACTCTAGGAGGCAAGTCTTATTATTATCTTCCTGAGGCAGACAGAGGTTCAGTGACTTGCCCAGGGTCACACAGCTGGGAAGTGTTCGAAATCATATTTGAACTCAGGTCTTCCTGACTCCAGACCCAGAGCTCTATCCACTAAGCCACCTTTTTCCTAATGCAAAAGTCATATAACTTGTGGTATTAAAAGAAATTAAAAGATTACCAGGGGCTCTGAGAAGCCTTGTTAACTGCCCAAAGTCAAAGACAAGTCCCGAAGTAAGACTTCCCCAACTCCAAGGCTGGGCCCAACACATGCTGCTGCTTCTCACATATCACACAAGTAGGTGGGTGGTGAAGTGTGCAAAGAAATGGACTGTGAGTCAGGAAGACCCGGATTTAGATCGTGCCTCACTAGCAGGGCGCTCCCTCGCTAGGAAGCCCTCTGCAAGCTTCTTAACCTTTGTCAGCCCCATCTGTAAAATGGGGACATCTAACAGCCCCTGCACCTGGCAGGCTTGTTGTGGATCGAATGAGATATGTAAAGTACCTCTCAAAACTTGTGTATAATAATGTTATGGAGTAATATGAAAACTTATATATAGTAATAATATTTACATAGCACTTACTACATGCCAGACCCTGTGCTGAGTGGTACAATTATCATCTCATTGGACCCTCACAACATCTCCATTTTACAGATGAGGAAACTGAGACTTAGAGTAAGTCATTTGCCCAGGGCCACACGGTTGGGTTTGAACTCAGGGCTCTCTCCACTGTACTGCCTCGCTGCCCCCATGAGTTGTTGCTATTGGCATCGTCACCATCATGCTACCTGCTATTCCTATAGCACTTGTTACTTGGAAAAATGTTTTAGATACATTGTATCCTCAGCACAGAAGGATGTTATGGCACAATGGGGGTCAGGAAAGATGGCCTCGGATCCACCGGGCCGGGCAAGGCCGCACATAGGTGTACAAGGGAAGGGGCCTGTGGGAGAAACACAGGACAAAGACCCGCAGGATTCGGTGTTCTGTGGATCCGAGGGATCTTCCTGCTAGAGGACTGTGAACTTGCTTTTTACAAATATTCTGATAACCGTACTTCAATACCATTGGCTTCCTTCATGGTCCTATGTATTTTATTTTATGCATTTAAAAACATGATTGTGAGGAGTCCAAGGTGCCCATAGCACAGAGCCAGGTTAAGAACCTCTGATCGAGTCTAAACTTGGTCTTTTATAGATGAGAAAACTAGGTCTAGAAAAGAGGATTCACACTCAGACTCTCAGTCTGAGGACTCACACTCAGAAACTGTATCCAGCACCCTTTCCAAGGCACCATGCAGGCAAGGGAGCCACCAAACTGGAGCTGGGAATGAGCCAGGGCCGCTCCCCACACCTGGGCACCATCAGGGCCACAGCCTTCCACTGGTTCCCTTCACACACATTTGCCAGCCTTACCATAGTGGTGGTAGGGGAGCGGCTCCCCCATGGAGAACACCATGGTCAGGACCAAGGCTGAGTAACACATCTTCTGGTGGTCTGGGGGAAGAAGAGAGTGGAACATTCTAGCTCAGTCTGAGCCCATGCTGACCTTGGAGGAGGAAGGAGGTGTGGTGGGAAGTCTTGCACTCTATCCTCAGGGAAGGTCTCTGGGCTGGGAGCTTTGGGGGCTGAGGAAGAGTGGAGGGAGAAGAGGAAAAGAGTGTGAGGAGCCCTGAGGGCTGACAAACGGTCAAAGGGCCCTTTGCCCTCACCTTGTGTGTCTGTCTGCATGTCCCGAGCCAGCTCCATTGGCAAGATGGACGTGACCAGCGTAGAGATTACAGCCGCATCGAGGCTACACATAGCCCCAAAACACTTCAGGAGTAACAGGCGGAGGGCAACCCGGTGCTCCTGAGGATGGAAGAAATAGTCAATCCTGATCACTATCCACTCACCCCACCCCCTACCCTGCCCAGGATACCCTGTTCTGAATCCCAAGATTGAGGGAGAGCACAAGTAGGACTCTGGAAGCTCTCCCTTTCCTCTGCCCCCAGACCTGGGCAGCTCAATCCCACAGCTCATACCATCTGATAATAGGCCACCAGAGAGAGCACTGGCTCAAACTCATTCTTCTGGCACATCTTCCGACAAACTTCTGGGTCTGCATCTGTCTGGAAAAGACAATGGAGGGGGCAGAAGGGCTAAGTGATGGAGGAAGGCCTAGCCTTCTGGTCACAGGCAGAAGGGCCAGACCCACAAGTGTTCAGACCCACAGATGCCCCACCTCTCGCTGGAAGGGGTCTCTTTCTTTCTTGCCAGCTTTTCAGTGCATTTTGTTTAGATCTCTTTGCCCCCTTTCAGTCTATCTTGTTATCCTGGGCTCTGGCAAGAACCCTCATTCCAGATCTCTGAGCTAGCTCCCTCACTCCTCCCTTCCCCCACCCTCCCGAGATGGATTGGGAGCTCCTAGAGGGC
This sequence comes from Bettongia penicillata ogilbyi, assembly GCA_023548195.1. Taxonomy (NCBI): domain Eukaryota; kingdom Metazoa; phylum Chordata; class Mammalia; order Diprotodontia; family Potoroidae; genus Bettongia; species Bettongia penicillata. Next base: position 7,564,679 of record JAJHZJ010000120.1, on the reverse strand, counting down.
AGGATCTGCATCATTTCTGTTTCCACATCATTGGGAACAAGGCTTCAAACACAGTAAAAGATTTGGAGTCAGAATTCAAATTAATTTGAAAAACATATATTAAGTGTCTACTAAGTACCCTCTACACTGAGGATACAAAAGAAAAACCATCCAGCTCTTGGTGCCCATGGCATTTGTTCTTTGACAGGACACAAAATGTACCCAGGTAGGTATACCATAAGGTACAGAATAAGAGTGGGGCAGAGAAGAGATAGAAGTGGTCTAGGAAAATTTGTGGAAAGAGATCACTTCAGCTCAGGGGAAGCAGAGGAGAGATTTTGTGCCCAAGACTTCACCAGGACTGGTCTATGAAGGGAGGGAAAGATCACAAAAGGTGGAGATGTGGACAGTGCAGTGCAGACATGGAGGACGCCTTAGACAAACACATGGAAGTGAGAGTCAGCAGGTAAAGAGTTCAGAGAATAGCCAGCTAGCAGTCCAGCCTGGCTGAAATGCAGCATCCCCAACCCTGCCTTGGATATTCTAAGTTGTAAAGCATCTTCCAGCTCTAAAATCACACGAAAGGCATAGGAAAATGAATAAACACTGCTGAATTCAAGCCCTCATCACCTCTCCCAGACTGCTGTGATAGCCTGTTCTCCCCTTTCTGACCCAAAATCATCTTTCTAGAACACATTTCTGACCAGAGCACTTGCACACTCAAGATACTTCCCTGGCTACATACAGATCCTCTCTATGCTGGAACACCACCTCCTCTGTCTGTCATTTAGAGCCATTCTCAGTCTGGCTGCAAGCTAGCTTTCCTGACTAACTTCCGATCACTTCCCCTCACACGTCACGTTCCGGCCAAGCTCGGCTGTTTGCCAGTCCCCACAAATGGACACTACATCTCTTATCCTCACTCCTCTCCCCATAACCACAATGCTCTCCAGCTCCCAGCTCAGCTGCCACCTCCTAACTCCGCCCCCCATTTTAGTGCTCTTCCCCCCCAACTAATTATATTTAATTTGTATATATCCACCTGTGAGTCTACTGTATCTCCCTAATCAACATATATAAGGTTCTTGAGGGCAGGGACGGTCATTTTTGTTTCTGTGACTCCAATGCCTAGCAGATGTATCCCTCCTGTCTCCACTCCCAGGCTACCCACCAAGATTCGAAGCAGCTCCTCCAGGTAGCAGCAGATGACATTCTCATCCTCATAGAGGGCCCAGCTGCGCTGTTGGGCATCATCCTTCCGCCGCGCTAAATCTGCGAAAATCACCTCTAGCCGATGCTGGTCATGACACACTTGGCCCGAGGGCAGGGCTGAGCTCAAATCCTGTCCCCCAGGACCCCGGCAGAGAAACATTAGTAAAAGAAGTCTCAGTTGGCTCCTTCCCTCCAGGACCAGTCACTGTCTCAGTGTCTCAGAGCCTCAGTACCCACGCCTTCTCCTCCAGACAGCCTGGGATTGACCAGGATCACTCCCCCACCCCATCTTTCTTTTTCAACTTTAGTACTGTTGTATGTAAACTGGATTCTGTTGGCTTCATGCCTGTCTGTCCCCTCATATTAGGGACTCTCAACCATGCCTTCCCATTCATAAGGTCCATAACCTCAACCTGCAGGCTTGACCTTAAAACTGACCTTTGACTCCAGAGCCCTTGCTGGTACAGAAATAGCAGCTCTTATATCCCAGGGAAAGAAGGCATAATATCAGCCTAAATCTTTCACCATGCCCACCCCCTGATCAGCTGGCTTATTTCTCTCACTGATTAACCCTCAAAAAATATTAATTCTACTGTCTAAATGAGCTGAGTATGTAATACCAAGAATTAGCCTGTGAATCACTGCAGAGATGAGGAGAGGAGGGTCCCTATACCCTCTGTTTTTGGCCCTGACCCCAACCTCTATCCTTGGCACTGGGGCTCTGGTTTGCTGCTCTTTTGTCTTGCCCAACCTGGGAGCTTGAGGGCAGGATCTAGACCTCAGTGCCCCCTAAGAGTCAAATTCATGTCTGTTCATTCTTTTCTGTCTCCTCCTCTGGACTGGAAACAAAGTAGGGAGACTAGTAAATCCCAGTTGATGGGATGGCCATTCTGTTACCCACCTCTGCTCTTTTACAACCCTTCACCCTGTACCTTGCTCTCCACCAGGGAGATGAGGATCTGCTCCATGACCCCTGCAACAGCTGGGACTGAGCTCTGAATGTGCCCAACGATAACACCAATGGCCACTCGGCACAAGTCATGGCTCAGGCTGGTATTTCTTCGGACCAGCTCCATCAGTTCTGCACCAATTGTTGAAGGCACAGCCACTGGGGCCACAGGATCCTCTTCCTTCTTTTCTGACTCCTCTAGGGTCAGTGTGCTAAGGGCCTCCAGATCAGGAGCTGGAGTTGGGGCTGGGGCTGGAGCTGGCGCTGCAGCCACCTCCCGCTCATCCTTCTCAGGAGGGCCCTCCATGGTCCCAGGGGGCTCTGCAGTAGTGCTCTGGTTCTGTAAGGTGAGGGGCTTGGGCACAGCACCCCAAGCGCTGCTTCGGCTAGGAATAGGAGGAGGCGTGTGGCTGGGGCTTGAGGCAGCTGTCGGGGGGCCTGGATCCACAGTGCTGGGTCCAGTGTACAGTGTGTCCAGGGATGTGGTGCTGACTGAGGAGTTGCTGGACAGGGAGCTGCCTCGAGCTGGAGCATCTGGACGAGCATCTGGACTCCCTACATAAGAGGGACAGAAACCCTGACTCTGACACATTACCCTCCCCAGCCTTCTAGCCCTTTCCTCCCCTAGCTGTCTGCTCTTCCATCTGGCTCCTAAATTTCTGAGCTTTCTCTATAAAGCACTTTGTAAACTTCAAAGCATCACATAAAATTAGTGCTTATTATTATCTCCCCTCTTCTCAAGAGAAGATCTCTTGATCTTCTAATTTTCTCCCTCTGTCTCCGTCACCATCTTCCCTTCTTTCCTCACTGCTTGGGGCACGGAGGGAGACGGTGGATGACAAGTGGGAGGACTAGGGTGGCAGCGGCCCTGGGGAAATGTCAATCATACAAGGGTTCCCCTGGCCAAGCTCAGTCACACAAAGCCAAGAGCTGACAGCAAGGAGATGACAAGAAAAAACTGACAAATGATTATCATTCTCAGTAGCAACAGCTCACATTTCTATAGAGCTTTAAGACTGAGGAACGACTTCACTTACCATCATCCTGTGGAGCAACTAGGGCACATCATTATAATTCCATTTTGTGAATGAGGAAACTGAGGCTAAGGATATAAAATCACTTGTCCAAGGTCATACAGGTGAGTGTCACAGCCAGGATGTGAATATACATTTCTGGACTCCAAGATTCAAGACTCCTTTCTACTGTACCACACTGAGCATACCACCTTTTCCACGTATGGATACACGGCAGCACAAACACACACACACACTCACACACATACATACTCTCTCTCTCACACACACACATACACACACTCTCACATACACATACACACACTCACACACACACACATACTCTCACACACATACACACACTCTCACACACACACATACACATACACACACTCATACACACACTCACACACACATATACACATACACACACACTCACACACACATACACCCACACACATTCACACACACTCACACACATGCGCGTGCGATCCAAACCAGTGATCTCAAGACATGGCTCACAGTGCTTCTAGCTGAGGACATGTTGGTCCAGAATTGAAGTAAAGAAAGAGACATAAAAACAACTCCTATCTCTAGCCCTCAGAGCTGGCCCAGCAGCCCCAGGCAGAGCAACGAGGGGGCCCATGACCCTCCAAGGTAAAGGAGCATAGTTACAGTGCCTCTCTCTGCCCTTTCCCAGCATCCCCTCCCACCCTACAGAAAGGCCCCTTTACCTCTCACAGAGCCCACTGGGATGGGCCGCCGCTTCCCTGGAGGGGGAGGTGTAATAGAGGCCACCCGTCGAGGATGTGGTGGGATCTAAAAAAAAAAAAAAAAAAAGAAAAGTCTGGAGCAGCAATATCCCAAAGCTGCTCATCCCAACCTCAAGAAGAAGCTCCCTGAAGCCTCCTTGTTTCCAGCCTCGCATTGATGACCAATCCTAGCCCCCACCGTCACCATTCCCATCACAAGTCTCCATTTGGGCCTCAGTAAGTACAGAACCCTAAAATCTGAGAGCTGGGTACATCCTGGAGGTCATCCAGTCCAACCTCCCAAACAGGACATGTCTCCCATCTCCAAAATCCTTTACAAATGATCATTCAGCCTTTACTTGAATACTTCCAATGACAGGGAAGTTGCTCCTTCATAAACCAACCCATCACATGACTGAACAGGTCTGATGAATGAAAAGGGACCTCTCAGTTCTTCCTTCCTTCCTTTTTCTCCAAATCTATATCACTGGCACAAGGGACTCCCAGTGTGGAAATCCACTCCCAGTATAATTCTGCCTTGAAATTTATAGTCTGAGTTGCCTGAAGCACTGATTGGCTAAATGACTCATCCAGGGCAGACTTGAACTCAGGTCTTCCTGACTCCGATGCCAGCTTCCTCTCCCCTCTACTATGGTGCTTCTCTAATTCATTACATTTAAACTGAAACCTGCCTCCTATAATAGCACACTCCCCTTCCATTGCTCCCACCTTTACTCTCTTGGGCTAAACAGAAATAGTTTCATTCCCCTTACACACAGCAACCCTTCACACCCTTTCACATTCCCCAGTTCATTTTCTCCACTCTAGTTCCTTCAAATGATCCCTATGCAGCATGAAATTCTTTTCTCTTCCTATCTTGGTTATCTGCTCTGGACACAACACAAGTTTTGAACATCCCTTCAAAATCTGAATGACTCCCATACATGGTCTGCCTCGGGCAAAGTACACCTAGCAGGCTCATTGGTTCCCTCAGACTGGATGCTGTGCCTCTCTTAATGAAACCCAAGGTCACGTCAGTCTTCTGGGCTATCGTAACACATGACTGACTCACTGGAAACTTGCAAGCCATCAAAATCTCCTGGGCTTACCTGGGGGAAAATAAAATACTGAATAAAAATTTAAAAAGAAAACGAAGAAAAAAATCTCCTTATCTTTTTCATAGGACTGTTGTACAATAATAAGAATAAGAAGCATTTATATAACACCCACAGGGCCAGGCACCGCACTAAATAAACACTTACAAATATTATCTCTTTGAACCTCAACAACTCAAGGAGATAGATGCCATTATCACCTCTATTTCCTCATTGAGAAAGCTGAGGCAAACAGGGACTTGTCCAGCTAGTAAGTGTCTGAGGCTGGATTTCAACTTGTCTTCTGGACCCCAGGTGCAGGTCCAGCTCTAACCAATGGGACACCTCATTGCCTCCTGCCTCACCTTCTACACACAGTGTGTGTATCTGTGTGTATGCGTATCTGTGTGTATGTGTATCTGTGTGTATGTGTATCTGTGTATATGTATCTGTGTGTGTGTATTGGTATGTGTGTATCTGTATGTGTGTTTGTGTGTGTATCTGTGTGTATGTGTATCTGTGTGTGTATCTGTGTGTAGAGCTGATTTTTTTAAAAATTCTCAGATAAGCTTTATGTCTGTCCCTGTTATATTTCATTTATGCTTCGCCCCACTGTTCTAGCCTGCTGAGGTCTTTTCAGATCCTGGTTTTGTCACGCACCTGGAGTTCTAGCTCTCCCAAGCAATCTGGAAACCTGCCATCTATGTTTTTATCCAAATCTAAAGTATTTACTAAAGGCACACCTGGCAGACATCGCTAACACCCTCCTTCTTGGCTCCAGCCATTCTACCAGTTTCAAACACACTTAGCTTGACCATTTTCTCTCCATTTTGTCCACGAGGACATCATGAGAGACAGTCAAACGTTTTGCTGAAATCTAGTATGTGCAGGATGTCAGCTGCATCAGAATTATGTCTAGGAATCCTGGCAAAGGGGCACGCCAGGCTAGTCTGGTCTGACCTGTCCTTAGAATTCTTGCCAGCTGTTAGGGAACCCCACTTCCCTTTCTATGAGCTAACAAATGATCTAGTCTAAAATTCTGCCAGTGATAGATACTAAGATTTCAGTGTCTGTGGCTTCTAGTTAGATCCATGCCCAGTCCCAGGCCTGGGAAGTGGACAACTTAGACCCTTTAATTCAAAGATTTTTAACTGTTTTTGTCATGGATACCCTTTGGCAGTATGGTGAAGAACTATGATTCCCTTTCAAGAATAATGTTTTTAAATAACTGAAGATAATGCTAAATTTTAGTTAGAGATTAGTGAAAATAAAGATGTGATTTTTTTCCCCACCCAAGTTATGGTATCTCAAACGTCTATCCACAGACACTCTTGGTGATATGTGGACTCCAAGTTAAGAACCCATGTTCTAGCTAAACTTCCAAGATCTTCTGATGAACACATAGTGATTCCTGATCCATTCCCCAATACCTGGTAGGAAGCACTGTCCTCTCCCAGGAACTCAGCACTGGGAAGGCTGTGCTGTCTTTCATAACCGGTCCTGCAAACCCCATTGGGCTGCCTAGTGGTAGCAGTGTCCAGGTGGTGGTCACTGGATGAAGGGGTCATGGTCACTGGACTTGGGGCTGCATGACTTTTGCGGAACAAGGTTTCCTTCCTGTGGTGGATCAGCTTCCTGCAGAGAGAGGAAAGTGTAGATAGCTCGGATCTGGGGTCCAGACTTTGAGGAAACTCCTTATTGAGGAGACAGAGTTGGCTGAAAAGAAAGGAGGTGAGATGAAGCTCCACACAGCAGTGAAAATCTTCTGCCATTACACCTATTTATGTAACAGAGAATAGATGATGCTCTGGTTTAAAGGTAGCATGGTGTGCTGGAAAGAGCCCTGGATTTAGAGTCTGAGGACCTGGGTTTGAGCCCAGCTTTGCCATTACTTGGCTGCATGACTTTAAGCAAGCTATTCAACGTCTGAGCCCATTTCCTCCTTTGGAAAGCTGGGATAACAATGCACATACTCTACCTTCAAAGAGAGCTGTGAGGAAAAGTGTTTTACAAACTTTTAGTATGCTCTTAAAATAAGAGATAATATTTCAAAATAGTTTTGTTAATCTTCCACTAAAACCCTTGCCTGATACCTCATAAATGTCATGGGGGGAAGGAGAACCTGGGATCTCACATATTCCGGCAGATACTACCAAGCTACAAAGGTTTTAGGTACAGACCTTGTGACGCAGAGAAGCATCTATCCACCGTGGCCCAACTTAGCTAAAATTAGAGAGGCACCAGGTTGGCTATAGGGTGAGGGATTTTATTTTGTCTAAAGAAACTCTCAAAGAAACTACGAAGTTATACAGGGACCAGCATCTGCATCAGTGGAGGACAGGCCCATGTTCTAAAGTATTATTCAGTGACAGGAACTAGAGATCCATGGGGCTCAGAACCTCAATCATCTTTGCTCTGCCAGTGAGCTCAAGGGTCATGGACTCCTGGAGATTTAAGGCTTCTCTTCCTGCACTTCTGTGAGCTGTCTGGATCCTATTTTTGAGATGACAGGAAAAATGTATTCTATCCCCAACAACTGTGGGGACCTACCCCTAACACTACACCAAGAAAAGAGAGAAGTATTTACTGAATGACCAAGGGATGAAAGACAAAGTGGCAGATTCCGGACTGGCTGAGAGGGAGATTGAAATGATAGAATGGATCTAATAAGCTTAATCCAGAGTGCCCACGCAGACCCATCCCAAAGCAACCTAGGGTTTCCATGGCACTCTTTATGAAAACCTGGAGGGAAGGAGCTGGAAGTTCCAGGCCTTGGCAAGAATCATGTGCCGAGTTCCCAGCTTGCCTGGCAAAATTAGAAAGTCTGGGTGCCCCCTAATCTGAGAATGACTTGTTTTCTCTTCATCTATAGTTCTAATGATGACGATGACTATTTATTATAATAATAATAACACTAATTTCTTTCTACAATGCTTTAAGGATGACCAAGCACATTTCCACAACACACTTCTAAGGCCAGAAGTCCAAGGAATAATATCCGTACGGCAGACTGAATGGAGCCGGCCAGCCTTAGAGCCAGAAGACCCAACTTCAAGTCTTTTCTCTAACACACTATGGCTGCTGACTGAGCAAATCCTTTAATTTATCAGTGAGAGAGGCCACAAGAATGTAAGTTGCAAGTATACACATATATAAGTATATACGAAGGTACCAAGCTGCAATGGTAGAGGAAGTTTCCTCACTGAGAGAGTCCCTATACCAATGAAATCCCGAGTCTAGTTCCTATCCTAATTATAGATCAGAAAACAGGCCTAAAGAATTTAAATGAATTACTCTGTAATTATATATATTTACCATTCAAGATTACAAAAGCTAATAAATGGAAGAAGAACCAGAATTCTAACCCTAACCTGATCTAGCAGACCATGCTGAATTTGTAGATCACAAAAATCACATGATTTAGAACTAGGAAAAACATTAGAATGAATCTAGTTCAATCCTCATATTTTACCTCTGAGGAAACTGAAGCCCATCAGAAGGTCATAAAGTGACTGACAAGGTCACACAGGCAGTACATGGCCTAGCTGGGATATGGTCAGGTCCTGTACCACGGCACTCCCTTGTCAGTAAAGCCTAGGAAATCCATTTTTGTGTGGAGGATTCATGTGGGGACAAAGGTGAGAAGGGAAAGGAGAAGGGGATGCCAGACATGGTGGTTAGGAGATGGGAGGGGTACTCAGGGGCCCAGCAGAATCATCCTTCAAGTCCACTATCCCAGCACAGCAGCCAGAAAATAAAGTCTCTGACTGGAAGTGAGATGTCAAGGAAGGGTTAGTGAGAAAGAGAAAAAACCTTAGGCTTCCAGAATTCAATCAAATTTCAGGAAGTCCACTCAGCTAGCAGCTACCACCCTGGGGGCTAGGTTCCTCCATGCCTCTCCTCTAGAAATGGAAAACTAGGTGGGAGGACCATGGCATCCACTTTGAAACAGAAGGGAGAAGAGAATTGGAGGGGATGAGCATGGAAGGAAGGACAGAAGAGGAAGGTTGCTCCGAAAGGAAATCAGAAGTAAAGCTTACTTAGGATCTGACATTTCAGGGATTCCTGGGGATGAAAGAGAAGCTCAGAAAGTGCATCTCATTCAGTAAGAGAGATGGAGGACAAGAAATAGATAAGTAAACAAACAAACGAATGAATGAATGAATGAACACACAAACGAATGAACGAACCAATGAACGAATGAATGAACACACAAACGAATGCACGAACCAACGAACGAATGAATGAACACACAAACGAATGCACGAACCAATGAACGAATGAATGAACACACAAACCAATGAACGAATGAATGAACACACAAACGAATGCACGAACCAATGAACGAATGAATGAACACACAAACGAATGCATGAACCAATGACGAATGAATGAACACACAAATGAATGCACGAACCAATGAACGAATGAATGAATACACAAATGAATGAACGAACCAATGAACGAATGAATGAACAAACACCCAGTGACTAGGAGAGAGGCTGGAGGCCAAGCAACAGGGGCAGCAACTGGAGGAATCAGCTTCAAAATGTGGGAAACAAAGGCAGGAGTTCTGTTTCCACAGGGTTAAAACTCCTCCCAGCTTTAAGTGATAACAGTTAATCAATGGTAACCTAGCCCAGTCAGGTTAAAGGTCAGAAACTTGTGAACATGCTGGATGAGCTCTTTGAGGGAAAGCCTATCAGAGAGGAGAACGTGAAGTCATGTGGCCAAGAGAGGGTGTAACGGGAAGTTCAAACGTGGAACCATATGAAAGGGTTTGCAACGGTCTGAACAAAGCGTAGTCCTCCTGTAGCCTTACCCAGGAGCTACTCATTCATTCTGGGGAATGAACATAAAGATTAATAAATGTTTTTCTGATTGCACAAAATATATTGTTTTTTGTTTAAAGTGAGCACGTTTCTCACAAAAATGAGTGGAGAAATATCATAAGAGGATTTTAAAAACATTAAGGGTCCCTCTTCCTCTTCTCTAGAATTCTGTTTCTGTTTTACTCTGGTGAATCAGTTACTTTCTTTCCCAACAGGAATACACCCTTCAGCAGTTCTTTTTTTTACCATTAACAGCAGTTCCTGTTTTTCTAACACTTTAGGTTTACAAACTACTTCCTTCATACCAATCTTTTGAAATACATATTGTAGGCACTGTCATATCCATTTTGCTGAAAAAGAAACTGAGGTCCCAAGAAGGAAAGTGACTCATTAAGGGTTGTGGAGTTATTAAGAAATGAAGCTAGGACTCAGGGCATCTTCTGATGCCAAGACTAGGATTCCTTCTAATATAGCATGGGGTCTCAATTCCACCACAGCTACAGAAGCTTATATACTCCTACGGACCATCTGTGCCCAACCTGCGGTAGAGCATTCCGAGCTCATATTGGTCTGATCAGCCACAGTCGGACTCACTGAAATTTCACTTTACAATGGGGATGTCATCTTGGTCTTCTTCAAAGACGAAGGACAACAACCATATAAGCTTATAATAGCATGTCCCTAAAAACCTCCTAAGTGGCTGGGGGTCAAAGGATCCTAGGATTTAGGACCGCAAGGGATATCAAATGTCATCTAATCTAATCCTATAATTAAAAAAACAAGATGAGAAAGCTGAGGTCAAAATGGGTGAAGATATCTGCTCAAGGCCACACAACTAAAGAATGGCAGGGCTGGGATTTGAACTTTTCCTATTACACAAATTTTCCATTTAAGTCAAACTGGCTTCCCAGCTGGTTACCATAAAGGACATTTCATCTTTTAGCTCCATGCCCTTGCACAAGTTGCTCCCATCCCCCAAATCCATTTCCTTCTTCCTCTCTCCTCTTCTCAGAATCCCTAGTTTCCTTCAAGGCTCAACTCAGATACCCCCAAGCAATGGTGCCTCCCATCACACAAATAATGCTTTTCCAAGATTCCCTCAGTCATCAACCTTCTCTTCCTCCTGAAACCATTCTATTTATTTCATATATACTTTGTATATACTTGTGTACACTTTGTATACATATAACTTCCTCAAGTCCAGGGTTAGTTTTTGTCATTGTATCTCTAAGAACAGAGCCTTGAGTACCTAATAGGTGCATAATAGGGACAGTTAGGTGGTGCAGTGGATAGAGCACCAGTGCAGGAGTCAGGAGGACTTGAGTAGAAATCTCACCTCAGACCCTTCACACTCACTAGCTGTGTGACCTTGGGCAAGTCACTTAACCCCAACTGCCTCATCCTGGGTCATCTCCAGTCATCCTGATAAATATCTGGTCACTGGATTCAGATGGCTCTGGAGGAGAAGTGAGGCTGGTGACCTGCACAGTCCTCCCTCACTCAAAACAAAGTCAAGTGCCAGTCATATCATCATTTCTTTGCTGGCATGGTCTTCTTCAGCAACAAAGGATGAACACACACACTTCAGTGGCTGGTGGAGCAAAATGAATGAACTTAGGCTGCTACCTCCAGACCCAGCGCCTCCTGCACGTTGCTGCTGCTGCTGTATTCCCTCATACCCCTCCTTTCAGGCCCTGCACCAGCCTCTGGGGATGGGTGACATGATACCACCCCTGACCCAGGCAGCTCAGGGTGGTAAGGCTATGCTCTGAAGACTCCCCAGGGGCTCCTTGGTGCTCTACAGAGGGGGTGCCCCTGGCTAGCCTCTCTCCACATTCAGAGGCTTTGGGAGGGAGGGGAGGGCAAAACCAACCTCATGTGCTTCCTGACCTATCTTACCAACTTCCACAATACTGCCTACACCTGGGCCTTCTTCTCTGCCCCTATCAGTACCACCCCAATCCAGAGCCTTGTTATTTCTTGTTTGTATCAATTAATCAAGACATTTCCTAAGCACCTATAATATGTGCCCATAGGCATTGAGGATAGCAGTTTAAATTCTCTTGGTGTGTGTGTGGGAGAGGGTATCAGTATATACCTAATATGTACAAGATAAGCAGGTTCAGGAGGAAGGACTCTAGCAGCTGGAGGGAACCAGAAAGCATCATCGAGAAGAAAGGATGGTGCTTGAGTTGAGTCTTGGAGGAAACTGAAGGTTTGGGAGGGTGAGGGTGGAGAAGGGAGCCCTTTCCAGCTGCACTGTTTATCGTAATAGCTCCTTAACTCGTGTCCTTGCTCAGAAGCTCAACCAGCACCAACCCAGCCTTCCCACAATGGCCAAATCTCTTTTGGGGCACAGTACCTGAGGGTGCCACTCCCTTGCTTGAATAATTTCAGGGGCTGCCCATTGGACATAATACAAACTCCACAATACCCTGCTCCAAACCAGTTCCCACTTCCAGTCTTTCTTCAGGCATCTTCCCTTTAAATTAACCTCTAGTTGAACCCAAACTTCAACGTGTCCTGTGTTCACCTTCCTTCCTCTTCCTCCCCCTCACCCCACTGCCCAGCTCTAAGTACCCATGTAGGACCGAAATGTGCCTGCCTCATTTCTGCCGGCTGCAATTCTTTTCCTCCTTCAAGGCCCTCTCCATGAAGCTATCCTGGGTTCCTCCCTGCTTCGAGTGATCTCTCCCTTCTCAAAACACTTCCCTATTCCATGATTATTTCTATATATGCCCATAAGTCTTATTCCCTCCCCCTAATAAGCTCCTTGAGGACAAGAACTATGTCTTTTTCTTCCTACCTTTCATCCCCAGCGCAGGGCCTGGCATAAAGTAGGTATTTAACAAATGTCTTCTAGATTGAAGTAAAATTTAGCAAAAAGAACACTTGTCTTGGGGTTGAATGACAGGAATTCAAATTCAGGCTCTTCTGGGGGTTTGCTGAATCTCCTTTCCCCTCTGAGAGTTTCAGTTTTCTCATTAGTAAAATAGTACTAACAACATGTGTTCTGCCTGCCTTGTGGGGTCCTTGAAGACAGTATGTACTTAATAAATGACCTATATAACTCTGAAAATATTATAGAAACAGACATATATCAGGCATGGTGGTGTACACCTGTAATCCCCACAGCTAGGGAGCTTGAGGTTAGTGGATTGTTTGAATTTAGGAGTTCTGAGCAGCAGTGGGCTAAACCAATCAGAAGACTCACCAGGCTACCTAAGGAGGGGCAAACCAGCCCAGCCAGGAAAAATGGAGCAGATCAAAGCTCCTGTGTGCCAATCAGGCCCTTCTGTGACTGATACTCTTTTAGCCTAAGAAACAGAACTAAAACCAATCTAAAAAAGGAAAAGAAGGGGAAGGAAGAGAAAAGAAAACGGACAGTCCAAGACCTCATTCCCTCCATCCTCAGTGCTGGCTGGGCCCCCACTTACTGCAGGACATCTCGCTGCTCCAGGTTGTACTTGCCCCCATTCTTCATGGCTGCATTGTGCACAGCTTCAATGGCACGGTCAATAGACTGGAGGACGACATCTTGCTCTAAGCCCTGGGCAAAGGGAAAAGAGATGTGGTAAGGCCAAGTCTGAGCCCTGGATGTAATGGGTGTTTTTAAACTTCTCCTTGAAAATGGAACAGAGGTAGCCTGAGCTGTGAATCCTTGGTCCCATGGGGGTCTGGCACCAGAAGGAGAAAAACCCAATGAAGGGAACAGGAGAGTTGGGTTCGAGTTTTGGCTTTGCCACTACCTCACCATGTGACTTTAGGCACATGACTTCTCTGTGATATATATAGTTTCATCATTTATAGAATGGGAGTCTACATTCATTGGAGAATGGCTAAGCCACTTGTAGAGGAAATTACTGTGTTGTAAGAAATAATGAACAAAAACTTCAGGTAAGCTTTGAGAAGTTCATGAACGGATGAAGAGTGAGGACAGAGAACCAGGAAAATAACACACACCACAAGGTGAATATAAAGAACAAAAAATATTCTACAGTTATGAGCAAGTCCAGTCCTGGTTGTTCCACTGTTTCAGTTGAGTCTAACTCTGCGACCCCATTCAGGGTTTTCTTGACAAAGACATTGAAGTGGCTGGCCATTTCCTTCATCAGCTCATTTTACAAGTGTGGAATGGAGGGAAACAGGGTTAAGTGACTTTCTCAGGGTCACACAGCTAGTGATTGTCTGAGGCCACATCTGAACTCACATCTTCCTGACTCCAGGCCCAGCACTCTATCCACTGCACCACCCAGCTGCCCTCCTGGTCCTGAAAAGGATTTGAAAGGATGCACTGCCCTCTCCTTTGCAGATGTGAGGGACTGTGGCTTTGGCATATTCTATCTACTGGGGCCCAGCTAATGAATTAGGGACTGATTTTGCTGAAGGGCCTTCTCTTCCCCTTTCTTTTTGCATCTTTGGTCAATGGTCGGTTCATTAGGTGGGGGAGGTGAGAGGGACAGATTACAAAATAAGTTGTAAAAACAAAAAATATAAATAAAAAATAATTAAAAAAAGAAAAAACAAAAGAGGTGGAAGAGATTGTCTAGTCTAGGCCTTTAGTTTTTTATTTTATATTTCAGAATACAGGCATTCTACATTCTAAAAGCCCTCTCAGCTCTGGCATTTCATGTTCTGTGCACTAAAAACCCCTTGTAGGTCTGGTATTTGATAGTCTAAGATCTCTTCCATAAAGTCTCTGCTGTATAGAAGAGAGGAGCAGCTCTTGCTCAAAAGAATTCAGTAGAGTCACGCAATGGAAAAAGCCCTAGAGTGAACACGGGTATAGTCCCAGCTTTGTCACTGGTTCATTCTATGTCCTTAGGCCCTCTTCTTTCAGCCTCAGGTTTCCTTCCCCATAAAATGAAAGTATCAGCCTGCGTGTTCCCTAAGGCCCCTTCCAGCTTCAATATTCTTTGTGTTGTGGAATGGCTAGCTGACTCTGAGGAAGTCAACACTGACTTCCCCCCTTTATCCCTTACTCTTCCCCCTTCTAGTGATCCTGAGACAACCCTCAATGGTGCAAACCTCCTGGAAACACAGCTAGATATTTATGAAGGAATCATAAAGTGGGAGGTTTGAAAGGGACCTTCAACAGCCATCTATCCAGCCCGTACAAGAAGGGGCCAAGACTACAACATAGCCAATAAAAGGTCATTTAGCCTCGTGAAGACCTCCAAGATGGGTAGAGTAAGGTGGACCCACAACTTTTTGGAGTAACCCATTATTTGGAGGTAGCCTTAAAGTAGTACTTAGAAGAGGAGATGGCCCTGATATTCAAGGCCACAGACCAGAGTTGAAGTCAGGGACCCATGGATGGAGTGTGACAGAGTACATAAAGAAGCCTGGTCTGGGAGCTAGGGATCCTGGCTGTTAGTCTCAGCTCTGTTATTAACTCACTGTGTGAGCTTAGGCAAGGGCCTTCCTCTCTGTGGGCTTCAGTTTTTCCCCTCTGAAAAATGAGAACAGTGGACTATATTCCTGCAGCTCTAAGAGTCTATCTATGTTTAAATCTAGGTGCTGTTGATGGAATTTACCTATTGTGGCCCCTGACGAGAAATGAACTTCAATGTTTTCAACCTGTAGTGACTGGGGAAATGAATGGGAGTCACTGAAGAGGATTTAGAGAAGTAGGCAGTCCCCGGTGGCCAGAGCTGGGGTTCAGAACCTGTTGGGTTACCTCTAAGAGTTCCAGGCCTTCTCTCTGACTAAACTCTGGGGGACAAGAGGGGAGTTCAAGGTGATGTGAGAAGTAAGAGTTTTGAAAGAAAAGGAGACAAATATTGGTGAGATGATATAAATGATGGAGCATGTCCTGGAACAGGATTGCACCATAAGAAATGGCAAATATGAAGAATTCATAAGAACTTGGGAATATTTACATGAACTGATGCAAAGGAAGTAAACAGAGCTGGGAGAACAATTTATTGGATGACAACAATAATCATTTAAAGGAAAACAATATTGACAGATTAAAGAATTCAGATCATGACTTCAGGGGACTCATGGTGAAACACTTCACCAGAACATCAGCATGTTTGACTTGATGATAATTATTTGTTACGAGGGAGGCTCCAAAGAAGTGTTGAAGTTTGTTGTTGGGTTTTTTTAAATAAAGCATCAATAAAACATTTTTAAAACATATTTTTTAAAAAAAATGAGATTCTTAAGGAAACAGATGGAGCAGAGGTGAGCCTAGACCCTCCACTGAGGAAATTCCTTAGGCTAATAATAATTCCCATTTCTAGAATGCTTTACAAAAGTGTTTTCCTCACAATCAACCTGCATTAACCAAGCATTATCCTCATTTTACAGATGAGGAAACCTGAAGTAAAGAATCATTAAATGATTTGTACAAGGTCAGACACCTACTAAGTGATGGGAGCCAGAACTCAAACCTAGATGAGCTGAGGGGAAATGGAGAAAGAAAACTTAGGGAGGATAGGGGAGCTGTTGTCAAGAACTAGAAGGGTTGTCACAGAGAAAAGGAATTAGATTTTGTCTACTTGGCCCCACAGAACAGAGCTATGAGCAACAGGGAGAAAGGTCTCTATAGAGGTCCCCTATATGGAAAAACTGTCTAAGAGAGCTCCCTAAAAGTGGGATGGGCTACCTCAGGAAATAGTGATAGCTCCATCATAGGAGGCCTTCAAGTGGAAGTTGGACAACTGTTTGTCAGGGAGTTTATCAGGGATTTCCTGCTTACAGGTGACTTGTGAAGTCCCTCCCACCTCCTGATTCTAAGGCCAATCATCTTTCTACTATGGGCTAATAAGGGAAAAGGATGATCCTTTTAGGATCCTGAAAGGAGCCATAGTCACTGAAACCTCCAGGGAGATGGAAGTGACTCTAAGGTCAAGAACAAAGAAGAAGTCTTTGTAGCCAGATATATATGGGCCTTCATGATCCAAGAAGGGCCAGACAACATCAGTGACCGTAGACACAGAACTGCCCAAAGTGGTATTGGGTCAGAGAGGGATGGATGCATGTGCCCCCCTTCCCCATTTCCTCCCATTGCCCCAATATCTTAACCACCTTCAGAAGCAACTTCTAAGAAGGACTTCACCCAGACAAAGCTGAAGCAAGGCTGGAATGAGGCTGGGACCCAGAGCTATCAGAAAGTAGGACAAGGCCCCTCCTGGGCCTGGCAGCCTAGTCATCTTTGGACTCTAGTTTATGCTTCATTATCTTGGAACATCCTCATGGGATCACAAGATTTCAAAGGGAAGGGACCTGACAGGCCATCTAGCCCAAACTCCATCTTCACCATTCTACAGATGAAAAACTGAGGCCCAGAGAGGGGAAGCAATTTGGTAAAGTCACTCCATTAGTAAGTAGCGGAGCTTAATTTTTCCTGACTCCCATGTCTTAGGCTCTTTCTATCACTCACACTGCCTCCTAAGGAAACTTCCTTATAAAGGTTAGTACAGTCCTGTACTGGCCATACTCTGAGGGGAGAACCACTCTGGTCCAATAGGTACTGATAAGTTTGAGGATAGTGAAGTTCAGTGGGTCACCCAGCTTAGAATGGATGTCCTGGAAGAATCAGGGAGCCAAGGTTGGCAGAGGAGGGGCAAGACCAGGATGGGAGAGCCAGGGATAGCAGATGGAGCTGAGTCTTTCAGAACAAGGACAGAACAGGCTCACAGTGCAGAACCTGGAATGGTAACATTGCTAGGTGCATCCCTTAGTCTAGGACTGTTGAGAAGAAAATGCTTTGTTAACATTACATTACATTCATAGAGCATTTTATCATATCATGATTATTAAAATGCCACAGATCAGAGCCTTGAATGCGACAGCTCACTCCAGACCTGCAGGAGTACAGGATGCCTCAACCAAAGTCAGAAAGAAACATCTAGAAATCCTGTTAGCTGCCATACCCAGAGCAATGAACAGGCTGAAGCCCTTTGGAAAGGCTCCCCAGGATCCCCAAGAGACACTGCCAAAAGGAAGAAAGACCAGC
This sequence comes from Bettongia penicillata ogilbyi, assembly GCA_023548195.1. NCBI lineage: Eukaryota > Metazoa > Chordata > Mammalia > Diprotodontia > Potoroidae > Bettongia > Bettongia penicillata. The sequence continues at coordinate 7,546,882 of JAJHZJ010000120.1, read as the reverse complement.
CCTGGAGAAAAGAGGTCTCCTCAGTAGTGCCACCTCAGTAGTGCCACTTCCTATCATCCCTCAGACACCATGGGAAGTCACTGCACCACATGGCACCACAAGCCTTTGAGGTTCTTATATACCCCCCTTAATCCTACAGCATCTAATAACCTTCTCCTCAAGGCTGATTAAACCTGGCTCACTCTACACACCCCAAAAGCAAGAGTAATAAAAAGTTGTCCTGGTTTCCCCTTCTTCCTCTACCCATTCCTTTCCCCCCAAGGCAAGTCTCACATTTGTCTTCAATTAATGGCTGGCAAGACCTAAGATGCAGAGACATTGAGAGACAAAGAAGGAAGAGAAGGAGAGAGAAAAGGAAGTGACCAGGTGTCTCAGACCTCTGCCCTGGCACTGAAGGAGACACCTAAGAAGAAGGCCAAGTGCCAGGGTCTTATGATCTAGACTTTCTTGTCCAACTTCAACCCTCCTTTCCCCAGCTCAGTTCTGACCTCATTACCACTGGGCTGGGTGTCTGCCTGTTTCCTGAGCTCTCTAAGAATATCCTTCCTTCCCCCACCCACCCCAGCTTTTCCCAGACGGCGCCAAATGGACCCACGGACCAAGACCCAGACATACAAACAGGAGAGCTCTAAATCCCTACCCAGGGAGGGGCTGCTGTATGACATTCCTTTGACAGAGCTGTTCAGGGACTCTATTGCAGCTATGCAAAGCCACACATGCACACACAGATACAATCAGGATCTCACCAATACTGTCAGTCATGACAGGGACTTTGTATGTAGCCCCTGACAGCCATGGGAATATATAAGCTGTTACAGCTGGAAGGACCTTAGAAATCATCTAGTCTTTCATTTTACAAGATGGGGAAACCGAGGCCCAGAAAAGTTATATGATATATCCAAAGGTATACTTCTCTGAAGAGGCCTGGTACAGGAGGCCATTGTAAAAGATTCCTCCTCCCCTCACAACTCATAGTGCTACATGAGGGGGGAGAAGTCTGAACCAGAGGTGACCCCAACAATTGTCCAGGAGAAACCCCAAATGAATAGGTCAAATAGAATTGTCAAACTTCTGTCCCTGCCTCCACAATGCCAAACACAGGAATTCTTCCAGGAAGCCTACCCTGATCACTGGCACACCCATTCATCTACTTCTTTCCACCTACACATATTTAGGCTTCCGTCTTAAAGATTCAAGGCCTAGGCTTTCCAAAGACAAGAATCATCCTCTTCCTCAGATCTGGGCTCTCCAAGGACAGGAATGGATCTCACAGACAAATCTGACTTTTCCCGATGGATAAAGGTCCGATCCTCAGACTGGAGGCTTAAGTGCCCAGCCAGCCACAGCTGCTACTTCTCCAAATTTAAAGGATTATTTCTGTCCTGAGAGCTGGTTTGGGAATAAAATGGTACTCACTATAGACAAGGGGCACTCCCAGTCCAACTCACAAACCTTCTCACATACCAGTCCCCCTTTCCTGGCCCTAAGACAGAGTCAACCTCCCTTTCCCATTGGGACTGAAGTCTCACAAGAAGAGGGAGAGGGGGTTTCCACCATCACCTTCCTAAGATGTGGGGGATAAGATGGGAGTGGGGAAAGAACTAGTGGGAACAAGGTGAGAGTTCAGTCCTCCCTCCATCCCACCCCCCTCCCCACAACCCCAAGAAGCCGGCCATCCCTAGCCAGGGGCAGACGACCCGGCAGAGGGAGGAGATCGGAAGCCAAGCCTTCCCCTCCCATGCACGCCCCGGGCCTGAGCTTCCTCGGACCCCTTCCTCCAAGGTCGGGTCCCGGGGCCCTTCCGGAGGCTCCACAGGATCGGGAGAGTCTGCGAAGTCGCAGCGATCTTGGGGTTCCTTAGGGGGCGGGGCTCTACCGGGGCTGAGGGATGTGCAAGCTGGGCGCGATCCGGGCCCGGGGGGATGGCCCCGGAGCGGGGGGGGCAGCCCCGGGAAGGGGGATGGTCCCGGGGGGAGGGTGGGAGGGTGGTCCCGGGGGTGGGGACGGCCCCGGGGAGGGAGACGGGGACGGCCCCGGGGAGGGGAACGGTGATGGCCCCGGGGAGGGGGACGGGGATGGCCCCGGGGAGGGGAACGGGGATGGCCCCGGGGAGGGGGATGGCCCCGGGGAGGGGGACGGGGACGGCCCCGGGGAGGGGGATGGCCTCGGGCGGGGGGGATGGCCCCGGGGAGGGGCATGGCCTTGGGGAGGGGGACGGGGACGGCCCCGGGGAGGGGAACGGGGATGGCCCCGGGGAGGGGGGCGGGGACGGCCCCGGGGAGGGGGATGGCCCCGGGGAGGGGGACGGGGACGGCCCCGGGGAGGGGGATGGCCCCGGGGAGGGGGACGGGGACGGCCCCGGGGAGGGGGATGGCCCCGGGGAAGGGGACGGGGACGGCCCCGGGGAGGGGGACGGCCCCGGGCGGGAGGGGCACGGCCCCGGGGAGGGGGATGGCCCCGGGGACGGGGAACGGGGATGGCCCCGGGGAGGGGGATGGCCCCGGGGAGGGGGACGGGGACGGCCCCGGGCGGGAGGGGCACCGCCCCGGGCCGGGGGCCGCGCTGACCTGCAGGCGCCGCAGGTAGGCCGGGGGCACGTAGCCGGTCTCCCCGCTGCGGGCCCGGGTCGCCAGCCACCAGTGCGGGCTGCTGTGCTCCAGGATCAGGAAGGTCTCCCCCTCGCCGAAGGGCAGCGAGTTGGGCTCCGACGAGCGGAAGGCGTACACCGAGCGGTACATGGGGCCTGGCCGCCGCCGCCGCGGGCTGGAGGGGCCGGGAGCGCCGGGAGCCGGGAGCCGGGGACGCCGGGGTCCAGGGGCTGCCGCGCGCCGGCTCCGCCCCGTGACACCAGCGCGTGCGCGCTCCCGACCCGCTCCCCCCGAAGCCCCGCCCCCTCGGCCGAGCCCCGCCCCCGGGGCGCGCCCGGCCCACGCGGGACAGCGGGCACCCTGGGCGCCGCGTCTGTGTGCCCCGGCCTGGGCGGGGGGGGGCTTCCGCGCAGCCCCAGGCCGGCCCGACGCGGGAGTCCAGGAAACGTGTGAGTAGCGACAGACGATGACGGGCGGACCCGAGTCACGCCAAGGGGAGGGGCCGAAGCTGAGCTATCGTCCCCCCTCCGCGCGTGGCTCCCGGAAAGCTGCCGCCAGGTACAGGACACCCTGCCCTCCACGAGCAGAGGAAACAGCCTCGACACGTCGCATGAGCAAAGGCGATTGATAAGACCGATTAGCAAATAAAACACGCGAACATTTCTTGCAGCCAGTCTACATCCTAATGGGTTGACTCCTAGGCAGTTACCCCTGGTACCTAAAGATTAACACAAGGGCACGCAGCTAGGTGGCACGGTGCAGAGAGCTCATGAATTGAAATCTTCCCTGCTACTGTCATACGTGGATGGATGGCACAGTGGGGAGAATGCCAGGTCTGGAGTCCGGACAGCCGAGTTCAAATGTAGCCTCAGTAACTTAGTAGCTGTGTGACCCTGGACAGATCACTGTAACCCTGTTTGCCTCAATTCCTCATCTGTCAAATGAGCTGGAGAAGGACATGACAAGCTACTGCAGTATCTTTGCCCGGAAAATCCCGCGGAGAGTGTGTGCTTATGGTTCACAAGGTCACAAAGAGCTGGACACAACTGAACAACACAGCTAGTAAGTGTCTGAGGCAGGGTTCTAACTCAGGTCTTCTTGATTCCAAGCCTAAGGTAAAATCCAATTCATTCACACAAGGTTTTACTGGCACCAAAACTGAACCCTGAAAAGATTTTAAAAGGCTATTCAAAAAGCACATTGGTATTCTTAAAACATAGGTCTACGTCATCCCCCTCATTTGAGAAGCTCCAGTGATTCATTATTGCCTCTAAGAAAGATACACTTTAAACCCTTCACCAACTTTCTTTCCAGAAACTGTTGGATGTATTTCTGAATTCATCTATCTCCTTTGCCCTGGATGCCTGGAATGTTCTTCCTCATGTCTATCCCTTGTAATCCCTAGCATTTTTCAAGGCTCAAATATTACATGTGGACTTTTCTTTAACTCCTCTCAACATGTTATACTTCCACCAGAATATAAGATTCCTCAGGGCAGAGACTATTTTGGGGTATCCCTGGTACTTAGTACAGTACCTTTCATGTAGTGTACACAATAAATGCTTGTTCAACTGAGGAGATGAGGAGGGAGTGGTTTCCAAGCATGGTAGATAACTTGTGCCAATGTATAGAGGCAGGACATGAAGGCTGAATTCTTGGTAGTCTAGTTGGACTAGGATATATAGTGCATGAAGGGAAATAATGTGGAAACAAGACTAGAAATGTAGATTGGAGCCAGATTATGGAAGACCTTGAAAGCCTATCCAAGGAAATCATATTAGAATCGAGACCCCCAGGGAAGTGTCATATTCAAACTCTTACCTTGGGGAGATCATTTTAGAAATTCTGTAAATGACAAACTGGATAAAGGAAAGCCTTGAAATAGGAAGATTGGTTAGGAGGTGATTACAATATTGCAGGTAAGAAATGATGCAAATCTGTGCTAAGGTTGTGGACTTAAGCGAGTAGAGTGAAGGAAATGGATGTGAGGGATGTGGAAATTGAACTGATAAGACTTAGCCAATGTTTGGATTGACTCAGCGAGGGATAGGAAAGAATTAAGAATGACTGAGGTTGTGACTGAGCAGATAGTGGTGCCTTTAACAGAAATATCAGGGGAGAGAGAAGGGGCAGTACGGTGAAATTAGGTATAGATTGAGAGTTGTACCTTCTGCATGTATCACCCTGGGAACATACTCTAGTAATTGAGCCCAGTGTAGAAAACTGAGGCAAACACTGAGTGAGCTCCAGCCAAATCCCCTTTACAGGTTCCCCTACCTAGCATCCCAGTTTTGCCACACACACCCTGAAAGGGCAGGTTTCTCCATTCTAACAGGAGTCCAGACATGAGTGGAGCAAAGTTATGGTTCTGACGACTGCATCCTAAGGAACTGTAGGTGAGGCAGTGGATAGAGTGGAGTCAGGAAGATGAGTTCAAATACAGCCTCAGATACTTACTAGCTATGTGACTCTGGATAAGCCATTTATCTTCTGTTTGCCTCAATGTCCTTGTCTGTAAAATGTGGAATAACTGCCCCTACCTGATTGTGAGGATCCAATGAGGTCATTGTAAAGTGCTTAGTTACATAGTGCCTGGTACAAAGTAAGCATTATATAAATGTTAGCTATTTTTTATTATTATTATCAGTAGGAACATTTCTATAACTGGGGGAACCACACAGAACTAGGACCACCAGGAAACTCTTAATTTCTCCGTGCCTCCATTTATCCTATCTAAAATCAAACAATTGCTGCTAGAACCAAGGAAATGGGGAAGTACTCATTTTTCTAAAGGACTCCTCTGCTCTGGATCTGTGCACACAGTCAGACTATGTTCAGTCCTGGAGAACCACGGCCTCTAATGATACAAGAGTGAAACTTCCTTTTATCACCATCCTCTCTGGTTTGTTAAACCTCCACTCTGATGCTATGGGACCAAATTATTTAAAACTTAGGTTTTGACTCATGTCTAGATCTCCCTAGGGGGTTGGAGTGGGGAATTTTTTTTTTAAAAGGATTCATAGCACAATTTGAATCAGGTATGGGGCAAATATTTCTTTATAAACTAAATTTTATTATCTCAATTATCAAGCATCTATTCTTTTCTTCTAACCTCTCCTTCCCCTGATCAAACAAATAAACCAAAAATCCCCAACATACTCAAGCAAAACAAATTTCTATATTAGCTATATTTAAAGATGTTTCTCTCATTCTGCATATTCATTTGTTGGTCTTTCAACTCTCTGTCATAAGATTTGTAGCATTATTCATCGTTGGTCCTGGGAAAACATAGTTGATCATTGTATTGATCAGAATGCTTAAATATCTCAAAATAGTTCTATTTTGTAATATTGATGTAGTGATGTTGCAATACTGTCTTAGCATACATTGTTCTTTCTACACATTTCACTTTGGATGAGTTCATACAAGTCTTCCCACGTTTCTCTGAAATATTTTTCTTCTATTCTTACATAGTATTCTATTATAAACATATACATATTATATATAAACATATTTATTTATCTATTCTCCAACTGATGGGCACCTCCTTAGTTTTCAGTACTTTCCTACTACAAAAAAAAGTTGCCATAAATATTTTTGTAAATATAGGTCTTTTTCCTCTTTCTTTAATCTCTTTAAGGTATAAACCTAGTAGGGTTATCACTCAGTCATTGGCTAAAGAGAGCGAAGAGAACAAGCTTATGTTAAGTGCCTAGTACATCCCAGGCTCTGTGCTAAAGGCTTTTTTACAGAAATTATCTAATTTGATCCTTTGTCAGCTTTGCTAATCTGATGGGTGTGAAGTTGAATCTGAAAATTGCTTTAATTTGCACTTTACTCATTATTATTGACTTGGGGAATTTTTTCATCTGGCTATAAATAGCATGAATTTCTTCCTTGAGAACTGCCTGTCCATGTCCTTTGACCATTTATCAGTTAGGGAATGGCTCTTACTCTTATAAATACGAATCAATTCCTTACACAGCTTGGAAATGAGACCTTTATCATAAAAATTTGCTGCAAAGAATTTCTCCCCCAGTTACTATTTCCCTTCTGATCTTAGCTACATTGGATGTGTTTGTGCCAGACCTTTCAAATTTAGGTAACCAAAATTGTTCATTTTACTTTCTATGGTCCTCTCTATCCCTTGTTTGGTCATTAACTCCTCTCCTATATGTAAATATGAAAGGTAATTTCCTCCTTACTCTTGTAATTTGTTTTTGATGTGACCTTTTATATTTGTCAGTTCGGAGTTTATCTTGGCATAGGATGTGAGGTGTTGGTCTAAATCTAATTTCTTCCAGACTGGTGTTCAGTTTTCCCAGATTTTTTTTTCAAATAGTGATCCCATAACCGAGTGGCCTTTATAGTTATCTCAAACTAGGAGACTAGGTTTGTTTGCTTCAGTGTATTGTATACCTAATCTGTCCCCCTGATCAGCCCTCTATTTCTAACTTCTTTTTCCCCAAGGCAATTAAGGTTAAGTGACTTGCCCATGGTCACACAGCTATTAAGTGTCAAGTGTCTGAGGCTGTTATCTTGTGGTATAGTTTGAGATCTAATACTGCTAGACCTCCTTTCCTTCCCATTTTTTTCATTATTTCTCTTGAGAACCTTGACTTTCTGTTCTTTCATATTGATTTTTTATCACTTTTTTTCTACCTTAAAGCAATCGTTTGGTAATTTGGCATGACACTGAATAGGTAAATTAATTTAGATAATACTGTTATTTTTTTATTATATTGGCTTGGCCTACCTATAACAATTAATATTTCTCCAATTATTTATGTTTGTCTTTATTTATACAAAGAGTATTTCTTAATTGTATCATATAGTTCCTGTATACATATTGGGAGGTAAATTCTGAAGCGTTTTATATATCCTGTAGCTATTTTAAATGGATTTAAATAGGTTTTAAGATCTATTTCTCCCTGCTGACTTTTATTGATAATATGTAGAAATGGTGATGACTTATGTGAATTTAATTTATATCCTGAAACTTTGCTGTACTTATTGTTTCAGTTCAATTTTAGTTGACACTCTAGGATATTCTATGTACACCATTATATCATTTACAAAAAGTGGGCGTTTTGTTCCTTCTTGCCTAGTTCGTTTCTTTAATTCGCTTTTCTTGTTTTACTGATATAGTCAATATTTCTAGCACTCCATCAAATAGTAATGGTGACACTGGATATCTTTGTTTCGCCCTGGATCTTATTAGAAAGGACTATACTTCATTACCATTACATGCAAATCTGGGACTTAGTTTTAGATGTAGTCAATTTATCATGTGAAGAAAGGTCCCTTTATTTCTATTTTCTAGTGTTTTTAAAATGGAAATGAGTGTTGTATTTCATCAAAAGCTTTTTTTGTATCTATTAATGCAATATGATTTTTTTATTATCAAAATAGTTGATTATATTTAAGTTTTCATAATCTTTAACCCCTGTATTCTTGGAATAAATCCAAACTGATCATAGTGTATAATCTTTGTGATATATTGCTATAGCCTCTGCTAATATTTTATTCAAAATTTTTGTATCAGTATTCATTAGGAATATTGTTCTATAGTTTTCTTCCTCATTGTTGACTCACCTTGATTTAGGTATCAAGACCATAGTTGTATCATATAAAGAATATAGTAGTATTCCTTCTCTTGCTATTTTTATAGCTTCTATAATATTGAAATTAATAGTTCTTTGAATGTTTGATAGAATTTACTTGTCAATCCATCAGGTCCTGAGATTTTTTTCCCCTGTGAGAGTTGATTTATGACTTGTTCAACTACTTCTGATACTTGATTGTTTAAATTGTCTTTTTCTTGTTCTTTTAATCCGAGTATTTTATATTTTTGCAGATATTCATTACAAATGAATTTCATGTAAGTTGTCAGTTTTGTTGGTATGTGGCTGAGTAAAATAACTTCTGATAATAACTTCATTTGTTGTTTTTTTTAAAATTATAGTAGTAATTTGGTTTTCCTGTTTTTTTAATCAAAGTGGCTAACAGTTTGTCATTATTGTGTGGTTTTTTTTTAAACTGGATCCTAGTTTTATCTACTAATTTCATTTTAAAAACTCTATAAAGCTATTTAGTCTCAGGATTTCTATTTTTGTATTTATTTAAGGTTTTTAGTTTGTTGGTTCTCTTTTATTTTCTAGTTGCATGCCCAATTCATTTATACGCTCTTTTTCTCCTTTGTGGATGAAGGTATTTAGACATGTAAATTTTCCCATAAGGACTGCTTTGATTGCATCTTTAAAATTTTGGAATGTTGTCTTCTTTTTATTGTTGCTAGTAAAATTATAAATTCTGTGCTTTGTTCTTTCCCCCTCTGGAGAAATCACTTACTTAGTTACCAGTTGGTTTTTAATCTTTTCTTCAATATCTCTTTATTTAATACAGTTTTTATTTAATTGTGGTCAGTAAAGGATAGGCTTACTATTACTGCTTGCTTGTTTTTGTGAGGTTTGTATGCCCTAATTCATGGTCAATTTTTGTAAAGATGCCATGGACAACTGAGGATATATGGACTCCTTTCCATTCTTATTAAATTATTATCAAAGATCTATCATATCTAACTTTTCCACAGCTCTATTCAGGGCCTCAGTTTGTTTTGCTTGTTTGGTTTGCTGTTGCTAGATTTGTCTAGTTCTGAAAGGGGTACATTCAGTTTCCTTTCTATTATAGTTTTACTGTCTATTTCTTTCTGTTACTTATTTAGCTTTTTCTTCCTTCCTTTTCTTTTTTTTGGTGGGGAGGCAATTGGGATTAAGTGATTTACTCATGGTCACACAGCTAGTAAGTGTCTGAGGCTGCATTTGAACTTAGGTCCTCCTGACTCCAGACCCAGTGCTCTATTCATTGTACCATCTTGCCACCCCAACTTTTTCTTTAAGTATTTAGATGTTATGCCATTTAGTGTATATATGTTAAGTATTTAGATTAATATCTTTTCATGAAAATATAGTTTTCCTATTAATTTTAAGCATATTTTTGCTATTGTCTTGTCTGAGGTCATGGCAGCTACCTCTGCTTTTCTGAGTTTAGCTAAGGCAAAATAGGTTTTCTTTCAATTCCTTGCTGTAACTCTGTGAGTTTTTATGTTTAGACTGCATTTCTTTTTACTAATTAATTTATTTTTAGTTTTCAACATTCACTTCCATAAGACTTTGAGTTCTAAATTTTCTCCCCCCTTCCCCACCCTCCTTCTTAAGACAGTGTGCAATCTGATACTCTACATATACATTCATATTAAACATATTTTCACATTTAGACTGTATTTCTTGTAAACAACATAGTGTTAGATTTTGCATTTCAGTCCATTCTGCTTTCCTTTTTCTTTTTACAGATGAATTCATCCCATTCACATTCAGTTACTGTCAAATGTGTATTTCCTTCTTTTCTACTCCCTTATACTTTACCCCCTCTTTACATAGGTTCTCAGCCTTTCTTCATTTCCTTTTAGATCTCTCTTCACAATGCCCATTCCAAGCTTAGAGTTTGTTTTGCTTATGACTAATCCATCCCTGAATCTACCCTCCCTCTTATTCCTCCCTTTTCTCTTTCTCTGTTCCTTCTAGTTTTCCTCTTGAGTTGAATATATTTCTACACCAAACTTTTATTGTGTGTATATATGTATATATGTATATATATTCTACCCTCCTTTTGACCTGTTGAGATGAAAATGGAATTCAAGTGACACACTCTCTTTTCCCAAAGCTTTTCCTTTTATATAGGCTTCTGCTTGCCCACCTGAATTATGTGAAATAAGTTACCTTTCTCTTTCTTCCTTTTCCCCCTAATATAGAGCAACAAAACAACTACTAGGTCCTCTGTCTTATTTAACTCTATGACCCTTGATAAAATTAGGAACCCTAGTATTAGGTAAATAACTTTTCCTTATAAAAGCTCTTCCGATTGCTCACTTGTATTTATCTTTTAATCTTTCCCTTTCATTTAGTTTGTATTTCAAAGTATCTATTCAGTTCTGGTCTTTTCATCAAGAATGCTTAGAATTCATCTATTTCACTGCAAATCCAATTTTCCCCAGTAGGATTATATTAGTTTTACTAGTTAAGTTATTCTTGATTGCAGGCTTATCCATTTGTAATATTGTGTGCCATGCTCTCTGCTACCTTATATTTGTGGTTGCTAAATCTTGTGTGACCCCAACTGTGATTTCTTGGTACTTGAATTTCTTTATGTCTGTTTAAAGTATTTTTTTCTTTTACTTGGAATCTCTGGATTTGGTGAGAAGGTTTCTTGGAGTTTTCACTTGGAGATTTCTAGTAAGTGATTGATGGATTCTTTTATTTTGACTTTGCCCTTTTGTATATCTAGGCAATTTCCTTTCATGATTTTTTTAAAAACTGATATTGAGGTTCTTCTATTTTGGTCGTTGCTTTCAGGTAATCCAGTGATTTTTAAATTCTCTCTCTTTGATCTGTTTTCTAGGTCAGTTGTTTTTAATATGAGATACCTTCATTTTCTTCTATTTTCCCCAATCTTTTGGCTTTGTTTTAATATATGCTGTTGTCTCATTAATTTCTGTTTGGTCCACTTTAATTTTTCTTATGTAAGGTTTTATACATCATAATAAGCTGTTAATTCTCTTTGCATGTCTCTCTAGTACTCTGATTTCTTTTCTAATTCTTCCCCCTTTTCCCACTCATTTCATTTATAAGGCAATTTTAAAACTTTTAAAAATTCTTATTTCATTTCTTCTAGGAATTCTAATTAATCTTGTGGTCAAGCTATGTTTTTCTTTTCTTTCTCTTTTTTTCCAATCAATTTATTTTTAGTTTTCAATATTCACTTCCAGAAGATTTACATTTTCTCCCTCTCCTTCCCCAAGATGGCATCAATCTGATATTGAATCTACACATACATTCCCATCAAACACATTTTCACCTTAATTATGTTGCATAGAAGAATTGTAATGAAGTAGAGAAACCATGAGAGAGAATAAAATAAAATAAAAAAGAAAATAGTCTGTTTCACTCTGCATTCCATACTCCTTTCTCTGGATGTAGATGGCATTTTCCATCATGAATCCTTTGGAATTGTTTTAGGTCCTTACATTGCTGGGGAGGGCTAAGTCTATCAAAATCAGTCATCATACACTGTGGCTGTTCCTGTGTATAATGTTCTCCTGGTTCTGCTCACTTCACTCACATCAGTTCATATAAGTTTTTCAGGATTTTCTGAAATCCACCTATTCATCATTTCTTATAGCAGAATAGTATTCCACTACATTCATATACCTCAACTTGTTCAGCCATGCCCCAATGGATGGGCCTCCCCTCAATTTCCAGTTCTTGGCCACCACAAAAAGAGCTGCTATAAATATTGTTGTACACATGGCTCCTTTTCCCATTCTTATAATCTCTTTGGGATACAGCCCTAGAAGCAGTATTGCTAGGTCAAAAGCAAGCTATGTTTTTCTTTGAGGCTTTGCCTGTAGATGTTTTGGAGTCACTCTCTTTGAGGCTTGGGTTTAGGGCACTGTTTAATCATTCTTCCAGATTTACTTTCTGGATTAGGAATTTGTATTAGGGCTGGTGTTCAGTCATTTTCAGTTGCGTCTGACTCTTTGTGACCCCATTTTTTGTTTTCTTGGCAAAGATACTAGAGCAGTTTGCCATTTCCTTCTCCGGCTCATTTTACAGATGAGGAAACTGAGGTGAACAGGATTAAGTGACTTTTCTAGGGTCACACACTAGGCTTTGTGAATTTTTGTCAGAGACCTCTGTGGTCCTTCTGGGGCCCTGTCCTCTCTGTTGTCTGGCTGAGCCAATGAGATTCTAATTCTCCTGTTCTGCTACTACGTTCTAGCTCCCCAATCCTAGCCCACTCCTGTTTCTTAGTTCATGCCCAAGTCATTTGCCTCAGTGTCAGATTAACGACTTTGTGTGGGAAAAATGACCTACTGTTGTTTCTTCTTAGAGTTCTGATCCCTTCATGGCACTTGTCTTAAATCTTTGTTTAGTGGTCAGGAGAGCTGAACTGCACTGCTTTTTCCTATTCTGCCATTTCCACTGATCTCCATGCTGTTGCATGGTTTTTAATAATTTTGCAACAGTAATCTCTAAAACCTAGAAAAGTCTTTTGATCTCAAATGTTCTGTGGTTGTGACTGTTGAAGTCAGTAACTACCTTAACCTCACTGAATTCATAACTGGAGCAGGTCTTATAATATTGCTGGAAATTCAGTGCACCTGGAGCTTGTTATTCTGACTAGATGGCAATCACTTCCCAGCTTTTGGCTATTTTGCAAAACAACTTAACTGCCCCCTGCTGCTGCCCTTCCTGAGGCTCCTTTTGGGCACTCCTGCATTCCAGGGCCCAGTGGTTTTCTGGATTGCAATTCTCTTGACTTGATTAAAGACCCTTGCTGCTTCTTTGGTAATCCTGTTCATTTCAGGTTGATGCGATCAAGTCAAAAGTGTTTCTATCTTCTGTGGGTCAGTACTGACACCTTGAGGTGTTATGTCACCCATTTACTTAACAAAGATTCTGCAAAACTGGCACTTGAAAGTTTCAAGTCATTTTCTTCGAACCAGAACAATTCTTACCAGTCTTTTCTCAAAGGCAATAATGTTATCGGAAGAGACCAACATTTCCAAGTGATTCATGTCACAACATCTCTCTTCATCAGTCTCTGGATAACAGCAGGTGCCCCTAAGAGGTTTTGGGGACTGAGTTAAAACTGGTAAAATCCACCTGGACAGATGAGAGTAATCTTGTCTTCTCTTGCTGTAGGAAATTGGTGGGAGCCTCTGTGCTAGTCTAACAATGATAACCATCGGCTGCTGTATGTGAGGTGGATTTTAGTGTAAGTAAGGTGGATTTTGTTACTCTTTTTAAGATATTAGTTCCCAGGATCCGTGGCCATTACAATCTCTAGTTCCCAGGATGTCACATTGTAAACAATCTCCACCATGCTTGCCCAGCATCATATAATTACAAATAATACAAACATTTGTGTGTAAGGTTGTAAATACCCACTGCAACTATGCAGTAAGACATAACGATGAATTAATGTAAACTTGTTTGGAATTGATGGCAAATCAGGGAATAGGAATGCACAAGGGGAACATGCATGTGTACTTGCCTCAACTGGCCCCCATTGAGGCTTGGGGCAGGGGGATGCACAAAGTAGAACGCTATGCATATCTTGATTGGCCCCCATCAGGCTTGAGGGGATTTGTTAATGTATGTTAGTCTCAACTGGTGCCCGCCGAGAGTTAGGGGACCTGTAGGAGTTGTAGTTCTACTGCATTGTCACTGGCCCCTGTGAGAAGAGTAATTAGGGGATGCTGTAGGAGTTGGGGCTCCCAATATCAGAAACCCTCTTGAGGAGACTAAAATAAAGTAAGCTTATTTAACCCCTGTTATGTTTCTGATCCTGTCTTCCTGTCTGCCCATATCGAGTGAACCTGCCAGAACACTTGCTAGAAAAACTCCTGTGTTATCTATCTATTGCCCAATCCACATCACCTGGAACTTTCAGCATGGTATATTGATCCACAATCATCCAGTGGTATACACATACGAGCATTTTCTTCCAAACCCCTGCCACAGGTGATACCTATGGGCTGCTGAACGCCATGGTGATGCTATTTATTAGCAGGTGAGGTTATCCATCATAGATAAGGGAATCTTCCTAGATTCCCTTCAGAATGGTGTAGTGTAGATGATCTGGATCCTGAGGATTGCTTCTCCACCAGATCTCATATCTCACTCCTCAAGTGTGAAGATTTATGTCCTCTTGCTGAACATCTGCCTCAGCCTTTCCTTTCGTTCTTCTAGCACTAGGGGATCACTTAGGTCAAATTTTGGCAGCTCCGCTTCTGAGGTTGTAGAGCTTAGTGCTCCTATGATGATCATTGCCATCGCTTACTTCTCTTCTCGTAAACAGAATGCATGGATGGTCAAGGTATGAAGGACTGGAATTGGTTCCATTTTGTGCTGATACCTTTTTAACATTTTAATTTTAAACTTTAATATCTTATTTTTCTCAATTAAATGTAAAAATGATTTTTAACCTTCATTTTTTATAATTTTGATTTCCAAATTCCCTCCCATCCTTCCTCCCCTCCTCCCTCATGGAAAAAACAAGCAGTTTGGTAAAGGTTATACATGTGCAGTCACGCAAAACATTTTTCCATATTAGTTATAATATGGAAAGAAAATACAGACAAAAAAAAACCCCAAGAAAAATAAAAAAGTTAAAAAAAAAACCAGTAGGCTTCGATCTACATTCAGATTTCATCAGTTCTTTCTCTGGATATGGATAGTATTTTTTTTTTATCATAGGTCCTTCAGAATTGATACTGACCCTCTATCGCTGTATTGTAGACATGGCTGTACCATCAACTTCCTTGGGGGATTTCAAGCTCTCACCTTTATGTATCTTATACCTGGGATCCTTAGATAGGAGTACTTTTGTCTCTTGGACCTCTGTTTTTCTCAGATGTCTTTCATAGGAAGACTAGAACATGGTGGTCATTTGCATTCCACAGCCTCAGCCTTCAGTGTCACTTCTGTATGCCATCTTACAAGTCCAGGTAGAATAGTCCCATAAGGAACAAATCATAAAGTCATGCACACTACTTTTGGGGTCTGGAGTTACCTCATTCCTTCAAAGTCTCCTTTCCCAGGGGTCATTCTGTAGTTCTCATTCTGAACTAGCAAAGCTACCTTCTCGTTGTAAGTGTATCTAAGGGGCCGTCTTCCCATAGATATAGCAGAAAGTAGTTCTGCCTTTCTGGTTTTCTCCTGGTGGCAGTATTCATGTATTGGTGCCGCATTCTCTTGTCCCTTTATTTTTCTAACAAAAATGCTTTCTCCCATGGGTATATCTCTCACTAGATTTTGCTTGTTTCTTTAGCGTGACTTCTTTAGCCAGTTTCCGTGGTTCGTGTAAGAGATGTTTTGGTGATCATTGGGGTTGACTTTTTCAAAATAGACTGGCCTCCTTCCAGTTACTTGAAAGCTTTCACATGATTTCTCAATTTAGCAGAAGTCAATGACTCTTTCTTTGCTACAGCAAAGGAATTCCCTTATGTCCCTTAAATTTGATTAAATAGGAATACCCTTAAATCGGGCTATCCTTGTAGCTCTTTGTCTACTTGGGTCAATATGGTCATGTCTGCTCTTTCATGAGGTACCATGCCTCTTCCTACCAGTCTTGATGGGTGCTTGCCTACCTGTAGCAGGATTTTGAATGACAATTTCCTGTTGTGGTATTACCTCACTCAGGAAACACCATCTCAGCCGTCTGGCCAGGGTCATAGAACTACACAACCTTTTGTAAGCATCCTTGATATGTGCTTCTAGGGTTTCTTTTCCTGAGAGCCTGCAGCAGGTATTCAAATGTGAGTCCTCAGCCCATTGTGTCCCTCTTAGATGATTGCTAGCCTTGTGGGAGCCCTGTTTTATGCTTAGTATAGACCTCTCTGAGTCTATCCCAAGTAGACAGACGTCTCTTCCAAATCTATCTTTGTCTTGGGCCTATTATATCTGTCTGCAATGAGATATCTGATCTCAGTCCAACCCAAAGATAAGGCTTCTCTGTCTGACCTAGAGGATCTATTTCTGTATAACTCAGAGGAACTAGCCTTCACTGTGTACACAGACAAGCTATTTCTTTCTGTCATAGGAGACCCAGCTTTAGCCCTACCTAGAAGTAAGCTGTCCCTTGCTGACACAATGGACCCTTTTTACAGGAGCCCTTTGGGCTCCAAGATTTCCTTCAGCCTCTTTGTTGTCAGCTATAAAAGGGAAGTCTACTTTCTCAATTTTCTTTGGGGCCAAGTTTGGTTATTATAATAACATATCATTGAGTTTTTTTATTCTGTTTATATTTTTTATTCCTGGTTCTGCGTCTTTTCTTTTTGACACCTACCCCCCAAAACATATACCCATGGATCCCAGAGACATTGTCATAGATACAAAGGAGAACCACAGGCCAGAGAAATTTAGTGGGCTAAAATGTGCCCAAGCATGTGGGAGAGCCCCAGGTTGCTGATTTCATTGGCCTTGAAAGGAACTTACATCCAAGCGTTTGGTGAAGAGATAAAGAGATAGATAAAAAGGGAAAGGAAGACTACAAGTTACTTTAACTTCCAAGATTCCTCGGTTGAAACTGGCAGGGAACTTTTGATGGGCTATGTCCCTATGACTGTAAGTAGGAGAAAGTGGCAAAGTGGAAGTCTCTTCATGGAACAGACAGGCAGGGAGCTGAGAATAAGATGAGAGGAACAGATTGGAGTCAACCAGAAGGGCAAGAGTGGATTGGGATACACTGGTCATTTCATTTGATGAGAGTGAATGAAATCTAGTCTATGGATTCTTTCTCCTCCATTTCCCAGATTGCATTACTGAGGGAAGCCCTGTTCCCCTTAATTTCTTTCCTTCCCTTTTCCCTTCCCATAGGAACAGAGGAAGAAGGGTGAGAGGTACAAAAGATAGCGATAGCAACCAAGTCATAGCACAATAGGAACCAGCTATTTGTTATTTAAATGTCTATTTGCATTTATATCTAGATTGTACAGTGGGTAGATCACTGGGCATGGAGTCAGGAAGACCTGAGTTCAAATCCAGTCTTAGACACTTAACTAGTTGTCTGGTCCTGAGCAAGTTCACTTTATCCTTTGCCTCAGTTTCATCTGTCAAATGGAAATAATAATAAAACCTAACTCCCTGGGTTATTGTGAGGATGAAATGAGATAAAACTCCTAGCAGAGTTCCTGGCACATAGTAAACACTGTACAGATGTTAACAATTACTGTTATAATTATCATCACCATTATCGATTATTATATGCTATTTGACACCACAAATTATACAGCCAATAATACTGATATTACAATTTGGGTATTTGAGACTGAGGGAAGGGAAAATAAGTCCATGGGTAACAATAGGGGTTGATCCAATTAGAGAATTTTGCAATATTGGGGGGGATTTCTGAGTATATTCTTGAGCATTCCTAATAGTCTGAATTTCAACCCCAAGAGAAAGTTAACCAAAAGATGAGCCCTTTGGGAGAGCATGGCATTGCTTATAGCCTAGCAACAGATGACATGCCCCATACTTCTCTTCAAATTGTCATTACAGGTATTTTTAATACCAGTTTTACAGACAAAATGGTGCTAGACTATGGAGGACTTAGGATATCAGGAAAAATATTATAAATTAAAGAGTGACCTAAAATTGACCTAGTCCTCTATTTCTCTTTACTATGTGTCTGGCCAACATTCTGTTTTTCTTCACTGTGTGTCTCCTTTCTGTGACTTCCCTTCCAGTCTTCCCTAGGATCACTTCCTACCCTCATCCTGAATCATGCTGTTGTCCCCTGGTATCTTGGGTCCTCTCTGATAAGAGAGCGGCTCCCTCCCCATAGTTTCTTTCTCCAGAACACTGTATTCTCTAATTGATAATTTCCTGGGTGATTTTTAGTTGATAAATTACTAAGACACTTCACTGAATCTGTGATCTCATTTGTTTGGATATTTTTTCCATTAGTATAGACTGACATCATGACTCTCATCCTGTGCAATTCTTGTTGACACTGTCCCCAAAATTCTCCATAGTCTCCATAGTTCCTCTTTTTTAAAATAAATATTTTTTATCTTTCTTTAGATCACTCCCATTTTTCAGTGTATCCCTTCCCCAACCTTCTCCCAGAGAGCCATCATTTATAACAGAATTTTGAAAAGAAGAACAAAATTCTTAAAACCAATCATTATAGCAAAAAAGTCTGATGTTATATAGAATGTTCATATCCACAGTCCAGTAAGCAGAAAACCAAGAAGATGACATACACAATGACCTACAACAATGTAAACAAAAATAACAATCCCACGCACACACAAAAATCAAAAAGTGAAAGCTGCAAAATTTTTAAAATACATTTTTTATTCATGTTTTCTGTTTTTTACATCATCATAGTTGTTCCTGGTATCTTTCCTTTTCCCCTCCACTCCCCCCGAGAGCTCTCAATAACGAAGTACTTTTTAAAGAAGGAAAAAAAATGAACACAACTAATAGGTACGTTAAAAAGTCCAAAAACATGTAGATTGAGGGTGTCTTCTCATTTCTTTTCATTCAAGGTCCACTTGATCTTTATAACTTTGCTACATTTACTTTTGATATTTTGGAATGTGGTGGGGTTTTTTCCATTTTACTTTGTTGTAGCTATCATGGTGCATCTTTTCTTGACTGTATTTACTTCACTGAAAGAATTCATGTAGTTCTTTCCTTGATTCGCTATATTCATCACAAACATCATTTCTTATTATAGCAAGTACTATTCCATTACATTCATACCACAATTTGTTTGGCCATTCCTTGATTTATGGGGCATGTATTTTGTTTCTAGTTCTCAGCTATCACAAAAAATGCTACTCTAAATATTTTGGAATATAGCAGGGACATTTTTTTCCTTATCAGTGACCTCCTTGGAGTATAAGCCTAATAATGATATCTCTGGTTCAAAAGATATGGATATTTTAGTCACTTTATTTACATACTTCTAAACTGCTTTCCAATATGGTTGTACTATTTCACCGTTCTATCTACAGTGTATTAGTGTGTCTATCATTCTATGACCCCTCTAACATTGATTGTTACCATTTTTTGGTCATATTTGCCAATCTGCAGGATTTGAAGTAAAACTTCAGGGTTGTTTTGATTTGGATTTATCTTATTGTTAGGGATTTGGAGGATTGTTTCATATGGTTGTGAATACTTTGCAATTCTTTTGAGAGCTGTTTCTTCCTATCCTTTGACTACTTATTTACTGGGAAACAGCTATTAGTGTTTATACACACATATACATAAATATACACACATATACATATAATGCACACAAATGTATGTATGTATTATCATGGAAATTAAAGCTTTAGTCAGAGAAATTTGAATCAAAGATTTTTTCCCCATTTGCATATTTCCCTTATCTGATGCATTAATTTTTTTCTGCATAGAAGTTTTTTTCAGTTTCATGTAATCAAAGTTATTTGTCATTGGTCTAAGTCAAACAACTGCCAGACTGCTTTCCAATTTTCTCACTAGTTTTTAATCAAATAAGGAATTTTTCCTAGGTAATTTGTTTTTCTCTTTATCAAACACCAAGTAATTGAGTTCCAGCATTTCTGATTCTCCCTTGTCTATTCTATTCCATTAATCTATCTCTCTGTTTTTTAACCAATACCAGATAGTTTTGATGACTGCTGCTTTATAAAGTAGTATGAGGTCTGGAAGAGGTATTCCCCCCTCATCACTATTCATCAGTTCCCTTGATATTCTAGACCTTTGTTTTTGCAAATGAATTTTTATTATCATTTTATCAAGTTCTTGTAACTATTGCCTTGGTAATTTGATTGGTATATCATTAAAAATATAGATTAACTTTGGTAGTATTGTCATTTTTATTATATTGGCAAGGTCCATTCATGTGCACTGACTATTGTTCCAGTTATTTAAGTTGTTCTTTTTTTAAAGGAGCACTTGGTATTGATATCTATACAAGTATTTTGTATGCTTTGGTAGGTCTATCCCCAGATAGTTTATATATTTTGTAGTTATTTGGAATGGGATTTCCTTTTCTATTTTTACTTCTTTAGTTTTCTTATCATGGTTACCTAGAAATACTGTTGATTTTGTGGGGTAAACTTTGCTGAAGCTATTGTCTCAATTAGTATCTTTGCTTATTCCCTAGGGTTTTCCAAATCATCTTATCATCAGCAAATAGAGATAGTTTGGATGTTGCAAAATTATAAAGAACAAACATGGTTTGAAACAAAAGATATGAAAAGACACTCCCACAATAACCTTTGGCAGATCTGGGATGTCTATAAATGTTGCACATTGCAAATATTTTCAGACTTTTAAAATATACCGGTCAGTTATACTCATTCTTTTCCTCTTCTTTTTTGTCTTAAAAACACTGTTTGTTATATGGGATGGCTCTCTAAGTGGGTGAATGGAGTGATATTGGGGAAAACTATGGCAATATAAAAAATATAAATAAAAAATATTTTGAAAAAACTCTAGAAATAATAGGAATTAAATAGAACTTAATATAGTGAATGATAAGTATATAAATTCAGATATTATATATAATAGAGAAAAGTTAGGACCCTTTCAAATCAGATTGGGGATAATAGGCAAAGATGCCTTTTATCATCACTACTATTTATCATAGGACTGGAAATTCTGGCTATAGCAGTAAAACAATAAAAATACATTGAAGGAATATAAACAAAGACAAAGAAGAAACAAAATAATCGGTTTTTTGCTGATGATATGATATATTTAGAAAACCTTAAAGTCAAACAAAAAGAAAATAAAAAATTAAATTCAGCAAAGTTGCAGGATATAAAATAAAGCCATATAAATCATGAACATTCGTGAATGTTACCCCAAAAATTTTTCTCAAAGAACAAAAAAGAGAAATTCCATCCAAAATAATTAGAGAAGTTATAAACTGTTTGGGATTATGTCTGCCAAAATGAACCCATAAACTATATGAATTCAGCTATAAAACACTCTTTGTAGAAATAAAGACAGACCTAAAGTAAAGAAATAGGGAGGCAATATGATAAAAATGACAATACTACCTAAAATAACTTACTTCTTGTAAAATACCACACCAAACTACAAACAGGTTGCTTTATAGAGCTTAAAAAGATGCTTTTAAAATTAATTTGTTTTCAGTTTTCAACAATATCTTCCATATGTTTTAAATTTTCTCCAGAGACAGCATGCCCCCTTATCTGGGTTCTACACATATGAAAAAGTAATTTTTAAAATGCATCTAAAGGAACAAAAAATCATGAATCTCAAGAGAAATAATGGAAAAAATAGGAAAGATTGTGATGGTATCTATCTTTACCATATCTCAGACTGTACTTACAAAGCTGTAATCATTAAATTTGGTATTGGTTAAAAAACAGAGAAGCTAATCAGTGGATCAGATTAGGTACACAATATAACAGAAAAAAATCAACACAAATAGAAAATTCAATAAACATTAAAACCCCAGCAACGTGGATAAGAATTCACTATTTGACAAAAACTTCTGTGAAAACTGGACAATATTCTAGCAGAAATTAGGTTTAGACCAATACTTCATATCATATGCCAAGATAAGCTCCAAATGGATATATGACCTAGTTATAAAAGGTCACATCACAAACAAATTGGAGGAATAAGGAAGAAATTACCTTTCAGACCTATAGAGAGGGAAAGGGCTCATGACTAAGTGCTACATATAGGGGATCAAACAAAATAAAAGGTTCACATCACCAGGGATCATGTGATCAATAAGAAGGTAGACTAGACATTTTTTTTTTTGGTCCCCGTGATTTCTCAAACCTCTCCAAAATATAAATTAAGCACCAAAGATAAAGCAGCTTCAGCTGTCTTCAAGATCTAGGACACCTAGCATCCAAAAAGCTAAAAAAAAATTTCCCAAACTCAGGAATTGACACTTTCTGACTCTGTGCTTTCTCAGTATTGCTCCCCCACATCCCAAATCTGTATTAGCGGAACCAAGGACAGAACACAGGTTTACTTCAAAACTCTTCCCTACCCCCATCCTGGCCTCCTTCTCTCCAGTAGCATGGAGATACTGGATTCAGGTTGCACAAGTTTGCTCAGGCCTCAACTGTCAGTGTGGTCACAGCCCTTCAGGAGCAAAAGGCTGCCAGAGACTGAAATCTGAAAGCACCAGTGTTGCCTGCAAAGCTCTGAACTAGCAGTACCAGAGAAGACAGCTTCTGCTAGTGCCAAGGAAATCAGGCTCTAAACTGCTGGTGCCAGGCCAGAGAACTGAGGAACAGAGGGAGTGGGATAAACCACCAGAACAATATACCATGTGGGAGATGAGGGGGCTGTGTAACTCTCCACCAACACTGAAGGAAAGAGTGCAGATCCCAGCTGGTGCCAGATCTGACCACTCAAAATCAGTTAGGACAGAAAGTCAGTTAGGATGGTGAACTTTGAAGTGCCCAATGGGGCTTGAAGAGATTGAGACACTTGAGATTCAGTCTCCAAAAGAAACCAGAAGGTAAAGAGTCAGGGAATGAATAATAAGAAAAATAAAGGAGAAAAAAGACTGAAAATACCAAAGATCCTGGATTACAAATAGATAAATCAATAAGATAAACAGTAACAACAGAAGGAAATAATGTTCTCTAGATCTAGTAAATTACTTTAGATATCTATGAATAAATACTGCAAAAGAAGGAAAATGATCCAACACTTGAGACAGAAGGTCTTGTAGAGTTTGAGAATAAAGAACTACAACATGCTGTTCTTGAGTTATTTAAAAGAGAAATGAGAATTATGAGAGCAGAATTTATGTCCTGAGAAATAAAAATAATGAACAGTATAGAGAAACTTAAATGTGAAATGGCAAGCTTCAACAAAGAAACAATAGAGAGAACAATATATCAGGCATACAAAATATGCCAAAGTGAAGGAAAACCTAGAAGAAGAAAAGAAAAGAAAAACACAAATAGAAAATATGTTCACTATGCAAGCACAACATGATCTCAAAGACAGAATGTATACAGACAACCTAAGGATCTTCCAGAAAAACACAACAGAACCAAAAATCTTAACACCAGAAGGAAGGAAATGATAAAAGAGAACTGCCTAAGAACTTCTGAACATAGAAAACGACATCTCAATGAAATAATTCACAGATCTCCTCTAGGAAAAAACCAATGGCTGTAAATTCTAAGATATACAGTGGTTAAACTGAACAATTCAATTCAGAAACAAGCTTTGTAAGCCAAGAAAGATCTTCAAATAAATAGACTACTCCTGCACCCACTAGATAAAGGAGGAGAGCATGTAACAGTGTATTCCAAAGAGCAGTGGAACTCAGGATGCAGCCCAGCGTGACCTATCCTGCAAATAAAGAACAAAAGATATACTTTCATTAATAAGGAAGAGTTTGAAAACCAGGAAAATTCTGAAGGACATAAAATGAAAGGTACTATCTCCAGGGAAAGAACTGGTGGAGCCTGAATGCAGAACTGAAGAAAGTTTTTCTTTACTGTCTTTTCCTCTGTTTTTTCGTCTCTTTTCTTTCACACAGTATGACTTACATGGGAATTTTTTTTACATGACTACATATGTATAACCCATGTCAAATTGCTTATCTTCTCAATGGGGAGGGAAGGGAGTGAGGGAAGGGTGAGAATTTGAACCTCAAAATTTGAAAAAAGAACGTTAAAATTGTTTTTACATATGATCAAGAAAAAATAAAATGTTAAATTAAAAAACTGTTTCCTTAAAATATCTGTTCAATTGTATAAAAATCAACAAATACTTATGGGAGGAGGGGAACATGTTAATGACCTCCCAACACAGAGGTAATGAACTTAGAGTACTGAATGAGGTATACTTATTAACTGTTCCTTTTCTCTCCTGCTTTTATCTGGTTACATATTTCTTCCCTCTCTTTTTCTCTCAGTCAAGTAGATTGCCCTTTGTCTCCTCCCCTTCAGCAACTTGTTCATTCGTTTTTTAAAAAAATTTTTTTGTGGGGGGGTGCTTTCCAAAAAGGATTTTTCTCACTCTCCTGTTATTCATCTAAACTTTCTGTTTATGTTAGGCTCTCATTTTTTCTGATCCATGGCCCTTGTATTATCTCTCTTTTCTGCAATCCAAGATTTCAAGATATCTCAAACCAAGTTCAAAGTCAGAGAGTCAGGGAGTCAGAATTGTTGAAGAATGAACCCAGTACTCTGTATTTTCTCTTCAGCCAAATGGGGGAAAGCATTCTACTTTTTAAAAAATCTTTGAGGAAACAACAATGAAATAAAAGTAGTAAAAGGTTGACAAGATTAATGAAGGTACACAAAGTGGAGTGACTGAGGATACACAGCTGGGTGGGGTTTCTTGGAACATTCTGAGAAAAGGTTCCAAGTCAAGTAATGTTTCTCCAAGGAAAGTACTTCATAATCTTCCATGATATTAGTATCTAGCCCATCGATAGCCAAACTTTGCAGTAATGTCAAGCCTAGCAAAGTAATACAAGCCTAGCCTCCTGATTTCATATTTGTAACTTCCACCTCTTGGTTTAGGTTTGACCCTTTGGGAACCACTGCTTATTCCATGTAACCTCCCTCCCCCACCAAATAGTGAAGAAAACTATCAGATACTCCATAAATCTTGCCCTCTTCAGGTTAAATATTCCTGTTTCCTTCAGCTGATCCACATATGGCATGAACTTGAGGTCCCTCATTATTCTACCTGCCCTCCTCGAATCCTCCAGTTTATCAATTTTCTCAGAAACGTGAGAGGGCAATGAGGAATAATGGTAGCTCCTACTGGGGTCTGTAACCTTAAGGGGAGAGAAAAATTAGTTGGGGGCAGCACAATGATGACCACCACCAAATATTAAATAATGCTTGAATCCAAGAATTAAGAAAACACAGGAGTGGGTGAATGGAAGACCCTATTGGGAACAAGTTAAAAGCAGCGATAGTAGCTGTTAGTGCCAAAGGCTCCATCCAACCCTTCAAGTTCTGGAGACATGCATCTCAACGGAGTTTGCTTCCCAAACTATTTGGAGAATAGGAGAGGTTATAAATATATGTGAGATTTCTCTGTTGTTTTCTTCAATCCCAATGAAATGCTTTAGTTGATTCAATGCTACCTTTTGCCAGCATCCCATTGGTATGGTGGGCAACTAAATACCTAGATCCAAGTGATTTCTGCAGCTCTCTGTCAGATCCTCTCTCCAGCAAGAATCCCCCAATAAAGAGCTTAAATCTTGCACTTGACCTTGGGGTTCCTTTCTTTCCCCTACTGCCTTCCCCATCTGCTCAACCAGGCTCTGTCAGGGTCATGAAGGCCAATGCCAGCCCCAGCAGACCCTGGCATTCCCTGTCCCAGATGCCTGTGGACATACTAGTAGATGTTCCAGGGACTGGTAACCATTTTAACCTTGGACAAATGGACAGACAGCTGCCTCATAAGCAGATGAACAGACTGGTAAATGTACCATGGTTAATTGTCCCGAGGAAGGACAGGCTGGTTTTTGTACCAGATACAGAAGTGGTCAAGTGTCTAGACTAACTCATGCCAGAGGGGTTGTGTAGCCTAAAGGGAATGCCCAATGCAAAGGACTCAGTGTGGTCCAGGGGAAAGACATGGGCTCACAATTTGATTCTGCTCCTTAAGGCCTATATTGAGTAATAATAACAGTAACTCTGCTTCTATACCAATAGCAGTCTTTTTTTTTTCTATAGAACTATAGAGTTTGCAAAGAGCTTTCCCCTCAACAATCCCATGAAGTAGGTAGTATAGGTATTTTTATTTCCTTACAGATTAAGAAACTGAGGTTCCAATTCAATACTACATGGCCTCTTTGGTCTCAGAGATGGCTTTCCTATCTATAAAATGAGGAAATTTTAACGGATCAGTGGTCTCCAAAACGTGGGTGTGTATCCTAAGATGATCTACTGGGGCATGGGAAGAAAATATTAAACTATTTCTCTAATTATCTAAGAAATAAGAAACTAGTCTTTACTAGTATATTATTGCTTAGTCATGATGTCCTTACTTAGCCTGTGCCAGTTCCCAGGACGCTTGTGTGCTACGTGAGGTATGCTGAAAAGAGTTGGAGTTCCATGACAAGGGAAGGCTGAGGGCAACACTCGATTCATTCATTTCCCTTTCAGTGTACTGCAATATGTCGTAGTTTATATTTGGCCAGTTTATTAAGTGGGTGTATTAACAGATCACATTACTATATGCTGAAAAGAGTTGGAGTTCCATGACAAGGGAAGGCTGAGGGCAACACTCGATTCATTCATTTCCCTTTCAGTGTACTGCAATATGTTGTAGTTTATATTTGGCCAGTTTATTAAGTGGGTGTATTAACAGATCACATTACTTAGTTTTGACTAAATGAAACTTCACCAGACAAGTATCTTGGGTTTCCTAAGAAACTGCACAGTGAAGCTAATACTAATAGAAGTGCATAAGGGCAGGGCCAACACTTCTAGTCTAAATTCTCTATTTGTCATATTATGGATTTAAAAACAGTGCCAATTTCTTTAGATCTAATACACAAAAACAAAATTATCAAGATTATTTGAAAAATGGATTTACATCTACTATCATTAACATGAACCATTGCCCTCAGTATATATCATACCCTGAGATATTAGCTAATAACATGAAGCCATTTTCATTAGCAAGATGTTTTTTTTAATATAAATTTATTTATTTAACTTTTTACATTCATTTTCACAAAATTTTGGGTTCCAAATTTTCTCCCCATTTCTCCCCTCCCCCCACCCCAATACACTGAGCATTCTAATTTTCCCTATCTCCAATCTGCCCTCTCTTCTATCATCCCTCCCTTCTCTTGTCCCCATCTTCTCTTTTGTCCTGTAGGGCCAGATGACTTTCTATTCCCCATTAACTGTATTTCTTATTTCCTAGTAGCAAGAACAATACTCAACAGTTGTTCCTAAAACTTTGAGTTCCAAATTCTCCCCATCCCTCCCTCCCCACCCGAGAAACCAAGAAATCACCAAACAAAACCAAAAGAATGAAAAAATGGAAGAGAATGGGAAATATCTCATGGGAAAAACAACTGACCTGGAAAATAGATCCAGGAGAGACAATTTGAAAATTATGGGACTACCTGAAAGCCATGACCAAAAAAAGAGTCTAGATATCATCTTCCATGAAATTATCGAGGAAAACTGCCCTGACATTCTACAACCAGAGGGCAAAATAAGTATTGAAAGAATCCATTGATCACCACCTGAAAGAGATCCAAAAAGAAAAACTCCTAGGAACATTGTGGTCAAATTCCAGAACTCCCAGGTCAAGGAGAAAATCTTACAAGCAGCTAGAAAGAAACAATTCCAGTATTGTGGAAATACAATCAGGATAACTCAAGATCTAGCAGCTTCTACATTAAGGGATCGAAGGGCGTGGAATAGGATATTCCAGAAGTCAAAGGAACTAGGACTCAAACCAAGAATCACCTACCCAGCTAAACTGAGTATAATACTTCAGGGGAAAATATGGTCTTTCAATGAAACAGAGGACTTTCAATCATTCTTGATGAAAAGACCAGAGCTGAAAAGAAAATTTGACTTCCAAACACAAGAATGAGAAGAAGCATGAAAAAGTAAACAGCAAAGAGAAGTCTTAAGGGACTTACCAGAAGTGAACTGTTTACATTCCTACATGGAAAGACAATATTTGTAACTCTTAAAACTTTTCAGTATCTGGGTAGGTGGTGGGACCACACACACACATGTACACGCATGCATGCACACACACATACACACATGCACACACATACAGAGACAGAGAGCACAGAGTGAATTGAATAGGATGGGACCATATCTTAAAAGAAATTAAGGTAAATGGTGAGAGAGAAATGTAGTGGGAGGAAAGAGGGTGAAATGGAATGAGGTAATTATATGTCATTTAAGAGGCAAGTAGGAGACTTTTTAGTGGAGGGATAAAGAGGAGAGCTGAGGAAAAAAAAACCAAACAAGAAGTTTACCCTCATCACATTTGACTAGGGGAAGGAATGAAATGCACACTCATTTTGGTATGAAAACCTATCTTACAGTACAGGAAAGTGGGGGAGAAGGAGATAAGCAAGGGGGGGGGGATGATGGAAGGGAGGGCAAAGGGAGGAGGGAGCAATTTGAAGTCAACACTCAGTGAGGGACAGGATCAAAAGACAGAAGAGAAACAATGAGGGGCAGGTTAGGAGGGATGGTAATTCAGTTAGTCTTACACAACACGACTATCAGGGAGGTCATTGGCAAAACTACACAGATATGGCCTATATTGAATTGCCTGCCTTCCCAAAGGGAATGGGTGGGGAGGGAGGGATGGGGAGAATTTGGAACTCAAAGTTTTAGGAACAACTGTTTAGTATTGTTGTTGCTACTAGGAAAGAAGACATACAGTTAATGAGGAATAGAAAGTCATCTGGCCCTACAGGAGAAAAGAGAAGAAGGGGATAAGAGAAGGGAGGGATGACAGAAGAGAGGGCAGATTGGAGACAGGGAAAATTAGATTGCTAGGTGTATTGGGGTGGGGGAGGGGGAAAAAAGGGGAGAAAATCTGGAACCCAAAATTTTATGAAAATGAATGTAAAAAGTTAAATAAAGAAATAAAATGTTGCAAATAAAAAAAATTAAAAAAAAAAAGAAATGAAAGGAGGAAGGAACATCTCTTCCCCAAGAAAGTAGCTCTCTATGGTCTTATTTTTCTTCCTTTTTCTGGGCATTTTCCCAGCCAGTTACTTGACTTCTGAGATTCCTCTGCACCCCCTCCTAGATCCGCCCTGCTAGTGCTTGGGGTCTGAGATTCAAATGCTGCTCTCCATCCTCAGGGCTTTGCACAGAGGGCAGGACTGCTATTCAATGTGAGCTTAAGTTCTGGTGCTCAGGTGGGGGCAGGGCTGCCTCCCAGGCTCAGTTCCCTCAGGGGCTTTATGCGGAGACCTTCAGTAATGGCCCTGAGCTCCTGTCTGCTGTGGGAGTCCCGGGCCACTGCTGCCTCTGCCGCTGTCTCCCAAGGGGGCCCAAGTCACGGAGACACCCCGCTCCCTTCTCGGCCAGCCCAGAAGTCTCTCTCACTGACCTGTAGCGCCTGTGGGTGGAGGGACCTTCGCTGCTGCCGGAGATTCCATCCCTGAGGCCTGTGTGGATCTGCTCCTCTGGGGCTGCGCGGCCAGGGCAGCGCAGGTGTGGGCTCCGCTTCTGGAACGCAACGGACCCCTGGGGACGGCTTTCCAGGGCTCTCTGGAACGGAAATCTCTTCCTGTGTTTCTGCGAGGATTGCTCTGCTCCACAATTTGTGGGGAGTTCTTTTTACAGGAAATTTCTGGGCTGTGGATTCAGAGCTAGCATACGTAAGTCTTTCTACTCCGCCATCTTGGCTCCTCAAGATGTTTTGAAACTAAGTTTTGTTGCTAACAATAACATAAGCATGTTATTTACAAAAACTCTCATATCTATACATTAAAAGCCTAAAGGAATTTTGTAAGCTATTTCAGAATCTTTTAGATAAAGAATCTGTGAGTTTTGAGCTCCTTTCTTAAAAATATAAAAATACAAAACCTTCTTCTGGCCAGTTTGAAAGAATAATGGACACAAGGGAAAACGGGGATTTACTAAGTTTTACCAAAAACCTTTGCATAACTGAACTGGACTGAAAAATGAGTAGGCATAGCCTGCAATGCATTTCTTCCAACTGGATCTATGTATTTCTTTTCCCCAAATATGACAGCTATTAAAATCAAGAATCAAAATAGGTCAAACTTAACTAGGCCTTCAAATGATATGTGTTAAAGCAAGATTTTTAAAAATGATGAAGTATATTGTTCTAGTGTTCTCATTTAAAAATATTAGTATTTAGTGAAAACAAATTTTTTTTGGGTTAATCATTTTCAAATATTTTATCTCATTTGGTTTCTATTTTTGTGCACATGTTATACAAATATTAGTACAGTACTATGTATGTATCAATTCTAAGTAAATATACATTTATTAGCAGCAGATAGTCAAAAAATGTTTTACTGATAGGAATGTGTCATTGAAAAAACTGGAATACCAGGGAGCAGATGATCTCTCTAGTTCCTTCCAACTTTATATAAATCTTTTGAGTTAGACAGCCTCAGGACATGGACCCAATTAATTTGAGTATTTGCTTTGGCTCTGGAATGGGGATGGGAGAAAAGATAATCTCAAGATTTCCAGTGGGTTAGTGGAACAAGGAAAAAGAGCAATTTCTAAGAGGTTAGATTGTCCAAGGATAATTCTGCTTCCCAGAGTAGGGTAATTTGGGTTCTACAAAGTACCCTTAAGTAAGGCTCACAGGCTATCTATGATCTCCCACTGGGACCAAATTTTATTAACTCTCCTCGTTCTCTACTCCTCAGCCTGCCTGCAAGGTAGGAGCATGGTGTAGGGGTAAAAAAGCTTGACTTAGAAACAGAAAATTTAAGGGACTAAGCCTTGGTTGCATCACTTAATAAAAGCTACATGACCCTGAACAACTTGCCCTACTCTGAGTTCTAATTTCTTTGTGAAATAAAGCTAGTGATACTGGCACAGTCTGTGTCTCATGGGGTTGGGAGAAAAGTGCTTTTGAGTCGACTAGGAAGCACCAGAGAAATGTTCCCTTTTATCTTCAGGTCGACCACGTGACCCAGACACACCAATCCCAGCTTACTCCTCCCACACCAAGGTCCCTTAGTACTCCTACCCCAACGGTGTATGATGTTCCTGCAAGGGGTATATTGGGAGGCCCCAAACAGGCAAACTACAACCACCACAGTATACCAGGGATGTCAAACTCATACAGAAGCTACATAAGGACCTCTGTAGGCCACAGAGTGACTTAGTTTTAAATCTAATATTATCTGTTTTATTATATCTTGTTGATATTTCCCAATTACATTTCCATACTTGGTTTGGGCTGCACTTGGGTGTGCTGTGGACCACATAAGACACCTATTTTTGACATCTCTGATTTAAGATCAATGGGTTTCTCAGGCCCAACCCACAGAACTCTGTGGGCTGGGAAAGCCCAAGAGAGCACGATGGAGCAGAGAAAGGAAACCCGGAATAGTTATTGAGGGATTAACTACCACAGGCCCCACCCTAGGTCTCTCAGGGCCCAAGCTAAGTTCCCTTTGGTGGGCACAGGAGGATTTGGGAACTGCTGCTACTGCCTTGCACTTTTGGGGGCTCCACAGTTTCCAGAGTAGTCTCTGTTGATGAGAGATATCTGCTCTCACCCTGATGTAGCTCGGAACCATCGTCCACAGTTTCTGGGGAGCTGCTAATGATACAAACCCCACCAGGAATAACAGCCACGTGTTTACAATGAACAAAAGTGTTTTATTGGAACATATACACACAGGGAAGAAAAGAGGTATCTGCATCATCAAATATGGAATGTTTAAGAAATAGGTAAAATAAATAAAGACTCCAAGGTTTGTGATCTCCAGAGGCCCCTCCCCTACACTCCCGGGGGCTCCTCCCCAACCCAGAGCAGCCAACACTCTGGAATACAAAGAGTCGCAACAGTGCTCTCTGCAAACAGATATGCGTTCAAATGGTTTATTCCCCACTCTCATCACTTATTTCTGTAATAATATCTATTAAGCTTTGAAGTCCAAAAATGTAGCCTGTGTCCTGGCCTTCATGTACAATGCTGTCCTCTCCGTAGTGCCTGCAGGTAGTATGGGCAAAGTCAATCATGCGGATATCCACCGTGCTGGTGGCTGGTTTGTAGGCATAGGCTCCGGCTGATTCATCTGATGATTCCTCAGACAGATCCTCCAGGTCCTCGGGGTCCGAGTCCACAGCCACCTCTGGCAGCTCCTTGCCATCGTAGATGATAAGCAGTGAGCTGGAGTAGAATCGGTAGGACTCCTGGGTTTCTAACACTGATTTCAGCTCCGTCAGTTTCTTTACGATAGGTTCAAAGAGTTCTCGGCGTAGGTACCTGCCATTATGAAAAAACTGGTAGAGGGCTTCCTTGAATCCCTGGACAGAGAGCTTTCTCCCATGGTATTTGTTCATGAACATGAGCTGGCCGCTCCCTGTCTGGTAGACCTGGAGAGAAGAAAAAATGTCAGCCCCCCCAGATTAAAGAAAGATCATATGCAAGGCAGAACAGGTTGTCCTGAGACATGTTGCTCCTCCCTGAGTTTAGAACCTTAATCACCTGAAGGCTTTTTCTGCCCTTATCCATTGGCAGAGAGAGCCAGAACTTAAATCAGAACAGTAGATTTGGGCAAAGACCTGTGGGCTTGTTACACAAACTGGTCAATGACCACAAAACCACTCCTCTGGAGGCAGAGAGCAAGGAGGCAGTGGGAAGGGTGACAGCTAATCTACCTACATGTGATCCAAAAGAAAGGCTCTGCACAAAGGAATTATAACTTGTATTTTAAGAACAAAATTTCTTCTTTCCTTTGGTGCTATCACCTAAGACAATGCATTTCACATACGGGCAATATAACACAACAAACGTTAAACACCTGCTTTGTGAAGAGCATTGTTAGGTACCAAGGGAAATGTAATGTTTCCATAACATACCAAATCCTTTCCTCACAGAGCTTACAGTTTACTGAGGGGATGACACTACAAAGACAATAATAACAGGCATTAACAGAGAAGTTTAAAGTTGTGTTGGGCAATGAGGAGGAAATGTCATCACTGACAGAGAGGATCAGGAAAGACTTCCTGAAGGCGGCACGTAAATGGCAAGGGAAGAAACGTAACAGCAGAAGGAGGAAAGGAAAATATTCCAGGCACAAGGAAAATCATGAACCAAGGTAGGGAGGCAGCAGAAAAGTTAAGGACAAGACTAGGGACAGAGAGTACTCTAGTTTCAGTGGAATCCAGAATATGGAGATTGTAGGAATACCAGGTGTAGGAATACTGTGGAAGGCCTTGAATGCTAAGCATCAAAGTCGACCTCAGTTTAAGAAACATGCAGTCCTCTAATTCTCAATCTGAATGAACCAACTAGTCTCAGCTTTCCTGAATCAAGGGTCCCTTCTCCGGCCATGTCCTTCACAGGGTCAACTGGGTTAAGCAAGCACCTTACCTGTTCACACAAGTAATGGGCAGAACGAGGGACAGACTTCAACACTACTGACAGGGAATCACACATATCAGAAGACTATCTCTTGGCCCCCACAGGTTTCTCTGTGTATCCCTCTAACCATATCCCTGTCATTTGTCATAGTTCTATGTCCATATCTTACCTCTATCTCCTCCTTCCTACCATGAATTCCTTCAGAACAAAGGCTCTATTTTACTGATCTGAGCCCCCCTGCAGCACTGAGCTCAGGAGGCTGCACAGTCACTCCACAAATATTTACTACATTACTGATAAGGAATGAAAACAGCCATAGAAAGACTGTTGTGGAGATAAGATCTGGGTTTGAATCCTGTTTGTAACATGGACTGTGAGCGAGCCTTAGTTTTCATCACCTCTAAAACAATCCTAACAATTGCACTCTCTTCCCAAAGCTCTTGTGAGTTAATGCTTTATAAGCTGCCAATAATTCACAGGTGCTTAAAAGGAGTCAAAAGAGGCATGCGAAGCAATACCAACTTCTCCCAAGTAATGTGGCAGCCTAGGGGCAAAGCCATGGCCTTTATGGGGCAACACGGTGCC
Source organism: Bettongia penicillata ogilbyi (assembly GCA_023548195.1). Classification (NCBI taxonomy): domain Eukaryota; kingdom Metazoa; phylum Chordata; class Mammalia; order Diprotodontia; family Potoroidae; genus Bettongia; species Bettongia penicillata. Next base: position 7,513,077 of record JAJHZJ010000120.1, on the reverse strand, counting down.
AAGATCTGTAGTCAAAAAATCTTGGTTGGAATTCTGGTTCTGCCACTTTCTACCTGTATAACTTTGGGTTAATTACTTTCTCTCTCTGAGCCTCAGAGGTCTCTCACCTGAAATATGGATGGCAGAAATAAATGGTCACTCAAACAGTCCAGATCTAAAATCTTATGAGCCTGTGTACCCTGGGCTCTCACAAGATCTGTTAACCTTCACATTTGGGATGCCCTCTCTCTGCTGTACCTTCCTATTAATTCAAATGCTGCCTCCTCCAGGAGAGCTCACCCCTTTGGCCTCACATAATACTATGTTCTTCTTGAATGAACTTATCATCTATTGATGTATTATAGTCATGTTTTATTCCCCTACTAGATTATGAAATAGTCTCTGATGGCAGGAATTACATAATCTCTAAACTTTCTGTTTCTAACAGAATCCAACACAGGTTTCTCCACACATGAGGAGACAGTTTAATACATGATGCTTAATGAAGGAATGAGCAGTGCTCCTCCTTCTTTATAGAGACCATCTCTCTACTGAAATAATGAATGATTCTGCTAACTCCACTCAAGGTACACCTCCCCTTTTACTGATCAATTTCTTTTTTGTCTCTGGGCAGGGCAGGAACAACCCAAGCAGGAAGATCACTCTTTGGCAGATAGAAGTACTGTCTAATGTGGGGATAGAGAAGAAAACAGCAGCTCAATTCTTCAGAACAGGTCCTCCCTGGTCCCTGTTAAGAGGCCATTTTTCAGCACTGACCTCACATCAGCTTACTTGTCATCAGTGTGCCAATAGCTGAAGGGGCTCTACCCCTAGCTATGGAACACGAAAAATAGGAAGCATTTCTATAAATAGGAAACTCACAGAGGCCTCCTTTCTCAGTGTGGTAAAAAGATCACTGAACTTAAAGTTAGGACACATTAGAGTACAAATCTTAGCTCTGAAATTCACTAGTTATGTGATGCTGGCAAATTATGTCTCTGAGCCTCAGTTTATTTGTAAAATGGAACGATAACATCAGTACTACGTATACTTCAAAGGGCTATTAGGAGGAAAGTGCTTTTATAAACCTTAAGGGCATTATAGAAATGAAAATTAATTACTGTTGTTAGTATTATGGCTTCCAGACAATGTAATGTTGCAGTACAGCTTAGCCTTGCTCACCTCTTCCAAAGCTCAAAACTAATCACCTCACTGGTAAAAGATGCTAGGACAGGAACAGTCAGAGGGGGCACCGTTCAAAGTAGTGGCCACAGTCTCACAGGATTTAAGCTGGAGCTTTAAGAGATTACTATAATCTAACCTCTGCATTTTACAGATGAGAAACTGAGGGCCAGAGAAGAAAAGTGATTTGCCCAAAGTCCCAGGTACCACACAGCAGAGCTGGGAATCAGATCTCAGCCCTCTGACATCAAATACAGTGCTCTTTATCATCCTGATACCTCTTGTCTTTCTTGAGGCAGAGATGCTCATCAGAATATCAAGAAGCTCACCTGCATCCCACATACACGGACCCCAATGATTGCAGATGTGCTCTGCTGGCATTTTCGGATCTGGTTAGCTTTCTTTTCCTCTGATGCATCATCTCCATGTTGCCGGGTTCCCATCTTCAGGTCCAGGACACAGGGTACTTGGTAGCGAGAGGTTAAATTTTCCAGTAAGATAAATTCTGGATAGTTAAGGGAAAATCTCAAGAAATAAACACTTAGAATATCAAGGTGCTCCAAAAATGCTTGGCAACTGATTCTGAAATGCACATTAGATCCCACCAAGTTCCCTTAGGGGTCAGGGTTCTAGGAACTAAACACATCCTATAAAATGAAAGAACAGCAATAGAAGGTCTTATCCCCAAAGTTGATCTACTGTTCTAACAGGCAACTTCTCAAAAGGGCTGGCATTAGTAGTTAAGCATCTAGATCCCTATGTATCTCCCAAACTTGGCCCAGAAAGAGAATATTCAGCATTATTTCACCAACTGTGTGACAGAATCATTTCACAGTTATCATATTTTAGTGTAAACATATATTTCTGTATATAACCCTATGTGTCATTTGTAACCCTATGTTAAACTGTAAGTTCCATCAATTCATATTCAAGACAATTTGATAAATTCTAGAGATAGAAAAGTTACTCTCCTCAAAGGAGATTACACTTTCCCTCAACACTTCAAAAAGTGTTTTCTACATAGTAAGACATTAAAGACAAAACAGTTAGCATGGTGTAGAAGACAGAGCACCAGTCTTGGAGTCAAGAAGACATTGGCTCAAGCATCTCCTCTGACATACGCTATATAGGTGATGCTGGGCTAGTCACTGAACTGCTCAGGTGGTTAGAAATTTCTAATATCTGGTTTACAGAGTTGTTGCAAATTGGCAATTGTCAGATGGAAATTCCTTGATGGGAGTTCTCTACACCAATACATCAGATCTGGTAAAAATAAAATCAGAAAAAATTTAATTCAACCAGAATTTGCTAAGCATTTGCTACGTGCAAGGCACTGGGGAGACAGTCCCTAATCTCAAAGAAATATGATATCTTACTGGCACAATGTACCACATACACAGATAAGTAAATACAAAATACAACTCAATTTTCTTCCAGAGGCAGCACAGACAAATGGAAGGAAGGTGATGCACTGTCCTGCATGGACAATAGCAAAAAGTCCAATTTGGTTAAAACAAAGAATACATGAGGGCAAGTAAAATGAACTGAATCTAGAAAGCTAGGCTGGAGGCAGACGGTGAAGAACTTTAAATGACAGAGGGGTTTGCAACACGGAGCCAGTGAAGTTTTAGTATTATGCATGAGTGTTCCAGCTGCAGAATGGAAGAAATTTCGAAGGTCAACAGATGTAGTTTTCTGCCTTCAGGTAGTTAGGACACTATGATTCACTGTGAAACTAATTGTCCGATGGAGAGAAGAAAGAGTTGTTGTGAATGAGACAACATATTCATAGTGGAAACAGAAAGAAATATGGTTCACTTTATGGGCATTCAGACTAAGATATAATCTCATTTCAGATCAAAAGCTTGTATCACTGACTTCTTTTCCCAAAAAAGTACAATGCCCTATAATAAATAAAGTTTACTGACCCAGAATACCAGGTGAATAAATGGTCTGGCCTGCTGGGAGCGAAATGAGAGTCCAAAATCCACTTATGAAGCTTTCAGCCTCAATAGGTTTATATATAGGTCTGGATTCAAAAGTCACTTTTTCTCTGTGAGCCTCATTTCCCTTATATTTGAAATAAGGGGCTTGGGAGGCAAGCTGGTATGTGCAGAAGTGTCAAACATGCAGCTGGCCGACCTGCATGTGACCCACAATACTCCCAAGTGCAGCCTGAACCCAATTAAAATATAATTGGGAAATAGTTAAAATTTAAAAAACACAATAAAACAGATAATGTTAATGTGATTTTCTGAGTCAACATGTACCCACAAGAATTCTGATGCGTATGGTTTGGTGGTGCCATTTTCCATTCGAATTTGACACCACTATGGAGAGATTCCCACACCAGTCAGGAATAACAGGGTCCGACACTTTCTAAGCCATATAACCACTGGCAAGTCACCTAATCCCCTTCAGTTCATTTCCTCATTCTGCAAAATGGGGACAATATCTGGAGTACATGCCTCACAGAGCTGTTGTAAGGCTCAAGAGATAGTGGATGTAAAGAATGCTAAAAAACCAACCACATGACAAACAAAACCCTGTAGTATTGAATAAGGTCGGGGGGTTCTTAACCTTTTGTGTGTCATGGAATCTTTGGAAGTCTGGGGAAGCCTGTGGACCCATTCTTAGAGTAATGTAGGATCACAAAGGAAGCCAATTATGTTGCAATACAATTATCAACATATTTTTAAAAAAACATCACAAACCCCAGGTTAGCTTTCTTTTCCTCTGATGCCTCACCTCCGTGTTCAGGATCTCTACAGTACAAAAATATTTCTAGTGATGATAAATAATCAGAAATATGGGAGTTCCCATCAAATGGGAAGTGGATGAACAAGTTGTGGTAAGTAAAAGTAACAGAATACTAAATGACAAAGGGGGTGATTATCAGAGAAACCTGAGATGACTTATATGAACAGATGTGAAGTGACCAGAACCAGGAAAACAATTTATACTATAACAATTTGTTTGTAAAGATAAACGACTTTAAAAGACTTAGCAAATCTGATCAACAAAACGACCAACCACAATTCCAGGACCTCAAGCATGATGCTATCCTGCCTCCAGATAGACAGAAGATGGATTCCGAATAAAGACCAAAGCGGATTTTTTTTTTACATAGTCAATGTCAGAATTTGCTTTGTTGGACTCTACATATTGGCAATGGGTTTGTTTTTTTTTGCTTTCTCAATGAATGATGGAGAGGGAGATGAGAAAGAATTAGAAATTGAAAATAAAATAGAATTTTTAAAAAGAATCCTTCTAACTAGATGATCGTTAGATGGCCTTCATCCAAAAATCCTACACTATATCCGTAATGTTTCTGATCTCATGGGACAATAATAAAATAATATAACAAATATTAAGCACTTTGCAAACCTTAAATCATCGCACAAGTGCAAGCTGTTGTTGCTACTGTTATTAGGGGTTCCTACCTACAAGTCACTAGTCCTTGCCTTAAAAACTGGAAATAGCAGGAGTTTTTGTTTTTGGGGGGAGGGTTGTTTTAAAAATAACCAATTTTTATTTACAGCGGCTGAAAGCCTGAATTCAAACCAACCAATGCTCTTCTGTTAGTATGTGATAAGTTATTATTACTTGGTAAAAAAAATATCTAACAATGGACAACTGTAATAGGTTCTCACAATCACACCTGAGCCATCTGAGGAGTCCCAAGACTGACCACCTTTTGAATAATGCCTGAACAGAACACCTACAGCTCTGCTATCTCTGGCAAAGGATACTGTGTTGGTTCCGATGTTTGGCATTTTCCTTCATGCGCTGTAGCTGCTGCTGGTGACATTTCATACTCCAAGGGTTATGGTGTTTCATCTGTGAGCTCACATTCCCCTTTTTTTCTAAACTGTAGTATAAGACTTCTGAGCTTTTTAACCACTCAAATTCTTCTTCTAACTTATGACTAGAAAACAGACAATCAAAGCATTAAGGCATTCCACTAAAGACAGAATGTTCAATTAAAACAAAAATACATGGCACCATTTTTAAGGCAAAGAAACAACTGGAGGACAAGAATGGTTTCTGCTCGTGGTATGTACAGTCAGGTACCACTGTAATCATCTCTGGATCTGGAACCAGAAAATCTGAATCTGAATACCAGTTGTATGTGGTCTTTCAGTAAAGTAGAGGGCTGTGCTACATATGTAAATCTCTTCCTCCTAAGGATACTGGTAGAGGTTACAAACTTAGGAGCCCATCTGGCTCCCTGAATCCTTCCTGACTTCACAGGCTGAGCCCAACAGGAGCCCTGCAGTCCCCTGAAGCCTTGGCTCTGCCTCCATTTTCTCATCTATACAATGAGAGGACGGGACACGAGCAAAGGTTCTTAACCTTTTTTGTGTCAAAAAGTGCCTCTGGCAGTCTGGTGAAGCCTAGGAATCTCTTCTTAAAAATGCACAGAATACCTAGGATTACACAGGAAACCAATTATATGGAAATAAAGACGTAATTTTTTTCCCTTTCAAGTTTAGGGACCTCCTAAAATCTATCCACGGACTTCAGGTTAAGGATATCTGGCCTAGATGATCACTGAGGTACTTTCCATTTTTAAAATGATCATCTAAGTAGTCTCATTGTCCACATCTCACAAAATTTTCCAGCAGAAAGTAACTTTATCATGTTTTATTGCCCAGCAAATCCAAGACGAAAATTCCCTAGAATTAAATTCCCTCCATTCAACGTTTCCCCATAAGGAAGAACCAAGTAAAACTGTTCCTGTGGTACTGCTCCAAATGACGGTGTTCTGGGGCAAAGAGATTAAATGAGAACTAGAGTTTCAAGGTTGCTCATGTTGCATTATTATAGATAGCCACATTCCTTGTACAACTGGTATCTACCAAAATACTGTTCCGCTAAAAATATAGAATTCTAAGTTTCAATCACTTGCTGATAAACAGTAGTGACATAATTTGTCCTTCTAAGTAGGAATGTCCTCCTCCATGACAGGGAACTGCAGAAACTAAATCAGATTCCTTAAGCAGTCCACTTGGTAACCTGTGAGTGACAGTGAAATATATAACTCAAAAAATAAACTTCAATCTGCAGGCTTAATGGCTGGATTCAGGATACCTTTTATACCAACCTTTTCATTTTTTCCTCTTTTCTGTGCTGTCGGACCCACTCCTTGGTGATCTTCTCGGTTTCTAGCAAATGAGTCTTTTTGTTAGCCCACCTTAAGAGCTTATTTTTAGGTTCGCAGTCTGAATTATCTATACTGTCTAAATTACCATGGTCCCCTTTTAATGGATATGCCATTAAACATAAGTTTCCATCTTCATCCTCTTCAAAGCTTACTGATACAACACCTATAAGGAGAAGGAGAAGAAAATAATTTAACACAATAGGAAAAAACACACTTTATACAACATGAGTTTAACGTTTTGGGGTTTTTTTCTTACCCTGTTCCTTAGTTTCTATGTTGCCAGAGGCCCAAAGCTCATCTGCCAACCTAACAAATATCAGAACATCTTGACAATTCATCACGGACCGAACATCGGATCAGTCTTTTCTTGCTGATGCTGAACATTATAGCACCAAATAATAACAGGAGACGTTTTTACATTATTGAAAATGTTTATTCATTTAAAGAAGAAAAAAGTGACTGGTCTAACCCTTGGCAAGACGTAAAAACGCTTTATTATTTTATTTATATCCTCTTATGGAAAAAATAAGTATCCTGTTGAGAAACACCAAAAGCTTTTAAGTTTTGCATCACAGCAAAGCCTAAAGCATTGACTAGGACACAGATATGACTGAGGATTAAAGAGCTTTGCAGGGAAGTAAAGACGTACAGGAGCAAAACGAAGGGCAGGTGGTGGAAAACAAATTACACAGTACAATAGATCCTTGTCTGCAAAGGCTGCCCTGAGAATCTCTGGGCACCCTATGTCTACGGCGAACTGGACAAGCCTTTTTGTCCAGCAATGACTGATTTTATTGAGGTTGAAGTCCCATGAAATAAAGAACAAAATGCAATACACAGCAAATTGTACTGGGATACACAGAAACGTGGTGAAAGCATTTTTTTCTCCTCTGAGTCTCTAGAGCACTGCAAGGGGAGGGGGTCATAAGTCTTTGAGCAAAGTGCTGACAAGGCTGCCCTCAGTGCCCGATGAGAAAGTTTCAGCAGTTACCGAAGAGTGAGCGTCGTTACAACTGGCTGAATGCTTTTTCTCACAGTCCTCTCTCTTTGCCCCCCATCAATGACTCAATCTGCTCAGTCCTTGCCGGGTGCTCTCAATTGGCCGGAGGGGAAAGAGTTCTCAGGGAGAGACTTCTGAGGTGGGCAGGGATTAGCTGGGGTGGGGAGTTCAGAATCCTGGCCTGACAGTCTTGCTGCCCCATAAGAAAGAACTAGAGAGGGAAAGGGCCGAGCAGGGAAGAGCCAGCTAACATGGGCCTTTGGCTTTGTCCTGGAAAAAAGCAACACAAAGGGAAGGAGGGAGTCAAGTCCCCTAACCCTTCCCCTTCACTGAAAAAGAGCCGGCGTTTACACAGTGCAGTCCAGATGTCTAGTACAGTTCTGCTTTTAGGAGCAACGTTTTCAGCATCTCCAGAAGGGTGAGGTGCTCCGCTGTCGTTCATACACAAGAGAACACAAAGTCTGAGTATGAGCACACTCCTCCTGCATTGACAAACGATGCTTTCTAAAAGGTCACGCAATACTGGGGACCATTAAAGTCTCCAAAGTGAACGCTCTCAGTGTGTCTGATTCCATGGAATGCCTCTAGATAGCAGCTTCTGGAATATCTGGGAACTGCAGCAGGCTGGAGCTATCTAGCTACACCTTGCAGAATGGGAATTTCCACTTCCACACTCCTCTGACTCAGCCTCAGCCTGATTCCTATTGATCCCTGTCTACCTAGCTCTCTCGAATTTGAGTCTCAAGGGCAAATACAGGCTGCTAGTATTTAAGAAAAAAATACTTTCAAAATCTTCCCTGTTATTCCCAACACTGTGATAAGGGATTTACTATACAGTTAAAAAGAATCCCAGAATATAAAACAGAAGGTCAGCTTCTAACACCACCAGACAGAAAACAAGCCAACCCTCCCCCAACCCTCCACAACCAAACAATGAAGCAATCTTACCCAATACTTGGAAAGGGGAGTAGGGAGAGGGAAAGTAGAAAGAACTCTGAGAGTCAAATAAAAGCATTCTATGACTGGGAACATTTCCCAGCAAATACTTACCTGGCCCCGCCTAAGGAAGATATGACTACCCAACAGAACTGCTCAGCTCTAATGCTGTTAGCAAGCCATGTCCACCCTTGCATCACCACAGCCTGTCTCTAGCAACAGCAAAATATGGGAAGAGAAACCCCCTAAAACCTCCTCCAGGCTGAGGAGGCTTTAAGGACGATAAGACAACAGCGGAATGAGGCACTAAATGGAAAGGCAGCACCTTTCACGAGCTGGACGCTTACCTTTATACTGGGGAGTAAATTTACGCATTTCTGTCGGGAGGGTTTCATAGAACTGGTGTTCCCTCTGGATGAGGGGCTTACAGATGGTTGACTCATTAAACCGGAGGACACAGGAGTGACCTCCAACCTGGTGAACAAAAGGTTCCAGCAGAACTCCCTTGGCGTAGTGGTCCACTTCCATAGCTCCGAATGCTGGGCTCATCCTTGTGGCACATCAGACAGAACAATGCGGCAGTGTGAAGTAAGGCAGATCACAGGCACACGGACCCCAATTCTGCGCCTCCAAAGCTACTGACTGCAGTCAAGAAGTTCTGTCAGAAACAAACACAGGGAAATCCAGGGCTGTGAGTAAACTGTCAGATAAGAATCCTAAGCAAAGTTCAAGCCAGGGAAGAAGTGGGCTCCACCCTTCTCTCAGGGAAGCAGAAACCGAAATGGTTCGGAGAGTCTCCAGCAGAAAGACAAACAGGAATGAGCTCATGCAAGAGAGGACAAACAGTGCCCAAGGCTCCTCCCACCAGAGCAGCAGCCAACGGGATGCTGGGGAGCTGCTCTGCTGCAGGAGCTGCTGGGCGGGCTGGGCCACTTCAGAGGCAGAGGAGAGAACAAGGCCAGGTCTAGGAGAAAACGCAGAGAAAAACATAAACCTGCTACTCCCAGTTTACTCTGGCTACCACATCTCCTGGGAGCCTCACCCTTCCCTGAACTCTGCGCAGCACTTCAGGATCCAGCCCACACTCCTTCCATGTCCCAATGGATTATCATCTTGGTCCAAATACACGTTGTACTTTTACCCCCAGATCACACTTAGACACAACCAGAAAGGTTTAACAAGACGTAAGACTGAAAGCTGGAAGGGACCTTGGAGGGACCAAATCTACAGCTTTACGCTGCATAGACAGAAACCCAATCCCAGGGTTGCACAAACTGGTGAGGAGCAGAGCCAGGAATCCATTTCAGTTTTTCTAACTCCAAATGTAATATTCCAAGAGGAAAATAAAGAGCAGCAATGAATAAATATCTTTAACCCAAACTGAAAGAAACATTGTGATTCTGTGCATCGTTTTTCAGTGCACGCGCTTTTGGGAGTCAACACTATATTGACATTCAAAAACAGTAAACTATATACCTTATCTTGAACTCTTCTTCATCAGATTTTTTGAGGTATTAATCTGGTTTTTCCAACTAAACTGTAAACTCTGAGAGGACAGAGTCTCCTCCTTATTGGGCACATAATAAACACACTACAAATACTTGATGGCTGATTATGAAAGTATTTTCACAGAGGAAAAGAACCTGAAATGTTAACAGCGCAGTGATTTATGCAGGCAAACAAAAGAACTGGGAGCCAGTTTGGAGAAAAAAAAATAGTGTAGAATCCATCTACTGTTAATGGTCAAAGCACCCCGCCATTTTCTTCCATCAAAGTCAAATTATAAATTTAAAAATTAAATTCTGCTTTAAATCCATGCCACTACGTAAAAGAGAGGAATGATGAAATGAAGATGCCAATATCTCCTAGTTTTTAGTGATTACTGGTTTAAAAGCCATTTCAACACAAGAAAATCTGTACCTATAATCAACGCACAGGCTAAGTCCACCTAAGAAGTAATAAAGCTGTTTTAACATTCGCAATTCACTAAAACTTCAAAAGTGTTTGGGAGAGAATAAAGACCACTCTAAACTCTTATCCCAGAAATCCAACCCTGCATTTTACTTTTATTTATTTTCACTTTTCAACAATCACTTCCGTAAGTTCCAAATTTCCTCCCTGCCCCTCCCCAACATGGCATGCAACCTTATAAGGGATCTACAATACATTCCTATTAAACATATTTTCACATTAGTCATTTTGCGTAGAAGAATTAAAACAAATTGGAGAAACCATGAGAAAAACAAAGCATAACAAAGGAGAAAACAGCCTGTGTCATTCTGCCTTCCAGCTCCCCAGTTCTTTCTCTGTATGTGGATGGCATTTTGCATCATGAGTCCTTTGGGAATGTTTTAGGTGCTTGCATTGCTGTGAAGAGCTAAGTCTATCAGAAACAGTCCTCGCTCACTGTGGCTGTTACTGTGTACTGTGTTCTTCTGGCTCCGCTCACTTCACTCAGCATCAGTTCACCTAAGTCTTTCCAGGGAGTGTGTTACTTTAGCTGTCTATAACATGCCTGCTACAGAAGATCCAAAACAAAATGAAACAACTTTACTGGTGATAAACTCAACCATTTCAATCATTAACTTCTGTATCGAAAAAACAATTTGGGACCTGTTCTATCTGAAAGAAGGCTACCTGCTTGATTTAAAAAGATAGACAAAGTGTTCTAGGTCACTGGACTATTTTTAATCAGTCTATCCTGATGGACAAAAGCTTTAGCATAGCATTAAAACCTGACAAGGCCTGGTGCAGGAAGACCGCTGATCTGCAACGCTAGTAAGTAAGCACACTATAAATGAGCACAGAACACTCTGTCCCTGAGAATGGTAAACTATTTACTGTTTAATACAGATCTGATCCAATTTCATTCCCATACCTGCTTACGTGTCCGTATAACCCTAATCTGAAAACTTTAAGACACTTTCATTTGTGGATCAGCTGAAAGTCTCAGCTTTTCTGCAGCAAGATGATTTAACTCTCTCTGGCTGTTCGGCTGTTAGAAGAGCCATACACAATTTTTACTCTGCATTGTTACAGCCCTAAGGGTGAATCCACAAGATTGGCCCCATTATGTAAGTAAAGATAAGGGAGAACAAGAAGGATATGAAAATACCTCCCCAGAGAAAAGATACTCTCTCTCTTTCAAGGTACAGATAGACCCACTGGCTGTTCTGCCTGGAAAATAGGAGAGGCAGTCATGGTGTGGAAAGAACAATGAACTAGAACTCTGGAGACTACGTTCCAGGCCCAGCTCTGCTATTATCTTGCAATGGGACTTACCTGTTTCTTTATCTACTAAATGAGGGCAGACTAAAATAAATACCAAGTAAGGGTTTTCATATCTCTAAAACTGGTATAACCTACACAATCAAAATCCATTGAGCCTAACAAATGAAAGGTTTTCAACATGTGATTTTTTTTATATTTAAAAGATGCTTTTTCTTCAAAGGACTCAAGACCTAGTAGACCTAATTAAAACCAGTCTCATATTCTTATTCATATTCATATTCTTCCCCTCTTGGTTCAGCAGTCTCTACTTCCAGATGACAAAACAACATAAATCAGCAAACTTCCCCAAAATGCCAGTCGTCGGAATTCTCCTTTATCTTCAATTGCTAGGAGGGCTCTGGAGGCCTCTGGTCATCAAACTGTAGTCACTACGTTGTGCTTTCAAGGGAAGCGTCTGGAAACACAGGGCAAGAGCTGAATTCCCTTTCCCACAGGGTATGTATTTTAAAGTATTTCAGAAGTTATCTCGCAGTTCCTCAAAATATTCATTCAGGCAGAAGGGACTGAATCACTATGAAGGAGTCTGCAGCACTAATATGCCGGAGTGCCCAGAAGATGGCAGTACAACTCATTTTGCATTCATCATGGGCTATTCTGCCAGCTCTGTTCTCTTGTTTATCTAGAGGTTGGATCTACATGGATCTACATGGAAAGCTGCTGCAGCTTGCCTGCAAGTTCTCAAACCATTAGTTAGGAATCATTTTGATGATGACTTATGGTCATTATCAAAACTTGCAATGGCAGTTCTATTTCATGAGTCAAGTTTTATAACACAAGAACTGACTTTCCATCATAGAGCCACTCATAAATATCCAAATCTAAATCCCAGCTCCAGTTCTAACTATATCACACTGGGATAAGCCCTCCTCTTTCCAAGACTCATTTTTCTGATCTATAAAATGAAGGGATTCGTGCCCCTTCTGGCAGTCAACTAATACTTTCAAATGCCCTAAAAAAATCCTTAAGCAGTTATTTCTCTAGCTAGAAAATTGTTTCTGACCTACAGAAATAAGCTTACCATCTCAGCTTCTTCCTCCCAGGCTCACCACTTTCTCCTCCCCAAATGTGAGGCAATAAACCTCTGCATCTACACTAACAAGTACTTCATATTTGAGGCAGTCAGATAATATAGTGGAGAGAGAGCTCAATTTGGAGTCGAGTCAATCTAATTTTGAATCCCACCTCAGACACTTTCTAGCTCTGTGGCCCTCCTATCCCTATTCCTCATCTGCAAAATGGGGATAACAAAACTGCCATCACTGACTTGTGAGAATCAGAGAGCAAACATAAAATACTTTGCAAACTTTAAAGCAGCATATGTAAATGCTGGCTAGCTGTTACTATAGTCATATACCTAATGGAATAAATGTTCCCCACTCTTAGTGACGGTGGTCTGCCAACAGAAGCTACATGCCCACTTGTCAGGGATGTTTAAGAAGTGCGGGGGGCTCCATGGGAACGTCTGAAGTCTCTCTCATTTCTAAGATCTGGGGGTGACTCTGCCCCAGCAGAGGATCTTTGATCACATACACACTCTTCCTCTCATCCCCAATGTACTCATTAGCCACTGTGCATGACCTGGCAGCTGGCTCGGCCCCAGGTACAGCACAACGCCCAGAAGTCTGTGGGGCATTTGTTACCTATGTAACAGGCCACTGAGGTTAACTGAGTCTAAAGTTATAGGGAAAAAATATGTCCAACTCTGCTTAGAGCCAAGTCTGATGACAGAAGAAAGGCAAGAAACAAGTGCCAGGCGCTCTGCTAACTGCTGTATAAATATCACCTCATTCGGTCCTCACAACCACCATGGAAGGGAAGTGCCATTATTACCCTCATTTGAGAGCTGAGACTCAAGTGGAGAAAGAGCTCAAGTGACTTGCCCAGCACTGCTCTACAAGTAAGTATCTGAGGCTGAATTTGAACTCAAGAACTCTTGACTCCAGGCACATACTCCATCCAATGTCCCAGTAGTAACTGCTAGGTTAATCTATTTTCTTTGAACTTCCAGAAAATTCAAATAGCCAATACTAAAGAAGAGCTAAAGTATCCACATGTATTTACCATGACCGCCTATCCTTCCCAGAAAGAATAAATACAAGTAGAAAGAAATGTGACCAGTGATTCCTTGGGATTCCACTTTAGAATTTTTCTATCAAGTATACCAGCTCTGTGGCAATAACGAAGTCTATTACTATGAAAACTGGTCATTTCAACTTACAGTTGAAAATGATAAGGAATACTGGCAATGATACCACTACTGTCCATAGTATTTTCTATCTTCTATTCAGTACTGAACTTTGGGCCCAAAGTTGTAAAGGACTTTACCAGTGGATTCCAAGGAGTGACAAGGGAAATTAAGAAGAAGGAGAAAAAGGGAAGAAAAGGAAGTAGAAGGCTACAGAGAGTGGGGGACAGCAGATGTGGGTAGGAGACTCCAGAGAAAAGGGATGAGGAGTGATATTGAGAATGCACGTAATTAAATTCAAATATGCTGTCCTCCGTCTTTCAAAATTTTGATGAACGAGTTCTCTCCATGGGCATTCCAGAGCTCTGCTGATGAATTTCTCTGATAATCTTTCCCAGTAACTGGTTTCATTTTGCTATGTTAGCTAGTTAACAAAGGTTAAACTGACCTCTGTGCTTCAAGAGCATTATCTGGTTTTGGAATAAAGCACCTAGAGAGAAATCAGGAAAGCAAGCGACTGTTAGAAGATGTATTTTCTAAACTAACTTTCACTACAGCACTCCACTAAGGATTCCCTACCCCACCAACATACTCTTTTGACTCTACCAGCCTAATTCTTGCTAGGCAAGAGAGAGCTGTGTTCCATGAAAAAGTTTCAGCTGGATAAAAGTCAGTCAAATCTCAGTGTTCTTCACTTAGGAGAAATAACCTTTATTCTATTAAACAAAACACTCACTATTTAAAAACCTAAACTTCAACCAACACCTTCCTCTTAGATGGGAATGTCCATGATCAGCCATAGTGTAGAAACTATTCCTTCTCAGCTGTAAATCTGTGATCACCTACAACCAAAGGCGCATGGGAACTTTTGTGGATTTCAACATCAATATTTAGTCAGTGATGCTATATATCTGAGAATCATGAATACTGCAATCTTAGCACACCTACAAGCCCAGGTAACCTAAAATGTAATGAGAAGACAGATACTGGGCACAAAAACTTGCTGCAGCATGTTACTAAAGGTGGATCTCATAAACGTGTCCATCCTCCCCACCCTGCCCCCCTATTACACGTGGAAAAAGAGGTGGGTCAATCATGAAACAAGACTAAGGGACAACAGACTGACAGGCCTTGGAGTCACACTGATATTCATAAAACACTAAATGAATCCCAAGGTTCTTAGAGAAGTAGGCGTATCATTCATGGAGGAACAAGAGCAACACTCACAGGATGAGACACGGAGGAACTCTGGAGAAAGTGCCCACGGTGATGAGATCACAGATCCATCCAAATGTAGAAAAACCTTCCTAATTTATAGATAAAAGTACCGAAATGCAGCAAGAAGTCCACAAAATATCACTGGCTTCCAATAAAATCACAGAGAGCTTGTCCATGGAAAGTCCATTCTTGGACTTCTGACGATCTCTAAGTCTCATCTCCCACTCGGTCTTTCATGCAGCCTTCACTCCACCCAACAAAACCTACACTCCTGTATACACCCTGTGCTTATTCTTAGATGTTCCAGGGCCGACACAAAAGATTGCTGGCTAAGTAATTTCTTGCCTTTATACCTTTACTTCCTCAGTTACCTACACCTGGAATGAACTTCCCCTCTCTGCCTAATTTCTACCCACTTTTTAAGGTCTAGCTCAATGCTACCTTCTCCACAAAACTGTCCTTTGCATATGTTCCTTTCATAGGAACTTGTATATATAACTTTTGTGCATGTATGTGTACACATACACATATGTGCATATGTTTTATTAACCCTTTATTGGCAATACTGAAAGTCTAGAATGAACAGTTTTCAAGCTCATTTAAACTTCAACGGACTGCACTGACATACTAAAGCTAGATGAGCATTAACAGAGTGGAAGGCAAGGGCGGGCCCTCAGTGTCACAAAGGCCTAATCCAGTCCCAACCACGCCACTTCGCTTCTCATCTGTACAAGGAAGAGGTTGCAAGTTCTCTACCAGCTCTAACATTCTAGGTCTAAGAAAAGAATGAACGTTTCCTTCATTTTACATTTTTATTCAGTACAAACTCTATGACTTGCAGCAGCGTTTCCCTCTCAGTGGTTCTTTTTATAAAGCAATACAATGCATCCTTACCCCCGATAGCAGTCACAGGGAGATGATGCCTTTTCTCCAAACATTCAAGAAATAAACCTCAAGCTTTTATTAGGCCGGTTTAATTTAACCATTAGAAAATATTATGGATCTCTTTATGTTATGTGTTATGTGTTGTCCTCTGGCAGACATTATATAATCATAACACGCATTCTTTGGAGAATGTCACTTAATCTGGAAGTTACTTTCCAATCTGCATCTCCTTTATTTCAGATACTTAAGGAACCTAAGAAAGTTGGTGAATGAATTCACCTAAAGAGTGGTAAATCAGGGGATAACTTCCCAAAATACGTCTTTAAAAATTACCAAATATAATTTAAGTGGTTCAAAACATGGATAAAAATTTTTTTTTAAATATCCAACAGTTTGATGGGTATATACAATTAAACTAAGTGCTTTAAAGCTCTTCAAAGTGACTACGTCTCAAAAAGGGTAGCCGAGACAGTTATTTGATGCTATCTTCAAAGGTCAGATACTCTGGTGGATCATTTACTTTACTTATAAACATGGTAAAATATTTAAGAGTTACCCTAATGTGAGTTTCCCAAAAACGGCCCAATGCAAAACCATTCTAACTACTGGAGGGAAAAATTCAAATCTCGGGATATTAACTCAACAAACATTTTCTAAGTATTTATTATGTGCAAAGCACTGTATTAGGTGCTAGGGATACAAAGATAAAAACATTACACAATCTGTTCTTAAGGAGCTTATAATTTACTAAGGGGATACACCAAGTAAATAAATGAGTAAGATACAAAGTAGAACAGAATGGGAGCAGAGGAAAGATGCAGATAAAATGCCCTAGGAAAACCTGAGGAGAAAGTGGGGAGAAAAGAGGTTTCATGGAAAAGGCACTTGAGCTGCATTTTTAAGGAAAAGAAGAATTTCAACCTGTAGAGATGAGGAGGAAGAGCTAGCGTTTTTAGTGCCTACTGACATGCCATGCACTGTACTAAGGGCTTTACATTGATCCTCACAACTCTGGGAGGTAAATACTACTATTGTCCTCATTTTACAGCTGAAGAAACTGAGGTAAAAAGAGGTTAAGTGACTTGCCCACGGTCCTTCTGACCCCAAGCCTAGCAATCTATCCAGTTAACCTAACTGCCTCCAGAAAGGTGAGCATTCCAGCTGTGGAATGCCTCTGAATGCAAGGACACTGAAGACTGAGAGGAAGAAATCCCACAACAGTGAATGTAAAGTGTTTTAGGGGAAAGCAAAATTAAGTATGAGAAGATAAGGCAGAATCAGAGTGTAGAAAAGACTAAAATGCGAAGCCAAGGAGTTTATATTTTATCCTAGAGAAAAAAGGGAACTCACTGAAGAAAGGCTCCTGAGTAGGAAAGTGACATGGTCAAACATGGACTTAGAGAGATTATTTAGGCAGCTATCCAATGGACTGATAGAAGAGAAGAGAATGGAAACCGGGAAACCAGTTAAGGAAGCTATTAAAATAATCCAGGGCCCACATAAGTGTGTATCGTTAATGAGACTGAAGACTGGAGGATGTTAAGAGATACTGTAGAAGTAGCCTCAACAGGACCTGACAAGTAATCAGATGTGAAGGGGCTGGAAAGAGAGAGGAGTCAAACAGGACGTTCGTGTTTCAAGTATAGTAAGGCCAACACTCGAAGGGAATGATCCTGGGAAGACACTGACAGAAGCAGGAGAACAATTCACACAATGGCCATAAAGACCTAAGAGAGAACTACAAAAGAGTTCCAGATCTTCAGTCAACGCGCCAAACGACGACTCGGAAGTCTGATGACGAAGCATTCTCCCACCTACTAGCACAAAGGTGATGAGTTCCAGAATGAGATGGACACTTTTGGGGAAAATCAATGTGTTAATTTGTTTGGTTCGAGTTCCAAGGGCTTACTGAGGGGAGGAGAGAGAAAATGGTCAACAGTGACAAACTGCAAAAAAAAGTATCAGTGAAACATTAAAAATACACCGATGTGAGTATGAGGAAGTTCAAAAGGAGACAGTCAAAAGGGCAGCTTTGTTACTACCAAAGTTAAACTTAATATGTATTTTAAAGCCCAAACAGTATATAAGAAGTTATATGCCATTTTCTGTTCTCTGTATATTTGATTTTTGTGGTAAGGGATATTAAGATTATAAGAAAAAAATTCTTCCAGAAAAGGGATGCTGCGAGGTGGACAAGTTTTGGGAAAGGGAGATGAAGAATTCAGTTTCTGACATATCTTGTAAAGGGTTCCCTGCAATGCTAACAAGTTACGCTGAGGTTCTAGCTCACATCCTTCCAAATGAAGGTAAGTAGTTTCCCTCCATCCCATGCCTGCTTTTATCTTATAAAACTGTGTTGCAACAAGTAGCTGGAGAAAGACGAATGGACCTCAGGAAGCACAATTAGGTAGGGGGGAAAATTCACACACACACACACACACGAATCCTCTTCATAGAAATAAATAAATTTAAGTAAAGAATAAAAAAAGGCTGAAAGCAGTTTTAGGAGATACACTAGGGGATCAGGGAGAGGGATAAAGCAGTAAAGGAGACAAAGAAGTAATCTCTCAAGGATAAATTATTACTATTATTAAAATTATTAGCCTTCACCTGCACCCTGTCCCGATCTATCCCACACTTCTTAGACTTCATGTTCATGGTTCAGCGACCTTTGAGAAAAGGCCTATTAACTTCATTATTCAAAGTCAATGTTTCAACACACTAATATTCAATTCACTAATATTAACATGATCTTCAAAAAGGTGAATATTAATGTTAATTTAGTTCTGTATCTAACTGGTCTAATCTTTAAAAAGAGACTCAAAATATGCACGTGAGCTCTAGTTTCCCTCTGATCCATCTCCAAGCTGACATCATTTGATGTGACTGAACACAGGAAATGTTCATGCCAATAGCAACAATTGTTTGTCCTTGGGCAGAAAAACACATGTCCAACAGAGACAGCATGGAATGGAAACGTGTGCAGCACTGAGACCCTTATCAGTGAGTCAGACTCAGAGATATTAGCAAAAAGAATAAAACTCTAACATCTAATGTTTTAAAACCTTTTAAATACTGCAAAAAAATTAATACTTCCCAAACAGCAGAAAAGAGTCTGCTTTGAGTGGTTTTAATTTTTCTCTGGTTTTAATTCCTCAGAAGCTAAAGAGAGACAGGTTACACATATACAAACAAGCAAGAGTTATAAATTCAATTGTACTTTCCCTAAAATCTTGGCCAGGCTCAAACAAAAATCAAATCCAAAAATATTTACTGAGTACTTACTGTTATGTTATCATGGGAAGGCAATATGGCACTGTAAAAAGAGCACTAAATCAGAAACCTAGGTTTGAATCCACCTCAACCATCTTCTCTCTGTGACCCTCACACAGGGCATACAAATGACTTTCCCTCTCTGAGCCCCTGAGTTTTTCTCTGCCCAGTCTGTTTCAAAGGGCTATTGTGAGGACCCAATGAGACGATGGCCATGAACATACTTAAAGCACAGTCTCATCATAAAGTACTGCGAAATGCAAGGCTCTGTGCAAGGATTAACATGTAGTAAGTAAAGTCACATTGCATTTTTGCCAGATAATCTAAATAACCACAAACCGTAAGTTAACCACAAAAAAACAAGACTTTGACATTGTTTTCAAATATATTACTGCAATTAAGTTTGTATTTTAACATTCATTAAAACATATAATCATAATCTGTATTCATTTCTCCTGTCTATCAACTGACAGGGAAATGCACTCACAGTTTTGACCTAGGCTTTGACTATTTCTGTGAGCAAGTTCCTTTCACAATTTGGGTCCAGGTGTAAAATGGGTGACTTGGGCTTACTGTCTCTAATATCTCTAAGATCCACTCTAGTTCTATAGCCTATGAGTTGAACAAAATCCAGAAAAACTGTCTTGAACAAATCAGGCAAGGACAATATTAAAACTCTTAAAATGAGAATGACTACCAAATGGCAGTAAGAAAATTTAAAGAGTTCAAAGGCAAATGCTGTCTGTATATTAAAGAAGGCTTCACATTAAGGATGGGGGCTAAGCTTGTCGTTCAGACAAGGCCAAACACAGGCCTACAAACTCTCACAAGTAGAAAAGAGCAGAGGCCTTCTTTCTCTTTTGTAATGGTCCTGTCATTTTGATTTACAAAGAGATGCTGTCAGAGGGCAAAGTGCCCTCTTAAGATCTCTTTGGAAATGATGAAAACCTGGAAATCAGAAGCACAAAGAGACTCAAATCAATCTGTCCAAAACAAATGCAGCTGCAACATCTCCAAGTTTAATAAGATAAAAGCAAAGCAGGAGAGAAGGCAGCTACTACTTTATTTAGGAGGCCATCAAAACCGGGCCTCAATGCACCTAACTATAATGTTTGTGTCTTGCCATCACCCCAGGAAGTGACCGCACTTTACCAGAGCCATCTGCATTACGCTACAGAAGACTCAGCTAGGAAGAGTTTGCTTTTTCTAGTACAGAAGGAATTCCTTGAGGCTAAGACAAAAGAAAACCTAGCTGCCCTGAAAAGTAAAAGTTTCTTTAAGAGCCTCTCCCCAAATCTATCCATTTCATTTTGTTAAGAGAAAAAAAACAACTTTCGAAAATCAACCCTGAGACCAGCAATCACAGTAAATATAAAAAGTACACAACTTTAAATGGTCTTTGGGAGTCTTTCAACTATACAATTCAGTCTATAATTCTACGCCTATCCAAGAAAAACCACTACTGAAAATATACCCAATGAAATGCCTGAGTGTTTTTCTCCTTAGTTCTGCTTATTTCTGTTTCTGAACCAGGTATGCTACTATCCTCAAGCTCTAAACCCATAAAAAAGAGCTAAGTAAATACTGAGAATGTTAACAACAAAATGAGTTCTGCATTATTCTATGGTCAACTGAATAATTCTATTTACTATATAAGCACTGGAGTTGGCTCCTTTAAAGAATGGGAGTAAGGAATCACTCAACAGTCAGAGAAAACAAAAGGTTTAACACAGTATCAAAGATTCTACTTTAAAACAGACATACCACTCCTGGTGGAAAGAAGGACTTAAAAGCCAGAAGGCCTCAAGGTTCAAGTCAAAGTTCCAATATCTGCTTGGGGTAAGATTGCCACGCTCCCGATATATGGGGAATTATTATTATGGGAAAATAATGAGCAAGAAAAACTCCAACATATTTCAAAAAGATGGATGGATTACACAGATACATTAGTTATTTATTTCTATCAATTTAATAACACTTCATTCCAATTTTATCAAAAGAGAAGGAAGAGAATCTCTCCCAAACAAGTGTAGTATCAGGAACTGGATCACCTGAAGGGACCGCCCTTCTACATACACCCACACACACACTCACCAACGCTGAAGGGGCCCCTTGTCTCAAGTGGAGACTAAGAGTATGAATAATCCCAAGTCCTGTACAAACTGTTCTGTTAAAGAAATAAAGGGCTCTCAGCTGATTCTCCTCATTCCAGCCACAACCATACCAAATGCCAACCAAACTTTTATCCTCCGTCGGGTCAAACTCTCTGAAGGAGAGGCCCAGAACATGCCTCCAAAGGCACTTCCTTCATCTTGCCACTCTTCCTCAGTATTCTCATCTCTATCCACCAAGAAGAATCGCAATAGTTTCCTGCCAGATGCTCTTTAAACCTGATGATGGCAGCCAAGGTTCTCTGTTGGAGACACTATCCTTGAAGTACTTAAGCGCAAGAAAACTGGTATGGGCACCAAGCTGTTTTCTCTATCCCACGATTACTAGATCTGACTAGCCTGACAAGTCATGACAAGTATGTCTGAGCCTCAGTTTCCTCTCACAGGGGTACACTTTATTAACAATAATAACAGTGATAGGTTATTCCTTCTCAAGGCTCCAGGCTGGTGATAAACTGTATGACACAGAAGTTATCAGCAGAGGAACAAACATGGAGTGGAGGACAAAGCTGGTTTCTCTCCACTTGGCGATTCAAAATCTATAGATGGCCCATGCCAGCCTTTCTCACCTAGCTCCAGGTTCCACACAAAGGCACACTGCTCTTATACAGACTTTTTGCAGGGAAGAGAGGGGGAAGTGGAGTTCAGGGGGAAACTGTAGTTTCAAGATGTTCTCGTTTCAGAGCTCCTGTGTAACTTGCTACACCCTCTTCAAGGGCAGACAGATACCTACCTTCCGCTCCACTCCCACCCACCCATCCAAGCATTCCGCTTGGCCGGGGCACCAGAGTGAGAACAGACCCAGTATTATTCTAACCCCTGCCCAATCCCCTTTCCAAAAATATTCTGATATGACATCTAGGAAAGTACAATAAAATGTTATGCTTATAGAAATATGAAGCAGCTAAATGAGGGAATCTAATTTTTTGTCGAAAGTATAAACACTATAAATTTATACTGAAAGTCTGTTTTTTCACAAAAAAAGCAAGGATCTAATATTTACACTCTGTCCAGCACTATAGCAACAAGATTTTGCAACATGGCTAGAGAGACAAGACAAACAAAAAAGCTAGATACACAGAATCAAGCATAACAATGTGATTTTTAAGTATGCAACTTCTATGAGCTATTAGGCACTATAAAGACAGGATAGAAAGAGGAAGAGCCTGTGCCCTCAAGGGATTTGCTTATATTCTCCTAAAGACACATTGAGTGTGTTCTGTTTTATATTCCTTTATAGCACCTATTAATAGTACTGGGTACATGGCAGGTGCTCAATAAATGCCTCCTTATTGAGATTTTAAAATCTGAGCTGGTTTACAACACAAACAATAAAACAAAGTATATAATAAATGTAAGGACCACAAATAAGAAAACACTTTCCTTCGGAAGAGAGGACTCATCAGAGCGTCCGAAGAAGGCTTACCTTCAGATCCCAGAAGTGCTACTTATCACAGCTAGTCAACCTTGAGCGAGCTGCAGCTCTCTTAATCCCAGTTTCCTCATTTATAAAATCAGCTTGCTGGGGTCAATAATCTACAATCCATTCTTCATGGAAGAATGGTCCTGGAGTAAACTGTGAAGTGAGGACAGGGAAACAGGTAGAGACAGGTGGCACAGTGGGTAGAGAGCTGGATCCTGAATCAGAAAGACCTGAGTTCAGATGTGGCGACAGGCACTTACCAGCTGTGACTCCAGTCAAGTCACAACCTGTTTGCCTCAGTTTCCTCATCTATAAAATGGAGATAAAAACAGCACCCACCCCCTAGGGTTGTTGTGAAGACCAAATGAGATAATTATAAAGCGCTTACAATTAGCCCAGCGCCTGGTACATGTAAATACGAGTCTACTTATTGCTATTATTCTCGTAAAGTTCCCTTCCAGGTTCATTTTCATGAGTCTTAATTTCTTGCTGAAGCATGGTAATAACTCACACTCACAATACTTTCATCTCTGCAAAGCCCCTTCCTCACAGTTCTGCCACGTTAATACTATTCTCTCTTGATTACAAACTACAGGACTTGGTCACCGCACCACACCGGCTCCTCTCAAAATAACAGTTCAGCTCTGAGGACACGAAACCTAACTCCAGTCACAATAACAAGGTACCGCTGAGCACAAACATGCAGCTTATCGCTCTACCTGACAGCAAGTCCTAGCATTTAAGATTAGAAGCACAGACTGCAGCAAATTTAAATGACCAGAACGTTAATCACCCAAAGTGGGTGTCCAAGGCTAGAGGGGGACAGGCGACAAGGTAAGAGTTGCCTCTACGCTTACTCTTAACTATATAGTTTACCATTCCACCCACAGCTTCCAAGTTCCACCAGACAGCTAGAGAGAACATACACATACAGAGAGAGAAAGAAAACCACCGTTATCACCGTGTAGTCTATTACACACGTTCAAACTAGTCTCCACCTCCCAGCAATTCTAAACATGATACCAAATTTTAAAAGATCACACCAGACAATTCCTCTCCTCCTTTTCCTGGTCTCCCTTCCACAGCCTGCCTGCCCACCCTCCTCACTAAAAGGTTCGACTTTATTTATTAGATTCAACTCCCATGCTTGAAATTTCAGTCTTCAGCTTACTTCTGCTAATGGACATTGATGAAAAAACTCAAAGGATATCCTCTGAATACATTTTCTCTGTTTACAAATGCTGTACCAACTAATGTTGCAGTTAACATTTATAGCTCCAAGTTTATCTTTGTTCACTGTACATTTTACAGTACATTACTGATCATGTCATAAACTATATATATAACATATATATACGCCTCCTATATATCATAAATCTGCCACTTGCATTAAGCTTCTAACCTAGAATTACACATCTGGTGAAAACCCATCTGAGCACAGTGAAGAGATGACTTCACATTAACTGGTCTCATTTCCACTTTCTATCCCCAATGCACCCTTTGAACTTCCTCTACCCTGTATTAATGTTGCTCATGTACAAATATGACCAGGTCATACATAAACTTGCTCAAAATACACTTGCTTCCATGGTTTTCCACTGACCTACTGAATAAACTGCAAATTCCTTAGCCTGGCATTCAAGGACTTCTATAATAAAATGCCAAATTATCCATCATATTCCCAAATGTGCCCCATGTTTACATGATTCCATTTGTTCACATAATATTCCCTTAACTTGGAAAGACATGGGAAGGCCTTACCTATTTTGTCTAACTTTATCCTTTCATCCTTTAAAGAATTAGCTCAAAATGCTACTGTCCTAACATTGTCTGTCTTAAGTTCCCACGACACTTCATTTCTATTTTTCTAATGGCACACATACTACCTTGAATACAGAGTACATGTCTCATATATTTTACTAGAATATAAATTCTTTGAAGGAAGGCACCTTAATGTTATTCATCTCAGTATTTTCCAATATGTTCTGTACAGAGTAAATGTTCATTAAATTAATTTCACCAAACCAGATTTTTACGTAAAAGCCAAAGTCTTAGCCAAATTCACTTCCTGACATAAAGTATTATTACTAAGATATATAACATTCTCTAGCCACAAAGTAAGGCAGAAGTTAGGTTAAGTTTAACTTACAGAGTAGATTTTGTGCCCCTTGGGACTACTGTTGCCTTGACAGCCGGCAAGTTAGCTATGAAGAAGCAATTTGAGTGCCTCTTCCATAAAGATGAAATATTATTACACGGAGAAGTTTAATCGATGTTTATGAACTGAAGGAAAGGAAAATGACAAGAGGCCAATAATATGCCAAAAGCCTTTTGGAAGGAGGAGGAAGGAATCAAATACAAGGCATCTGGAAACATCATACAAATCAGTTGATGGAACTTGGGTTCACTGACCTGCGCGTGATAGCTCTCTCCAAGTATTTTAATCATAGGGAAGAGGAAAGTGACTTCTTCCACTTGGTCTCAAAGACAGAAGTGGAGGCAAGAGAAGGAAGTGAAAAGGGGACCAATTTCAGTTTAATGTAAGGAAACACTTGCTCACAATGAGAGCTCCCAAAGGGGAGCAGGTTATTGCTGGGGATTTCAAGGGAATTCTATTCTGACTCTGAAGCAGATTCTCCACTAGTTAAGTGGAGGCTGAGGTTCTGGCTCCCTTGAGTACAAAAACACTTTACAGGTACTAACAACTTCCACCAGCTAGATCAAAAGAAAACAAAGGTAGAGCAAACCAGAACCTATCTGAGCTCCCAAATGGAAGCTCAAAGTGTGTGTTTCCCTGTTCTGGCAAAGGCTAGGTAACTAAAAACACAAATCATCTTAGGGAAAGGCACCAACACCAAACATGTTGCCAAGGCAATGCGGAAACCTTAATACACATTTTTAATGTGTACGATGCCTGTGCTAAGTCACTTTCCTCCCCAAAGACTGTTTCAAGTCATCTCTTTACCAGGAGACAATCCTGCTTTTTATGCAAATTCAACTTTCACAAGATAGCAGTGTAGGATCAAGAATTTAGAGCTAATGGGACCTTAGAAATCATTAAGTCCAATCCCCTCATTTTACAAATAAGAAACTGAAGTCCAGAGATTTCTGAAGCACCCAAGGTCACACAGGCAGGAAGCTGTAAAACTTTAAAGAACCATAGAAATGTGAGCTATTATTATTATTTCACAGAACCATAGAAATCTGAGAATATCTGTACTAGAAAACACCTTGTTGATAATTGAACCCAACCCTTCATTACACAGATGAGAGACTCTGCCTTGCCAGGACTGCAATCCTGATCTTCTATCCTGGGCTATACCACAGAACATAATTAAAAGCACAAATTTTTGTAACTTAACAACACTGGGCAGAAAAATTAAGTAATACAAACAAGTAAAGCACCTCCAAAGGAAGGTAAAAACAGTATTAGTGGCTGGCATTTATAACTGTTGGGACTAGCCCACAACTCAACCGCATTTAAATAAATGAAGTCAGAGCTGGGAGACAGGACAAAATTTGGAAAGGTCCATGAATATCTAATCCAACTCTCTCCCCAGTCATATCTCTCATATCCAAATGGTCAAGGGTGTGCCCCAGGTGAGCCCAGATGTCTGACGTCTTGAGTTAATTCTTAGTTTTAAAGTCATTAAAGCAATTTTAATTTGTTATGTTGTTGATACCAGATTTCATCTCAACAATTGGTATTTAACTTATAGTTTTAAAAGAACTACCCAAAGCATCTTTGAGAGCTCAGTTAAGTGAGTCTGCCCGTCAGCATATCTCTCATACCGCGCTTGTGTTCAAAGCCAGAATCCGAAATAGGTCTTTCTGATTCAAAAATCAGCCCTCTACCCATGATGCCAAAGTGCCTCCCGCAACTGTAACCTAATCAAAACTAAATGAAGTGATTCCTAAAAATGGAACTTGAAATTAAAGGGACATCTCAGCAATATGCTAGTCATCATCATTTATGAAAAAAAAATTACTCTTCTTAGAAGGCAAGTTGTAAAAATAACCAATCACATTTCAAAGCACTTTCAAGTTTATCAAGTAAATAAAATTTTATGCACCTACATGGCCAAGCACTTCTAGCAAGTGCATAGGGCACTCTGGCTCACCCCCTAGATGACCCTGGTATATCTCATTCTTAAGAAGGTTAGCATTTGCCATTGCCAATGTGGCACTGATAATGCCCATCATAAACAATTCAGAAGCAGGAAATTCTTTCACCTGTGGGCTGTATATAACAGGAGAGCAGGCAAATGCCAAAGCCACTGTGATGAGACTGAAGTCATAATGCTAGCCCTGGAGTCTGTACTAATAGGTTAGCTGCCAACCAGTGACACTGGGGCTTCTGAAGGTCTGGTGCCAGTCTCATCCTATGGAGAATCATTTGTCTACTGCCAGTTTAACAGTATGGAAGAAAAAGTATTCTTTGCCCACTATAATTCCTAGCTATATGAAAGTGTTTTAGGAAGGCTCTTCTTAGCAGCTACATACAAGAAGAATGGGGGTGAGGTTGGGGTTCAAGTCCTGGCTCGGCCACATTCAAGGTGGATGGCCTTGGGTAAGTAATTCCAGTACCTATCTGGACTCTGGTCTTCTGTAAAATGAGGGGAGCAGTCTAGATGATAAATCAAAAAGCATTTATCAATGACTAACCATGGGCCCAGTACAGCACTAGGCACTGGGGGTACAAATTAAGAGTAAGCTGGGCCCTGCACTCAAAAAATTTAATTATATTTATCTCTGAGGTCCCTTCTATCTCTAAAATTCTGTATTAATTTGCCCTGACAAAGTTAGTTAGAACCAGGACTCAAGCCTAGGTCTTTTCTTTTCACTACACTACACTACACTAGGAACAGTGAGGTGGTACAGCAGACGGAGCGCTGAGCCTGGAATCAGGAATGGGCAAGTCACTGAACTTCTGTTCGCCTTCCACATAGCACCTACCTCCCAGGACTGTTGTGAGACTCAAATCAGATAATAATTGTAAAGCATTTAATGAAATGCCTGGCACATAGTTTAGTGCTATATAAATGTTAGCTACTATTACTACACTACACTGCCTCTGTGAAGAGAACCAGGGCATATATGCTGTACTAAATGTTCCAAATATATCTCAAACTTCCCACAGTTCAAAGAGCAAGAAGTCAGTCACACAGAAAGCCAGGTCCTAGGTCTAGCCATTAGATCACAAAGCTGCCTAATAGTACATAGGCATAGAAAAACAAAAGGTCTCATCTTGAAACAAAATAACTCCTTAATAACCCAAGCAGAAGAAAAATCAATGGCTACCAATATGGCTACGTGTGCAGCCATCTATACTAGGGAAATTTCATTTCAGAGTGGGGACCAGAAGTGGCTTTCTAACTTTCTCAATCTTCAAAGGGAACAAAGAACTGGGAAAATGAGCTATCTCTGCCTAAAAATTTTTGAGGTAGGTTCTAAACCTACTCTGTTTAAAAAAAAAAAAAAAATAGCTGTCAGTTCCAAAGGACTCATGATGAAAATGCTATCCATATCAGACAGTAACTGAAAAAGTCTGAATGAAGATTGAAGCATACTATTTTCACTTTATTTTTTTCTTGTTTTTTTCCTTTTGTTTTTTTCTTTTGTTTTTTTCTTTCACATGACTAATGTGGAAATATGTTTTACATGATCATACATATATAACCAAATTGCTTACTGTCTTAGGGGAGAGAGGGAGGGAGTTAAAAACTGTCTTTACATGTAATTGGGAAAATAAAATACTATTAAAATAGTTCTGTGCTGCTAAATGTAGGACACTTCTTTTCTTCTCTCATTTAAATATTTAAGATTATACTCTAACTGAACAATGAAGAGACTATTTTGAGAAATTTTTTAGAAGAGAAAAAAAATCTTTCTAAATGTAATATCCTCACCTCTGCCTACGACTTCCCTGGTTTCCTTCAAATGCCAGTTAAAATTCCATCTTCTACAGGAAGCCTTTCTTAATTTCCCTTAATTCTAGTGCCTTCCCTGTATAGATTATTTCCAATTCATTGTTTATTAGAGGTGTCGAACATTCGACCCTTGGAGCATGCAGGCAGCAACTCTCCCAAGTGCATGTAATTAGGAAATATTCAATAAAACAAATAAAATTACAATAAAACATGTTAATTTGTGATTTTCTAAATCAATATGTGACCCAAAAGGGAACCTTATGTACTACTGTTTAATGACCCTGGTTCTGTTTGAATTTGACATCAATGCAGTACATAGCCTGTTTGTACATAATTGCATTATGTACAATTATGTACAATTAGACGGTGAGCTCTTTGAGAGCAGAGGCTGTCTTTTGTCTTTCTTTGTGTCCCCAGTGCTTAGCGGAGAGCCTGACACATAGTGGGGCACTTAATAAAGTCTTACTGAATGACAGGTAATTTGGGGGCCACTGAAATACATCACTGTATATTTCATTAATATCTGAAAGGCTCACTAAAATTTGTTTCTAAACTATATTAACCTGACAGAAAAATCTCCATTCAAAGGAAAAATCCTCTCCTTGCAGTCTCAATAAAACTACACAATGGAAAATTTTCAATTCTGCAAGCAGAGAGCAGAGATGCTTAGCTAAACCTGTGTTGCCTAGATACCAATGACATCTATTGCTAACACGAAGCTTTTTCAGCACAGCTGACCATCACAGCAGCACAAGCGGCTGAAGGAAGGCAGTGGGTGGCAATTTCCAGTTCTACTCCATTGCTATTCTAGTCCAGACAGGTACCAATTTGTCACATGCAAAGATTTATAAGAACAAAATAATGCCATCCCATTTACAAGTCTGATTTCAATTAAACCAATTTAAAGTGTATGCTAGTTATTACTTTTAAACCTAACATGCTCTAGACCTTGGTGCAACTGGCATGGTCATCGACACACGAGCGTCTAGAGGACCTCACCATGTTTAACAGGGCTAGCCTTTCTGTGTCCTGGACCCCTGGGGCAGTCTGATGAAGCTTATGGACCCTTTACAGAATAATGTTTGTTGCTAACATTCACAACTGAAGGAGATGTTAAACTTCCGTTAAGAGTTAAGTGAAAATAATGATGTCACTTTTTTCCCATTCAATCCCTGGACCTCCAGTTAAGAACTCCATAGGGCATCTCCTTCTGACAGTAACAAAACAGGCTAACATACATCTCCCTGCTTTGTTGACGTTAATGATCAGTCATCAAACAACATTCTTCTGTCTTCTCTATCAAAATTCTCACAGAATTCTCACAGGTGCATGGGAAATGCCTTACTGGAGACCCTTGAAGGCAATCTGCTCCACTGCAGCACTTCTCAAACACTTATTAACAATATTTTTCATTTGTGTTTTCAGTTCCAAATTCTCTCTCCTCCATTTCCTTCCCAACCCACTAAGAAGGCAAGAAATAAAGATGCCTGTTACACATAGGAGTTCTCAAACACGTGAGTCTCATGATCCCTTCACACTCTTAAAAATCATTAAGGATCTTCCATTTATGTTCTTTATATCTAATGATATCTACCATATTAGAGATTAAAATGCCTTATATTAATCATAAAAAAAGCTTTGACTTTGTGGACCCCTTGAGAGGCCCTTGGAGACCCTCAGGAATTCCCAGATCACACTCTGAAAACCACTGTTCTACTGAATCAAATGTGTCCCTCTAGTCAAACAATATACAATAAAGACTTGTACAATTCTCTACTTTTAGTCAACTACATGAAAATAAACACATGATCTACTATAAAATATTACTTGTGAAAGCTTTCCAGATCTTTTCTTAATACCTTCATCAAGGGGATCTTTGCAGTGTATACACATCAATTTTACAAAAAAAAAATGTTTTACAAAGCAAGCACATGGGTCAGTAGCACATGGGTCATTCGGTTGTCCTTTTTCTGGTAATAAGGTTCAAGCTTTTTTCCACATCTTTCATAATTTCTTCTCCACCTTCATATACTTTGAGAATCAATCCCTCAATGTCTTCAAAATTATGTCATCTCCAGCACACACTTTCTCTGTTTAAATTTGGTCTGGTCCAACTGCTTTTCCCATCTTTGTTTCCTTCAGTGCCATTTCTGCATCCTTTAGAAGGACCTTCGAACTCTGTTATCTAAAGTCCAAATTCAGTGGACCTCCATTGCCCTTGCTGGTGAAAAAAGCTTGACTTCCCGTCTCTTGGAAGAAAAGCAGGGGCTGAGGGCAAAACGTTGCACATATTGTCAGATGTAGTCACCGAACTGGTTATTTTTGTTCAACTATTTTTTTTCTTTTTTAGAGGGGTTTAATTCTAGGAGGGAAGATGGGAATATATTGAGAAATAATTATGATATAAAAATAGACTAGACGCTAGCCATACAGTCAAGAAGATATAGGTTCAAATCCTACCTTTTACACTTACTAGATGTGTGACCTTGGGCAAGTCATTTGACCTCTGAACCCATTTCCTCATCTGTAAAATGGAGATAATGCCTTGTAAGTACCTACCACAAAGAACTTCCATCAGGTTCAAATGAGACAACATATGTAAAATGTTTTGCAGACTTTAGAGCACTATGTAAAAGGCCAGATATGATTATATTTATATAAACTCCTGCTCTTTTTCAACTGTTTTCCTGTTACCTTCTTTCAGGTTTCATCCTTAAATTAAACATTAGAATCACTTTCCTTAGCTGGGTCTTTTGACAAGCTTTCTTTGAACCTGTTTTCCCCTCCACTGCTTCTCAGTGTTATCTGAAACAACGCTGTTTGGAATCTTTTGCCATCCTTCCATACAGCATTTCACAAATAGGTTTATGTTCTGAACTAGTGTTACCCTTGCCACTACAGTTTCATAATCATTCACACATTACAAAGAATTATAAATAAGCTGTATGAAGGATGCCATCAGAGAAATGGGCAGGGAAAAGAGGACAATCAGGTCATGTTGTGACAGAGGGCCAAAGGGCTGTCCATATGCTTGATTCGTTCACTCTGGAATTCGTGAAAAAATGGAAGAAGACCCCCTAGCCATGTTAGACGGTCCATCACAGGGTGGGTAGGCATAGATGATTTGTAATCTGCAACACTGAAGAGAATGCTTACATCAATGAGTTTACAGCGCCATCTGAAGAAATGTAACATCTAAATCATATTTCTGTTAATATGCTATACAAAACCCTAAATACATGCATCCATGCACATATAGATATGTACACATGCAACAAATTGCAACAAAACTTTATAATTACAGAGAAGGAAAAGTCATTTGAAGAAAATTATTAGCATTCTGTTAAACTATAATTTTTTCAATGTCAAAGTGAACTGTTCCAATTTTGTTTTTTGTCTATTTTGTATTTTAGTTTTGTTTTTTATTTTAATTTTGTTCCAATTTTGTTTTTTGTCTTTTTACATATTTGTATTGTATTTTGAGTGTTACATGTTTATAATTAAAAATTAGACTTCATTGCAGTCACAGCTCTAACAATGCCAGTAATCCCTCCAATGGCAAAGACTGTAATCTAATCACACCTCTCTATCCTGTATGATTCTGGTTCATATTTTCTATAAAAAAATCTACCCAATGCACCAGAAATTTCATGTAGATATGTGTACAGTTTGTACATCACTCTGACTGCTCCTCTATTACCCACTGCTTTAACTTTTACATATTTACATTTCCTAAATTACGTTTTGTAACACTTTTTGTATACAGATAATCACTGGTAATATGCTGTAGCCATCTACCTACCCTATGTTCCTTCACTGACGTTTGGGTCATTTTAAATTCTGATGCATCACAGATTTCAGTGGGTTCCATGATTCACAGCAATAGACCATGAAGAATAAAAAATGGGGTTCGTGTCAAGGAGCACTTCTCTTAGATCATACAAAGCAGAGCGGAAGCAGTCGGCAGGTACTTCAAGCTTGGAATATTATCTTAGGGATACACTATGTCTGCTGTCTAAGGACCAGCCTAGTTTAGTCATGAAGAACCCAAATCTACTGGGTGATGAGTTGTATGGCCCATAATATTATGGTCCATAATTAAAAAAAAACCATTCTGTTTGTAAAATACATCCTGTGAATTCTGTATCAGTCAGAACAACAGTTAGTCCAGTTAGAATGACAGTTAACAGTCTTGAAGCGCCTCCAACAGGCTAAGAAAACCAGAGGAAGGCTACTTATAGTTTTATATTTTGCTGAATTTCCAGTACCAAAGTGGATGGACTGTCAAAACAAAATCCAACTTCCGGCCAAGATTAAGGTTTAAAGGCCAAAGTTATCTAAAAGTCTAACAGTTGACTTTGTCCTGTGTGTCGAATTACAGAACACTTAGCTTTATTTTAATTAACAATTTACAGGACTATTAACAGGCTGCAAGCTCCTTGAGAGTAAGGAAAGTGAAATCCCCTTCAAAGTCTGGCACGCTATGTCTTAGTTAAAATGAATGGAAGACAATGAATGGTACATTGTTAAAATATGACAAGCCGAAATGGTCGGGATAAGATCTTTATGTTAAATAAATTTTAATAAATCTTTGAAACTTCCCAAACAGGAAGGAATTTGGAAGTTTTACTATTTTCCATAAATTTTGGTAGTTTGTGTTCTATAGAACCTCGTTGATTTTACACTCATTTCTCTCCACTGGTTCTGTATTTTGCTATTAAAAACATGCATGTTATATAAGCAACCGGCTCTATTTAAATTGCAGTTTCAGGTGCTAAATGTCATCAGTTGCTCGAATCTATGCTGCTTGTCAAGGTGAGTAACATTTTGTTGTTAAAGCATTCAAAAGAGTATAAGGATGCAGGAGAAAGAAAATGTTAATTAAACGTGGCATTAAATTAAATTTCCACCAAAACTATTCCTTTGGTGAAAGTAACT
This sequence comes from Bettongia penicillata ogilbyi, assembly GCA_023548195.1. Classification (NCBI taxonomy): domain Eukaryota; kingdom Metazoa; phylum Chordata; class Mammalia; order Diprotodontia; family Potoroidae; genus Bettongia; species Bettongia penicillata. Next base: position 7,479,499 of record JAJHZJ010000120.1, on the reverse strand, counting down.
ACAATTGAAGCAGATTTACTACTAGCTCCTTTTTTCCTCTAACAAATTCTTCATTTACCAACACATTTAAAATCCTCTTCTGATGCCTGACTCTGACATGAAGTTGATGATGGGCTTCTCTGAAAATTGATGCCTGTAAAGATTAAGTTCTGACAGATCTTATGAACCTGGAAACACTTATAAGGGGTCCAGCAATTGGATGAATCATCTGTTCTGGTACATTTAAAATCTGGTAGATTATTTTTTAAATCTGCCAGAATTAAAATGTAATACCCCATTTAAAAGTGGGGAGGCAAATGGAAACAGAAATATTGATCCTCAGGTAATGAACTATTTTTAACCACCACAACTTATGAAAACAGTCTACTAAAACACTCATCTCCAAAGTGGGGTGCATGTAACCCAAGGGGTATGAAAGGAAAATATTAGAATTTCTATTTGTATTCATTTTTATCTTAAAAAATAAAGCTTGATTAGAATAAAAATATTTGAAATTAATGATTTGAAATTTGGATCTAAATGCAAACCTTCTCGTAAATGTATACTGTTGAGATGTTAGCTAATGAAGCCAACATAACTAGCAAGGCGTTTTAAAACTAAGCTAGTACCAAAAAACAATGTCTCCTACAAAGACTCTCATATCTGCACCCTTTAAAAAAATTAGAAAAACAAATTTTCTAATCTGTTCAAAATCTTTCAAACGAAGAATTTCAGTAGGTTTTGTACCCATTTGTTAAAAATGTAAAAATGCAACTTTTTCCAAATCATTTGCCAAAATCAGCTGATATCAGCTGGAAATTTACTAAAAGAAATGAACCTTTAAATAACTGGCAAAACTGAAACTTAAATTTTGTGATTTAGAAAGTGAAGCCAATGATACTTCTTCCATTTAGACCTATCCAATATATTTGTGAGATATTTGTTTTTCAACTGCAACAGCCATGAGCGAGGAATCATACTAAGCATTTATTAATCATCTTTCATTTATATACTAGGCACTGGGGATGCAACACAAGAGTGAAACAGTCTCTGTCCTCAAGTAACTTACATTCTAACTCAGAACCACATCTCCCAACAGCTGAATTACAAAATTTGAAGCCAAATTTTTAAAAATAAGGAAATAAAGCCATAATATTTGCATGAGAACAAAATGAGTTTTGTACTATTAATGAATAAAACAATTTAAGTTTGTCATCTTTATTTCACCCTTTTAAATTTGTTTTTAAATGTAACTATTAGTTTGATAGTATACATGTATAATTTTAAAAGAGATAAATATGTTTATATAGGGGATGCATGCTCAAAATACTTCTGCTGATAAGGATGCACGATCAAAACAGTTTTGAGACAACTATTATACTAAGGCATGCAAGTGATACCGACGGAGGGACCACAGATCTTTATCTATAAAGAGGTGAATGCTTTAACCCAAACATTCCGTACTCTTACTCAAATCACATATGCTCAATTACACTCTATTACAATTATTCCTTCCCTCATAAAATATTTGGGCCTTCTATTTGTAACACAGAAGTCTGAATTTTTTCTTTTTTGTAATGAAGTGTTTACATTATCTTACCATAAAATTTGGGTTGATATTATACAATACACACATATATTTTATGCATTTCTGAGATTTTAAAGTTTTTCTGTGTCATCTGCTGGCCTTCAAATGTTGTCTGCAGCTTCCACAAAACTCCCCCAAAATTCCCATTTAGTTTCTTATGCTAGCCCTCAATACATTGAAACGTTGATAAGGAAAGTCTTGATGTGGAAGGGATAACCATAAAAGAAACTGAACTGAGATAGGCACTACCATTACGATTACTGTAAGTGCTTTAATGAAGGCTTTCCATTCATTTATTATGGATGAACTACTATAAAGCCTGCTGTCTACTACCTTTTTTGTGACCTTGACATATTATTTAATCTTTAGACCTCAATGATCACCAAGAGGCCATGTAATTTTAAATATTATAATCTCATCTTGTACATTACGCATATCTCCAAAACATTTCCTCACATTTTTGTAGCTATTTAAGATTTACAAAATTCCATCCCAGGACAACCCCCAGGGTAAGTAGTACAAGTTTTATCATTTTACAAACGAAAAACTGAGGTTCAAGTTTTAAGCCACGTGGTCAAAGAATCAGAATTTGAACTTGGGCCTCCTGACTAGCTAAGTCCAAATCACTGCAGAAGCACTGTGATGCCTCTTTGATATATTTCATCTGGAAGTTATAGTAACACCATACATAGAATACAAATAACATTTGCATAATTAGGTCCTTAAGAAAATCTTTTATCTTTAAAGCAAGAGTCAATCAATTTATTTTCTAAAAATATTTTGATAACTATTTGAATAGAATAGATTCCTTTGTAATCCTGTGTTATCATTTTACACATTTAAAAACATTATTCTAAGATGGGATCCACAGATTTACCAGACTGCCAAAGGGTGACATGTTTGACACAAATATAAATTATATTAGTGGGTCGAGTATTTCCATCTTCCAGTTTTCAGCAACCTGAAAATTTTTCAAGTGCCTATAGCTGGGGTGGGGGTTCAGAAGGACCTTTTTTACTGCAATGCCCTCTGGCACTGATTAGGTGACATCACAAAGCTGCCCTACAGAAAGGCTACCAAAAAGCCCTCAAAATATCCATGAATAACAATTTGCATTCACCTCAGATCAAAAACCTCCAAGATTAAATCTGCCACAGCCTCCAAGCTTCACAAGCTGTAATAACCTCCACAAAAGTGACAAAGCTATAAAAACTGTTCAAAGATGTGTGGTGAAAATGAGAGGATATGTGATTTTAGGGTTCACAGACATTACCCTATTAGCCTTGGTTTCCTCCTCCATAAAAAGGGGCTAGATTACCCAAGAAAGTCTCTACGGTACTTTCCAGCTCTAATGAAGGAGGAAAAGCAAATACAGAATAAAATAAAAATGAACTCCAAAATGTGCTATATCACAGAGTATAAAGCCATGGATTTTAAAAAATATGGAAGCACGCTCATACTGATGCTCAACTAAAATATTATTAGCAGCAATATTTTAATGAGAACAAAATGGGGTTTGCATCATTAACAAATAAAATTAAAATTATTTTAAAATAGCTCATCTTTACCTCATTCATTTTAATTTAGATTTTACAATATAATTTATTAGTAGATTATGAACATAATGATTTTAAAATAAATATGATAATATGGGAGATGTATGCAAAAAATTTTTTTTTTTACTGACAGGGATGCAATGTCTGGAACATAATAGGCACTTAATAAATGCATAAAATACACAGGTACTTTTCAATTTTAACAGCATATTTATGAGCAAAAGGAGGCCTCATTCCCCACTCTATTTTCTCATACTTATGGCACTTATCACATCACTGACATATTGTCTGTCAGAACTGAAAGAAACCTTAAGAGATAATTTTGTTTAATTTTGTCCCTTTACAGATACAGAAACTAAGGTCATGCTGCCCTAAATTATAGTTAGTATCAAAAATGTCTTTTTCTCCCACAATAAGCCCTGTGATGGATGTGGGCCTTATTTATCTGTTTTATCTGACCAACCACAGCACCTTAAACTTTGTAGAGGCTTAGAGAATGTACTAAATGAAAGAAGGGGGGAATCTGTCAATGTCGAAAGCCTGTACCCAATGAACGAGTTTATGAAGTTGTTATCAAGTACAAAAAAAAATGCAAATAGCCATGGCATTTTTATTCCTACCCCATGTTAAACTGAGGGTTTGTTCTAGACATCAGTGTATGGTCCCTGCCCTCAAGGAGCTTACAATCCAGCAAAGGAATAAAATGCAAGCACAGATAACTATGAAACCCCATGGTGAATGGTAGCTGTATTAGAGCAAAGTACTACATGAAGTGACAGGCATTGAAAGGTTTTTAGCAGAGTTCTGATCAGTTTCATGCCGAGCTGCAGGAAGGGACAATACTGAAACTGACCAGACAGATGCTACCTTGTGGCACTTAAGCACAGAAAAGAGAGGTCTGATACAAGACTTCAAGTGCTGAGTGATACAGATAATCAGATAGGAGACCTAAGGCAGCTCAGTCCAAATTTCATTCCAAGCCTTCCCAGGTGGGAGACAGAGAGTGCTGGGCCTCGAGAGGCTGCACGAGCATCCTTTCCTAATTATGTCTGGTGGGGTCATGTCATACACACCCCTCTGGCAGTCTGGTGAAACCTTTGGACACTATTTCTAAAGCGCTTGCCCCAGTGCCTGGCACACAGTAGGGGCTCAATGAATACTTGTAGCCCCACCCATATTGTTGCCTATTTTCACAACTGAAGGGTTTAAGTTAAAGTGAGTGAAAATAGTAATTTTTCCCCCACCCACGTTCCCGGAACCCCTGATGTCAGGCCCTGGCCCTGCCGTCGGCTGACTTCTGTTTTCATCCCAATATGGGGATGCAGACGAAATGATCGCCATGGCAACAAGATTCAGGGTCCGATGCTGCCACTAAGGCCAGCCCGCTCCCTTCATAATCGAGCAAAGTGAGACCCAGGAAGAGGATGAGCCTCCGGCGAGGGCTCAAGCCTCAAGCCCAACGCTCCTCCCACTTTACCCCGTTAAAAGTGGCAGGAATGGGCGCAGACACAGAGGCTCGGAGGTGAAGCCCTGGGAGGACAGCTGCCGGGCCGGCCGGCCGGATGCTCCCCTGCCCCCGCCCGCTGCTCCCCGGCCGGGGTGGCGAGGAAGGGGCCCGAGGGGGGCGGGGCGAAGCGGCGGGGGGCGGGGGGGGAGGAGGGGCCGGAGCCTGCGGGCCCCGGGAGCAGGAGGCTCGGGAGGGAGGGAGGGAGCGCGGGGCCAAGCCCAGCCGAGCCGGCCCGGGGCGGGGCCGATAGGGCCAGGCCGGGGGCGGCTTCCGGGGGGCGGTGAGGGGCGCCGGGTACCCTCGAAGGCGCTGCTGGGGCTCCGGGCTGGGCCGAAATGGGGTGGGGGGTCGGATGTGGGGAGCGCGGTCGGGCAGCAGTCCCAGCGGGCAGAGCGAGGAGGCGGCGAAGGACGTTACGTTACCTGCGGTCCGGGCCCGTGCGGTCCCCGGTGGCGGCTCCGGCTCTATTGTTTCTCCGGAGCCAAGATGGCGGCCACCGCCGCCGCGGGCTCCCCCCGCCGGGTACCCTCGCTCTCAGCGAAGGGCCTCATTGGCTCTGGGCGGGAGAGACTCTCTCTGATTGGACAGCCCAAAATACGCTGTTGCTAAGGTGCCTGGTGACCCGGCTGGGAGGCTTCGAGGCCGGGGGAAGGGAAACTAAAGAGCAGGGGGAGGGGGGACCAAGGCTCTGGTCTAGGGGTTCCTGGGGGTCCCGGGGCCCGCAGTCGTGTCGTGTGACATCTCGTTGCTCCGCTCAATAAGACATGCCCCGTTCCCACTCTTTCCTGCAGCACCTCCCATTCAACATCATCCACCCACCCCACCCTTCCATTATCTCACCAGATCCCACTGAACACCTAGGACCCCTTCCCCCAATAAATCCCCTCTGCTCTGCCGCTGAACCCCACACTTCAGTGTCCCCCATCCCCCAGTCAGCACCAGACATCCCACAGCCCCCCTTCTCTCCCACTGGATGACACATTCTCACCCTCCACAATGTCCTTCATCCCCCGGTGAGCTCCATGCACGTCATCCCCACATCGTCTCCCCATCCTCTGTCCCCACTCTACGTACCCTCGCTCGCAGCATCCTCCATCTCCCCACCCCCACACTGATTCCCGTTCCCTCCCGATGAACCCCACAAACTGTCCTTCCACAGTCTGACCTGTCTTAGCCACAGTGTTCTCTCATTAAACATTACACATTCTGGAATATCGAGCCTCAGAGACCAGCAATCACTGTCACTCATCAGTATCGATTTGTGCAGTCCTGAACTGGGGGAGCAGCCTTGAGCCCTGATTCTAATTGTCTGGATAAGTGGGTTACCGCGACCTTGAACACTGACCAGACTCAAAGAGGGCTATCGATTAATGGCACCAGGAAGGGTTTTCTTGGTAGAATGTCCTTGGTCCGCTGTGTCATCTGTGCTTCTTGTGTGAATAAAAGGCATGGATGATTTCCTTATCGTATTTGCTTATACAAAACTAGGAGGAGCAGCCAAATTGGAAGACAGGTCAAAAAGATTACCAGAATAGAGCAAGGGATCAGATGAAATAAGGTCAATTTAATGGGAAATCCTCTTGCCCCAGCCCACTTCTACACTCCGGAAAAAAAGAGAAATTCAAAGAGAAAATGCAGTTTTTAAAAAGATGACTGGGAGAGAGATGAAGTGCTGAAAAAAAGAGAGTGGTCTATCACCTCTATTTAACTGGCTAGAGTTGGAAAGTGTCAAAGTAAAATAAACCTCCTTAAATAGAGCTGTTCCAAAGTAAAATGAATGTGTTAGAGAAAGAAATCAGTTTCCCGTCCTTGGAAGTACTTGGTCAATAAACATTTATCAAGCACCTACTATGTGCCAGGCACCTCTAGGAACAGCATATTTTGGGCTATCCAATCATCGAAAAGGCTCTCCCACCCAGAGCCGATGAGGTCCTTCTCTGAGAGTGAGGGAAATCATCGGAGAGAGAGTTTTTCTCAAGTCTCCTCCAAGAGAGTTTTTCTCAAGTCAACCAAATTATCTTGATTGCAGCCCAATCACTATAAACCAATCAGGGTTTGGTTTTTATCCTTCTGACAAAATAGTGTATAACTCATGGTCATTATTCAGGAAAACATGGTTCAAGTCCCTCTTCTAAAACAGACTGGCAAATTCTAGCTGCATGACCTTGGGAAAGTCACTTACCTCTCAGTTCTCTAGGTAATTCTCTCCAAGACTTTAAATTAGAGAACAGTTGCCCATCTGCATTGCTAGAAAGGGTTTCCATACCAGGAGCAATGAAACCATACCTCTACCTGCCTCCCCCAAAAAAATACCAATGACCATGTTCATATTCTATTAGGACTGGAGGAAAGTGCTTAGCAATTAGTCTAAAACAAAAGCTCAGCACCCAGAAAATTCATCAAATTGAAACCCTCAAGTGAACTCCCTTGATCAACTCCTCTTGCAACAGTTTGATACAAATACTGTATTCCTCTTTTAAATTATAAACTCCTTCAAGGTAGGGTTTGTTCTATTTTCTCCAACTTTCCAGGAAAATGCTAGGGAAAACCCTAGCACTAAGCTCAGGACCTTGCATAGAAGGCACTTAATGTTTATTAAATAAACACTATGAAATGGCAACCATGGTGTCCAGAAAGGAGTGCAATTCCCTTCCCTGCTCAGACCATATATGGAGTATTCTGTTCAGTCTTGGATTTCACATTTTAGGAAGGGTATGACCAGCAGCAGAATGTCCAGGATAGCCAGGATAGTGAGAGCTAGACACCATGCCATCAATGACATTTTGAAGGAATTAGAGATGTTTAGGTCAGAAAGAAAAGGCGTCAGGAGTACATGATTTGTCTTCAGATACTGGACGTTTTCCCAAGGGGAGGAAGGATTAGACATGACCTTCTTGGCCTCAAAGGGAAAGACTAGAAAAAAATGGAAGAAGGTAGCCTAGAGGCAGATTTGGGCCCTAGGTAGAGAGCTGTCCCAAAGTAAAATGGATTGGGACTCAATACCAATGAACATTAAGCACCCACTATGTGCCAAGTCCTGTGCTTAGGGACATAAAAGGAAATAGAAGATAGTCCCTGCAATAGGAGAAACAATTAAGTACAAATATGTGTAAACCAGCCACATGCATAGAAATGAAAAGAGAGAGGAGGTACTGGAATTAAAATTGGGAAAGCCTTCTCTCAAATCAGCAAAGGCTTATTAAGCCCCTACTAAGTGCTAGGGATACAAAAAGAGGCAAAAGGCAGACCCTGCTCTCAAGAAGCCTACAGCCTAATGGAGGAGACAATATGCAAACATATATGCAAAGCAAGATAAATAGTAAATAACAGATTAAGAATTAAGAGCCGCTGTGAAAGGTTTCCTGTAGTAAAATTTTCATTGGAATTCAAAGGATGCCAGGGAAGCCAGAAGGCAGAGATGAGGAAGGAGAACATTCTAGGCATGGGGGAGAGCCAGAGAAAATGCCCAGAGCTCAGAAATGGAGTGTCTTCTTGGAACAGGAAAAAGGCCAGTGTTATAATGTTTTCTGGCTAGGAGTAAGAAAACTGGAAAGATAGGACAGGGCTACATCATGAAATGCTTTGAGGGCCAAAGGGAAGATTTTCTATTTGGAGGCAATAGGGAATCACTCCAGCTTATTGAATAGAGGGGAAACATGGTTGGACCTGAGCTTTAGGAAAATTATTTGGGCAGCTGACGGATGGATTGGAATCAGGAGAGACTCGTAGCAGATAGATCTACCGGCAGACTATTGAAATGGTTCAGGTGTGAGTGATGAGGACCTATACCAGAGTGGCAGTGTCAGAGAACAGAAGGGGGCATATTCAAGAGATTTTACAAAAGTGGCAAGAGATGTTGCCAAGGTGAAAGACCTTGGCAACAGATCAGATATGGGAGGTGAGAGAGAGTGAGAAGACCAGAATGCCACCTAGGTTAGGAGGCTGAGGTTGCCCTCTAAACAGGAAAGGCAAGGGAGAAGAATTTAGGAAAGAAAATAATGGGCTTGGTTTTGGACATGTTGGGTTCAAAAAGTCGAGCTCCAGATGTCTAAGAGGCAGTTGGAGATGTGAGATTAAAGGTCAGTAGAGAGGTTAGAGCAAAGTAGATGGATCGGAGAATCTTCAGGATAGAGACGGTAATTAAATCCATGGGAGCTGATGAGATCAGTAAATGCAATAGTGTAAAGGGAGAGGACAAGAAGGTCTACAACAGAACACTGTGAAACACCTGCAGTTGGGGGGCATCATCAGGATGGAGATTGAGCAGAAGGAACTGAAGCGTGGTCAGCTACGTAAGAGGAGAAGCAAGAGACAGCAGTGTTCTGAAAACCTCGAGAGCCTGTCAAGAGAAGCGTGAGCCGTACTGTCCAGAGCTGCCAGAACATCAAAGAAAATGGAGGTCCAGAAAGGCCCCTGGATTTGGCAAGTATGAGATAATTAGTAGTTTTGGAGAGAGCAGTCTCGGTGGAATGCTGAGGTTAGAAGCTAGATTGCAAGGAGTAAAGAGAGTGAGAAGAGAAAAAGTAGAGATACCTATAGACGGCCTTTTAAAGGAGGTTAGCCACAAAGGGCAGAAAAGATGTAGGACGGTAGCAGAGAGGGAAGGATCAAGTTATAAGCATGTTTGTAGGTGGTAGGGAAGGAACCAGCAGACAGGGAGAGATTAAAAATAAATGATATAGCAGGGATGACAGAGGGAACAATCTATTGGAGGAAATGAGATGGAATGGGATCGCTTGAGTAGTTAAAGGGATTAACCTTGGCAGTGCTACTTCCTGCATGAGACAGGGATGAAAGAGACGGAAGGCATCTCAGGAATGAGATGACAAAGAAGGAAAAAGAGATCTCACCATCATTGTAAGCAGGAGGCTAAAAGAAAAACAAGCACTTGTTAGGAAGGTTCTAGAGGGATTCAGTTCAACAGTCTATTGTATGTGAGGTGCCACACTTAGATACGGAGGATACAAAATAATCCTCGCTATCAAGAATCTTCTTATTGACGTATAACCCCAAACCTCAAAGTCAGCTTGGATGGACCCTCCTCCTGGCTGGAGATTGATTACGCAATGCTTTCCCTCCTGGCGGGGGGGGGGGGGGGGGGGGGGAGGGTGAGGGTGGAGTTGTTGAGATCAAGAGAGAAGAGAAATCCTTATCTGCTGGCTTCGAGCTTCCAGAAAGAAGACTCACAGTCTAGGCTCTCTTCAGGTCCCCAGTTTATTACGTTAAAGACTTCAAGGAATTTGCCCTTGGGTGATATGTTGGTGTTATCTCTCTCTCTCTCTCTCTTTCTCTCTCTCTCTCCCTCCAGAATTATCTGGTATATATTCTTCTCTGTACACTTTCTCTTATTTCTGTTTGCTATCCATTTTGATAAGCGAATTTCTACGCTATTTACTGTTTATTGTGCCACAGGCATCTGATGGAAAGGGAGTCAAGCCTTGGATATATAGCTTGAGGCTGACTTCTTCCATTAAGGGACAGCAATCAGGAATACAGTTTGAAACAAAAGATGACTTCCCCTAGACTATCAATATTTAAGGGAACAAATAAAATTCTAGCCTGGTACTTCCTCTATCTGAGGAGAGCAGAGTAGTCATTCTCTGGCCTCAACCTCCTATTTCCTCTCCTGTTGGTCATCAAAATCTCCCTTGGACAAGACAGGGCAGGGAGAGATAGGAGGGGATTGGGAGAGAGAAGACGTTTGAGATATCTAGAGGCAAGAGAGCCACATCTAAATAGATTCATAGAGACACATGATGTACATAGGCACCACCACCCTGACACACCACACCCTACATAAGTATGAGCTGAACTACTGTATTTGCTGAAGTCTCTTCCAGTTCTGAGATTCTGTAAATTCTCCTCTTCTTGGTTTCCTCATCTGAAAAATAAAGGGATTGGATTAGTATGTGGTCTATAAGATTTTTTTCCAGCCCCTAAATCCTGTAGGCACTGACAGGACAGGGAAGAAAGATAAAAGACCGTCTATCTCAACTCTCATCAGAGTCGAGATAGGAGTCGTGACTCCAAACTTGGAGACAATTTAATCCAACAGATATTTGCTAAATACCTACTTAATAATAATAGTGTGCTAGCAAAATCAAAACAGTCTCTAAGTTTAAGGAGTTGGTATTCTCCAGGGGGATACATGTGCCTAAATAAATACAAGGAGGGAAGTGATCATTAAGGTGGGTGGGCAGAAGAGTTAGGCTTCATGAAGGAAAGATATAACACTAAAAAATGAAGATAGGGCTTCTAAGGTAGAAATGAGGGAGGAATTTGAGGTGTGAGAAAATACTGATTGGAGACATCCAGCAGAAAGCTGGAGACATGAAAGAAGATTCAGGAGAGGTTAGCGTTCTCTCTCTCTCATATGTGTGTGTGTGCATGCGCACGCATATGTATCGATATATAGATTTGGGAGCCATCTTCCTAGAGGTTGTAATTGAGCTCTTGGGAGCTATTTGGATCCATAGGAAGGGAAGAGGATCCAGGACAGAGTTATGTGAATAGATCCAGATGGTCTTGATAAAATCCACATAAAATCCAATGGGTTTAGCAGCTAGTCACTTTGGAGAGAGTGGGTTTTAATTGAAGAATGAAGTCACAAGCCAGATTGTAAAAGAGTTAAGAATGAGTCAGTGGAAGTAGTGGATAGAAAGAATAGATTCATTAACAATGGAAGAGAAGAAAAATAAAAGATGATAGTTTGAGATGGGGCTTTTGCTTTGTTTAATGTCTGTAGGTAGCCAGGAAGGAGCCAGTAGACAGGGAGAAAATGAATATGAGAAAGATGGAATAAACCAAGGATGGGGCAAACACCAAGGAGGAATCAGAAGGGATGGTATTAAAGACACAAGGGTTGACCTTGAAAAGAAGAACCACCATTTCCTCAAAAATGAATTGGCTTAGGGTGGTGGAAGATACTTAGTCTCTGGTTTTCCACAGCTGTCAACCTTCAGTCTAAGGGAGATCTACTTTCTCAGGTCTTTGACCAGCTCTTCTCTGATCATTGAGTTCTATCCATTTGCCCTTTTATGCCTCAGTTTGTCCCTCTGTCACCTACAGAGGACCTGCAGAGCTATCAGGAGGGGTGCTAGACAAAGTAGCAGCTACAGTTACCCCCAATTCCTCTCTATCAGGGTTCTAGAATCCCAGGTCACTATGGAAAGACAGTCAAAGAAGAGTATTGGAGTTCAGGAATATTCAGGGACCAGTTTTATTTGGACACAACAGGTAAGAAATGAAAGGGATTCTGACTGGCTTCCTCCAGTCTGGGGATTCACCTGCATCCATCTGACACAGAAGCTGCTTCCTGTCTATGCTATCTCCATTACAATCCCCGGAAAGGAGAGTCACTATGAATCAGCGTGAGGTCATGATTGTAGCTGCAGAAGTAGTTACTTTCTGTGTATCAGGTCTACGTCATGTGGCAGTCAGCTTCCACCCTTGTCTTTCTCTTTTGGATTTGTGTTCAACTTTGCTGACCACTTCCTTCCTGCCCAGCACTCTGACAAAACCAGAGGACTCCCCCTTTCCAACTTTGATATTGTCTCAGCTAGGATTCCTAGGTCCTCAGTAAGAATAATTGTTTCTATTTCTAGAATGTTTTAAGGTTTATCAAGAGTTTTCAGGTCAATTCATTTCACCAGACTATTGGGTGCCCTTTGCAAGGGCCTGAAAGGCTATTGAAAGGCCCTTTGCTTAGCACAGTCCCAACCTTCAAGAAGTTCGGTTTCCTAAGAGTGGGCAGGACATGAAATGTGTGCACAGATAAGTTGGACTATATTCTGACAGTGGCAAAGGAAAGATAACAGTCAAAAACTCCATGAGAATTTGAGGAAGGACAGATCACTTTCATCAGGGGAAATGAGGAAAGTTGTGTTACAGGAGATGACTCTTGAGCAGAACTGTTAGAGACACACTTGACCCTAATAAGGTATCAAGGAAAATTTATTACAGCAGAGTTCAGAGAAATTGAACACTTTGGCCAAAGTAGACCCCCACCCTCTTCAGGAGGAGGGAGCACTGAATATAGAAGTGAGGTGAGCTATATACTATTAGTTCAAGACAGCTCCTCCCACCAGGAGATGGATTGGCCCATTCTCCATAGGTCACCATCTTCTCTACATGCCCATCATGTAACCACCTTTATTGTGACTCCCCCCTCTTAAACATGGTCCAGTGTAGGGACTTGTGATCAGAAAATGGAGGGATAATTTTATGCGGGGTGTGTCTGTTTATATGCATGAGGTTCATTAAACAAGCTCAGTGAAGAAAAGCCTTCCCCAGGAAATTCTAGGCCATTTCTTGGCTAGTTCCAACTAGCTGTAGATTTGGTTACTGTATCAAGAACTTTGTAATTTTCTGAAGGCCACTGTCTGTCTCCTGATTGGTTGAGTCCACCTGCAGTGTGCTGGCCTTCTTATTATTTATTATATGATTTTTTCTCAATGACTTCATCAACTAATAACTTCTGTGGAAACTTAACTTTTTGCTGTCTGTCCTAGAACCTTTAGGGAACAGAAGGAATTTGACAAGGAGCATACATTCTAAGACTGCTGTGACATGTTTAGATGCCCCAAGATTGCTAGTTAAAAGCATGGAAGAGCTAGGAGTTAGGCTTAGTCTGTGAAGGGAAGCCTTGTGAACTGTCAGGAAGGGTATTGTGCAGGGCATTTATCACATTTGGCCTTTTCCCTGAAGTAGATATGGATTTGGGTAGGACTTGGGATCCAAGTCACCTCCTCAAGCCTTTACACTTTTTATCTCTGGGGCTTTGGGGAAATTATGTCCACTCTGAGCATCAGTTTCCCCAGTTGTAAAATGGGGCTAATAATACCCCACCTACCTCCAGGGATTCTTAACCCAGAAAAAGGTTTGGGCAACATTAAAGTGGCTATTGAAATGGAAACTGTTATTATCCCCATTAAGCAGATGAGGAAACTGAGGCAGGCTCTGAGAAACTAAAGGACTTCCTCAAGGTCACACCTCCCATTCCAGCCTTCACCTTCCTGGGACCAGTAACCGGAAAACGAAAAGGGGCTGCCCAGGGACATGGGGAGGAGTGTGGAGGGCCCCGGACTGGGGAAGAAAGGGTTTTGTTCCCCAAAAGCAGCGGCTGAAGGGCCATGCACTAGACCCAGCGGCCGCAGAGCTCCCCGCCACCACCCATGGTCACATATCTCCGCCCCACTCCCCGTTTCGTTATTTTTAGTCTCCAGCCTCCAGCCGCATCAGAGTCCAGAGCTGGTCTCCGGGCTGGGGAGGAGGGAGGGATGCTCGGAGGGAGAGTGTGCTAAGCCTGTGCCCTCCAGGATGCTCCGCAGCCCTCTCCCCCTCCTCCTCCGCGGCCCCGCCCGGGACGTGCTAACTGCAGGTCTGGGGCGGAGCCGGAGCTCGGGAACATCGAGTCCCCGCAGTGTCCCTGCGGGGGCGGGCCCCCTCCCCGCCCCGCTCTGCTGTTCTCGCTGCGGGCCTCGCTGATCCCAAAGCTCTGTTTCCTGTTGAACCCGCTCCAGACGCCGCCCTCCTCAGTTCTTTGGGGAGCGAAGAAAACAACCGCATCTGAACGAGTTGTAGTGTACGATTGTGATGGAGTAGCACTGTGCTGTAAGGAATGATGAGGGGGATGGTGGGGAGAAACCTGGGAAGATCTATATGAACTGATGCAGAGGAGAGCCAGCCGAGCCAGAAGGGCACTGTACGCAGTAGCGACAATATCTGCTGATGATCCACTGGGAAACACATAGCTACTCTGATCAAGACAGTTTTACCAGGACAGTTCCAAAGGACTCGAGATGAAAAACGTCATCCACCTCCAGGAGAAAACTGATGAACTCTGAGTGCAAACTAAAATAGGATTTTTTCTCTTTCTTTTTCTTGCCTTTTTTTGAGACATGGCTAATATGGAAAATTCTTGCATGAGTCCATATGTGTGAATGATACTGCTTGCCTTCTCAATAGGCAGAGGAGAGCTGGAAAGAGTAAGAATTTAGAACCAAAAAAAAGTTTTTTAAAAATTTGAAAAAAAAGTTTAGAAAAGAAAACAGCATCTCCTTCAATACCGGTGGAACCTCTGCCTTGTGAATGTGCGTGGGTGCCCTGTAGCCACTCCCCCCATCCCAAAGCAATTCATTTAAATTCATAACCGATCAAAATAAACCCAGCCCCCAAGTAAATCTTACTAAGGGGTATTCTAGGTGATTACACATCAGTACATGCCACAATACAAGCTAATTTGAGAGGGGCAATGGAGAGCACCAGGAAAAGAATTCAGAAGAAGGGGTATCTATATGGAGCTGGGGAATAAGGATTATTCCAAAAGGCAGAAATGGGAGGGAATGGGATCTAAGCTGTGGAGCTTAGACTGGACAGACCCAGAGAGGAGAGAGGGAATGCACCGTAGGGGACAGGGAACAGAAGCTCTAAGAAGACAGAATGAGGCACAGCAGGAAAAGCCTGCCACCAACCAGAGCTATGCAGAAGTAAAACTTCCCTGGAGCTCCTTCGGGCAAAAGCTAGACGACAACTTTTGGAGAGTGATACAAAAAGTGTCCATGTTCAGGTGTGGGTTTGACTAAATTGTCTCAGAGTTCTCATTTAACTCTGAGAGTCTGTGGTTCTGAGAGAATCCAGCTGAACCTATTGAAATTAGAGTCATGTATCTAATTGAGGTGATAATTAAACCCTGAGAGAAAGAGATGAAGAGGGCCTGGGATAGATTCCTAAGGGACACCCTTGCTTCAGTGTATTTCCTAAGACACACACAGTTACACAACCAGCTTACACGTGTCTCCCATGAGGAATCTGAGCGTGACCTCACATATAGGTTAGGCGGCTGTCCTTGTCTCAGGATCCTACCCGGCCACAAGCCTGCTCAAGTCCCCGTGTGTTACCAGGGCAGCAAGGGACTGACCAGCCTGTAGGGCACTGACCTGCTGTGGCCTGGTGAGCCCTGGTTCCAAATCAGTGTCTAGGGCTTTAGGTCCATGGAAAGTGTCAGGAAACTTTGGAAAGACCAAACAATGTTTACGGGGGGGGGGGGGGGGGGGGGGGGGGGGGGGGGAGGGGCGGGGGAATGAGGAGGAACAGAGGGTGGAAAGAGCACTGGATTTGGAATCCTACCTATGAGCTGGAGTCCTGGGTTTTCTTCTGCCACCTCTATGACCTTAGGCAAATCAGAATCTCTCTAGACCTCAGTTGCCCCTGATAAAGGACTCCATGATTGCAGAGATCCTTTCTGTCTATGATTTGGGAGTAGAGCCAGGACTAGCCACGTGGGAATAAGCCCAACCCAGAAGGGACTGGGAGTTACATCATACTCTTCATCCTGAGTTGGCATGATTGTGGTAAATATGTTTGATGAGGGAAGGCATCCCGAATCCCCAAATATAGCCCTGAGGTGAAAGAGCTCTGCTGATTCTGCCCTCTAACCTCTAATTCTTTTAGTGTAACCCATAGGAAGGGATCACACAGGGAGATACCTCTCCCTGGGCTCCACTTCCCTAACAAAATCATTGACAACTCAAGAGATACACACCCATGCCCTGCACATTCTGTACAAGACCTTGATTGTGGAAGTGGGGAATGCTAAGGGTCAAGAAAGGTGCAGGAACCACTAGAGATCCCTGCCAACCTAGTCTGGAAAGAATTCACTGGACTCAAGCAATCTGAAGTCAAGTAGGCCAACAAGTTTATTATTATTACACTTTTCAGTGGGCAAGAGTTCTTAGGGAACCTGCCATTTAAGAGAGTTATAGATAAAGTTTATATAGATTATTCTATAGTAAGATGTGTGCCAAATATGCTAGCTAGGTTCTTGGAGGTGTGATTAGGCAGCGGTTAAAGAGTGGTCAATTCTTAAAGGAACATTCACTTTTGGTATCTATTGCACAGGTACTTTACCCAAAATTCATTGTGAAATAGCCTAAGTGAGGGCTGCATGGAGGTGTGGTTTTAGGCCTGAAAAGTCACTTAAGTTAACCAACGGTCAGGGCTGACCAGGAAAAATCAGACCTCTTTCATCAATGTCTTGTTAGACAAGATTAATGGAAAGGGAGTGCACATACATCTAAGTAGAAGATATGTATGATTGGTCAGTGCATAGTAAATGTTGACCCAGGGCACAGCTAATTTGGTCAATATGCAGCTGGCTCTAAGTGATAAATTCTATAGGTGCAGCTGGCTACTATGGCAGGAAGGGAGACAGCAGTTCGTGCTGGGACAGGCTGTCCTTGAGCTGGAGGGAGAGTAGAGAAATGTGATTTGTAAGACAAATGTGATTTTAGAATTGGGGTCCAAGCACATGCACCCAAGCACCCCATCAGGGAATCAGGTCAGATGTTTCCAGAACGGAAACACCTCCTGTTCCCTGCCAAAAAACTCTAAGTTGATCCTTTCCATCCAACCATCTCTCCTCCTGAACATTCTCAATATTCTTGAAGATGATGTTTAGAGTTGGGTTGTCCAGAAAGAACTCAGGGGGGTCAGAGGTTCTCCTAGTCAAGGGGGTATTATTGACATAAAAGTAACAGGCTAGTCCTTAGGAGCACTAGCAGTGTGAGAAAAGACAGGGGCCCACTTTTATACCCAAGTTTTAGGCACTGGGCCAGGGATGTGGACCCCAAGACAATAGAAGGGACCTTCCCTAAGTAGGCACCTGTGAGTAATAGTAAAGAACTGACCTAGAGTGAACTTCTGACCTAGAGAGGCTTATTACAATATCATTATCATACATACATATGGATTTTCTATATGCATTTGGGTAATCACATGTGCAGTTCCACTGAGGCTGGGACCCTCCCCTATTACCTAATCCTTCAACAAACCCCTCCTGCCTTTTTAATATTCATAATTTCTGTTATATAATTGTATTTTTACACTATAAAAATCCATCTTGCTTCCTCTGAAGTTGCTGGTTCCTCTTGGAACTTAGCCTGCTTCATGAGAGGCGTCAATCTCAGTAAATGCCTATACTTGGATTAGAAGCTGTCTGACTCTGAATTCTTTGAGACGGTTCCACCACAACATATCATGAAACCGAAACAGTTTTTGGAGTCCCTGGGTGGGCAAAGCCTAACCCTAGTAGTGGGACTTTAGCTGAGACTTGAAGGAAACCAGGGAAGCCCTGAGCTGGAGATAAGGAGGAGATAGACTTCAGGGCAGGGGAGATACATAGCCAGTGATGTGCACTGAGTCAGGAAATGGAATCTCTTACGTGAGAAACAAGAAGGAAGGATGATCGTGAGGCCTTTTACTGTCCTGGTCATACTTCTCCACACACTTCCAACTTACCATCATCCTTCCCAAAATGTTGTTTTCAAGAGTTAAAGACAAGCAGTGAAGTAGCTTCCACTGGAGTAAGTGGAATAAGACCAAGGGATCAAGGCAAAGGCATCCGTGGGCCTGAAATCCTGTTGGCACATGCCTCGGCCACATTCCCAATGTGTGTGCCTTTCTATTTGAGAACTTTATGTGTGTCTATCTTCCCATCGATATTTGTGGAAAGGAATACCCTAGGTTTTGGGGGTGATGTCTTATTGCTCTTACAATGCCATTACCTTGAATTTAATTGTAGCCTCTGGCTGACTTAGAGTAAAGAAAACAAAACAAAACACTGCAGGATGTTCATGAGATCGTTTCAGGAGCATAGATTTGCCAAGTGCCCAGAATTAAGGCAGCCATGCTCCAGAGAGGACGCAAGTATGTGTTGGGGAGATAGCCTGGAAGACAGCCACATTCTGCCCTTGGATTCACTTAGATGACAAATTGACATAAGGAACTGCTCTCCCCTTTTAGAACCAAAGTCCACACATTAAAGCTAACAGGGATCTCAGGTCTGAGGCTCCCCACATCCAGAGAAGAATCCTGTCCTCAGGCTGACTCCTCTCATGGACTTGCTTGACTTGACTAGCGTTGGACTTGCTGTAAAGCATTGTCCTTGAATTCCCCTTTTAGGCTGCGTGCAAAGCAACTTGAAAATGAGGATGGAGAGAGAAAAGCCTTTTCCCTAAAGCCTGTACCCTATAAGAAGCACAAGGGAAAAGATGAAGTACAACATCAGTCTCTAGATTCTTCCTCCATATTCTGGCAATTAAGACAGCCATGTCTGGCTCACCATAGGGCTAGATAAACTAGGCACAAGTCTTGAACAAGGGTAGTTCCATGGAAGGTGCCCAGTACAGGAAATCCATGGGAGCCTTGATCTCTCCTATTACACAGATATTGTTCTTCTAGATCTGCTTATTTCCTCTGCATCAGTTCATATGAATTTTCCAATGTTTCTCTGAATTTCTCATGTCCAAATTTTCTTTTTTTATGTAAGTTTTATAATTTTTTCACCAACATTTTCTTACTTCATAATAATATTCTACTACATTAATAGGCTTGCAGTTTGTTCATTCATTCAATCAACCTGTTGTGGTTCAGTTGTTTTCAGTCAAGTTCAACTCTTCATGACTCGATTTGAGGTTTTCTTGACAAAGATAATGGAGTGGTTTGCCATTTCCTTTTTCAGTTCATTTTACAGATGTGGCAACTGAAACAGACTTGGGTAAGTGACTTGCCCAGGGTCACACAGCTAGTCGGATCTGAACTCAGTAAGATGAGTCTTTTTGACTCCAGGCCTGACACTGTATGCACTAGGAGCCACTTCATTGCTTAATCAATTAGCAAGCATTCATTAATTGCAGGAACTTTCCAGGGTGCTGGTGGTGATGGTAGGAGGTAACCAAGATAAAAATGAAACAGTTGCTGCTTGGAAGGAACTTCCAATCTATCAAGGAAAACAATGTGATACAAAATACAAAGTAAATACAAGCGATTTCAGGAGGAAAGAGACTCACAGTTGGGGGTGGAGGAAAGAATCAGAAAGTCCTTGTATAGGAAAAGCAGAGGTAAGGAGGGAGGCCTTCCAGGAGAGGGAAACAACCTGAGCAAAGTTACAGAGACTGGAGATAGACTATGGCATGTGAACACGAACACTTGAAAAGAGTTTGGCTAAATTGTAGACACAAGTAACAGAGAATAATGCTTTCTGGGGGTTCCCTTTGCTGCCACCCAAACTGCAGCTGTAAGTCTCTTAGTTTAGAATAGATCTTTTTTATTTTTGATCCCACTGAAATAACTGGCTAGCAGTGGCCTCCTCAATGGGCCTCCAATCATTGTTTCCATATAATTCCAATTTTTTTTTCTAGTTTTTTTAAGAGATGAAAATGAGCCCAAATCTTAGCTCTACCAACAAGGGCATTATTGATTATTAATTATTAATGGGCTTTTTTTTTTTCCATTTTGAGTTTTTTGTTCTTCTTTTCCAGTTTTCAGGGCAGAAGGTGAAAGCTGAGAGAGGATTGAATTTACATTTCTTTTGTTAATACTAACTTGGAGCATTTTTTATATGATTATTGACAATTAAGAATTTCTTCTGAAAAAAATTTTTTTCTAATATCCATTAGCCACTTATCTATTGGAGAATAGTTAGACTCTTGGTTTCATGTTTGTGTCAATTCACTATATAACTTGGAATCATTGATTTCTAAGTCTATTTTTTTTTAATTCTTTAAGAGACTGCATTGGAAAGATCTAATTTTATTTCTCATAAATCCCTGTGGTAAATTCTGTCCTTATATTTCCTGGTTTTCCTTTGTTTGGAGTATAAGGGTGTGGGACAGCTGTGGGAGTCACATAGGAGGGAGTAACCTTTCCTAGGGCAGGGCTAGAATTTCAACTCCCCTCCTCCCCATTGTTAGATAGTTTTTGTTCTCCAGTTGGAGACATAATCACAAGCTATTTCATAACTACGTTTTCAAGGACAGAAGTGCTACAAACTTGGGCCGTTAAAAAAAAAAAATCTACTTCAACCGACATAAGTCCAACACCGTAACCAAGCATTACACTAGGGCTTTCCTGTCAAATAGATTAGATTCCCTCCCAAGTAGGTTAAGCTAATTTTTCCTTAAAAGGTATTGAAACTACCCTTGAAACTTAATTGACCCAGGGGACTCAGGCTAGAACTATTGACTTGGTTTCCTAGATCCCAAAGGGTTTTTAAAAAGAGAAAAGCCAGGCTGGGGCAGAATTATGCTTCAGCTGATGCAAAAAAAAAAAAAGCAGGTGTAGCAATCACGATCTCAAAGTTAAAGCTAAAATAGATTTAATCAAAAGAGATAAACAGGGAAACTATATTTTAATAAAAGGTACCATAGATAATGAATTAATATCAGTACTAAGCCTATATGTACCAAATACTATAGCAACCAAATTTTAAAAGGAAAAGATGTGAATTACAGGTAGAGAGAGATAGCAAAACTATACTTCCCTCTCAGAACTAGATAAACCTAAACACCTCCCAAAAAGGAAAAAGTCAAGGAGATGGATGAAATCTTATATAAGCTTAGATATGATTGACAGCTATCTGGAGAGAACTGGATGGGAACATAAAGAATAAAGAATAGCCTTTTCCTCAGTAGGGTTCAGTACTTTTGCAAAAACTGATCTTATATTAGGGCTTAAAAACTTTATAATTAAATGCAGAAAAGCAGAAATATTAAATGCATCCTTTTTGGATCTTAACGTAATAAAATTCTATTTAATAAGGGACCAAGGAAACAGATTAAAAATGAATTGGAGATTAAATAAACTAATCTTTAAAAATGAGTGGGTTAAAGAACAAGTCATAGAAACAAATAATTTTATTAAAGAGAAGATGATAATAAAACAACACATCAAAACTTGTGGGATATTACAAAAAAACAGCAGTCAGAAACATTTATATCTCTAAATGCTTACACCAATAAAATAGAGAAAGAACAGATCAATAAATTGGGTATACAATGGAAGAAACTAGAAAAAGAACAAACTAAAAATCCCCAATTGAACACCAAATTGTAAATCCTAAAAATTAAAGATAATATTAATAAAATTGACTATAAGAAAACCTTTTAGTTAATAAATAAAACTAGGAGTTGGTCTTATAAAAAACAATAAAATAGATTAAATCATTGGTTAATATGATTTAAAAAGAGAAAAAAGAAAATTATATCATTAGTATCAAAAATGAAAAGGGTGAATATACCACTAATGAAAATGGAATCAAAATAATGATTTGTAGTTATTTTGCCCAATTATATGCCAACAAATTCAACAATTTAAGAGAAATGGAAGAATATTTACAAAAATATAAACTGTCTAAATTAACAGAAGAAGAAATAGAATATATAAATAAACCTATTTTAGAAAAAGAAATTGAACAGGCCAAAAATGAGCTTTTTTAACAAAAAAAGAATCAGGTCCAGATGGATTCACAAATGAATTCTATCAAGCATTTAAAGATCAACTAATTCCAATATTAAATAAATTCTTTGCAACAATGGGTTGCTTTTATGAAATAAATGTGATGCTGATACCTCAAGGAGGAAGAGTAAAAACAGAGAAAGAAAATTACAGATCGATTTCACTAATAACTATGGATCAAAAAATTCTAAATAAAATACTAGCTGGAAGACTACAACTATATATAGTACAAAGATTACATGTTGTGACCAAGTGGAATTTATGCCAGGAATGCAGGGACAGTTCACCACAAGGAAGACTATTAACCTAATTGACCACGTCAATAACAAAAGTAACAAAAATCATATGACTATATCAATAGGTGCAGAAAAAGCTTCTAACAAGCTACAACACTCATCCTTATTAAAAACACTTGAAAGTATAGAGATAAATGGATTTTTCCCTTAAAATGTTAAGAAGCATCTACCTAAAACCATCAGGGATAGATTGCTAGAGGGTAGATCAGATGTGCAACAAGGATACCCATCATCACCAATATTATTCAACATTGTATTAGAAATGCTAGCAATAACAAGGGAAGAAAAAGAAATTGAAGGAATCAGAATGGGTACTGAAGTTATAAAACTTTTTGCATACAATATGAGTTTATATTTGGAAAATCCTAGAGATTCGACTGAAAAGCTAGTTGAAACAATTAATAATTTTAGCAAAGTAGCAGGAAATAAAATGAACCCACATAAATCATCTGCATTTCTATATATCAGCCTACAAGAAGAGGTAGTAAGAGATGCTTCCATTTAAAATAGCCATAGACATCATAAAATACGTGGGAGTATACCTGCAAAGCAAATCCAGGACCTACATGAACACAATTATAAAACATTTTTTATTCAAATAAAGTCAGGCTTAAATAATTAGAGAAAATTAATTGTACACGAGTGGGCAGAGTCAATATAAAAAACGATCATTCTAGCTAATCTACTTATTCAATGCCATGCTAATTAAATTATCAAAAATTATTTTATTGAGCTA
Source organism: Bettongia penicillata ogilbyi (assembly GCA_023548195.1). Classification (NCBI taxonomy): domain Eukaryota; kingdom Metazoa; phylum Chordata; class Mammalia; order Diprotodontia; family Potoroidae; genus Bettongia; species Bettongia penicillata. The sequence continues at coordinate 7,456,545 of JAJHZJ010000120.1, read as the reverse complement.
AAAAAAATTCATTTTGAAAAACAAAAGGTCAAAAAGTAGCGAAGGAATTAATGAAAAAATGTAAAGGAAGGAGGGTTTAGCTGTACCAGATCTTAGTCTGGCATGAAATAATGAAGACTGAAGTGAGTGGAAACAAAAAAATCTGGTGTATATAATAAGAGCGATATTGCTAGAAGGTTAACTGTGAATGGTTCAATTATTCTGAGTACTGTAAATACTCAAATTAATTACCAAGGACCTATGAAGGAAGATGCTATCTACCTCCAGAGAAAGAATTGATAGAGGTATGCATAATATGGTTTTACACATGCACACACACACACACACACACAGAAAGAAATATACGGTGTGTGTGTGTGTGTGTGTGTGTGTGTGTGTGTGTGTGTGTCTGAGTGAAATGATGGCCTCTAGTGTGGCCTAAGGAGGGAGAGAGTTCAGAACTTGAAATATAACCAAAAAATAAATTAAAATTTTAAAAACTTTTTAAAAGAGGAAAGCTACTTTTTAAAGAACTGGTGCCCCTCAGATTTGGTGGACAGAGCACTGTGAATCTTGCCCTGCAAACTATACTTGTTACTGTATGGGGAAAAGGGGGTGGAGGAGTGTGTCTGCCTCAACTAGTGCTATATCCTTGTTGTGTATATTTTCCATGTTATGACTAAGGAAGACTGCTGTGATTCATTTCATCTCCAACCTGCATTGCTATATTGGCCTTAACACCCCTAGGATATAATTCTGGGCTTGAGGATGGTGAATAGTTTATTTCTTCTCTTGGTTACCATCTATTAGTCATTTTCCTTCTGTTTTTCCCTCCTTGCAAGACAGAGAAAATAGAAATGAAATGAATCAAACAACTCTATCTTTTCTTCATATTTCTGTACATCCCAAGGGATATGGTCACTAGTTCTTTTTTTGGCTCCTCTATATTAAGAGTCCAGGTATTGGATGTATATGTGACACAGACACACACAGATTCTGGGGCTGGTACACACACAGAGAGAGGCCAAAGCTACATTCATCAGAGGTAACAAGAATGACAAAGCAGGTGAGACAGAGATAAGTAGAACCTAAGGTGGAGTGTATGGGGTGTCCAGGGAGGACTGATATCCCCGGTGTGACAGCTTGCCAAGCCCTTTTCAGGGCTACTTATCCACTTTTGGTGTCTACCTGCCACCCAACTCTCAACTATGGCTCCGAGAAGCTGTATCATGGGCAGCAGCCACATCTTGGTAAAACTATCTCAGCAGATGGGCTACGCTGGGTTGAGGGTAACTGAGATGTTTTCTCTAAGCACATGATGACTTCCCCTGGTGTAAGGGAGGGAGGAGAATGATTGGTTCCAGCCATCATGAAAGTGACTAAAGCAGGTGCTACGGAGCGCATAGAGCTTGGTCAGACACTGAACACACCATGGTCATCGCCAACCATCACCAGTTGTCTTGATTGTGTTTTGCCACTGGACTTGGATGACTGACAAGAGAGTGAAACTGATGACTTTATACAACCCTGCCTCACGTAAATCCAGTTCATGCACAAGTCAGGACATCACCCTGTGGTGTCATTGGTTGCTTAGAAAATGAAGAATGAACAACATAGCCTGAGGTTCAAGGAAGACTGAGGAAAAAGGCACCTTGAGGTCTCTAGTATAATCAACTCAGTAGCAGATATGGCCTTAGTTATAATACAGTAGGAAAAATTTGAATTTAAGAAAACTGGGTTAGAGTCTGGATCTGCTACTTAATACCTATGTGACAGTGGATACAGTCTGCAAAGTAGCTGACAACCCTTTCCTTTCTCCAGGCCTCAGTAAAATTAGGGCATTGGACTAGATGGTCTCTAAGGTAGGGACCAGATCTAATAATCATGGCAATCACAATTGCTGTGAATTTTGGTGCCTACAACAGAAACAGCTGGCAGAGTGGTGTAGAGGGTAAATGGGTTTTTCTTTTTTTTTGTTTGGTTGGTTTTTTTAACCTCTTGTATTCCTCTGTTTTGTTGTGTTTGTATAAGTTGACTCCGTACTCTGACCAAAGTTTTTTTCTTGCTCCTGAATGTGTTTTCCCATGATACTTAGGCCTGGACTTTGCCCACAGGTCTCTAAGTACGGAAAGGAGGATCAGCTCCTGGTCAAGGGAATCCCTTCTGTAATCAGAATTATTTCAAATATTTGTATGGTAACTCACCATACAAAACTGAGTCAGGGGACGTTTCCAGGAGCCAGCTGTAGTGCTGGATTTGAGAAATGTTTGTATCAACAGATGTTATTGATATGGAGCTTGTACAATGTCATCTCAGGAGAGAAAAAAGCCATAGGAAAGGAGGCAGGGCTCAGGAGAACCTGGAGATTTGGAATGGTCAAGGCCTCTGCCCTTAGGGATGCTCAGCTTAGCCAACAGTTTTCCTCAGTGTGGAATTTCTTGAGACAAGGCAACTTAGTGAAGCAGAAATGCATTGAATTTGAAGTTCATTTCAAATCGGATTGTAATACTTAGGAACTGTGTGACCTTGGAGAGGTCATCTCATTCCTTTGAGCCTCAGTTTCCCCATATACAAAATGGAAATAGTAACACTCAAACTCCCTACTTCACCTGACTTGGGGAAAATGCTTTTGTAAGTCTTAATGTATAATAGAAATGGAAGCAGTTATTAGGAAGAAATTTAGCACCCATGTTACCAAAAGGGGAAAATAAGCTTTTTTTTCCTTTCCCAGAGCAGAACTTTGGCCTCAGGCCTGGGTTCTTCTTTGCTGTCTTGTCACTTGTCCATCACAGACCTTTCCCCCTCAATTGACTCCAGAGTAAAGGACCAAAGGATGGAGGAGCCCCTAAGCTGAACACACATGGGAAAGTTGTGGGGTTTGCTCCCCAGAAGTGGCAGGCTGTCTCTGATCCATGCATGATTACAGTCATAGTAATTTTCCATTTCTCTAATACTTTGAGCTTGCAAGGTGTTTTCCTCACAACAGTCTTGCCTGTGAAACAGGCGTGCTATCATCATCATCACCATCATCCACGTCTTACAGATGAGGAAACTTTTGAATGAAGGGAAAGTTCCGGAGCATGATAGCACAGCCAACAAATATCAACAGCTAGATGACTTTCTTATACAAACAAAAATAAATACCAATATCTGAATGGCAAACTGAGGCATGCTGGCTCCCAGTGTGTCTCCATTATGCCAAGCGCTTTTCCCAGGATTTTTGACTGCCTCTGACCTGGGGTCACCCGTCCTCTACCCCTAAGCCACCTCCTACTGTGCTTTCCTACCCCATCTCTGAGTCCTTTGGTTTGAGCAGGACCCAGTCTTTAAAAAGAATCTTCTCTTGTCCAGTTTAAGCCTCCTCAGATTTTCGGATGTTACTGAAATGTCCTACCTTCAGTCCCCTCTAAATGTGCTTCAGTTTATCAGTGAGCTTTCCTAAAATGTGCTGCATAGAACTGACCAGGGAGTTCAACCTCTTCGTCTTGACAGATGGGAAAATTGAGTTCTATAGAGGGAAAATGACTTCTCTGTCTAAGATTATATAATATTGCAGTAGACTCAGGATTTGAATTCTAGTCATTCCTCCTTCCAGATCTACGGATCATACTACCCTATGCCATTTCCCTTAGCTGCCCTGTCCCTGCCCCCTCTCATTCTCTATGCCCTTCATGCCCCGCTGCCAGCTTTTCCCCACAGGCTTCAGGCCAGAGCCTGGGGGAATACAGGCTTTTCAATCTTTCCTAAACTCCTCCCTGCAAGGATGACTCAGGTCAGTTTAGGAATGTCTCTCTGCCCCCAGCGTTTATTTTTGCCTTTCCCCTCAATTACATCTTCCTTCACTTTCCTCAAACACGCTCATTCTATTTTTTTTCCATTTTCCTGGATGGACCCAGCAAAGGCTGACTCCTGGGTGGCCTGGGAAAAGGGATAGAAGAATTGGGCAGTAGGGATGGTGAAAGAAAAATGAAATGTCATTTCAAAAAATTCATTAAAAAAAATGTCAAATCTATGACATGTCAATTCCGTTGGGGACAGACTGACACCTGCTGGTCAAATAATGAACTGACTTGACTGGCCATTAGCAATGATTTTCATCTAGCATTATGGTATGAATAACATCCAACGCCTTTGCCTGAGTCACACTATACTACCCCAGGCCTTTTCACAGGAATTTTCCTAGCCTCTACCTTGAGTCATCCTCCAAAACCATCTTGTATAAGACCCTCTGCCCACAACTCAGCCCTGGAGGGGCTGTCAGGGAGAAGAGGTCCTAGGCTACGACTTGTATTTTACAGTTCCTCTTCACCAAATTTCGTTGATCCCTTTTTCCTAATACTCTCGCCCATGTGTCTTGTCTCTCTATTGCTGATGTCACCACTCCCCTCATCCCAGGCCCTCCTCATTTTGCATGTACACACACACACACACACACACACACACACACATGCACTCGTGTGTATATATACTTAAATACATACAAGCATATATGTGTATACCCATGACTCAGCCAGGCTAGGGTTGTTGTGATCTTCCTGTTTCCCCCCAAGCTGTACATTCATACATAGTATATATATGTACTGTGTACATATATGTACTGTGTACATATACACAAACGTATATACCAGTGTCTATGTACACACATATATGTGCATACCTATGAAACGGTTAGACTAGTCTCACTGTGTTTTTCCTGACCTTATATTTTCCCTCAGTTCCTACCTCATACCCAGCTCATCCCTTCTGTTTTTTCCTTTATTTCACTTGATAGTATTTTTCCAATTACATGTAAAGATAATTTTCAATACTCATTTCTGTAAGATTTTTGAATTCTTAATTTTTCTCCCCCTCTTCCTTCACTGCCCCCTCCCCAAGACAGTAAGCAGTCTGATATAGGTTATGGATGTACAATTATGTTAAAGATATTTCCACATTAGTCATATTGTGAAAGAAGAATCAGAACAAAAGGGAAAAACCATAAGAAAGAAAAAAAGTGAACATAGTCTGCTTTGATCTGCATTCAGACTCCACAGTTCTTTCTCAGGTTGTGGATGGCATTTTTCTTAATGAGTCTTTCAGAGTTGTCTTGGACCATTGTATTTTCAAGAAGAGCCAAGTCTATCAGGGTGAGTCAACGCGCGATGTTGCTGATACTCTGTACCATGTTCTCCTGGTTCTGCTCCCTTCATTTAGCATCAGTTCGTGTAAGTCCAGGTTTTTGTGAAATCTGCCTGCTCATTATTTCTTACAGCACAATAGTGTTCCATTACATTCATGTACCACAACTTGTTCAGTCATTCCTCAAATGATGGGCATCCCATCAATTTCCAATTTTTGGCCACCACAAAAAAAATGCTATAAATATTGTTGCACTTATGGGTCCTTTTCCCTTTTTTTATGATCTCTTTAGAATAGAGACCTAGTTGTGGTATTTCTGGATCAAAGGGAATGCACAATTTTATGACGTTTTGGGAAGGTTTTTTCGTACCTATTTCCTCTTTCCTGGAACTCCCCCACTCCTTCAAATCTCATCCACCCAGAAAAGCTTGGGTTTTCCAAAACAACTTTCTCTGGTCAGTTTAATCCATACCAATCTATCTCTTTGAATTCCTCCATCCATGATGATCTACACTACTCATAATGTGGTTTGTCTTGAGAAAATGTGCCTATTCCCTACCTGCTTCTGACCATATGCATGATCCATTCATTGATGCAGGGGTTTGGCCCTTTGGGTGAAAAAGACCCATTGCCTTTTGCCATGTATGGATCAGTGTTAATGAGCTTATGTTTTGTGATGAGAAGGCAACCCCCATAATAGCCACTGAACAGGAAGAGTTGATAATTTGACAGACCTTCCATAAAGCTGTGACTCTATCCTGTACTTCTCTCTGACCCTACATGTAACATCATGCAATTCTGGGGCAAATTTCGGAATGAGCATGTGTCAGCTAAATCCCGTGTCATGCTTAGACAAGCCTGATGCTGGGTTTTGGGTGAACGAGTATCAGTACTGAGGTGGGCGTGTCCTAGACTGCAGGTCATTTTGTGAGTTTGAGTGATTCTAGGCCCTTTGGTTGGAACTGTGTAGTGGCAAAGGGCTAGAATTGGTTCTCAACAACGACTCCAATTCTTCTTGGAGAAGATGGCCAAATCCCTGGCTCAGCTTTCCAAAAGTCACAGACTTTTACCGGAGCTGAGGTGAAACATGAAATGACTATTTGGTAGCCCTGCACACTGCTCCCTGGTTTGAAATATTAGCCTCCTGGCTAAGAGGTAGCAATAGTATTGGGGCTTGTTTAGTGTAACTGTTGTCACGTATGCAGTGAGTCTTTTTTGGTTTATTTTGGTTTTTTTATCATTTTTGTGAGTAGGAAATAAATACCTGTCCCATACCTGATTCATAGTTTACATAAAGTACATTTCTACTCCTCAGTTTAAGGAGACTCTAGATATGAACTTTAAGCAACTTGTTTTTCTTTATGGTGCTAGCATGGGGAACATAACTAGCCCAGGAATGTGAGTCCAGCTTCTCTTATCAGAGATCAGATTCCTGCATGACTGAAGCTGGTCTGAACTATGTATCTAGGTCCAGAGTTGAGAGGGTTCTTTTTAGTGCAGAAGGGAATAGGGCAAGGACCCCAGCTCCCTGAGCTCAGCAATATTAGATAACTTATTCAGTAACATTAAACTTAGCTAGATTCTTATTTGATACATGTTGTCCTGTGTCTCACATGCATGTGTTTCCCCAGCCGGATTCTAAGAACCCATTGGCAGTGTTGCTGAGTATTTGTTGTTTTGGTTTGACTCAATGAATTTTTACTGAGCACCTCCTGTGTATAATGTGCTAAACGCTGGGGAGAAAAAATCCAAACCCAAACAACCCTAAGCCTGTGTATCAATATACTCTTCCTACTTCTTGTTACATGTTGTTACAAATTGTGAATCCTTTGGCTTGGGGTACCAGGAAGGGTGCTGGGGCCAGGCAGCCCACCCTGTTGAAACCCAAACCATAGAGTTACTCCCTTTCCTTTGGAGGGTGTGTCTTCCCCCTTATTACAGCCCTTCTCTTGCCACTATTATTTTGACTTACCTATTCATGCCTGGACAAGCAGAATTACTGGGAAGGGAGTTTCCAGAATAGCAAAAGATTACGGTATGAGTAAGAACAAGTCTGCACTAAGTAGGGAGGGGGTGCCTCCAAACTGCTAGGAGAGCATTTCTTTTGGAAGAAATGAATATTTGAATCTCTTACTTTGTGTTTGAATCCTCCCGTTCTTGATGGTCATATTTCTTTTGAGGAGGTGGGGAGACGATGTTTGTCATGCCTTCCCTCCCTTGGTGCTTGGTGACCAGCATTCTTACTGCTAGTCATTTGGGGCAGACAGCACGTAGACAGTAGCCTAGGGGCCCAAGTTGGACATAAACTGTGCAGGTAGAAATTTTATATTCTAGGTGAGAGAGCAAGGGGCCCTTGTGTGACTTGGCTAAAATATTTCCTGACATTAGGATTAAAACCAAGAATCACCTACCCTGCAAAACTGAGTATAGTACTTCAGGGAAAAGATGGTCATTCAATGACACAGAGGACTTTCAAGCATTCTTGATGAAAAAACCAGAGCTGAATAGAAAATCTGACTTTCAAACACAAGAGTCAAGAGAAGTATGAAAAGGTAAATAGGAAAGAGACATCTTAATGGACTTACTAAAGTTGAACTGTTTACATTCCTACATGGAAAGATAATATTTGTAACCCTTGAAACTTTTCTCCGTATTTGGGTAATTGGAGGGATTACACACACACACACACACACACACACACACACACACACACACACACATAGAGGGCACAGGGTGAATTGAATAGGAAGGGATGATATCTAAAAAAATAAAATTAAGAGGTGAGAGAGAAATATATTGGGAGGAGAAAGGGAGAAAAGGAATGGGGCAAATTATCTCTCATAAAAGAGAAAGAAAAAGCTTTTTCAATGAAGGGGAAAAGCGGGGAGGTGAGAGGAAAAAGTGAAGCTTATTCTCATCACATTTGGCTTCAGGAGGGAATAACATGCACACTCAATTTGGTATGAAAATCTATCTTACACTACAGGAAAGTAGGGGAGGAGGGGACAAATGGAGTTGGGGGATGATAGAAGGGAGGGCAAATGGGAGGAGGGAGTAATTAGAAGTAAACACTTTAGGGGAAGGACAAGGTCAAAAGAAAGAATAGAATAAATGGGGGGCAGGATAGGATGGAGGGAAATATAGTTAGTCTTTCACACCATGACTATTATGGAAGTCTTTTGCAAAACTACACATATACAGCCTATATTGAATTCCTTGCCTCCTCAGTGGGTATGGGTGGGGAGAGAGGAAGGAAAAGAAGTTGGAACACAAAGTTTTAGGAACGAAGGTTGAGGATTGTTTTTGCATGCAACTGGGAAATAAATACAGGTAATGGGGTATAGAAATCTATACAAGAGAAGAAAAGAGAGAAGATAGAGAGAGATAAGGGAAGGGAGAGGTGTGATGGAAGGGAGGGCAGATTAGGGGAGGGGGAATCCGAATGCAAGGTGTTATGGGGTGGGGGGAGAGGAGAGATGGGGAGAAAATTTGGAACTCAAAATCTTGTGGAAATGAATGTTGAAAACTAAAAATAAATAAATAAACATTAAAATATTTCCTGACCCTAACACCTGCACATCTCCCAAATTTGGAATGGTGGAAGTGCTCTTCCCCTATCCCAGCTAAGGAACGTGGGATGAGTATAATTGAACAATATGTTTTTACTATGCTAGGAGCTGGGAAACACAAAGGAAAAAAAATGAGTCAGTCCCTGCCCTCAAGGAGCTTATTTGATAGGAGGAGACAATATACATACACATAGAGATAAATAGATAGAAAACATAAATGAAATCATATAGATAGAGGATGCTACCATATGAACTGAAAATCCGCTCTTGGCATTTTTGCCAAGTGTAGTAGATTTGGGATTTGTTACTCTGGGCCAGACTTGAGCCAGCCATATGGACTGAACAAAACTCACAAAAGGCTGCATGTTTCCTGCCTTACTTCTAGAACTGGGAAATAGAGCAAGCAGGGAAATCTGGTGGATTGGATCCTTCCATTTGGGGCATAGACGGGACAGAGTTACGTTTCAGAGTGCATTCCCCTCTCTGGCTACACTTCTGATTCTAAGGACTTTGCCACCAGGACTCCCTGGAACTTCCCTTAGCTCCTGGGGCGTTCTCACCCAGGCATCTGCCCCTTTTTCCCATTGGTGATTTCCATTTGGGGGATGGGCCCAAGTTCCCTCCCCAGTAACTCGCACCATCCCTTATTCCTTTTCATCTCCCTCTTTGCCTTCTTTTATGTGTTCTCTTCCACCTTTAGAATGCAAGCTTCAGGCCAGGAACTTTTTGCTTGTATTTGTATCTCTAGCATTTAGCACTGCACATGGCACATAGTAGGAACTTAGTAGATGATTGTTACTTGCCTGCTAGTGTGTTTAGAACCAAATATTGGGTTCATTGGGGCAGCTAAGTGGTACAGTAGATAGAGTCATGGCCCTGGAGTCAGGAAGACCTGAATTCAAATCTGGTGCCTGATGCTTACAAGCTGGGTGACCCTGGGAGTTTGACTCAGTTTTATCATCTGCAAAATGATCTGGAGAAGGAAATGACAAACCACTCCTGTTTCTTTGCTAAGAAAATCCTAAATGGGATCACAAAGAGTTGTACATGACTGAAATGACTGAATTACAACTGGCTTCATTCCATATACACAAGGCTTCTTGGAAAATCATGCCTTTTGCTCTGTAGTTCATAGGCTTTTTGACTTATGGCCATGAGCCTACCTTTGGGGGCATATCTATCTCCAGAAATCTGGCAAGACAGATTTGTCTTTTATTCTGAGTGTTCCATCCCAAGGAAGGTACATGCAGAAAAGGAACTGAGATTTCATGTTTATTTAAGTGTGGTATAAGGGAAGAAGAGCCCACCCCATTAGAGCATGGGGCAGCTAGATGGCAATGTGGATAAAGTGCTGAGCCTGGAGTCAGGAGGATGTGAGTTCAAATATGACCTCACTTATTAGTCATGTGACCCTGGGCAAGTCACTTAACCCTGCTTAACTCAGTTTCCTCATCTGTAAAATGAACTGGAGAAGAAAATGGCAAAGCACTCCAGTATCTTTGCCAAGAAAACTCCAATGTGGAGTCACAAAGAGTTGAAAGCAACTGAACAATGAATCAACATTAGAGTGTGTGTAAAGCTAAGCTAAAGATCACCTTGGTTGCTTCTGAAGATACATGTGCTTAGTGCTGAAGTGCTAGTAATGCCTTGGTCCCTTTGGCAGTAACAGAGGAAGGGGGATGCATCACAGAGGATAAGCCAGTGAACCAGGAAGAACTGCCCACTCAGAGAGGAAGAGTACCTACTATTCTTGATGTCTTCTTTCTCTCTTCTGAATGTGTGGTATGGAGCTCCTTTCTGCGCCTTTCTTGGGGATGAGGGAGTCCCCCCCAAGACAGTTGTGGTGGCCCCTTGCATGTTATAATGGGTTTATATACTACCCAGGCAAACCTGGTACTGGATATCAAGCTCTTTTCTGAATCTTTCTTTGTGTTTCATTCTTGGAAAAGATGCAACTGAACAGAGATGGACCTATTCAGCCTTGGCAGTAGCCTGGTAGATTTGAGTTCTGGGGAGCTCCTGCAGTCTTCAGCTGGAGCAGACTGGCAGCAGGAGTTTTCTCCAAATATACCCTTCTTCAATTTGACCACTAATAGAAGAATAAGTCCATCCATATTTTGACTATCCAAATGTTACGGACCTTGAGGGACTGGTATGGACAGCGCAGAGCCAAGATGATTAAATAGTTCTAAATCTTTCTGTTTTAAGTCTATCAATGTATGCTTAAGAGGCTAGTCTTTTTATGTGGGAGAAATAAATGGCTATCCTATATCTGATATGTTCTTCTTTGGGGAGATACTAGACATAAGCCAAACTAAACTAGCTTAAAGCAATTTCCCCTGAGGCTTTGAAGTAGAGGTGTAAGAAAACCAGTTGAACTCAGAAGTAGAGGAAAAGGTAGGAGAGGGCATCCCAGGCCCTTCCCTGCCCCACCTCAGCACAGTAATGGTTTGTTATTATTATAGAAAACAACAAACAGGATGGATTATCACCGGGGCAGTAGTCCTTAAGATAAAGAGTGATCCAAAGAGGGATTGTGGGAAGAGAGGCACACTAATAGCCTAATAGTGGAACTGTGTTAGTTCAACCATTCTAACAAAACAATTTAGAATGATACAAGAGAAGTCACTAGACTATTCATATTCTTTGATCCAGTGATGCAGCTACTGGACATATACACCAAAGGGGGTCAAAGACAGCAAAGTTCTATATATGCCATTGGACCCCATGTTGGGCAGCTAGGTAGTGCAGTGGATAGAGGGTCCTGGAGTCAGGAGGACTTGAGTTCAAATGTGACCTCAGACATTTACTAGCTGTATGACCCTGGGCAAGTCACTTCACCTTGTTTACCTCAGTTTCCTCATCTGTAAAATGAGCCGGAGAAGGAAATGGCCAACCAGTCCAGTATCTGCCAAGAAAACCCCAAACTCACAGTCAGACACAACTGAAAGGACTGAAGAACGACGAAAGCCTTGTGTCTGAAGCAGATTCAGTTTGCTTTAGGTTCTTTTACTTGTTGCATCTCCTGCATTCTCTTCATTCTAAAGGTGTCCAAAGGGATATATGTGGTTTACGTAACATCAGGAGATTAACCAAAGTGGAATTATCAAAAAGGTGACATCATGCTACAGAGAAGCGTTAAAAACAAAGGCTGCTTTATGAGAGGCACATCAGAAAGTTTGGGGATGTAGCAGACTGTAGGACCCTGGCCTCAGAAGCACCACAAAGCACTGTTAAAGCTATCAAAGATACTTCCACATCCACCAGATCCAGGTGTTAGCTGGAGATTAGTTGGGAAGAAAAAGTTGTCCCTATATCGCTACAGGAGAGGGAATGGGATTAGCTGTTTACCATACAGTAAGCGTGTTTTCTTTTTGTTTTTCTAACTTTGATATTGGGGGAATGTTTGGTAACATTCTTCTGTAACAGTTTTCTAGACCATGCTGTTCCCTTGGTAAATTGAGTATCACCACTGGAGAGCAGATATTTAAAACCTCTCAGAATAGTTGTGCTTGGTTCGCTTTAATAGTGTACCTTTTTGTTATTTTTTCAAAAACTGTAGGCCTTTGAGTCATATGAAGCTGTTAAGAGTCTTGGTAGGATGTAGAGTCTGAGCTATTTTGAGAGTTATAAACTAAGTTATAATACTCTTTATATTTCCAACCCTAAACTGAATAAATAGAACCTGATCTGATTTCTAAGGCTGGAATCTAGGGTAAATTTAGGTTATTGCTCTTGTAAATGTGGAAGGATAGAAAACAACTTGGTTTGGAAGCGGTAGGAACCCATACCGAATTCCTACAGTGCATTAGAGAAGGGCTGAAAGGAGGTCTGGCAAGTGGGGCAACTTCAACTCAGAGTAACATCTGATCGCTGATACAGTGATTTCATTCTGAAAAGCTACTTTTGCTCCTTCCATTTGCATTTCCATCTTCATTGCTCATATAAAGCAGGTGTACCTGTGAAGAGAATTCCTGCACCTGATATCAAAGTATTTATAACATCATTTTGTGGTAATGAAAAACTGGAAGCAAAGTGGCTGTCCGTTAATTGGGGAATGAATGAACAAATGTTGGTATGTGAATACAATAGAATATTATTGTACTGAAAGAAATGACAAATATCATGAATTCAAAGGAACAGGGGAAGACATATATTTATGTATATATATTGATGCCTAGTGCATTAAATGGTACGATAAACATGTCCATGATAACACAGACAAGAATAACCCTACAGGATAGTTAAACTCAGATTAAATATCATGAACAATCTTGCTCTGAGAACAGATGATGAAATCTCTTTCCTTACTCAATGATAGAGTTTGGAGATTATGGGTGAGAAATGTTGCCTACAGTGTTAGAGCTAATTTTCATCAACTTTTTCTGTTACAAAGAAAGGAAAGTTCCAATGGGGAAGGAAATGGGTATGAAGATCAAGAAGTCGAAACAAAAACAAATGAGTAGCCCAAAGTAGAAAGATCAAAGAGTCCAAAGGGATTGTGGCATTTAGAGATTCTCGTTCAACTCTACCATTTTTATAAATGGGATAAGAGGCCTCAAGAGGTGAAGTGACCTGCCCAAAGTCATGGAGCTAATTAAGCAGCTGGGATTCAAACAGGACTTTCAATCAAATTCTTTTTCCACAATCATGCTATTTACACGATCCAATAAGTTCCTGCTTCTTTTCATCTCCTTCCCTATTCTTTTCCACCTCCTACCACCTCATCCTGTCCCCTAACTTCCATACCCTATTCCTTCAGGCTAAATATAAAAATTCTCTTGATGACTGAACTCTCCCCAAGTAGAATGGACTTTCTCTGAAGGTGGAATTCTCCCTTCACTTAAGATTTTCAAGTGGAGGCTAGAGCACTTTAGGAATGTTGTACATTTCTGTACAGGTTCTGTTGGCCAAGGAAACTTGAGGTCTCTGTCTTCTTTCAGGTTATACTCTGAACTCCTTAAGGGTAATTATGGAGCATTTCCATTTATTCCTTCCTTCTGCTGAGTGTTTCTGCGTCTCTGTACATGGCCATCAGGACTCAACTACTTTCTCATCTGGAAACATCCTTCTGCCATGCTGGTCACCTTGTTCCATTAGTGAGTTCTTCCTGGGAGCCTCCATTATGGGGATAGGCCCAGGTTTGCCATGCTTTGTTCCCCTCCCAACAGTGCTTCTGATCCTCTGGACTTTGCCACCACCCCCTCTCCCTTAACTCTTGCTTTTTTTAGCTCATTGATTTCCATTAGAAATGTAAGCTCCTTAAGAAGAGGGGCTTTCTTTTCACCCCGGTGCACATGGTCAACATTTCATAAATGGTTGTTACCCTTGCCTTGCCTTGCTGTGCTCCAAGCGTTCACTTCCAAACTCCAGGAAATAAGGGGAAATATGCTCAATTAATTTCTATAGAGGTCTATCTTGGATGGAAAGTGAATACAATTACTTTGGTGGATATCGTTCAACACATGATAATCTCATCTTTCTCAGGTTAAATCTGGGCACATAAATCCTGTACTTTGCCCTGGTCAAACCACATGGAGATTACTGTGTTCAGTTCTGGGTATCACATTTAAGGAAGGTCATCAACCAACTTGAAAAATGTCCCTAGGAGGGGGATCATTACGGTAAAGGGCCCTGAATTCATGCGTTTGAGTCCCTAGGAATGTTTTTTTTCCTGGAAAAGACATGGATGTGGGGGATGACAGTTGTCTTGAAGTATTTGAAAGACCATCCTATGATAGAAGTCTTTCTTGTTCTGCTAAGCTCCACAGGGAAGAACCAGGAGTAACGGGTGGAAATCTGCAAAGGGGCAGATTAACATTATAGGGGAAAATTTTCTAACAATTAGAAACCATCCCAAAATGAAATGGACTATTTCTGGTGGGAGTAGGTGTACCCTCAAACAAAAGTGCAGGGATCACCACATCTTCATTATGTTATAGTGGGGATTTTTAGTGTTTGGATCCAGGTTGGACTAGATGTGCTCTGAGGTCCAACACTGATTTCAGCGACTGAAGCATTGCTACAGAGAAGCCCAAAGCTCACAACTCAGATTTGTATGAGTCTTTAGGTCACCCTTTGGATTTGGTTGCGTGAATAAAATGAGTCAGATTATAACATTGACTTGATGATCTCTGCAAAGAAGAATGGAAAAGACAGTTATCACCTACCTCAGAGATGGGGAACCCGCGACCTCAAGGCCACATATGGCCCTCTAGGTCCTCAAGTGCAGCCCTTTGCCTGAATCCAAACTTCACAGAACAAGTCCCCTTAATGAAAGGATTCGTTCTGTAAAACAGACTTGGTCAAAAGGCCGTACCCAAGGACCTAGAAGGCTACATGTGGCCTTGAGGCCACAGGTTCCCCACCCCTGACCTAATCAAATAATCTTGCTAAACACACTTTTGGTTTTCAGCTATGATTCCTTGGTGGCACAAGGTTAGATTTGCTGAAACATTGCTGATTGTATATTCACGTGGAGAGGAATAATTTCTACCTTCTTGTTTCAACATGAAAAGATAAGGCTTAAAGTAACAATTTCTCTGAGGGATGAATTGCTGACTGTCATCTCTTTCACAGTTTGTTATTACTTCTTGTCAGAGGGGATGTGCATCTGGACTGTCCTTGTAGAAAACTGGTAGCAAATAGAAACAATCATTTTTATTTAGAAGTCTCAAAACCAAACTATCCCAGTGGATCTGACTATGACTGGATTCAGGACCAAGTTTCTCCCAATGAACCCAACAAGCTTTCACTTCTGCTTGAATGATGAGGCCTCTGGAAAATGGCCAACTACAGAACTAACTTTGCCCAGTCTTTTAAGAATGAAGAGCACGGAAGAAGTTCAATTATATTTTTAACTGGATCACAGATCATAGGACTTAGGGCTTGGATAAAGAGCTTCATCTTGTGGAGGAAACTTGAGGCCCAGAAAAGAAAAGGGACTTGCCTGAAATCACATAAGGCTAGGTTTTCTGGTTCCAAATGCAAGGGTTTTCTGTAATACCATTCTAATTCTGTAATTTACAGGAATTCTTTCATCATTTTGTAGAGAAGATTAAGGCTCAGAAGGCATGTGACTATGACAAGGTCATGAAGCTAGCATCTGAACCCTAACAGCGAGGTGGATCTTCATACTGCCATAGCTCTAGTAAAGTACTTAGTTTAGGTCAATTGTTCAAGTCATGAAATATGGTGGATCTGGAAAGGGGATTTTGGAGACAGGCCAGTCCAACCAACTTATTTTACAGAGGAAATAAGGGCTCAGAAAGGGAAGGTGACTAGTCCATGGTCACACTGGTAGTAGGTGTATAAATAATTCAAATCCAGGTCTCTTGCTCTGTTCGCAGCCTAATTATAAAGTGAGGTCTTAAGAGGTCAAAGATTATACTGAGAGTAAAAGCCACGCCATTCTTGCACACAGATTATCAGTGATTTCAATACCATTAAAAAAGCATTACTCCATTCCCTCTCTCCTCCTGCAATGAGTAAATTTACCTACCTTCCAGGAGTTCTAGCCTCTGTAGACATGAAATCTTGCGAAGAATTCATTATGAAATAAAAGGATCATAACTTCAAAGGGGCTAGAAAATAACCATAAAGACTATCTAGTGCAAGGGTCTTAATCTTTTTGGTGTTACAGACATCTTTGGAAATCTGGTGAAGGCTTCTCAGAAAAATGTTTCTAAAAGGTATAAAATACATGGTAATATAGAAGAAATCAATTATACTGAAATAGTTATCAAAATATATTTAAAAGTTCATGGACCCTAGGTTCAACACCCCAAATGTTGTCAAACTTAACGAGGAAAACGAGGTCCAGAGAACAAAACACCACACACAATTTTGACACAACATGTCAGCATTTATTAATCAAAGATGAAGCAAACCCGAGATGGTGAGTTCTTCTCCCTTTAAAACCCAAAGCTTGTTTGTGGTAGATGGTGGCTCTTTAAAAACAGTCATTTAAAGGTTGAATACTATAGAACAAACTCTTTCTTTTCAGAGTCAAATACTAGTTTAAAATGGGCCAAAATAATTACTTTGGGTGGAGAATCTCACAAATCCAATGAGATACTTCTGATGTCATATTTAGAACTCAGGTGAAATACCCTTAAAGCACTTTTAGCCTTGAGGTAGCATAATTATGCTGAATTAGATTTTTTTGTTTTGTATTTTTTTTTTGTTACTGTGAATAGAGGAAGAAACCCTAGACATCCATTTTTGGCCCAAATTAGGCTAAATGGATTTCAGGAAGTCTCCCATGAGGTTAGTGAAATTTTCCTCTTCTATCTTAATAGTGCAGACACAGTCCTGTAGAGTATGAAAACAAACAGGAAGGTCTCTGACTGTACAACAGAAGACCATCGGCAGCATTAACTGCAAAAACAACAATAGGGAAGTGGAGTGGAAAAAACCAAAACAATTTCTATTTTGGCAAGGTTGGTTACAAATACAAGTCAAGAATAAAAATTACATCAACTAACTGAAAACAAAGCAGGAAGGATGTCACTGCAAAGGGCTCCCCCCTTTTCTTCAGGGTGGAATGCCCTGGATTCACTTTCTCTACATCGCAAAAAGCTTGGGCTGGGACAGCAAACAGAAACATCCGGAGCCAGGATGCTGCGGACCAAGGACAGCTCTTCTCGCGGACTTCACAAGGACCATAAGCAGAGCCTCAGCACAAAGGCTCAAGGGCACTGTCTCTTGCCCTTTCTGCTGCTGAGTTCTTTTATTAGCATGCTCAAAATGCAGAGCTCTCTTCACAATCATCTCTGAGGATCCACAGCAAGTTTTTTTTTTGCCTTTTTTTTTTTAAAGCAGAACACAGAGCAACATCAATCCAGAAAACAAAACCCACACAAATTCATCCTTCAGAGATGAAAAAGAAGAATCAGTCATTGGAATCCAATTGGGCTCAGAAGATGCGTATCAATACTGCTAACCAGATTTCAAAGCTATCAAGCCCCTTCCCCACTCAGTACAAAGGAAATGGCAAGGCTTGGAAAGGGTTGCTTCAATCAGTCTTCTCCCAAGGGAGAATATGATACAAAGGGGTTAACAAGAACTGGCTGAGGTGGAGCTTTCTTCTGTTCTGTACTGGTTGCTATGCAGCTCCCACCAAATACAGGAGATACCACTGAGCTCTACAAAAGTGGTGCTGCCATTCTGATATACCGGTACAACTTAGAAAACTCCACAGATCGGTTTGCTTAGATTTACTTTTCTACCCTGCAAAGGTAGAACCCCACGTTCTTGAAAATCCAGAGTTTCCCTCCCTGCACTCTGTTACACACATCCTTGTTTACTCACTCTTGAAGCTCAACCATAGGCCCACATCTGTCTATAAAAACAGAGGGGTCTGGTCTTCTGAGCCATATGTCATTTTTATTGAGAACAACGGAGCCCAACAAAAAATTTTTGAAACCCGTTGAGTTTTATAGTCATATGGCACAACTATGTGAGTAGGACTGGGGTACTGGGAAGAGATTTTGTAGAACAGATTTAGACTATGAACAAAAGGCTTTTTAAAACTTCTTGACATAATCTATATCTATTCCTAGCATGCAGTTTGCTAGATAGTCTAAGTGATACAGGTACATGGTTAACAAACAGCACCTCATTTTGGTTTTTATTTTGGAACTCAATTTATCAGGGCTGTTCTGACAATACACACACATATATGTACATATATACACACGCACATATATGTATATATACAGTCTCTTACAGCACCTTCTAATAACTTCTAAAAGACCAAGTTTATTTATTTAAATAGCCACATATCCTGGTTACCTGTGGCATATAACTACTGCTGTTCATGCCATTTAAAATTCAAGATCCAAAAATTAGAAAAAAGGTGCAAAACCTTGGAAACATGAATGACATTTCTACTGATTTCTGGATTCATTGCTACAAAACAGACACTGCAGAAAAGAACGGAGTCAGAAAAACATCAAAACATCAAAAAACCGGAACAACGTGACATCTGTTTCACTAGCATCGACCGAAGATCAGATCACAATTCGGAGAATGATGCTGTCAGCTACCACGGGGCACGGCGAAAAGACTCCATCTGCTTCCAAAACAAACCAATAAAAAAAAAAAAAACCCTTAAGATGAATGACTAAGGATTGCTGCTGGCTGAAAGTTCAGTGTGTGTGTGTGTGTGTGTGTGTGTGTGTGTGTGTGTGTGTGTGTGTGTGTGTGTGTGTGTGTGTGTGTGTGTGTGTGTGTGTGTGCTTGTGTGTGTGTGTGTGTGTGTGTGTGTGTGTGTGTGTGTGTGTGTACGTATGTGGGGGTAACTACATGCTGTCATGCTTTTCACAGGTGTTAGCCATACTTGGCCATATGCCCATGGCAGAGCACTAAGCTCACCAGGTGATGAAAGGTAAATAATTAGGTCAGTTCTATTAGCATCATCATCCACAATGAGAATTAGACAACCCCAGATATGTAATCACTTGGGCAGGTCCCAGTGAGTCATACAACTCAAAAGAAAATGGAAAATGGGAAGAGCCTCTAGATCTATTACTCTGCTATAAATTTAATAATCTTTATGCAATTTTTGTGCTGCTTCTGTGATTCCCTTAGGACACATTCTCAATCACTCTAATGGAACAAATCTTATTGCAAAGCATGTCAAGAAATCAAGGGAACTCAAAATTGTACTTGATATATATGTTAAAGGTTAAAGAGGTATTCTAAATTACCTAAATTCTAAATTACCTCCCAAATAAGAAAAATAGTATGCCAAATATCCTGAACTCCCCAATTACAAAGTCTTTAAAAAAAATTCCTTGAAATAATAAATGTTCCCAACTTTTTGAAAACTCTAACAAATACAGTTAAGATCTGGGAATGTCTAGTTGAGTGAGAGAACACTGTAAAAGAATACAATTGAGGGGAACTCCCTAGAGTCCAGAAATTTTTTTTACTTTTAAGTTATGAAAAATAACTTTTTCCTCTTTAAAAAGAATTTTAAAACTGATCATTCGACAGCAAAACTATGAGATATCTCTGAGCAATAGAAAGGACTCTCCTACAGAGGAACAGGTCAACTTCTCAGCAACATTACTGCCACCTGCCGATGTGAACAACTGGAAAGAAAAAGGTGACCGTAGCTTAGTAGAGAAGTCTTTTAAGAGGTTAAAGCCCTAACATCTCCAGGCCCGCTGTTCTAAATGGACAACAATTTAGTCATACTAACTGCACAGAGACACTTTGATTCTTAATTGGCTCTCCATCATCCATAGGAGGCTGAAAAAACGAACTCTCAGATACTCCCTTTTCTCTTCCTTTAAGACAGGGCTTACTGATGGATGATTATAACTATGACCTATGTTTCAGCATTGTACTCTCTTGCGATCAACTGTAACATGTGTACCTTTCAGTAGACAGCACAAACATCACAGTACCATAATACTCTAAAGAGAGTTACTTAAAAATATCCAGGTAATTTAAAATTTCAAATCTAAAAGCTACAATTCAGAGTAGATTTTGACATTCTCAGCAGTAATGAAAAAAGGAAGAGATCAGAGGCTGTAAATCTTTTCTCCCTGGAAAGATGGGCATAGAACCAATTTCTGGAAGAAGAAAGAAAAAAGAATAGCCAATAGCAGTAGCAGCAGCAAGAGAGAAGAAAAGGAGGATTTTACACTTTGGACTTTGTATCAGGCACTTAAATTGCTGGAGAGACACATGCCGTTCTGAACCAAAGTGTGAAAAACGGGTTAGGAACATTATGAAATTAAGTCTAAGAAATGGAATTTCAGCAGCAAAGTGGAGGCACAGATTCAGCCTCTCCCCATCCAAATATGCTGAGACATGTTTTCTAAAATGCCCAAGACGACAGCAGCAGCAGCAATGGCAGGAACGGTTCTGTAGTGTCTGTTTTCCTTCTATGTTGTGATGTTGACAGGAGGAGTTTCTGTGTCAAGCTGAGAAGGCACGGGGGAGAAGGGAGATGCTGTGCCTAAATTCCTGGGTCATTCAGGTCCATGCTTGAACCAAACATTTTCACCAGCTGCTCTTCATAATTGGAAATATTCCTCTTCATAATGTCCATGCAGGGTCCAAGCAACCTCTCAAATGCCTGGACATCCATAACTGCATTAAAATGAGAGAAACAGGCGATTAAAATGTCTGCGTGTCTGTAAACCACTCCTTATACATTTCAGTCCCTGGAACACCTTTTTCATCTCCAGGTATTAAAATTGGAGGCCCAGGTCAGGTACCATACCCTCTTCTATGAAGTGCTACACAGACACACACATACACACGCACAGAGAAATTTCAGATCCCTCTTCAATCTCTTTGAGGGCAGGGGCTATACTGTTTTTCATCTTTGTATTCTTAATTCCAATCATAACATGACCTTATGTTTGCTAAATGGATTTCCAATCCATGTTTTACACAATTTTTGTAATACTTTTGTATTTTGTAACACTTGGAGGAAAAATAAGCATGATACAATTTACAAATCATGGAGACAGCAGAGAGATCACATAGCAAGATTTAGAGTTAGAAAAGGCCTTAGAGAATGTCTAGTCTAACATTCATTGTACAGGACAAGGAAACTGGAGTCTAGGGAGAAATGATATGCCCAAAGTCACATGCAGGTATTAAATAGGAAAGCCAGCATTTGAACCCAGGTCTCCTAATACAAAATGCAGTGTCCACTCCATTGTACTACGTTCTGCATTCATGTGCCCATGGGGCCTTAGATCACGATTAAGGGAGGAGTTAGGTACTGATTTAGCTGTGATTCACTTACCAAGAGTACATGATCATCTTTAAGTAACAATACAAAGCCCAATTCTTAGGCATATTCTTAGGACTGAGGTGATAGACCCCCATGTTGAAATCTGGGCTTAAATGTCAGTAGACAGATGAGAGGAAAGAAGCTTTGGAGAAAAGAAAAAAAAGTGCCTAAAAACAAATAGCTTACCTAAGCATTTGACATCTCCAACTGCGTAAGCAGAAGCTGCTCTGGGTTTGTTGGTGACAAGAGCAAGCTCTCCAAAATACTGTCCCTTTTGACACCGTGCAATTTCCACTTCATCCTCTGTGTCCTTATTTGTCTAAAGCAGAAAGAGAACATTCAGTTACCATTGTGAATATGCTGTGAAAATTCTAGCTGTGGACACAAATATTTTCATAGTACATAGTATATTTGATATTATTACTGAGTAGCTATAACATGGACAGTTACACTTCTGCTGTACATTATAACTTGTACTAGATAATTAGGCTATGGCTTAAAGGAACTTTTATCAGAACATCCTCTGAAGTCTAAGGAGTTTGTTTTGGGTAGCTTCTCAGCTACTAAGAGCAATTAGGACCTTCCTGTAAAGGGTATTTTGAGATGAATTTTGTAGGCTAAGAGGTAAGGTATTCTTTGTGGATGGTGACCATCTGAAGCTTGGGTAAAAATATAAGAACGTAAGTTGAACTGACCCTACTTAAATCACAGAGACTCCTTGACAAAGGGTCACAAAGATACTTCTTCAGTCTATGTTAAGAATTTAACTTTCTGAACTATAGAGTTGGATGCAGAACAAAAGCAGACTATTTTCTCCTTAGTTATGTTTTGTTTTTCTCATGATTTCTCCCATTCATTTTCTTCTATGCAACATGACTAATGTGAAAATCTGCTTAATAGGAACAAAAGTATATAACCTCTATAAGATTGCATACCATCTTGGGGAGTTAGAGGAGAAAGTTTGGAACTTATGAAAGTGATTGCTGAAGACTGAAAACAAACTTAAAAATTTGGGAAAAATGTAAAAAAAAAAAATTTTTAAAAAGAATTTAACTTTCTTAAGCAATACTTACACAGGGCCAAACCAGGGCTTTTAACATAGTCAAGACTGTCATTAATCAACTGTTATTAATTAAGTTGTTATTAATTAGCATAAAGTGCCCTTTTGGGTGCACAAAGCACATCAGGCAATTGCCCAGCAGGTATTAGGAAGTGGCTGTCCTACAGATACCCTAAATCAAACATTTCCACAACAGAACTCATTTTTATTATTATTATTTTTGGTAAAACCCATCCCGCTTTTGAACTTTCCTGTCAAGGAGAAGTTCTGTCAAGGAGAACACCATTCTTTTGGCTGCCCAGGTTTGTAAGCTGTTATCCTGGTCTCCTTACTCTCATTTGAGAAATCTTGTCAGTTCTACTTGCACAGTATATCATATCCATCATCTTCTCTTTCTTCACACAGCTATCACACTAAACATCTTTCACCTGGATTACTGTAACAGCCGCTTGATTGTTTAACTTGCCTCCAGTCTTTTTGTCTCCTGGGACTCTACCCCACCTAACTGACAAGGTGATTTTCCTAAGAGATCTGACCACGTGTTACTTCCTTGCTCAATGAACTCCAATGGTTCCTTTTACCACTAGGATCAAATAGAAACTTCTCTTTTTGGCATTTAAAGTCCTTCCCTACCTGGTTGTACCAACCTTTCCAGATACATCATGCCTTACTTCCCTTAACTCACACTCTATGGTCTAACCACACAACAGTCCATTTCTTATTTCTGTACAAACTGTCTTTGGACATGAAATGCCACTCCTCACCTCTGCCTCTTAGAATCTATGGTTTCCTTCAAAGCTCAGGTCAATTACCAATTTCCACATGAAGCCCTTCCTCATTCTCTTAGTTACTGGTACACAGTCCCCTGAATAGCTCCCACACAAAAAAAATTAAACCTTCATAGAATGGCTAAACAAGTTGTGGTATATGAATGTAACAGAGTACTACTGTGCTTTAAAAATGATGAGCAGGCAGATGTCAGAAAAACCTGGAAAGACTTATATGAACTGATGCTGAGTGAAGTGAGCAGAACTAGGAGAACATTGTATAGTTACAGCCATTTTGTTCGATGACTGACTGACAGACTTAGCTCTTCTCAGCAATGCAAGGATCCAAGACAACTCCCAAAGACTCATGATAGAAAATGTTATCTGTATCCAGAGAAAGAACACTGGAGTCTGAATGCAGATGGAAGCAGACTAGTTACTCTCTTTTTCTTGTTTTGTTTCTTCTTTCTCATGGTTCCTCCCATTGGTTCTAATTCTTCTTTACATCATGACTAACGTGAAAAATATGTTTAAAATGAATGTATGTGTAGAGCCTATATCAGGTTGCACACTGTCTTGGCGAGTGGGGAGGACAGGGAGAGGGAGAAAATTTAAAATTCAAAATCTTATGGAAGCAAATGTTGAAAACAAAAAATAAATATAAAACATCAGAAATAAAAGCAAAGGGGAAAAAACACCCCTTATATTATTTTTATCATAATGAATTTGACAAAACCCAATGCACATAAGCATTTCCTTATTCAAAGAAGAGAAAAGCTTGCATGTGACCCTTTTAGTTTCTTTACAATATGTCTATATTCATCTATATAATATTTAACAGGGTAGTTACAACACTGCCATGATGATCTGCGTTCCTTTCTGAACCTCACTCTTTCCTTTTTTTTTTTTAACATTTCATTGATGTCCTTTCTTTTTTTACTGTTATCTCTATAAACATCTCACCAATTCTGCTGTAAATCTCCTTCCTTCAGAATAGGAGTAGAGTCAAACAAAACGATCCGCATACTGGCTGTCTCAGAATGTATGTTAACATCCTGTAGCTTTAGCTGAGCATTTCTCTGTAGAAATGTGGGACAGCAGGACTCATGATTAGTCTTCCGGACTTATCACTGCTTACCGCATTGATTAGAGTTCTTAGGTCTTCCAAAATTGTTTTTACTTTGTAGTACTGTAGCCACAGTATCAATCGTTCTCCTGATCCTCCTTATATCACTGTATCAATTCATACAAGTCCTTCCAGGTTTCACTGAATCTATTCCTTCATTTTTTTTTAAACATCATAGTAATAGTCCATTATCTTCAGATACCAAAATTTGTTCAATCACTCCCTAATGGATAACCATTTTGTTTTTAGTTATTTGCCATTATAAATATTTTTGGGTCTCCTTTACCTGTCCTTGATCTCTGTGGGACTCTGCTTAGTGGTGATATCACCAGGTCAAAGAGTATATACCATTTAATGAGTTTTAGACAACGTTGCCAAATTGCTTTTCAAAAAAAATGGGCAGACTAATTCATAGCTCCACCTTTTACTGGAAGTCTTTCTCAAATCAATAATTTAATTCTAGTTTCTTTCCTCTGTTAATTATTTCTTACTTATCCCATACATAAGACTTTATACATATTTATTTGCTTGTTGTCTCCCAATCAGATTGTAGTCTGTGAGCTCCTCGAGGGCAGGGACTGTCTTAGACAGCACAGTGTCTGGTACACAGCAGGTGCTTACTAACTGACCTGCTCTGGTCTACTTTTCAAGGAGCCCATTACTTAAGCATGATTTCCCACCTTCTGTTCAAAATTTTTAAAATTCTCCTTCCATTTTTTTTCACCTTTCAGAGTTCTAATTCCAATTTTCATCTTTTGCTGAATTTCTTCCAGGCATTCTTGTAATCCCTCTGGGCAAGTCCCTTTTTTTCTGTTTAATTTTACTTTTACTTGTGGTGTTACTCATTTTATCTGGGATTGTTTCTTCACTGTGTTTCATGTTTTCTTCTGTTTAACCATTTATTCCTGAGCATTCATCCTTTTTTAGTGCTCACAGACTGCATGTCAGTTTATCAAAGCTTGTACTGACTCTTCCCTGGTATGAACTTTCTCACAACTGCTGCTGAGTTCTGACCTTTTTTCTATGTAGCTTTTGGCTGCGTAGGAGAGCTTCCTTCTCACTCTCATGTTGTCTTCTGCAAAATGCACAGGAAAGCTGGGCTCCTTGATAAACTACAAGGAACTATCTTAACCAGAAATGTGAGATGAAGGCTAAGACAGGATCAGACAGTCTTGGTCACCTCAGAGGATGGTTGGTGGGGACAGAGACAATGGACAAAGCCCCCTGACTCACTTAAAAGATGTCCTAAAGGATTAACTTTAATAGCTTAAAAGTGCACTAAGACTTCTGTGACAAGTCACGTGTACATGTTTCCTCTAACAGAATAAAAGCTCCTGAGGGCTAGGACAGTTTCATTTTGCTTTTGTGTCCCTAGCACCTAGCACAGTGCCTGGCATATAGTAGATGCTTAATACTGTTCATGAAGTGAATGAAATTCTGCTCTGTAACTTGGCATTTTAAGAGAGAGGCTACATGATGCTATAAGATGGAAAGTTGACCTCATGGCTCACAAGTACTGGGTTAAATTGGCTATGTAACCTTGGGCAAGCGACCTAATCTCTCAGTGTCCCAGGAAACTTTATATTCTTTTTTTATTATAAACTTAATAAACACAAACATTTAAACATAAAAAGAATAGAAAAAATGGACATAAAACTATGAACTTAGTTATAGAATTTTTTTAAAAAAATTATGTATTAAATTTATCTTTAGTAGTATTAGCCATTCTCTGCTAGCTTGTGCCCCCTGTTGAATTTTTTTTTACTCTCTTCCACTCATTTTATTAAAAATTACCATTGATATCCCAGCTAATTTTTTAAAGATTTATAAACAAATCAATATAAGTAGACCATTGCTGATCTGCAGTGTTAAAGGGCATCTCCACCCACCTTATTGTAGCTCCCTACACCAATGAGAACAAAGGTCTAGAAAAATAATTTAGCGTATTTTAACTATGCTCATCAAATTATTTCCTGCATAAAAGTCCTTTAGAAAATACAATATTTACTTTTTCTTCTACTTAAAAAAAATTTAAATAAGTATTTAATTACTATAGTTTACTATCAGTTATTAATATATTTGGCAATTATTTGCTTTACAAAGTAAGCAAATTACTATTTTAATTACTAGACAGTATTCTTAAACATTATAAAGTAGTCTAAGTTATGTGTAGGCAGGCAGATTTTAAGATAATAAAAAGATAACAAAACTATCATCTTTACTTACATATTTGTTTTTTCCCTGACTCCAACTCTCAGGTTATGCCACTCCAAACAGCCCTCTTCTATCTGAATTTTTCCTGTCCTTTAAACTACAGCTCAGATTCCACTCTGTGAGGGAAGTTTCCCTCATTGGAAGTGATCTCTCCTTCTTCTGAAATTTCACTGAACATCTATACATTTCTAAGGACATGCATTACATTTTATCTTGTATTATCATTACTATATTATCCCATTATGCTGAGAGGTTCTTGAGGGCAGGGTATCAGATTTTTTTTTTCAGGGTTATGTCTACCCCAAATGACTTAAAGTGTATACACACACACATACACACATACATATGTATGTATGTATAGTTGGCACTCAGTAAGTGTTGAAGGAATGACTGCTAACCAAAATTTTTGGTAAGATAAACAACAGTTTTAAATTGAGATCCCAACAAGCTACCAGCTCCTTCTGGCATAAAACCTAGAGAACTTTCTGATCAGGCACTAAGTTATGGTAACAAATCTACCTTTTTGGTATGATGGTATGGATTTTCCCTGCATATTTATTAAGCTTTTAAAGTGACTGTCACTTCCATGAACAGTGTAAATGGGTTTCACAAAAGGTCTGAATGAGTACTGCAGATGATCTCATTATGACAAACTACAGAAGATCTCTTTTGTGGTAGAGTTTGTTATAAGAAATGTGTTGACAGAATTAAGTTAAGCTGACCTCAACCCGTGTGAATTACTAACTGACAAAAAGTACCTTCAACCCAATGGTAGAAAGAGGAAGGATCATAGACATACCACTGCAATTCCTAGCTCTGGTTTTTTTGTGTTTTTTTATCTGTTCATTGTGCCTATATCAGAGGGCTGTTGTGAGAATGAAATGAAATAATGAATATGAAAGAACTTTGAAAAACATTAAGTACTACATGAATGTAGGGCATTACAGTAACACTTTGCATATTCCATTTATCTCACAATTCCAGTCTTTTGGGACTAAGTTGTAAAATAAAAAAGGCCTCTGAGCAAACAGTCAAATACTTATTAATCTCGTACTATGTAATGGATGTTATGCTAGGCACTGAGCAATCCTAAGTTCATGTAGTAAAGCATCCTCATAATTTTATTTAAAGAAGAGTTCAACAAGGCTCTAACTTGGAAGTCTATAAATATGTTCTTATTTTATGATACAATTCTAGCAAGATTGTGCTTGCTGGTTTCTCCTATCATGGAGGGTTAGAAACAGTAAATTAAAAGGCTGAGGACTGCGAGCGGCTGGTTTACTAACAGCAGTAATAATAGTAGCAACTAACATCTCTTTACCACCTTACCCATTATAAAGTCCTTTCTTCATAAGAGTCTTGTGAAGTAGCGTGTGCAAATGTTATTATAGAGATGAAGAAACGTGGAAGGTTCAGAGAAGTCGCTGGCTAGCGAGTGCCTGAGGTAGAGCTTAACCCTCGGTCTTCTAACTCTAAATTCAGCATTCTTTCCCAGTGTGCTACTCATATTCCCCTGAAAATATGCAGCTGATAGTGAAAGAACAGATGTAAAAACTAGAGACAGGTGACAAGAACCATAAATGCTTGGTAGTCTGATGGGTATTTAGTATGCAAGAATGAACAATCTTACACACCTCAAAAGTTCCTGAGGACACAAACTGTATTAAAAACTGTAAAATATTATATGTACACAATGATGACTTGAATTATTAAGAAAGGGACAAATTATGCTCTATACATGCTATTTAAGATGACAGGGAAATAGGGCAATTCTAAAGAGATTTCCATAAAAAATGAATCAAATAAAGTGTTAACACTGAAAGAATTAAACCCTTCAATTATCTAGAAAATTAAATTTTGGGGTGAATAGCTCATTACTCAGTCAGACTTGATACGTAATTATTTTGGTGGATATTTTGGAAGTAAAGATATTTCAGGGGCTGGCCAAGATGTTTGAGTATGTAGAATAAAGTAACTGTTGAAAGGTAAATGCTTATGTGATTAGAGATCCCAAGAATCATTAAGTGTTTTTAGCTCTAAAGCACTTTCCCTCCTCCCTTAATACCAGGTGAAAAGCATATTCTCAAGTATTTCATGGAGGGACCTGTCAAGAGGGACAGGAACCAGAGAAAACACTAAATGATAAATAAAATAGAACTAATTTTTCTAATTGGTTAATCGATAAACACTAATTGAGTACCTACTACATGCCAGGCACTGTGCTAAGCACTAGGTATACAAAGACAAAAACAGAACTGTCCATACTGTCAAGGAGTTTATGTTATACCTAGGGAGATTATGTACATATACAGGAATACAGAATACAGAATACTAAGGCTCCTAAATGAGAGGCTCTTTGTCCCTGAGCGTTTCAATCAAGAAGGGAGTAGGAGATCTTGGTGAAGAAGCAACTAGGGAACCTAGAGTGAGTGATCTCCTGAAGAAGGTGTACCTGAGCTGAGTCTTAACAAAGACCAAGGATATGACGAAGCAGAGGTGGAGAAGGAAGGCCTTCCCGGGGTAAGACAATGAAAAAGCTTTTAAGATGAGGAGGGTAAGTCACGTGTTAGGAAAAGTAAAAATCATGAATGAGGGCCCCTATATTTTCCCCTCTTGTCTGGAGTGATTTAATCTCTAAGCCAGCCTCCATTTTAGCATAAACGGAGTAGGAACCTCCACTTGCCATGTCTGAGTTTTACTCCTGTCCAGGTCTCTTTCATAACATATTCTTACCAACGCCAAAGTCCTTCTCACAGGGTCCAACTAAGATGTAAGATGCTACAAACCCAAACATCAAACATTGTTTCCTTGGACTTAGTAACTGTAACTGCCCTTGCTTTTACCTTCTGGAAGTAAAGCTGGAATGGCTTTTAGAAAGCATTCACTTAACTGAAAGACATTTTTCTTTCCCTGCCAAGCCCTGTAAAATCAATGAAGCTTTCACTAGGTTGTACCCTAAATTGTGTACGTGCTATAGGGTTTTCCCACAACAAAGGCCAGCTTGGCTGTCATGGAAGTACATGGAAAATATACAACACATGATGAATTTATTATACATTTTAAAAGAAAAGCAAGTATGATACATTTTGTAGTTTTATGTTCAGTCTTCTTTTTCTGTTCCACTATGTATATGAAAATGTTCATTTTATGTGGTGTTTATTAGATTCAGAATAAAAAAAACCTCAACAAAAAATGCCTGAAGAACCATTTAAAAAGAAAACATGAAATAAACAAGGAAATACTATTATAAGCTCTATCTATGGAAATGAATGGTATAAAGCCTTGTTTGTTTTTGATGGGATTATAATACAATACTTAACAGATTTGATTGTCTAGATGTACTCTTTGCTCATCTCTAAGTACTCAGATACATTTAAAGATCAAAAGCCTAAATTTTTCTATTAGAAACTCCCTTTCAATTCAGGAAAGGAAAAGAATATTTATACATCAGTCACCAAATTATACATAGTGAAAATAAGAAGATCACTGAAACAATGTCATTTGTATATCTCATAATAAAACTAACAATTCTGGAAAGCAATGCAAAATTGAAATTGTGTACTGTTAACTTCCTGCCTCATCTAACCTGGCTCTATCATTATTTAAAATTCCAGTAAAATGACATAAGATTATATGTAAACTTACCTTGCTTTTAATCAGGATTTTCACTTCTCCAGACTCCACGATATAAAAGCTTTCTGCTTTCTCACCCTACAATATGGAGAAGAGAAAGGAGAGATTCGTATCTGTTACTACATTGTACTATATATTTGTAGCCTAATTTATTTTGTACTTTACAGTGTTCTCCATATCCTATTAACAACATTTTTCACAGGCTAATGAACTAAGACTCCTAAATGAGAGGCTCTTTATACCTGAGGATATCAATCAACTTATGCTCAGAATGGCATGAGCTATTCAAACAGCAGCTCCTTCAGCAGCACTCAGTCTCTTAATGTTGGACATTTAACACACACACATATCCAAACAGATTCATAGTGTTACTATACAAAAAGCATTATTTTCCCCCCAAAATATTCACTTAACAACAGCACATTGTAATAACATGGGCACTGATGTAAGAAAAAGACATTCCTAATGAAGGTGGGCTGGCATAAAAACTAGTGTCTTTAAAGCCCAACAACAAGAAGTAGAACCCATTTAAAGTTGCTGTAGACACTGTAAAATATCTGGGAGTCTACCTGTCAAAACAAACCCAGGGGCTATATGAACACAATTACAAAACACTTTTCACACAAATAAAGTCCAATCAAAATAACTGGAAAAACATTAGCTGCTCTTGTGTAGGCTGAGCTAATTAATATAATAAAAATGACAATTCTACCTAAATTAATTTGCTTATTCAGTGCCATACCAATCAAACTACCAAAAAATTATTTTATAGATCTAGAAAAAATAATATCAAAATTCATCTGGAAGAACAAAAGGGCCAGCATATCGAGGGAATTAATGAAAAGAAATGCTAAGGAAGATGGTCTAGTCATACCAGATCTTAAACATCAGTGGCATAGGTTGGGTATACACGACACAGTGGTCAATGAATGACTAGGACCCCAGCCAAAAACTGCTAGAAAACAATATGGCAGAAACTGGCCATAGACCAATGCCTGACACTGTCCACCAGAAAAAAGTCCAAATGTGTACACGGTCTAAGTATAAAAGCTGATACCAAAAACAAATTAGGGGAGCAAGGAACAGTTTGTCAGACTTGAGTTTTACACACAAGACATTTTTCCCCTGAGCTTGAAGTTGTTGTGGAGTAACTGTGCCCTTCTGGGTTTATCTCTTGGAATTCTCTTAATCTACCATATTTCCATGAATTTTCTTTTGCTTACTCTTACTTTCAGATTTCTTGCAAAGATTAGGACTTTGTATAAAGATCCCATCTTTCTTTACCCACTCCACCACCTCCAATGGGCTCTTGGATGGATGGGCTAGGCTCTATTTTCCCTTGACTTCTCTGCAGGCTAAAACTTACTGTGGTTAGAGATGGGATCATTGTTACTAGGTTCCCAATGTATACTTCAATCCCTATGTCTTAAGTCTACTGGTGGTCAAATGTGAATGTCAGGTTCAATCCATTTCCACTTCCTCCTAGCATAATCCCAAATCGGAACTTGGTTTCCTTCCCTGCTGTGATCCTGACAAAACCCAGTAAGATTCTGAAGATCACACTGGTCTCAAGACTCTTGGTAAGGTCCTCCTGACATACAGACTGCAACTGAGCTGGAACTGTCACCTGCTATGAATCCTAGGAATACACAGTGTCTCTCTGTGTAGCAAGCTTTGGGATCTGACTCTGTCACTTCTGTTCCAAAAGTCCAAAGTCATGGTCCTACTGGTTTTTGGCCCTGATTACTAGACTTCCTGCTGGCTTATAGGATCTTCTTGGAGAATTTACTTATTCATAGTGCTAGCAGGCTTCATACCAATTTACTAGAGTACAAGCTGGCTTCCCTGGTGTGACTCCTCTCCCCATGCCGCTTTCTTCAAGTCTTTGTATCAGAATTTGCACTGGTTTCTCTAGGGAGACTTCTCTTCCAGCACCTACAGGTTACTGACTATCCTGTTCAGTTCTAGACTGGAACGGAGGAGTTTGGCTTTCTGGATAGCTGCTCTGTCTTGTGTGCTTTTCAGACTGTTTGGGTTAAAGTGGGAAAGTCAGGCTCCTCCATGCCCTCACATTACCAAATAGTTTTGATGAGTGTGACTTTTTAATATAATTTGAGGTCTTAAAGTGATATTCACTCTTCATTCCTACATTTTTCATCATTTCCTTTCAGGTTCTAAACCTTTTATAATAATAAGAGGAACATAAATCAAAACAATTTTGAGGTTGCATCTCATATTCAAGAAAATGACAAAGACAAAAGATAGGCATAACATCAGTGATGAAGGTGCTACATAAAGACAACTGTTGATGGAACCATGAACTGGTCTAACCATTCTATAAAGCAATTTTAGAATTATGCTAAGAAATCTGATCTGCTGCCAGGTATCACTGCTTTACCTTTACAACATCTCTCATACTCACATATCCACCACTCTAGCTCACCTCTTGCCTGAACTGTTACAGTCATTGAAAAATGGTCTCACAGACTCCCATAGCAATCAATCTGTCAGCTGCTAAAGTAATTTTTCAAAAGCTTAAGTATGACTATGTTAGTAATGCCTCACCACCTTAGATGAGCTCCAGTGGCTCCTCTTACCTCATGATTAAATATAAACTTCTTTCCTTGGCATTTAAAGTTCCTAATAACCTGACACCTTCCTACTATTCTTCTTACACGTGACTCTCCTCTACATACCACACAATCCAGTTATACAGGCCACTTGCAGCTCCTTGAATATGGCAGTCCAACTTGCACTTCTGTACCTTTGCTCCCTGTGCCTGAAATGTTCTATCCTTTCACCTCCGTCTCTTGAGTTTTCTTGGTTTTCTTTAGGACTCAGCTCAAGTCTGACTTTCTATTGCAAATGCTAGTGTCTGTCCTAGTCCTCCATCTATTACCTTCCATCTGCTCTGCATATATTTTTATGCATCTCAGTTTTTACATATTTACTCCATGAAATTGAATGTTCCTTGAGAACAGGGTCTGTTTTTGCTTCCTGTTGAATCCCTGGCACTTAGCACAGTGACTAAGATATAGTTGTATGTACCAAATGCTTACTTACTGTCTAATGCCTGAATGATAAAATGTCCAACCACCTTACAGAGATCCCACTCCAAAGCATATATATGGTCAAAATGGTAAAGTTAAAAAGCCAAAGTACTCTTTAAAAGACTTTCTGTGGGAGCTAAGAAGTGGAAATAAAGACGATGAGCAGTGATTAAGAAAGGGCTGAAGAAGCTGTGTTACACAAATGAAACGGAATATCACTGCATGTAAAGAACAATGAATACAAACAATTCCAAGATGCATGGAAAGTTTTATATCAAAAGTTTTTAACCTTTCTTTGTGTTATGGACCCCTTTGGAAGTTTGGTGAAATCTCCGTACCCCTATTCAGAATGTTTTTAAATGTATAAAATAAAATACATAGAATTATAAAGAAACCAATTATATATTAAAATATAGTTGCCAAAATATTTTAAAAAAATAAGTACATGAAGGTTTTGTGTGGCCTGGTCAGTCCCAGCTCTGTCTTCTCCCTGAGAGGCCCTGCCTCACTGCTCTCTGGGCCCTTCTGCTTGGGATGGCAGCACAGCCCTATGCTCAGTCAGCCTTAGAACCCTGAGGAACATAAGGTGTGTGTGTGGGGCGGGGGAGATGCATGGGGTGGAGGGTGGCAGAGGGGCCTGGACTCATGGTGTCCCAGGCTAAGGTGGAGGTGGCCCTGAGAAGCTTCCTTTTGAGGGGTGGGAGAGGCTGACCAGCCCAAGTTTACCAAGTCTCCTTTATCAGGAAAATACATGTGAAACCAAGGACTAGAAAGCAGTAATTATATGGGAAAATCATCCATAAGAAAATATACAATGAATACTAATGAATATGCTGAAACCTAGAAGTTGTCAAGATATTAGGAGACACCCTATTTTTCAGAGTTAAGACTCAGCAAAGAGTCTGTGTCCTGAACTTGGCATAACAATAATCCTTTGTGTTCACCCTCTGGATGATCTCAGTCACAGTAAAACCTCAGAATTTGGACTTATAATTTCCTTATTTCTCAGGGGACCCTGACCTGAGAGCTTTAACTGTAACCAAGATGTTGCAGCAGAAAGTGATCAATCACTTCTCCTGACACTCTGAACAATCCCTGTGCCTGTAACTGCTAAGTGAACCAAACCAGGTGCTGCACTCCTATTCCTGCCATGCTAACTCTGATTCTGTACCCCACTGAATGAATATAAGGCTCAGTGATCTTAAGACTTGAGACAATCACAAGTCTCAACAGTTCTAATAACTAAGAGGCTATTTCCATAGGACCCAAGAACATCTGTATTGTCCCCAAAAATGCCACCTGTGGGAACTATTTACTCAAGACCTAAGAATAACTGTGTTGCACTGATACGTAAAAGAAAGAGGTCACTTAGAACATGATCAAATGTCTTCAAGTTAATACTGAACAAAACGTATACTTTTTTCTTGTAATAAACTGGCATAATCTTTATCAAGGCAAAAAAAAAAAAAGAATAACTGTTGAGTTCTAGCTTTTTGTGGTTTTCATGCTTAAAAACCCTATCCCTGCCATAAGCCATAAGCCCTCCTTCTCAAAAGGACTTCTGCTTGCAACTGTTTTCCTCATTTTGAAATTAAACTTCTGTTTGATTCTAGACTTTCCTGTCTCTGGTATGCTTTGTTCAGCTCTGATCATCCACAAATTAGAGAGTGGTTCTGGTCCAGCTGTCAAGGTAGATGGAACATCTTATTATATACATCAGAGAATTCAGACTGGAGAGAAATCCTATCAATGTTATGAAGGTGAAAAAGGTTTCAGAAGTTTTAGTGAACATTAAAGAAATCAGACTGGAGAGAAATTCTATCAGTGTAACCAATGTGGGAAAACCTTCAATTAAAACTCATACCTTACTGTACATGAAAGAATTCATACCGGATCAAAACACAAATGTCTGAATGTGGGAAAGCCTTCAATCAGAGAGGAAGACTTAATTTACATGGGCAAATTCATACTGGAGAAAAATCCTATAAATGCACTGACTGTGGGAAAGCCTTCATCTCCTACTCAGTCTTAACTGTACAGACTAGAGAAAAAGTCTCTAAATTTAATAACTGTGAGAAAGATTTTAGATAAAAAGGACACTTTATTGCATACTAGAGAGAAATCCCATAAATGTAATGAATATGGGAAAGGCTTCAGAAAGAGAGGAAATCTTTCTATACAGCAAAAACCCATTCAGTGTACATTCATTTAGTATGCAAAATTTTTCACCTAGAAAGGAAAAATTACTAAACATTAAGTATTAGATGTGACGTTTGAAATTCTTTCTTAATTTTACACACAGCGAAGCTGATGGATGGGCAAGTAAACTAAGACTACCATGATCATGTAAATACTGAACAGCAGATCTGGGAGTGGAACTGAGGTTTGTTTGGTTCCCCTGCTCCCACTATAATCCATAACCTATGAATTCAAAGAATGTGAGCAACACCAAAACGTGCCATATTTTATAGAAGTAACAGGTATCACTCTAGTCCAAACCATATATGAAAGAAATCTCACTATATCATATGTAACAGGGATCACTCAGCCTTTACTTAAGATGCCCAATGAAAGGTAAAATATTACCACTCCCCCTTCAGAAAGCCTGAGGGTGGGAAGGGTAGGAAAGGACATGCTAGGTATAGAGGTGTGTGTGCATGTGTGCGCACGTGTACAGATATTCTGAAGTGAATGTGACAGCAAATGACATTAATTAGAAATGTGTATTTGAGTTAAAAAGCAACTCCTGGTCAGTGTTGATAAAGGGAGTCTTCTCACTGGGAATTCCCCACATCAGTAAAATTATTGATCTATACATTATGTGTCTATACATCAAAAAAAGATAATATGGAATGCAATGTGCAAACCTCAAAATGCTATATTAATGCTAGCTATTATACACATGTATGCACGAATGCATGTGTGTGTATATACATGCACATATCCATATATATGTGTACATATAACACAGAACTAAACATAGTACTAAAGATGTGGCTCTGCCAGTACACAGTTAAGCACCATCCCATCCTTACTCTTAGAATTTATTCTGTCAGAGCAGCACAGGATAGTATTAGCATTTTTTGATTATCTTATTAAATGAATCTGTAGTTCACTAAAATCTACATATTTCTAATCAGCTAATCACATCTCTCTTAGAACTGTGAAGTTGGTTTTCTGACCCACCCAAACATAAAAAAATTTATGTGCCTTTATGAAAGTTCATTTTCTTAGATTAGGGAAAAAAAATTAAGTATACAGGCCCCAGGTTAAGAACATTTGATTTAATATAACTGCAACCAAGGGAAGTATACAGAACAGGAGAGTAATATATAATTAATGGAAAAATATTAATGGAAAGAACAAAAAACCCCAAAGCTGAATACTGCATAACCATAATGACCAGGCTTGGTACAAAATAAGAGATCGATCAACAAGTATGTACTAGGTACGAGGGATAGAAAGAAGTAAAGCAGTAACTGTCAACACATACAGGAATATATACAGAACAGATACACAATAATGTCGGAAGGAAGAGTGCCAGCAGCTTGGGGAGGGAGGGAGGTTTGGGAAGAAGCTCACAGATGAGAAAGCACTTGCACCAAATCTTGAGGGACAGTATGGATTCCAAGAAGTAGAAGTGAGGGTGGAATGTATTCTAGGAATGGGGAGAGTCAATTCAAAGCTACAGAAAAAGGAAACTTGCTTGTGTAAAGGAGGATTAAAGTGCAATAAATCTGGAAAAAAAAGGGGTCAGGTAGGGAAGGGCTTGACACAGAGTAAGAGATGAAAAAAAAAATTTACCCCTCTCTCCTCTTTGCAGAGGTGGAAACTATAGGTGTGGAACATTAAATATACTCACTTAGTAGGTTGGTTTTGTTAAAATGCCCTCCCTGCCCTTTTTCTTGTTTGTTATAAGTAATGACTTGCTAGACAGGAGATGGAAAAGGGGATTTATCCCAAAATCAAGATGACATAAAGAAAAAATATATAAATAAAAATTTTAAAAATGAATAAATGTCATGAAGTATAAGATATACTAGTTGAATACGTTGGGATGGATCAAGGTAAATCAATTCCCATAACAGAAACAATTCAAAATATTTAACCTAAGTACAGAGTGAGTCCAAACTCTCAAATCCTGTTCACAGAATTCAGAGTTAAAAGGGACCCAAAGGTTACCCAATCCAGCCCAAATCTAAGCTCGTCTACCCAACAATGTTCCCAACAAGTGCTGTCCAGCCCTGAGGACTTCTAGTGAAGGTGAAACTACTGCCCCCTTAAGCAGCATGTTCC
Source organism: Bettongia penicillata ogilbyi (assembly GCA_023548195.1). Lineage (NCBI taxonomy): Eukaryota > Metazoa > Chordata > Mammalia > Diprotodontia > Potoroidae > Bettongia > Bettongia penicillata. The sequence continues at coordinate 7,418,970 of JAJHZJ010000120.1, read as the reverse complement.
ATTCGTGGGTCGGCTACTTGGTGTCAGTTTCCTTCTTTTACTATTATTATCAATACTAACATTTACACAAAGCTTTAAGTTTGCAAGGTACTTTATCCTCACCTGTCTCCCCTTAAGCACCACCACTACCAGGTGAGGTAGCTAATACAATGATTAACAGATAAAGGAATGAGTAGATTGGCTCCTGGTTACACAGCCTAGCATACGCCAGAGAGGGAACGGAAAGCCAAGCCTTCCCAAGTAAATCACCCATTCCGTTACATCACCCTTCCTGTCTTACTTTTTAAAACTACTTAGCACTTTTGTCCCATAAAAATAACAAGGGAAGGATCAAACTCAAATCAATTTTTAATAGTTCTTAGAGTTAGGGAATTATCCGTGTATTTCATTTATTCACGAATGTAGGTCTGCAAAACTTGCACCTGCCACTTGGATTCTGGATGGCCCACAAAAATGTAAAGGAAAACATCATGTATGTAGAGCAAATCCTATGGCATGTGGCAAGTGACCTGCGCGCCACAAGTTGTACAGACCTGCACTAATGGATGAAATGAGGGAAGCATGGAATACAGAAAGGCCAGAATAAGTCCGTGGAACAGGTGATATCATGCTTATGGAGTTTCCAAAAGTAGGATGGGTGTTCAAACAGCCCATTTTACCACATATGATACTTAAATATGTTGAAGGAGAAAGCAGCTCACTTAACCAAAAACAGCTAGTAATATGTCTGAGTAAGCAGCGTCTATTTTGTTCCTAGTACAGGTTCTGCTCCTTCACCAAACTCTCACTGGTCCTAACCTGAGCCCCTTTGTAGCCTTGGCTTTAGCTTCCCATTCATTTAAAGCTGATCTGATAATCCACCAGAAATCAAGAGATACCTTTTCAACTACTTTTCTACCCCACGATTCCCTTTCAATCTTTCATGTCTGATCAGTGGCAGGTATGAGGCATGTGGCTGCTGTCCTCCAGTACACCTGGAGTCAACCTGGGAATGGCAGACTAGCACATAGAAAGGAGAGAAAGAAGACGCCTTTATAATCAAGTGCTAAACTGTGGGTCCAGTCCTTAAGAATAATAGCTCACGGAAAGAAAATCTATAAAAGTTGAAGCAATCTAAGAATAAAAGGAAGGGTCTGAGGTCAGCCTCAACTTTCTATTAGTTCTTGTATTTCTTGTTTTCCTGGTGTAACTGTTACTCCCTCTAGTTTACCTTACCAAAAAGGGAAAAGAAGAGTTAAAATTTGCTAAAAATGCTGCTTATACAAAGCTTTAAGGCACACAAAATATCTTTTAAGGTAAATGACTTGATTGCTTCTTCTGGGCAAAATCTATGTATTTTAATTACCTATTAAGATGCAGATGGGCTTGGTGATGGACTAGATGCACGTTGTGCCAAGATCAATTAAGTCTGATATTCAAGACCTAATTGTTCATAAGGTAAAAGAATTTTTTTTGGACCATAGCAATTCTTACACACCTTCTACAAAGTAATGGATTAGTTGAGATTTATGCTGGTGGAAGGACTAACTATGGAATCATAGGTCACTGAAGTATTCAAGTATCCAGATAGTTAAAATACTGAAACTTTTTTTCTTCTTACATTTTTTATTGATATTTTTACTTGTACATAACCTTCTGTTTCCCTACCCATTAAATCATCCCTTTTAACAAAATCAGTACAGTAAAAAAAAAAAAAAATCAGCCATATATGCAACATCATGTTCATCTCAATTTTTTGGGGGGGGAGGGAGGGTAAGATGGTGTAACGGTCGTTAAAAATCTTCCCTGCCCATTGATAAATCTCAGTTGGGGCTACTGAGGAAGGCTTGATTAGGGGAGGTTGTTTTGTATGAAAGCCCACATCTTTTGCTGACTGCTAATGAGGCACTGGGTCATAAGGGTTCGGATCCTCTGGCTCTGAAGAGTATGGATACTCTGAGGTGAGGTTTTGCTTTGGGGCTTAGTTTTTGGAAGAAGGTTCATATGCCAGATGAGCCTCTGGGCAACCGTGTTAAGAAGCCCCACTCTCCCCTGAAAACCCAGATGTTGGTGCTTCTCTCACTAGCAACGATGTACGTATTGCCTACGGTCAGACAACTGGAAGCCCTGTCCGTTGGTCCTGCCTGTATTTTCTCTGTTGGTATATGTGCTTGATTAAAGTGATTGTTGACTCCTCAAAATCTGTTTTCCTTTTAGAAAAGTAGATCTAAAAGCCTAGGCAGCAGGCCCTCCTGGGTATGCTGGGGTGCTTACTGCTACAGATGGAAGGGAGATATAGTTTCTCAATTATTCTCTTGGGCCAAAGTTGGTTATTATATTTACAAAGAGTCCCATTTCATTCCATCATCATTATGTTACTGTCTCACTTCCAGCATTTCTAGGAGGCCCTCACTAGTCCTGAAGAAATCGTCTAACATTTCTTTTCTTTTTCTTAAATACTGCTGAGGTCAGGGTTGGGAGAGCAGGTTCAGACGTGAAAGAATAAACTTAGATGATTTTTCTCTTGACCAAGGTGGGTTTACTGATGCAAAAGCAGCAGGCTAGCCCTGGCAGAATGAGTGGCAATTTACAGCAGGATGGGACAAGGAAATGGGAAAATTTATGGCCCGGGATGAGAGACAAGGAATTCTGTGGTCCAGGAGAAAGGGGAAGTTTTATGGTATTCCAAGATCAGGGGAAAGACTTTTGGATGCCTACAGGCTCAGAAGGGGCCTCACAAGGTACTGAAAAAACAACCCTTAACATTAACCCTTAAGACACTTTCATATCCACATCAATATGTTCCTAGAAAAACTCTTTACGTTCATTAACTTCATTTCTTCTCCTACTTCTAATTTCTCAAACCTTTCCAAATTGGCTTCTGATTCCATTGAAATTCTTTCCTCCAAATTTACCTTAATTGTCTCTAAACTATAAAATCTGATGGCCTTTGCTCAGTCCCGGGACTTCTGAGGACTGACAGTGTGTTATACCATTGATAATCCTCTGAGATTACTGTCCATCCTCTTCTTCTTTCTGGGTTTTTGTGAAACTCCTTTCTCATGTTTCTTCTACCACATGAGAGCAAATATTTTGAACAGTAGATATAGTATATACATTTAAAGACACTGGAAAGGATTCCAGGAAGATGGCAGAGGAGGTCAGAAAATTCCAAGCTCCCACCTTAGGGCAGATAAAAATAAATAGAAACAGGGGCGCAACAGGGGTCCTCCTGGGACAATTTGAGAAAATCAGATGAGAAATTCCAGGATGAGGTTTGGACCTCCAAGCATGGGTCCACTTTAACAACAAGCAGGTAGCCCTGGATTTAGTTGGTTTGAGAAGCTGCCTCAGCCCTGGTCACAGGGGACAGTGAGGGGAGCTGGGCATCTGAACCAGGGAAGATGAAGGGAACTTCTGCTGACAAGGAATGCCAGAACCAGCTGTGCTTCAGAGAGGAGTGGGGCGAGGAGGGAACATGCCAGAGAGAGCAGAAGCAGTGGGGCAGAACACCCCTGGCTGTGAGCACTTAAAGGAGGTTGGAGGTTTGGCTTCAGTTCCAGGCAGGAGGGGAGAACTGACGATCTGGGGCAAGGGGCACCATCTCCCATACTCCAGGGCTAGAGGTGATTACAAAAATTAAGCTATTACCACAAAAAATGGCCAGGCGAAGGAGAAAAAATCCAACCATAGAAAGCTATTATGGGAATAGAGAAGACAGGGGTTCATCTTCAGAGCAGGGTACTGAAGGAAAGAAACCCCCTTTTGCCCCAAAGAGTATTGTCAAATGGTCACCTGCCCCAAAAGAATTTATTGGAGATGTTAAAAAGACTAAAAATCAAATGACAGAGATGGAGGACAAACTAAAAAATAATTCAAGAAAATACGAGATCAAGAAATGATTAAACAATATGAACAATGGAAAAATAGAAGAGAAAGTGAAATGAAAAATGACAAATTTGGAGAACAGATCAAGAAGAGAAAAAATAAAAGTAACTGAACTAATAGAAAGCTATGATCGAAAAAATAATCTTGATATAATAATACAAGAAATAACGAAAGAAAATTGGCCTGAAGTATTAGAACAATGGGTGGTGGGGAGCAGAGATGGGAAAAAAACCTATCAGTTACCACTTAGAAGAGACCCTAGGAGGAAAGCGCATGGGAATATTACATGGAACTCTGAAACCCCCAGGCCAAGGGCAAAATGTCAAGAGCAACAAGAAAGAAACAATTTAAATATGATGCTGCCACAAGATGTAGCAGCAGAGACATTAAAGGACCACAGGGCTTATAATGCCATATACTGAAGAGCAAAGAACTGAGGCTCTGGCTGGAAATACCACACCCAGCAAAACTGAAGCAAAACCCTGATTAAAAAAAATGGGCATCTGATCAGCTGTCAGACTTTCCAGACTTTGTTTAAAGAAACAAAAAACAAATGACCTGAACTAAATAGAAGACTTGACATACAAGAGCCAAGAGAAACAAAAGGTACGTACCAAAGACCGATTACAAGGGAGTCAGTAAGGATAGATGATTTGCTTTTTATACACGTAAAATGTAAAAGTATATCTAAGATTCTTATTAACAATTGGGCAGGTCATAAGAAAGACTGGGGTAAACCTGAGTATGATATGAATTTAAAAAGTAAAACCATTTAGAAACAGCTAAAAAGAGTATTTTATACAAATGAGGTGCAAGAGGAAGAATGGATATAGAGGAATTAGATGGAAGAGGAGGGCTGGTAGTTCTGGCAGCCTACTTTCATTGGGAATGAGTTTAAGAGGAAGTTACAAGAGTATAAAAGTCTTCTAAATTGAGAAGATATAAAATAAGGGAGTAGAGGACAGGGCAGGGATCCTTGGAGGGGGGTAGGCCAGGTGATAGGCAGAAGAAGAGTAGAGGAGGCCGGAGGGGCAGGAAACGAGACATGCACAAACATAAAAACAAAGATCACGAGTAGACTATGTTTGGGAACGTGTATGTCTGCACATGTATATATTTACAGCTACAGAGAAATATACGCCCACTTAATTGTAGTCTTCTGGGGGGAGGGTAAAAAAAAGAACAAAGTAAAAAAGTAACAAGGAAGACAAAGATGGACAGCTCTCAAGGGCTTTCCTGAAATGAAAATTTATTGTTCCATATTTTGAATTCTCTCTTATGTTATGCTATGTACATGACATGCTCTTTCTTCTTTCTTACTTTATCTTTAAAGTTCCAATATTTAAATTTATATGTTTTTGTTTCTTTTCTCTATTCTGTATTTATGTTCTGGTGTTTGAGTTTAAAATAAAACGAAAAAAAATTAAGACACTCATACAATTACAAAGATAACTGAACTGGCAGTCAGAAGACCTCTATCAATTACTAGATATCTGACTACAGTTTCTTCATCTGCAAAACAGGGACACTTACCACTTGTCTTGCCTATTTCACAAAACTATTTTGAGGATCAAATGAGAAAATGTGTGACAAAGTACCTTAGTAATCAGAAAGTGATATGTAAATATAATTGATTTTATTGCTTTGAATATAATTCTAAAACAAAAAGAAAACACAAAGAAAAGCATCAAAACATATTAAACAAAAAAAAATTGTTTTGGAATCCAAAATAAAAATACATGTAGTCATTGACTTATGAATAAACTATGCTCCAGAGGATCGTTTTAAGTTGGCTGTGGGGTACTCAAAAATATCCCTATATCCCACAATATAATAAAACCACAAAACTCATTTAATACATAATGTATACGACAAGATAGTACTAAAACTTTATACCACATTCTATGATACATTTTAAATAGATACGTAATCTTAACATTAAAGGATATACCATAAAAAATTTAAAAGAGAAGCAGATCTTTTGTTAATTTTTTAATTCGATTTAATTGTTCTATACCGGATAACTCCAAACTAGATTTTAGATGTGATTGGTATAAAATGTCAAAGGTAATAAGATTAATGATTTTCTCTGTGAAATAATTTGGAAATGCATTCAGTTGAACTGATGTCATCTGACTGATAAAGTTTTGTTTCATGTTTCAAATACATAATATTGCGTATGTTTTTATTGTGTGTCTAAATTTTTTTTCTCTTACATTGTAAAATTTGGGAAATCACTGTATCAAAAATGATGTTAGACAAATAACTCTAAAAAATCTGGATATGGTTAGATTATGAGTTGAGCTCTTAGAAGAATGTGTTTAAAAAACAGATCTTTGAAAACGGTTAAACAGTCAATGGGGTATATTTTGTTTTAAAGCAGATAATTAACAATAATAAGATTACTAAAATGAGTTTTCCCTTAAAAATGTTTGGCTACCACTTATAAAAATTATGAAAATGTACAGGATGGTTTAAAAACATAACTTCAATACATCAATGAGTCAACTATCAGGTATTTGCTGCATGTTTGAAACCCCAGAATGTGCTTAGCTTTAATTTACAAGTAAAGGACAAATGAAATGTAATGGTTAGGGAAACATGAAAAATTAATAGTTTTCAAGTCCTAAGTTGTGGTTAGTGAAATTTTGCTATTTGAGGTAAGAGTTCTTGGACTATAATTTACTATTGTTTTGAATTTTGATTACAGGGATGGTTGTCTGAGTTGGTATGAAGCCAATAGTAGAAAATGGGATGTGCTGCAGTCTGAGAAGTGTTAGAGGTGACCTTGGCATGGCCTAAGGTAGGATCATCCTGACTCAATTTCCCCATTGTTATTTCCTTTCTGAACAGGAAATTTCCCCACCTAGATAATCCTGAACCTTGCTTTTGATACCCTTTAACAACATAATGAGCTGTCAGATCTGACTCATGCCTAGGGAACAGAAACCACAATGGACTTTTCCCCCTTGTTTTTGTAAATGTCAGGTCAGTCTGTGCCCCTGAGGGAACAAATCTTGACTTTGTTATAGTTATGTCCCTCTTTTTCATTTCATGGCAAATTTCAATAACCAGGCGAGAAGTAGAAGTTTTGTAAGGACTATATACTAAATATATTAATTAACAGATTGACACTAGAATATCTCTGAGTTACTATAATAAGATGCCAAGTATGAAAAATCCTATAATTTTAATGTGCATTTGTAGTCAAATTATAATACAGGGATGATATCCTCTAAAAAGGGGAAATAGACCAAGTAATAACAAAATACAATGTAAAAGTTCTCTAATTAAATGGAATAGTAAATTTTGAGAAAGCAACAAGATTAGACGGTTTTCTCTAAGAATTCTATACATATGCATATGGTTGGTTTCCAAATGTGTCTAGAATGACAATCCAAGCTTAGAATATATTTTAGTAATAAGTTCTCAAAATTGGATTAAGGATTTTATATATAATATTGAATTGATAATTATAAAGTAAAATTATTTTTCTATTTTAAAAGAATCTGTCTACAATATTTAAAGATGTAAGAATTCATTTTACAAATTAGACCCTCATGAAATTTTTTAGAAAATTCTTATATGAGGCACAGGGTAAATTTAGGTGAAGATAGAAACAATAAGTGGCACATTAAAAACTGAAATTTTCTGAAATTTCAGGATTAGAAAACCAAATTTAAAAGATTGTACTAGACTATTAAGCTACTAGCAGAATTATCTAGGAGCCTCTTCAAGTAAATTGGAACCAGAGAAGCAGAGCCCCCTTCACAGCTATCCTGAGAATGAAGCCTATTCTAGAATGTCCAAGGGAAAATACACAGGGTCCAAACAACTACATGAGACATCTGGGACTCAAAAGAAGCAGATTAAATGGCCACTGGGAAGGGGTTACTGAGATGGAAGGAGACTTAATGTTAGTTAATACTGATGATCACTATTGTATTGCTTTGCCCTTTTATTTATGGTGTTTTCTTGCTTACCCTGGTGACATGTAAGTCTCCTTTCTCAAAATTAGTCTACTGTGAGCCCTCTAACTAGTTTGATCTGTAATGTGCCTTACATAATTCTGATTATGAATATATGAAAAGCCTTACAGATTTATAGATAACTAAGCCAGTGGGTTGCCCACTGCCCCCATGAATCAAAAGGGAGAAAACTGAGGGAACTGAATTAGAACAGGAAATGGTTAATTGTGGGAACTGAATGAACCACACTGACTCCACCTTGTGACTCAATTCTGGAGCTTACTTAAACTTAGTTCCTTTTCTATTGGACTATGGGTCTAGTCTAAATTCTGTCTTATTAAAAACTTCATTCAGTTGTGGGAATTCAAAGAAAACCTTATTGTACCGTTTGAACCAAGACTTGCACAGCTGGTAAACTGGACCATCTCCACCTACTGTGTAGAGAGAGATCCTTAAACAAGGACCTAAGTTACACTGATCAGAAACCCAGTAACATTCAAAGACTGATGCAAAGCATTTTCTCCCAACTTGGAAAGTTCCTATCTTCTCTCCCATTAGAAGTTAGATTACCTAATGTTGTATTCCGGTTAACTGTTTCTTTTTATTTACTTGGTCTTGACTGTTTTCCATGTATGACAGTCTATATTTCCTGGTACTGGGATCCAATACTAAGCTGAGGAAGAGGCTGGTCCTAACTTGTTAGTCAGTTGGCAGGTGTTGCTTAAGAAACTGAAATGCTTGGAAGATCAAACCTTTGCTTCTTCAGTCATTTCATCTTTCCCTTGCCACATACACTTTTCAAAACTATGAGTAGCAGATGTGTCCTGAACTCAGCAAGAGACAGGGGAAATTACTGCTTGTGTGACCGCCGCTTCTTGGTCTCCTGTGCAAGATCACCATCCACATCACATCCCCTGCTGACATACCTGAAGGCTCTCCTAGCCTTCTCTCTCTACTGTCCCTTGGTGACCAAATCAACTCCCATGGATTGAATTATCATGTTTACGTATGTAACTCCCAGATTTATGTATCCTGCCCCCCGTATCTTTCCTGAGCTCTAGTCTTGCATCACCAACTGCCAAATGCCCAAAATAAAATTAGTTATCTTTCCTTTCTACCTAACCTCTATCACAAGGTTCTATCACTGCAGAGGATACAATCATTCTTCCAGTTTCCTAGGTCTTAGCATTATCCTCAACCTACCACTGTAATTCATTCATCCAAAATATCCTATCAGTCACAAATCTAGACAATACTAGCTCAACAATGTTTTTCAAATTCATCCTCTTCTCACTACTCATAAAGCTACCATGTTAGTTCAAGTCTCCCCACTGGTATCCTTATCTCAAGTCTTTTCCTACTTCAATTTATCCTCCATATAGCTCCCAAAATGATCATCCTTGTATAAGTTGTACTCAAATTCCCATAGCTCCCTATTGCCTTCCTCAAACTTCAATGCCTGTAGAGTAAAATATAAACTTCTCTGTCTGGGTTACAAAACTCTTTACAACCTGGTTCTGGCTGGTTTTTCTAACCTTAAACTTTCTATAACTGTCCTTCCCTTGGATCCTCACATGTAGCTCTCTATCTTGTCTCCTCCATGTCCAGAACATACTCTTTCTTTTTTTTTTTTTATTTAATTAATTTTTTACATTCATTTTCACAAAATTTTGGGTTCCAAATTTTTTTTTCCCCTTTTATCCCCTACCCCTACTCCAATACCCCAAGCAATCTAATTTTCCCTATCCCCAATCTGCCCTCTCTTCTGTCATCCCTCCCTTCTCTTGTCTCCATCTTCTCTTTTCTCCTGTAGGGCCAGATGACTTTCTATTCCTCATTAACTGTATGTCTTCTTTCCTAGTAGCAACAACAATACTAAACAGTTGTTCCTAAAACTTTGAGTTCCAAATTCTCCCCATCCCTCCCTCCCCACCCATTCCCTTTGGGAAGGCAGGCAATTCAATATAGGCCATATCTGTGTAGTTTTACAAATGACTTCCCTGATAGTCGTGTTGTGTAAGACTAACTGTATTTCCCTCCATCCTAACCTGCCCCTCATTGTTTCTCTTCTGTCTTTTGATCCTGTCCCTCCCTGAGTGTTGACTTCAAATTGCTCCCTCCACCCTTTGCCCTCCCTTCCATCATCCCCCTCCTTGCTTATCTCCTTCTCCCCCACTTTCTTATCCTGTAAGATAGGTTTTCATACCAAAATGAGTGTGCATTTTATTCCTTCCTTTAGTCAAATGTGATGAGGGCAAACTTCTTGATTTTTTTTTCCCCCAGCTCTCCTCTTTTTCCCTCCACTAAAAAGTCTCCTACTTGCCTCTTAAATGACATATAATTACCCCCTTCCATTTCACCCTCTTTCCTCCCACTACATTTCTCTCTCACCATTTACCTTAATTTCTTTTAAGATATGGTCCCATCCTATTCAATTCAATCTGTGCTCTCTGTCTCTGTATGTGTGTGCATGTGTGTACGTGTGTGTGCGTGCATGCGTGTACATGTGTGTGTATGGACCCACCAACTACCCAGATACTGAAAAGTTTTAAAAGTTACAAATATTGTCTTTCCATGTGGGAATGTAAACAGTTCACTTCTGGTAAGTCCCTTATGACTTCTCTTTGCTGTTTACTTTTTCATGCTTCTTCTCATTCTTGTGTTTGAAAGTCAAATTTTCTTTTCAGCTCTGGTCTTATCATTAAGAATGATTGAAAGTCCTCTGTTTCATTGAAAGACCATATTTTCCCCTGAAGTATGATACTCAGTTTAGCTGGGTAGGTGATTCTTGGTTTGAGTCCTAGTTCCTTTGACTTCTGGAATATCCTATTCCATGCCCTTCGATCCCTTAATGTAGAAGCTGCTAGATCTTGAGTTATCCTGATTGTATTTCCACAATACTGGAATTGTTTCTTTCTAGCTGCTTATAAGATTTTTTCCTTGAGCTGGGAGTTCTGGAATTTGACCACAATGTTCCTAGGAGTGTCTCTTTTTGGATCTCTTTCAGGTGGTGATCGATGGATTCTTTCAATACTTATTTTGCCCTCTGGTTCTAGAATGTCAGGGCAGTTTTCCTTGATAATTTCATGGAAGATGATGTCTAGGCTCTTTCTTTGATCGTGACTTTCAGGTAGTCCCATAATTTTTAAATTGTCTCTCCTGGATCTATTTTCCAGGTCAGTTGTTTTTCCCATGAGATATTTCACATTCTCTTCCATTTTTTCATTCTTTTGGTTTTGTTTGGTGATTTCTTGGTTTCTCGTAAAGTCATTAGACTCCATCTGTTCCATTCTAATTTTGAGAGAACTATTCTCTTCAGTGAGCTTTTGAACCTCTTTTTCCATTTGGCTCATTCTGCTTTTGAAAGCATTCTTCTCCTCATTGGCTTTTTGAACCTCTTTTGCCAATTGAGTGAGCCTATTTTTCAAGGTGTTATTTTCCTCAGCATTTTTTTGGGCCTCCTTTACCAAGGTATTGACCCGTTTTTCATACTTTTCTTGCATCTCTGTCATTTCTCTTCCCAGTTTTTCCTCCACCTGTCTAACTTGCTTTTCAAAATCCTTTTTGATCTCTTCCAAGGCCTGAGCCCACCCGACATCCCCCTGGGATGTCTGGGGTACTGAGGCCCCACCCTCCACGTCTTTCCCTGATGGCAAGAATATGTCCTCGTCATCAGATCCGAAAGTCGGGATCATTTGCATCTGTTCAAAAAAACTCTCTATAGTCTTATTTTTCTTCCCTTTTCTAGGCATTTTCCCAGCCAGTTACTTGACTTCTGAGATTCCTGTCCACCCCCGCCTAGGTCCGCCCAGCTAGTGCTTGGGGTCTGAGATTCAAATGTGCTTTCCGCGCCGCCCAGCTGCTAATCAATGTGACCTTTAGTTCTGGTGCTGGGGTGGGGGCAGGGCCGCCTCCCAGGCTCGGCTTCCTCAGGGGCTTTAGGCAGAGACTTTCAGGAACGGAGCGGGTGGGGGGGGGGCCGCCTCCCAGGCTCAGTTCCCTCAGGGGCTTTATGCAAAGGCCTTCAGTAATAGAGTGGGGTGGGGCAGAGCCGTCTCCCAGGCTCAGCTCCCTCAGGTTGTTTATGCAGAGACCTTCGGTAATGAAGATCCTGCCTGCTGCTGGGGAAGTCCCGGGCCACCGCAGCCGCTGCTGCCTCCGCTGCAGCCCACACCTCTGTCTCCGCCGCCGCTTCCTCCCGAGGGGGCCCGAGTCACGGAGACACTCCGCTCCCCTCCTCCAGCCCAGCCTTCTCTCTCACTGACCTGTAGCTTCTGGGGGCGGAGGGACTTTCCCGACTGCCAGAGCTTCTGTCCCTGAAGCCTGCTCAGGTCAGCTTCTCTGGGGCCGCAGCCAGGGCAGCGCTGGGGTGGGCTCCGCTTTCTGGGGCGCGACGGACCCTGGGGACGGCTCTCCAGGGCTCTCTGGAATGGAAATCTCTTCCACTCTGTTTCTGTACACCTTTCAGTGGTCCAGAAGTTATGGGGGTCTCTTTTTACATTAATTCTATGGGCTGTGGTTTCGGAGCTCGTAAACTTGCGTCCTTCTACTCCGCCATCTTGGCTCCGCCCCCAGAACATACTCTTTCTGCCTGTGCCCATAGCACTGCTCATCTATTTCAAGACTCAGTTCAGGTGCTAGCTTTAACACGAAGAGCATCTTTGATGTCCCAATTGCTCCTGTCCTCCCTTCTTATTTGAGCTTAATTACCTAGAGTTTGTCTTCTATTTATTCTACATAGACTTATATATGTACCTGCTGTCTTCCCTCAAAAGACCTGAAATCTTTGAGTGAAAAAATGGTTCCATTTACCTGTCTCTGTACCCCCCGGGGCCTAAGAACTGAGAACATCATGAATTCTTGTTGAATGACTGATGAAGGAGATCTAGTGAAATTCCAGAACCAGATTAGTCATTTAAAATTAACATTAAAACAAGAAAAGACATTCAAAGCATACTTACCTGAGCAATAATTCGTTCTCCATCTTTATAGTTCTTCTCGCCTATTACATCCACAATCTTCATTCTCTCTGACACCTGTAATAGTCCATAACCCGCTAGTTATTGAACAATTCAACTGAAGAGCACACTGTGAGCCTCCATCATATATATAAAAGTACTAAAATACCATCAACAACAACTGATTTTAGGTAGAAAGAGCAATATAGAATTTCAGAGCTGAAAAATACTTTAAAAATAACCCAGTCCAACGCCCTTCATTTTACTATATAGGAACCTAAGGAACAGAGGGGGAAAGGGACTTTCTTTTAGCTAAGTGCAACAGAACTTGTTCACAGTATTCATCCCACAGAAGTCACTGGCATAAGGGACAAGAGTTCTATTGTCCAAAGGATCCTGTTATAAAGGAGTTTTATCTTTATAACAGGAGGTCCCATGGCAAGGACTATGAGAAAAAGGTCATAAGAGAACTTGACTATATTACTATTCCTTTGTTGTTAATAATCCATTAAAAACAAATGAAATCAATTTCTCAGATAAATTTAGCTTTCTGGGTTTCTCTGGATATTTGTATTTGAATTTCAAAGTTCCTACTCAGCTCTAGTAGTTTAATCAGAAAGAATAAAAAGTCCTATCCTATATGTCATTAAAGGTCCATATTTTCCCCTAGAGTTGTATGGATTATACTTAGACTTCCTTCGCAGGGTAAGTTTTAAATATCCTATCTTTTGGAATATTATAAGATCTCTCATTTTTATTGAAAGCTGCCAGGGTCTCATGGTTCCTTGGTGGTCTGTTTCTATATACTAACAGTAATTTTTCTTTGATGTGAGAACTCTGGATTTTTATGCTATTTCTTGAAATTTCAAAGGGTTTATCAGTGTTTCTATCTTTTCCCCCTGGTTCTAACATATTTGGGAAGTTTTTACCTATGATTTTGTGAAGAGTTCCCAGGTTTATTTTTTTTTAAACACAATCACGCTTTTCAGGGAATCTAATGACATTTTTTTTTAAAAAAAGTACTTTTTCCAGTTATATGTAAAAACAATTTTAACCATTCATTTTTTAAAAAAAAATCTGAGTTCCAAAGTCTCACCTTACCTACTTCTTTTCCCCCTTCCATGAGAAGGCTGACAATTTGATATAGATTATATGTGTGCAGTCATGCAAAACATACTTCTATATTATTATATGTGAAAAAAAAACCAAGATCACCCTTCCCCCCTCCCAAAAAAACCCTAAGAAAAATAAAGAAAAATTTTAAAAGTATGCTTCACTTTGCACTTAGGCTATCAATTCTTTCTCTAGAGGAAGATGACATTTTCCATCCTGAGTCCTTTGGAGATGCCATCATATGCTTGAACATAGCGAAGTTATTCACAGGTTATGATTACAACTGCACTGCTATTACTGCGTACAATGTTCTGGCTCTGCTCATTTCACTCAGCTTCAGTTCACGTAAGTCTTTCCAAGTTTCTCTGAAATCAGCCGGCTTGTCCTTTCTTAGAGCACGATGGTATTCCATTACAATCATGTGCCATAATATTTTCGGTCATTCCTCAATTTCCAATTACTTGTCACCACTAAAAGAGCTGCTATAAATATTTCTGCACCTATAGATCCTTTTCCTTTGATCTCTTTAGGATTGGTATAGCTGGTTCAAAGGACATGCAGGTTTTATAGCCCTTTGGGCATAGTTCCAAGTAGCTCTCCAGAATGGCTGGATCAATTCACAACTCCACCAACACTATACTAGTGTCCCGTTTTTCTCACACCCCTCCAATATTTGTCATCTTCCTTTAGTGTTATATTAGCCAATCTGATAGGTATGAGGTGATAACTCAGAGTTATTTTAATTTGCATTTCTCTAATCAATAGTGATTTAGAGCATGTTTTCATATGACTATACATAGCTTTGATTTTTTTCTAAAATTTTCTAAAACTTTTTTCTAAAATTTTCTAAAATTCTAAAAATTTCCTGTTCATTTCCTTTAACCATTTATTGTTTGGATCCCTCCATTCTTAAACAAAAAAGACTTGATCCTACCATCCCTGCTAGCTATGATTCTTCTTTCCCAGCTAAACTCCCTGAGAAAGCATGGTCAACACTCACTGCTTTCACTTCCTCTCCTCCTCCACAATTCTAAACTTCTGTAAGCTGACTTCCAGTCTCATTATTCAATTAAAACTGCTTCTCTGAATGATCTCTTCATTACACTAACAGTGATCTGGTCTTGGATAGTCTTTTCACAACACTTGTCTCCCTGGTTCTCTTCCAACTTGTTTGACAGCTCTTCAGTTTTCTTTGCTGAAACTTCCACCAGGTCACATCCACTAATTATTACAATATTGTGGAGCCTTAAAGGTTTGTGTTCTGAGTCCTCTTTTCTTCTCGCTCTACAACATCCCTCACTTCCCACAAGTTCAATTATCATCTCTATGTAGATGATTCCCAGATGTATATATCCAGCCCAAACTTCTCTCCACATTTCCAATTGCATTTTGACTATCTCAAACTCAATGGGCTCAAAACTAAACTTATTTCTCCCACCCAGCCCTTCCTTCTTCCAAAGTCCTACTGCTTGTGCTACTGAATTTTCATTTATACTGTATACATCTTACACATACAGAACTGTTTGCATGTTTTCTTCTCCAATAGAATGTAAGCCTTCTGAGGGCAGGGATAGCATTTTTACCTTTATTTAAATCCCTACCTCTTATTGCAGTGCTTAGTACATAGTAAGCATTTAATAAATCCTTCATGAATATTATTTTTTGTTTTACCTTATCATCTTCTCTCAGGAAAAATGAGTTTCCTCAGTGACTTCTGCTCATTTCCAGGAATTAAAATATATCCACATGACCTTTACCAAGAATTTTAGCAGGTGACTGCTTCCTCAAATTGGCATTCTTTACATCCCTTAAATGAAACAACCGTCTCTTCCTCAAATAGGTCTTACCTCTAGGGATTTCAGTAGAGGCACAGATTCAATAAATGATTCAAACATTTTCCTCTTCTTTGCATTGTTTTTCAATATGATTCTCCTGAATGTTATTCGGTCCTACAAGAAAAACATAGATATTCTAACTTTTATATGTAAATTTTAATGACCACTGAATTACAAACAGTATTGAGAAAACTGAATGTTTATGAAAAATGTCACTTCAATCAGGGAGTAATCCCTAGCAGAAACACATCATCAGTCATCTCGATTCTCTCTTGCCACTGGACTGTGTCGACTCTGGAGGAGAGAGGGAGGATGATGACTTCGTGCAATTCTGCTTCACTTAAATCCAATTCATGCATGAATCAAAAGAAATCACCCATACGATTTTTACCATTTTACCTATCTCAAAGTCCTGTGGTGACAGGCAAGAGATGCAGCAACAGGTATGGATACACTAGGAGCTGTAGTCACAATCCTGCACACAGGCAGCCCAGGCTACAGGGTCATTTTCTCATTGGAAGCAACAGTGGGATTTGGAGGCTCCTGTGTGTCTGAGCAGCCTTTTAAGGACTGCACCGCTCACCTGTGGTGTGAGGAAGGAGCTAGAAAAGGTGTCCTAAAAAAAAAAAGTCTGCCTACCGATCCTGACCTGATTACCATGGCAGGCAGAGAATCCCACTCTGTAGTTGAAACACACAAAAAAGTACAAAAACATATGCAAAGAGGATTCCACTCACCATCAGCACAAGCAATGTACACACGCTTATAGAGAACACAAAATCCAGTAGGCTTAAAAGAATGACTCTTTTTGCAGAACACAGCAGGTACTGTATACCAATGGTAGCCCTGAGTGAAACAAGGCTGGAAAATGAGGGCCAGCTTACTGAAGTGGGAGCTGGATACACATTTTTCTGGAGTGGCCACAGTGAAGGGAGTGCCATGAAGCTGGCATAGGTTTTACAAACAAAACTAATCTAGTCAACAAGCTCATATGCCTATCAAAAGGAGTGAACGAAAGGCTCCTGACAATGTGATTGCCCCCTACTGTCATCATCATCCATGCCTGTGTTCCCACCATGATGAACCTGACAAGGTCAAAGAAAAACTTTATTGAAGACCTAGAGACCCTTATCATCAATGTGTCAAAAGAGGGCAAGCTTATCATTCTGGGTGACTTGAACGCTAGAGCAGGCTCAGACCACCAGACTTGGGAGACAATCCTAAGGAAAAATGGAAATAGAAACAGCAACAGCAACGTTCACTTACTACTGCAGATTTGTGCATCTCATGACCTTCTCATCACCAACACTGTCTCCTGTTTATCTAAATGCACCCTCACAGCAAACACTGGCATTTAATGGACAATACAATTATAAGGAGAAAAGACAAAGAGGATGGGAGAGTGAGAAAGGCAGTATGTGGCACAGAGTACTGGACTGATCACAGACTTAGCCTATCCAAGTTAAATATTCACATTCAAGAAAAGTGGCGTTCCCAAGGCAAAATGACTACCAGAAGAACTAATGTCAATAGATTAAAACTCTTCTCTGAGCAGAGCAGTTTGTTGCTAACTTAGAGGGAAAGTTGAGCCAACACATAGTTGGCAACAGTGGAGCAGTAAAGGAGTGGGAAGCTCTCAGAGATTTGGGGTGTACAGCACTGCATTTCCTCATCTGAGTCAGAACACTCTCAAATATCAAGATTGCTCTGATGAAAATGATGGAGAAATTTAAAAGGTGCTAAATGAAAAAGAGAATGCCACAGGGTTTACTAGCAGGATAGTTCAACCACCTCTAAGAAGGTAGCATTTAATTCCATCAAAAATAAAGTACAAGCAAAGTTTAGAGAGATGCAGCATTCTTGGCTCATTAAGAAGGCCAACGAAATTCAATTTTATGCTAATAATAACAATCCAAAGTGCTTTATGATCCCCCGAAGGCTACTTATGGGTCAAGCTATATCTCAACTACTCAGTGCTGACAGAGTTACATTGATTAGAGATAAGGACATGATACTAAAGAGATGGGCTGAACACTTCCATAGCTTTCTCAACAACCATCATCGATCAATGCTGAGGCCATTGACCATTTAATTCAGATTGAAGTCAATCCCTCCTAGCTGAACTTCCACCTGAAAAAGATTGGTGCTGATTTTGTTCCACCTGACATTTACAAGGTAGGGGATTCACTGTTCGTACAAAAGCTGACTGAAATTTTCCAGATTATATGAGAAAGTTATCCCCCAGGAGTTCAAAGATGCTTCCATTACCTATCTCTACAAAGGTAAAGGAAACAGATTGTCCTGTGACAGTCACGGTGAGGGGGGAGGGTGGTGTCTCTCTCTTAGTCACTGCTGGTAAGATTCTTGTCAGAGTCCTCAAGAGCCTTCACTTGGAAGATGGTCATCTACCTGAGAGCCAGTGTGGCTTTAGAAAGGGCCGAGGAACAGTTGATATGGGGTTTGCTACCTCACAACTCCAGGAGAAATGCCAGAAGCAGAACAGAGGTCTGTACACAACGTCTGCAGATCAGACAATGCCTTTGATACTGACAGTCATGAGGGCTTATGGAAAATTATGTCAAAATCTGGTTGCCCGGAGAAGTGCATCAGCATTGTACGGCAATTTCATGACAGCATGCTTGCCCAGGTTCTGGATAATGAGTAAGACTCTTGTGCTTTTCCAGTCACCAATGGAGTGAAACAGGGCTGTACAGTGCTTGCTCCTGCGCTTTTTCGCATAATGCTTTTAGCCATGTTGTCAAATGCTTTCAGTGATGACGAACACGGCATCAAGGTCAGCTACCACATTGATGGCAAATTCTTCACCTTGAAAAGGCTACAAGCCAAGACCAAAGTGAAGGGAGTGTTGGTGCACGATTTTCTGTTTGCAGATGACTCTGCACTAAGTGCAGCCTCTGAAGCTGAGATGTAACAAAGCATGGATCAATTCTCTGCTGCTTGTGCTAATTTCAGCCTAACAATTAACATCAAGAAAACACAGGTGCTCCATCAGCCACCACATCATCTACATGTGGAATCCTAATTTACAGCAAATGGAGAAGTTCTGAATGCTGTGGGTAAATTCACTTACCTTGGTAGCATATTTTCCAGGGATGTACACATTGATAGTGAGGTTGATATAAGCACTGCCCGAGCTAGCTCAGTGTTTCAGAGGTTCCAAAGGAAAATATAGGAGAGAAGAAGTATTTGACTACCTAACTAAAAGTCTACTGAGTCACTGTGCTGACCTTGTTATATGCCTGTGAAACCTGGACAGTACATCAGTGCCATGCCAGGAAATGCAACTGCTGCCATTTGAACTGTCTCAGGAAGATTCTGAAGCTCACCTGGCGGGATAAGACACCAGACACTGAGGTCCTTCTTCAAATTAAACTGCCAAGCATTCAAATTCTGCTTCAGAGAGCACAACTCTGATGGACTGGCCATGTTGTATGAATGTAAAACGTATGCTTGCCAAAAGACTGTTTTGTGGAGAACTCACACATGGAAAATGTGCACATGGTGGTAAGAAGAAGTGATACAATGATATAATGATACTCTCAAGACCTCTCTTAAGAACTCTGGAACTGACTGTGTGAAATGACAGACACTGGCACAGGATCACTGAGTATGGCATGCCCACATCAGAAAAGGTGCTGTGCTCTATGAGCGTAGCAAAATTGAAACAGCTCAAAGGAAACAGGGGATGAGCAAATTTAGAGTATCCACCCTAAATATTCATATGGATTATTTGTGCCTGACCTGTGATAGAACATTCCAAGCTCATACTGGTCTGATCATCCACAGCTGGACACACTGAAATTCGACTGTAGCACAGTGATGACATTTTTGTCCTCTTCAAGAACGAAGGACAACAACCAACCAACCAAGAGAAAAAGCCAAACTGTCTGACAAAGCTGAAAACCTGAAAAATCTGTCTTCTTGTCTACAGTCCATTGGGGTTCCATATACCCTCAATTACAATTCTGTGAATTATTAGAGTAAAATAAGTAAAAAAATAAAATAAAATAAAAACAGAAAACAAAATTAGTCAGCCCAGAACTTCTTTATCTAATGCTCTAATAGAACTGAAGAAATTTCAAGAGCTACCAGCTCTTTGAAAGGAAGGAATATAGGAAAGAATAATGTGCAGTAACAACCGCTGTTCTCCCAATGCCCTCTCTCTAGACATTAGAATGTTAATGTTCATCTACAAAGCGTGATGTTAAGAGGCCAAGGGGGACACAAAACTTCCTTGGAGGACTTAAAATTAAATTGGGAAACCAAGATATATATATATATATATATATATATATATATATATATATATATATATATATATGTATGTATATATATATATGATACAAAAGCAATATACTGTAACTACCAAATGAAGTGTTATGGGAATTTAGAGACAGAATCCTAATAGGCTATCATGATAAAGGAAGGTTTTGTGAAAGAAGTTGGACTTGAGCTAGGCTTTGAAAATAAATAAAATTCAGAGAGAGGATAACAGAGGCAAAGAATGAGCAAAGGCGCGGGATCAGGAATGCTCAAGCTATATTTTGGTAAAAATGGTCTGTCTTGGTTAAATATAAAGAATGGAGGCATGTCTCTACAGAAGCTATAGCCTGAGTATTTTTTATATGTGACCTGTATACAGAATAACCATTAAAGGGTTAATGATAAGATGCTTAATAAAAAGGAAGAGTCTGGGTTCTTAGATGATTATTTGTTCTACATTTCCCCCTTCCTAAAGCTATGGGTAGAAAGACTTCTGGAAATTAGAACCATGACACTTTATAAAACCGGCATGAACAAGAAGGTCATGATAACCTGAGATTCAGCTACCAGGTCAACGTTAGACTTCTCCTAAACAAGATTCTGGAGAGAAAATTACACTACCTTTAATTTTTTTTTCTGTTAAATAAGGTATTAATTTAGGCTATAAAACAGTGTTTTAACGTGTACAAAGCACTTTCCCTACAATAACTTTATAAGGTTGGTCAATTAGTATTGCCCCCATTTTACAAATTAGGAAACTGAGGCTCTGAGATGTTAAGTGAATTATGTAGAATGGCAGAGCTAGTGCAGTATACCTGAGGTAGTCAGTGAAGCCAAATCTACTGATATGAAGTCCAATCTTCTATCCACTATGCCAAGCTCCCTTTCCTACTTACTTTTCAGTATGTGTCTGAAATACTTATCCAAAATGATCAACATTCAAGGACTTGGATGTTTCTAGGCTAAAAATAGCAAAGCATTGAGTAGAAATTACAATAGAGGCTAAGGATTAAAGAATGTGCATTTCCTGTTTAATATGAAACACATTTGTGTATATCTGGGAGATATAATGAACAATGAGATCCTTCATAGATGAGAAATTTCTATCTTTCAAATGATACATGAATAAAACAAAGTCAAAAGAACAAAAAAAAAAGAAAATGTGAAATATATTAGTGGAAAAACAACTCACCTGGAAAATAGATCTAGGAGAGAGAATTTAAGAATTACAAAATCATGAGAAAGATAAACAGAAGAAAATGGGATGGAGGGAGGTACACAGCTAGGAACTGTGAATGTGAATTGCCTTATTACTGGATGGGAAAGGAGAGGGAGGGAGGGAGAGAACTGGAACTCAAGATTTAAAAAGAAAGTTAAAAATAAACAATAACTTTAAAAAAATTAAATGGCACATAATTTTGTCACCTTATTTAATGCATATTTTTCTTGTCTCCAGCATATTTCTTCTTCCAATCGTATTAAAAAAAGATGTCACTACTAAATTAATCTTCCTGAAAATACTGTTTATCACATCACACCTCTGCTAAAAAACCCTTATCATCTCCAATACATACTTAATCAAGTCCAAACTTACACTGCCTAACATTCAAATCCTTCTCTTACCTATCCTAAATTATCCTACCTTTACATTACCTCTTTGGCTCCAGTCAAAATAGTTTAACCTATTATATTTCCTGAAAACTTTTCTGAAAGTTTCCTTCATTCAGCATGATCCCTCTTCCTCTTATTCTGCCTATCCAAAACCATTTTTTAAGAGTCAGATCAAATCTTGGCTCCTTCATGAAGCATTTTTCCCTAACCAGGTCAGTAAGAAAAGGTCTTTCACCGTTTTTTAGTTTGGTTTTTTTTTTTTTGTTCTCTAGTTTGAGGCCTCCTATCCCTTCTCTCCTTCTTCCCAACACCTTCCCCAACCTGGAGAGCTCCTCTGGAGCTGGAGAGCTGCCATGGCTGAGGTCCTGAGCATGACTCTGTCCCAGGAGGGTTGACTAATAAGATGGAGTTTCAGCTTTTGACTATGGAACAGAGTGAAAGTATCTTTCAGATGAAGGAATAAAAGTCTGTAGAAGTTCTCCTGACAAAGTCAATATAAATGACATCATGTTGATTGCCCTCAATACAAATTTGAGAACCACTGGCAAGAAATCCTCCCCAGTGACCTTACCGGCAAAAAGGTGGAAAAGTTTGAAGGCTCATTGTGTTCTAGAGATTGAAAAAGTCCTCAACGTTGCTGCTCCAAATGACAACGAAGAGTCTCAAGTTGCACCAAGGACGCTGCACTTGCAGACAACTGATGGCCATA
Organism: Bettongia penicillata ogilbyi; assembly: GCA_023548195.1. Classification (NCBI taxonomy): domain Eukaryota; kingdom Metazoa; phylum Chordata; class Mammalia; order Diprotodontia; family Potoroidae; genus Bettongia; species Bettongia penicillata. The sequence goes on along the minus strand of JAJHZJ010000120.1, from coordinate 7,396,625 downwards.
TAAGTTGCACAGCAGCACAATTTAATTATATTTCAAAAAGCAGCCTGAACCAAAGTTAAACTCTCATGCATTACTGATACAAAAAATGGATTTCTGCTTTTGCATGACTCAAATACTGTAGTCCTTGGAGGTGAAACACAACACCTTATTGAAAAATGGGAGTTACAGAGAAGCTTGTCAAAACACAACAGAAGCAACACTGGAACAGATGGTGTACCTTTGTCCGTCTGTACTTTTGGACAGAAGTGTGTGTCTCATGTCCAAGTGGATAGCAGAGAACCTAACTGGAGAAAAATATTGCAAGTGAGAGCCCCTGCCAAACCTCCAAGTGATAATGATGAATTTGAAAAGCAAAGAAGAGCTACTATTGCAGAAGTTTCAAAGAGACAAAGACATTTGGGGAAGGTGGTGGTAGTGCTAGAAGTCATGTTGACATGAGTATGGGAGGTAATCAAGAGCTGGTTGATGAAAAGGCTTTGAAGCACATAATAGAAACAGGCTTCAGTAAAGAAGCGTCCAGGCCAGCCCTTATGGATAATGCCTATGACTTAGAAGTAGCATTAAATGTTCTTCTCAACAGCAATAAGCAGAAACCTGTTTTGGGTCTGCCAGTGAGAGGCAAAAGAAAAGGCAGGGGATGAGGAAGATGTGAAGATGTAGAGGAACTAGGAAATCCTAGGCTATCCGCACCTAGCATGTTATTTGATTTCTTGGAGTTGAAAATGGGGTCTTTAAACAGGGAAGAATCCAAATCAGAGTCTCAGTAGCTTCAACAGGAACAACGTAGACTGGTGAATAATGAACAAAATGGACTATCATCAACTATAAAAGACTATAATCAACCAAGACACCTTCCTCGAAATGATACCAGACAACCAAGGAATGAAAAACTTCCTCGTTTTCAAAGGGACACTCAGAATTCAAGACAAATTTTAGAAAACAGTGGGTTATCTAGGAGCAAAGGTTCTGAAATACAGAACTCTTCTATAGTACATGAGGCATGGACAGAAGAGAAAATTAAGTGTGATGAATCTTATGCTAAAAATGACAGAAATTAGGGATATTGTATAAACTTCAACTTCTCACCAGAATGATGGTGCTTTTAAAAAAAGGGACAACTCTATGCAAAATAGAGCAGGGAAAGGTGTATCTTATTTGGAAGTAAAAGAAAGCCCTCTTCCTCAAGAAGCCACAGACCATAATAATCTAAAGCACAGGAAAAGGGAAAATCAGGTATCAAACCCTGACCAGTTATGTGAAAGGAAAACACAAACAATAAGTAATGAAGCCTTTAGTGGGATGAAAAATGAGAAACATTTTAGTATGAATACTGATGACCCCAACTCTGACAGAACTGATGGAGTCACTGGTGCACCAAATGCAGAGGTTGAAGTTTTAATGAATGGAAGACGGGTTGGACCTATTAAGTCTAAGGATCCACTGGGGCTCCAGCTTTTGATGATAAAATGTTATTCTAAAACACTGGACCCAAAAGGAGGTCTAGGCCAATCAAACCGGAAAAAGTACTGGAATCTTCTCTTCCTGTGGAATGTGGAAGAATGTAGAAGCCAGGAGGCGAACATTTTGCCCTTTATTGGGAAGAAAAGTTTTACCCAGCAGAAAATTAAGTTTTTCATTCTTCTGGCATGACTGCAGTTGTTAAATTATGGAAACTACGAAGAGGTGCTTCTAAGCAACATCAGGCCCATTCAAGCAGAAGCATGGGAAGAAGAAGAAGGCAGCTATGATCAAACACTGGAATTCCGAAGAGGGGGTGATGGGAGCCCAGACAATCAACAAGGCCAACCCAGCAATTTTACCAGCCTCTCTGGGCTAGAAACTGAGCAGACAGAAATAACAGCTTCTAACAAAAGGCACTGACTAAACCACCCTGGTCAAGACCTGATGATGGATCTCTAGCTTTCCCTTCAGAATAACGTGCAAAAGCGGTGGATATTACAATCTGAAGAAAGGTGGAGAGGACTGAAGAAAAAAAACTCAACTGATCCACACAAAGGCTTGGAAAAATATTCTGAATTACAATAAAGCAAATGCTTTTTACATATAAAACAAGACAATGAGTTATTTCTGCTATCAACAAAACCTGCACACGCACATTCCCACGTGTGCACACACACACACACACACACATAGAACTGGTCTTTTCCTCCTGCACAATTTGTTTGCACAACTAATTTATCAATTAACCCTGAAGTTCCTTATGACAGAACTTTCTACCGTTGTCTAAAACTGTAGTAATTGCCGAATAAATATACTGACTAAATATCTTGCTGTATTATGCAGAACACAAACATGTTACTATTATTTAACTTTTCATGCATTACTATTTTTCCTGACAAACTATTTTATAAATTATGTTTTAAGAGGCATTTGTCTTCTTTTTTGCATCCTTTATAGCACACTACACACAGGTGTTTGAGGCACAGTTGGTGCTATTTCTTGAACATAAAACATTTAAAATTTACCTTTACAGGGATGTCAATAAATATTAGTAGATGTTAAAGACATAAGCAGGTGTCTTTTACCTAAATTAGCACTTCCTGAGATTAAGTTACTTTTTAAATTCATGTACAGATAATCTAAAGAATTTAGTGATTCACAGAATTCTCAGTTCCCTTTTCTGCCATTTTGCCAGCACTGCTGCAGAAGCAGTCATTATATATTTTTCTTGGTTTTATGGATTGCCCTGGGTAAAGAATTTATCTATTGGTACTCACAAAATGTTTAAAGGTCTAGAGGAAGGATGCCAGTGAGCTGGGTGGATCCTCTACAGGGGACTTAGGAGGTAAATAAGAACTGCACAGGATGAGAAAGGACTGATAAACTGAAAACTATAACACTAGAAGTAGTACAAATATTGATGAGATCATGGATCCATTCAGGAAATAGTACTCTATTAGTGAACAGCTCTAAAAGTATTACTCAGCTTAGTGATGTATAACAGATTTATTTCCCAGTATTTCTCCCTATGCTATTTCTAGAAAATTTTTAATCTTTCTCTAAATTTTATATCTGTACGTTAACACTTCCTATCCAACTGAAAAAAATAATGCTATAAAATGATCCCAGACATCAGATTTTTAAGACTTGTGGATTTAGAAGAGAGGACTAAAATGCAACTCACCTTCTACACAGAATTAGAATTTCCCCAAACATTAACATCTCCCAAACCCTAGTGGCCTAAAAGCAACAGCAATAATTTTTAGTGATTTAGCTATGACACCAGATAGTAGAAACCTCAACCTAGAAAAAAGTTAGGTAGGTTTAAGCACTTAAAAACTTGATTTTATTCCACCATTTATGGGATTTTCACATGTCCCTTCTACCTTGTAGACCAAACTAATAACGAAGGAAACACAGAAGATGGCATTTCGTCTGCAAAGACGTCAAAGATCTTTATTTAAACTAAAGCAAAGAGAGTTGGTTACATGTCATATATCACAGTACCTTTTGGCTTAAGAAAGAACATTTATCTTAAGATAAGAGCAGTAGAGAGTCCACAGAGAAAAGGAAGGAATGGTAGAGTTAAAAGTATCTCCAGAGGTAGAGTCAACAATCAGTAACCATTTTTAGACAAAAACACCCAATAAATTCAACAGAAGGAATTTTAACCCTCGTATCTTAAATAATATGCACAACTGGGGAGGTATTATATGTTATGGTTATCAGGTTTTCCTGCCATCTAATACTTGCTGTCTACTGCTGTTGGGAAACACATAGAATGAGGTGAAAGAACGTTTGTTCACAGTGAGGTATGTTGGGATCCTTGAAAATGCGCAGGAGTTATCAGTAATTTCCCAGGGCAGTTTATTAGATTAATCTGTTATCCTCTCTCTTCCTCTTGTCTGACAAAAACACGAACAGGAAAAAACGGTGTATACCACAGTAAGCTTACAAAGTAAGGACTGGTAAGTGCTTATTATAGTTTATAGTCAAACTATTTTGGGAAAGCAGAAGAATGTACCTGCACAAAAATGTGATGCCCTCATGCCCAGGGGAACAGATAATCCACAGTTATAGTGCTATCAAAGAGGACAAAGAGAAAACAGGAAGTACAGGGAACTATAGGACAGGACAGGTAAGCATTCCCTCTACTTACCAGACCCCATAATGAACCTGCTGTTTTAGCAACTATGGTAGCAGCTCTGGGAGTGTTGTACATCAAGGCGAGTTCTCCAAAACTGCCACGATTATCATATTGGCCAACCCGGTTACTTTGATTCTCTTTCGTTACGAGAATGTCATATGAGCCACTGCAAGAACAAAGATGCCACATAGTTTATTAGAGTGGGTCATTAGGAATTATTATGTAGGTATAAGCTTGAATTATATGAAATTATTTTCAATAAAAACCTAATTATGAACCTTTTTGTACACACCTAGCATTGCTCTGCATCCTGATTAGTATACTTTAAAAGCCCTTGTTACTTTAGCAGAATTGGGAACCGTTAATCTCTCTCTATACTTGATACCATCCTCTCTCATATTCTCTAAAGGACAGCCCTTCCTATCTACTGGCTCCATGATTGCTGCCTACAGGCTTGCCCAAGTCTCTTCTAGCCTAAAGACAAAACAAGAACCCTCACAAAAACCAACCTTGCCTGCCAACTATTATCCTATACTTTTCCTGACATTTTTAACTAATCAAATGTAGTAAGATCAATACAAACAGTGATGGAGGGGGTGGACCCAAGATGGCAGAGTAGAAAGACTCATGTATGCTAGCTCCGAACCCACAGCCCAATATAGACAGTGATGACAACCAGGAATAATAAGAAAAATATGAAGCAGAAGGAAATAAAAATGAGACATAAAAGCAAAAACTTACTCTTTGTTATATTGCTCAAGATTAACATGTACTTGGAGATTATGGTTTTATATTTATGATCACTTGTTTACTTAAAAGCTTTTTTAGTTGATTGCTACTAAGTTTGGAATAATAAAATGAAATAAGTACTTAACAATACTTCAAGGTGCTCTAATTTCATTAATTGGTAATTACATCTACTGATGGAGAGAATAATCTTTGTATAATTTAGCAGATAATCTTTGAGACTACCTATACCCTCCCCGCAAATGATGTTCTTGTAGTTTAGGATAATAAGCCTCCCTGAATTTACCTTGGCTGTTCCACAGATAATAGACACATAGTCCCACACTGCCAGGTATATAACTTAAAATTTTACTAACTAACTGTAACCTTGGGCAAATCATTTAACACCTCTGAGTCTCAGTTCCTCATCTCCAAAATGAATAGCCAGGATGTGATGGCCTAGTGTCTCTTCCAGCTTTAACACTATGATCCTATGGTCCTTTTCTGCTTGGTAGAACCTGATAGAGATGGTTTTTCTGAAATAATTTCCGAGAGCCCAGGGTCACACTTTCCTACTCCCATGAGGAACTGGATATGGCTTTAGAAGAAATAAAACAGGAATTCCTATTTGAAATTATACTTTGACCTAATTAAACTCTGAAAACATTTCATAGTAAGTATTTAAGACTGAATTTCCATAAGAAATAAAAACTAGAAAGATGGGAAGAATCATATAACTGATGCAGAATGAAATAAGATCACCGGGAGGATATTATGCACAGGGACTATAGTAACGTAAATAAAAAAGAACAATGAAATGAAACTAAACAGGGTAGAAAAAAAAGTAAGGAGTGGAGAACAGGAGTGGATGGTCATCAAGATACAGCAAAAAGAAAAGATCTGGGCGTGGGATGGTGGTAGAATATACATTCCTAACATTAGACATCTGTGTCCCTTGAAGTATATGATGATGACAACAGCCTTCCATGTTCTCTACCATAAAAGATGCCATTGTTAATGTTGCCAGGGACCAAATATCACACTATGGGTCTAAAAGCCAGGATAAAATGGGAAACCAATGTAGATTCTAAAATGGTAAAGAGAGGTTCAAGGGGACTCTAGAAACTATAAACCTTTATCTCACAAGTCAAATTAGTTGAATTTATAATGAAAGGTGGGAACAATTACCAATGAAAACTTATTCAAGCATAATTTTCTAGAGAAAGGAGATATGGTTTTTATAAAGAAAGATTGTTTTTACTAATTCACTGAAGATTTCAAAGGGAATAAATTATACATGTAGATAAAGGGAAATCAGGCAAAGAAACCATTTAGGCTTTCAAAGATAACTTGGACAACGATATACGCCAGATGAGGTTAGTTTGCTGTTTTTAAATTGAGTAACCACAGGATGGTTTTAATATAAACAGAGAACTAGTTTAGAGACAGGAAAAAAAGAGAAAGAATAATCGGCACCTCTTTGGATAAAGTAGATATAGTGGGACTCCTTGTGGACTGGTGCTAGGATTAATTTAATTTTGTATTTTTAACAATATGAAAAGGATTCTGGGAAGAGGTATAAAAGTACCTTAAGTTTTGCCAAAAAATCTTTTTCTAGCTAATGCTATGGTGGAAACTTTAGCAAGATTTCATGGTAACATATAATCATGCATTTAAGAGGAAAATATCCCCACTATACTCAAAGGATGATGGGTTCCAAATGATCAGTTGTAATTTAGAAAGAAAAGAACCTAAGAATTACTGGAATGGAAGTCAGAGACCTGATTTTGAGACCTTCCCTACACATTTACTAAGTAGGTATTCTCTCTACTTCAGGCTTACCCTCTGGCCTGCTCCACTACCATCACAGTCTGTTGCCAGTCCTCCTAGTGACAGCTCTACCTTCAAGATGATTCAATGTTTGGTAAGTCCCTTGCCTAAAAATGATTTATCAAGAGAAGGCCAAGTCATTTTGCTCATTTTCTATTTCCAGCTTCCCCACTGGTCTGCATTACCAGCACACAACAAATAGGTCTACTTGTATATGTACAAAGGTGTTCATAATTCCACGGTACATCTGTTCTACACATCTGCTAGCTACACCCCCCTCATGTGGATACTTCTTCCCTGCTCTAATTTCCAGTTTCTTCTTATGTTTTTTTTTCCATATTAAGACATAAAGACTATCTTTTTTTTTCTTGTGTTTGTATGCCTAGGACTTAATACATTGCCTGGCACACTGTAAGTGCTTAATAGATGCTTCATTCATTGATCCATCTATCTGTTTAACAGCACTGACTGAATAAATAAGTGAATGAATAGACCTAAAAGGGTCCACACACAGTGATGGAGCTAGGTTCCAAAAAATATCTTGAAAGATTATCTAAGATTGAGCTGAATTTTTAAGATGAAATTAAAGAGAGAAATGTATTATCTTAAAATAGTGAAGAAACTGACTTTACAAGTAGAAAATGGGGAGGCGTGGTTAGGGAGCAGTTTGTCTCAAAAAGGTCTAGGTATCGCAGTGGTCTTCAAGCTCAGTGAGTCAACAGTGTGATACGGCAGCAACAACAACCTCCACAACCACAACCTGATGAATGCTTAACTTCATTAAGAGAGGAATGGGGTCTACCACCAGGGAAAAGATAGGCCTGCTATACTCTGTCCTGGTCAGATCACATATGGAGTATTGTGCTCAATTTGGGGCACTGATAAACTGAAAGGCTACCAGAACGGTAAAGTGCCTTAAGTCCATGCCCCAGGAGGATCAGGTGAGAGTTGACTAAGCAAAGATGCAGGGAAAACATGAGAGCTATCTTCAAATACCTTCAAGGCTGTTATAGGAAGAGGAGTTTGCTCTGTTTGAACCCAGACTCCAAAACCAGAACTAATAGATAAAAGTTGCAAAGAGGCAAAATTAGTTTTGATGGCAGGGAAAAACCAAAACCACTTTCCAATGATTAGAGGTATCCCAAAGTGGTTTTCTTTCTCACTAGCGGTCTTCATGCAGAAGCTAAAGGACCATTTGTATGTAGTGGGAATTTTTTTTTCAGGCAAGGGTTGGACTAGGTAGTCATTGTGGTCCTTGACAGCTCTCAAATTCTTGGACTCTGTGACCAAGCTCAGAAAGGATACTTTAGTTCTCTGGTCCTCAGATTTCTCCTGTAAAATGAAAGAGATTGATAGAAGTTCTCTATGCTCCTTCTAGCTTTAACATTCTATAATTCCACTGGGAAGTAAAAGGTGGGTTTAGGATGGGGAAGGGCCTAGAAATAATCTAGTCTCCTGGGGAACTGGAATATGACTCAGTGTCCTAAAATTCAAGTACATGTTTGAATGGCTGAAATTCACCCAACACTGAAAATCACACAGCAACAACCCCCTTCTATGAACGAATTGAGGAAGGTAACTTAGGTGAAATAATTTTCCAGCAAATACTAGTAAAAACATACTAAAGGGAATGACATTCATTTTATTTGGTGTACAATCTGCCTCATTTCTCCTGGGGCCATATGACTAAGGTAACTTAAAGTGGGCTCTCTGGAAAAGGAATGAACCCATTTTCTTAAACCTTCCCTTCTCGCACTTGATGAAAAAAGATACCATCATTTCTTCTAAGACTGTTGCTTGTCTTTGTGTCCCAGTCATTACACTACCCTTTGCCCAGGAAGATTTACAGATTGAGAACAGGAATAAAAACACTTAAAAGCTAGGGAGTTGAAATTTAAAAGGGCCTCAATTCATACAATTCAAGTTGTGTTTAGGTCATTAAGGGCTCCAAAAACAACTCCATCAGGTATCTCAGGTTACATCCCCTTTATAGTGAAACAAAGAACCAATATTATTCTGAATGTTTAAATAATGTTTTAAAAAATATCATCACCCGGAACTTGACAAATAAATCTGAAAACAACAAGGATGAAGGAGTACTTGTGCTGTGGATGAAAACTTAGAACAATGTCTGGTTCCTGGGTCCCCTGATAAGCTCAAGGTCATTCTTTAATTTCCCACGTTTAGCAGTGTGGGATCAGTATGCCAGACTTACTGTGTTGTGTGTGTGTGTGTGTGTGTGCGTGTGCATGTGTACAATACACATATATACACATATACATATTTCATACACACATTATATATCTTTTATTGTGTTGATATGCATCTAGAAATGTAGCATTGCATAAAAAATGGCTCAAAAAGCTGAAGGTGGTATTTTGAAGGACTCTCAAAAAGTTCCTATTTCTACACAGAGCAAAGAAAGAACTGCAGCTATTTGCTTGGGAAATTTTTTTACAATACATTGTCTGTTACCATTTACTATTTGTATTTTACTATTTACTATTACTAATTTGCTATTCTCTTAACATTCTGGAGGGTACCACCAAGCTTATTATAAGGCCCAGTGGTTCACCTTTGAATGTATCCATTAATTTCATGGGTAATTTTTATAGATTTGTTAATCGTGCAAACTTTCTAGACTATGTTCTCTGTACTGTACCTTCCCATTCTTTAACTTTCTTTTCCAAAAATTATAAATAATTTTGCTTGGTTCAATCTTGGAAACTTTTGCTATTCAGAACTCAGACTTGAAACTTCTCTGCTGAGTGTCTTCCAAATGACATGTTTATCAATGGAGGAAATATGCCTTTGACATGCAAAGTACTTATGGTTTATTTTTCTAGCACAAACACCTAAGTTACACAAGGATTAAAAGGATATTTGCTTGAAAAATAATCACCTGGAATTGAATTTCTTTAAATGTTAACTATCATTATCATCTAAAGGGATATAACATATTTAATGAATGTTTAGGCTTGTGGTAGATGCAGAGAATACAAGAAATAGGAAGAGTGACCAGACTTGTGATTTCATTAATAAGAAAAACTCCCAGATAAGGGAATTCTACCAATGTAGATTGGTTCCTTCTCTGCCTGCAATTGACAGTCTGAGGGAGTTCCCAAGGACACTGTGAGATTAAGCCCCTTGCCTAGGGTCACACAGTCAATATGTATCTGAGACTGGCCTTGAATTTGGGTTGTCCAGGCTTCAAGGCTAGTTCTCTGTCCTCACAGTCTTGTTGAGACAAAACTATCACTTGTAAAAGGATTAGAGAATAACAAAAAACATTAGATGGTTAAGTTCTCAGCTGTATGGAGGAAATTAAGGAAAAAGAAAAGGGGGGAAAAAAGGGGAAAAAAACCAATGTGAGATGGAGCAGTCAGGGAGTTCTTATATAGGAGGTATTTAAAAAAAAATCTGTGAGTTCCTAACTAAAAACTCTCCAGCACCCATTACTATTTCGGGAAAATTACACAGTTAAAGAATAGGGAAAACTGTCTTAGAACATTAAGAGACTATAATTAAATTAATTAAAACATTCAAATTGAAATGTACCTGAACAAAATGAAAAATCTCTTCAACCTACTAGTTAATTACTGTTAACTGTTTGTGATGAATAACTCTATTTCCTAATAGGTAAGAGATCATTATATTCCCACCTACTTTAGCCAAGTAATTTCAAGTACATAATAGCATCCAAAATGTTTTGGCCTTCAGGGAGTTGTAGGTTCAGAAATGTGACTTGAATAGAAATATCTAAGGTATAAGAGAAAGTGGGAATGATGAGTTAAAGACCTTGATTTTTAAAAAGGCTTGAAAGGAAAAAGAATTAAAAGCAAGAGCTACAACTATAAGAAATAATCAGAGGACAGACATCATCACTGAAACATTAGCTGTGTTATGATAAGGAGATCATTTAACCTCTCCAAAACGCAATTTGTTTTTCTGTTAATGGACAAAATAATACATCCCTTGTTTCACAAGGTTACAGGGGGGACTTAAAGAGTATACATAAAACAAAGTCAAAAGCACTATACAAATGTGAATTATTATCTCACTACTATCTCATCTCTTTCAACATAGTTAATACAGAAATGGTCCTGGGACAAGTCGTTATCTAGCTGTAACATATATAGTTAATTGATTCATTTTTTTGAGTAATTCTATGAACTATTACAGACAAAAATAAAAACTCTTTGTTTGTGAATAAAAGTATGTGGATATATATTCAACTTCTATAGGGTTACTGAAAATATCCTTGGCAGAAATCTTGTAGCAGATATGGTGTATGTATCCTCTTCTCCTATGACTTCAATTTCCCTTACCCAGGATCTTAATTTTGAAAGTTTTTTGTTCCATGCAACTTAGAAATTTTTAGTATTTGATATGGTGACATTTATTTAAGATATTATAACTAGGGGGTGGGAGATGGGGGTAGGGGCAGAGCCAAGATGGCAGTGTAACAGCATATACTTTCTAGAGTGCTGCCCCCAAACCCAGCCAAATACCCGTAAAAAAATAACTCTAAACAAATTCTGGAGTTGCAAAACCCACAGAATGACTGGGTGAAGCAAATCTCCAGCCCAAGACAGCCTGGAAGGTCACCAGGAAGTGTCTATCACACCACAGTGGTAGTAGGGCAAAGTCCAGCTGCACAGGTGAGCCACATCTGCACAGATATGACCTGAGCAGGACTTGGGAAGACTGAATCTCTTGCACTTGTGGCAGTTTCCAGACTTCAGGACCCCCAAATGCTAAGGACAAATTGGAAAGTCAGTGGAAAAAGCCTGTGTGGGACCAGTGTGGGAGAATGAAGTGGTCCAGCCCCAGTTCCAGGATGGCGGGGAGGGGGAGGAGGCGGAGGAACCCACTGCAGCCACAGCAGAACCAGGATCAGAGACATCGACTGTTTCTGGAACTCTAGGCTCAAAAATCGTGGGGGGATCGAGTGGCTGACTGCACACACCCTACCCCCACTGAAAGCAGAGAACTACCTTGCCAAAGAGCTCAAAAGTCAAGTAAATGGCTAGGGAAATGAGCAGAAAGCAAAAACAGGATCAGACTATAGAATCTTACTTTGGTGACAAGGAAGACCAAAGCATACAAACAGAAGAAAACAAAGTCAAAGCTCCTCCATCCAAAGCCTTCAAGAAAAATATGAATGGGTCTCAGGCCATGGAAGAGCTCAAAAAGGATTTTGAAAATCAAATAAGAGAAGAAGAGCAAAAATCGGGAAGAGAAATGAGAGTGATGCAAGAAAATCATGAAAATCAAGTCAACTCCTTGCTAAAGGAAACCCAAAAAAATGCTGAAGCAAATAACACTTTAAAAAATAGACTAACCCAAATGGCAAAAGAGATGCAAGAAGTCAACAAGGAGAAGAATGCCTTAAAAAGCAGAACTGGTCAGATGGAAAAGGAGATCCAAAAGTTCACTGAAGAAAATAATTCCTTAAAGATTAGAATGGAGCAGATGGAAGCTAATGACTTACAAATTATGAAACAAAACCAAACAAATAAAAAAATAGCAGACAATGTGAAATATCTCACTGGAAAAACAAATGACCTGGAAAATAGATCCAGGAGAGACAATTTAAAAATTATTGGACTGCCTGAAAGCCATGATCAAAAAAAGAGACTAGACATCATCTTTCATGAAATTATCAAGGAAAACTGCCCTGATATTCTAGAACCAGAGGATAAAATAAATATTGAAAGAATCCACTGACCATCTCTTGCAAGAGATCCCAAAAGTAAAACTCTTAGGATTTTGTAGCCAAATTCCAGAGTTCTCATGTCAAGGAGAAAATATTGCAAGCAGCCAGAAAGAAGCAATTTGAGTATTGTGGAAATACAATCAGGATAACCCAAGATCTAGCAGCTTCTACATTAAGGGAATCACAGGGCTTGGAATATGATATTCCTGAAGTCAAAGGAACTAGGATTAAAACCAGGAATCACCTACCCAGCAAAACTGAGTATAGTATTTCAGGGGGGAAAATGGTAATTCAATGAAATAGAGGACTTTCAAGCATTTTTGATGAAAAGATCACAGCTGAGCAGAAAATCTGACTTTCAAATAAAAGAATCAAGAGAAGCATGAAAAAGTAAACAGGAAAGAGAAATCATAAGGGACTTACTAAAGTTGAATTGTTTACATTCCTACATGGAAAGACAATATTTGTAACTCTTGAGACTTTCCTCAGTATTTGGGTAGTTGGAGGGATTATATACATATAGACAGAGGGCATAGGGTGAGTTGAATAGTAAGGGATATCTAAAAAAAAATAAAATTAAGGAGTATTGAGAGAAGAAAGGGAGAAATGGAATGGGGCAAATTATCTCTCCTAAAAGAGGCAAGAGAAAGCTTTCTCATTGGAGAGGAAAAGGTGAGAGGTGAGAGGAGAAAAAGTGAAGTTTATTCTCATCACACTTGGCTTAAGGAGGGAATAACATGCACACTCAATTTGGTATGAAAATCTATCTTACGGCCAAGATGGCGGAGTAGAAGGATGCACGTTTACGAGCTCTGAAACCACAGCGCATAGAATTAATGTAAAAAGAGACCCCCATAACTTCTGGACGACTGAAAGGTGTACAGAAACGGAGTGGAAGAGATTTCCGTTCCAGAGAGCCCTGGACAGCCGTCCCCAGTGTCCGTCGCGCCCCGGAAAGCAGACCCCCAACTCAGTGGACCCACCCCAGCGCTGCCCTGGCTGCGGTCCCAGAGAAGCTGACCTGAGCAGGCTTCAGGGACGGAAGCTCCGGCGGCCGGGAGGGTCCCTCCGCCCACAGAGGCTGCAGGTCAGTGGGAGAGACGCCTGGGCTGGAAGACGGGAGCAGCGGGGAGTCTCCGTGACTCGGGCCCCCTCGGGATGAAGCGGCAGCGGCAGAGACGGGGGCAGGAAGCGGCGGAGGCAGAGGCGTGGGCAGCAGCAGAGGCAGCAACGGCAGCGGCCCGAGACTCCCCCAGCAGCAGGCAGGATCTTCATTACTGAAGGCCTCTGCATAAACAACCTGAGGGAGCTGAGCCTAGAAGACTGCCCAGCCCCACCCCGCTCTATTACTGAAGGCCTCTGCATAAAGCCCCTGAGGGAACTGGGCCTGGGAGGCGGGCCTCCCCCACCTGCTCCATTCCTGAAAGTCTCTGCATAAAGCCCCTGAGGAAGCCGAGCCTGGGAGGCGGCCCAGCCCCCACCCCAGCACCAGAACTAAAGGTCACATTGATTAGCAGCTGGGCGGCGCATTTGAATCTCAGAGCCCAAGCACTAGCTGGGCGGACCTAGGCGGGGGTGGACAGGAATCTCAGAAGTCAAGTAACTGGCTGGGAAAATGCCTAGAAAAGGGAAGAAAAATAAGACTATAGAGAGTTTTTTTGAACAGATGCAAATGATCCCGACTTTCGGATCTGATGACGAGGACATATTCTTGCCATCAGGGAAAGACGTGGAGGGTGGGGCCTCAGTACCCCAGACATCCCAGGGGGATGTCAGGTGGGCTCAGGCCTTGGAAGAGATCAAAAAGGATTTTGAAAAGCAAGTTAGACAGGTGGAGGAAAGACTGGGAAGAGAAATGACAGAGATGCAAGAAAAGTATGAAAAACGGGTCAATACCTTGGTAAAGGAGACCCAAAAAAATAGGCTCACTCAATTGGCAAAAGAAGTTCAAAAAGCCAATGAGGAGAGGAATGCTTTCAAAAGCAGAATGAGCCAAATGGAAAAAGAGGTTCAAAAGCTCCCTGAAGAGAATAGTTCTCTCAAAATTAGAATGGAACAGATGGAGTCTAATGACTTTATGAGAAACCAAGAAATCACCAAACAAAACCAAAAGAATGAAAAAATGGAAGAGAATGGGAAATATCTCATGGGAAAAACAACTGACCTGGAAAATAGATCCAGGAGAGACAATTTAAAAATTATGGGACTACCTGAAAGTCACGATCAAAAAAAGAGCTTAGATATCATCTTCCATGAAATTATTGAGGAAAACTGCCCTGACACTCTAGAACCAGAGGGCAAAATAAGTATTGAAAGAATCCATCGATCACCACCTGAAAGAGATCCAAAAAGAGAAACTCCTAGGAACATTGTGGTCAAATTCCAGAACTCCCAGGTCAAGGAGAAAATCTTACAAGCAGCTAGAAAGAAACAATTCCAGTATTGTGGAAATACAATCAGGATAACTCAAGATCTAGCAGCTTCTACATTAAGGGATCGAAGGGCGTGGAATAGGATATTCCAGAAGTCAAAGGAACTAGGACTCAAACCAAGAATCACCTACCCAGCAAAACTGAGTATAATACTTCAGGGGAAAATATGGTCTTTCAATGAAACAGAGGACTTTCAATCATTCTTGATGAAAAGACCAGAGCTGAAAAGAAAATTTGACTTTCAAACACAAGAATGAGAAGAAGCATGAAAAAGTAAAAGCAAAGAGAAGTCTTAAGGGACTTACCATAAGTGTTTGCATTCCTACATGGAAAGACAATATTTGTAACTCTTAAGACTTTTCAGTATCTGTGTAGTTGGTGGGATCACACACACACATGTACATGCATGCACGCACACACACATACACACATGTACATACATACAGAGACAGAGAGCACATGTACATACATACAGAGACAGAGAGCACAGAGTGAATTGAATAGGATGGGACTATATCTCAAAAGAAATTAAGGTAAATGGTGAGAGAGAAATGTAGTGGGAGGAAAGAGGGTGAAATGGAATGGGGTAATTATATGTCATTTAAGAGGCAAGTAGGAGACTTTTTAGTGGAGGGAAAAAGAGGAGAGCTGAGAAAAAAAAACAAGACGTTTACTCTCATCACATTTGACTAAAGGAAGGAATAAAATGCACACTCATTTTGGTATGAAAACCTATCTTACAGTATAGGAAAGTGGGGGAGAAGGAGATAAGCAAGGGGGGGGGGATGATGGAAGGGAAGGCAAAGGGAGGAGGGAGCAATTTGAAGTCAACACTCGGGGAGGGACAGGATCAAAAGACAGAAGAGAAACAATGAGGGGCAGGATAGGATGGAGGGTAATTCAGTTAGTCTTACACAACACGACTATCAGGCAAGTCATTTGTAAAACTACACAGATATGGCCTATATTGAATTGCCTGCCTTCCCAAAGGGAATGGGTGGGGAGGGAGGGACAGGGAGAATTTGGAACTCAAAGTTTTAGGAACAACTGTTTAGTATTGTTGTTGCTACTAGGAAAGAAGACATACAGTTAATGAGGAATAGAAAGTCATCTGGCACTACAGGAGAAAAGAGAAAATGGAGACAAGAGAAGGGAGGGATGACAGAAGAGAGGGCAGATTGGGGATAGGGAAAATTAGATGCTTGGGGTATTGGGGTGGGGGGAGGGGAGAAAAGGGGAGAAAATTTGGAACCCAAAATTTTGTGAAAATGAATGTAAAAAGTTAAATAGATAGATAGATAGATAGATAGATAGATAGATAGATAGATAGATAGATAAAAGCAAAGGTTAGTCTACCTAACACTGGTCTTTAAAAACAGGTAGAACTGCAAATGTCATCTTTAGAACTACACTGAAGCTGTGCCTGTACCAGGTCATTTATGTGCAATAAGAGAATGCCTGTAGCTGATCTACATGTATGTGTTTTGTATTTACCCAATTCCTCTATTTTAGTAAAAGGGATTTGAGGTTCCAAGTGGTTTGCTATGACAGAGACAAAAAACAACAACGGACCATGAAGCCAGGGATATCATCTCAAGATTCTGGAGTGAAAATAAAGCCTTTGTTCTAGGGTTTTGAGAGCGCCCTGAAGAGGTGCATGGTGTACTCTGTTGAAGGAATCTTGGGGAGTTATTCCACAGTCACAATCGCTCTAACTACTTTGAATAAAGAATCTTGTTACTGTACAACCTGCAAGGTTCAGTTTCCTACCGTTCGATGACATAAAAGTTATCCCCATCATCCCCTTGGTCAATGACATGTTCTTCAGACACCACAGTCCTTTCAAACATGGCATCAAGGACCTCAGATAACTGCTCCTAAGGCATAAACAAAAAGCAAAGACAACATTTTGTTGATGAGGACAAAGATTAAAGAGAAAAGAGAACTAGAAATAACTCATAGTTAAGTCAGGAGCCATCTGGAGATATCTCCAATGGTTGCATTAGTAATACCTTTTCTTGTTGTCATTTTATAGTGGATTCTAAAACCGTGTGCTTTTCTATTATCTGACAGAAATGAGGCTATTTGTAATTCATAATTGGTAGTATACCATAATCAGCTGTTGGAATATCTATACACCACATATTACAAGTGAGTCTGCAAATGGTTTCTGAGAGAGTATTATCATTAGAAAGGCAGAAGGCCATAAGAGAGACAGAGAGAGAGGGCCAGGCTTGAAGCCAAGAAGACCTGGGTTCTAAACCTGCCTCTGACATGTAGTGTCTGTGTGGACATAGGCAAATCACTTAATCTCTCTCCATGTTCTAAGGCCAGACGTAGTTAAGTCCTGAAGGAAATTAAAATATAATTGGAAAACATTTTTTAAAAAACTAACAATACAAAAGAACATAAATGCAAATGTGATTTTCTAAGTCAATATGCTGCTCCCAGAGATTCTTATCCATCTCTATGTGAATCTGAACCATTATTCTAGGCTAAGACTATGAGACTCTAAGACTATGAATTGTAGAGAAGGTACAGACCTCACTTAGGAGTCCCCAATGCTAACACAAAGATCCACTTTGTATCCTTATCATTTCTCATTCTGTATCTATTTTAAAATCTGTTTCTTTGCATAGCAAATTTTTAGGTCTATTGTTATTATCCCTCTTATTTTTTTCACTTTATTAGATTACTTAATCCATTCACATTTAAAGTTATGATTATTTAGTTTGTGGTTGCCATTTGTTTATGACTTTTTTCTTCCCCTTCTTCTATTAAGTCATCACTGTGCCAGGGATTAATTTTGGTAATATTAATTTGATGCTAGTCTACCCTAATTAATCTAATTCCTTGCCTCTTCGGACCCTTTCTTTTCCCTGTCTAAGTAAGAATATGGGTCAAAATCCTCCCCATCCAACCTCTTAGTTTAATTAATACTTTTTAGTAGTGACCACAGATATAATCTGTATCTAATTGCTTGCCCTATCAGGAAGGTAGGAAGAGAGAGAATTTGGAACTCAAAATTAAAAAAACGAAAGTTAAAAAAGATTTTTATGTGTAATACATATATATATATATATATATATGCACATATATAAATTTTCACCAAAACAAGAAACCTTTTTCAGCATCTTTTAAGAAACAGTCATTTAATTTGTCCTCATTTCTATCTCTGTCTAGTTTTTTTTGTGAATTCTATGCTTCTATTCATAAGCTACTCATGTCTCTTCTTTATTCCTTCTCCGGCCCTGAAGGAGCAGAGCTTCTGCAGGATCAAACTGGAAATTCTTCTTCTATTTCTGTTCTTCATTAGGCCATTTACAGATATTACCCATCACTCTTTCCCCCTGTTTTTTTCTTTCTAGTTTTTTATTTGCTTGCTTTGAGGGGGAAGGGGTCTTTTGCTGGACACCATGCCTAGAAATATCAATTCATGAAGGAGGAAGTGAAATGGCAGGAGTTACCATGCATCCCAAATCATAAGGTCTGGTTCAGTACATTTTTTGCCTTTATTACCACTCACCCCATCCTAAGATCAGTATATCCTTTCTGTATCTATATCCTTCTGCCAACTCAGGGGATGCTTGCTGAAAGAAGGTATTCTCCAATGATGTCCATTTCTTTCTAGACAAAATCCTTTATGAGACCCATCTCTCATAACAAGTTAACCATTCCCTCCAACTCTAGGAATGTTCTTTAATGGCACCCATTTGTTGCTCCTTCTAGGGCATAACCTACCTCCCATTACAACCACACCCCCATATCAGTTCTTCTGCTCCCATAGCTGTATAATCATACTGAAAGGCTGAAATAAATTACAATCTCTTCTTTGCATACCTCTAGCTGGCTACAAGTACACATCCAACTCTTTTCTGTCTCTTGACAGAAGATAATTATTTTTGAAAGCTTTTTTTTGTAAATAAGAATAATGTATAAGTGACTTGAAAACTGAAACAAAGATATTTTGTTCCTGAATCTAGGATTCTAAGAAATACTTAATATTTATTGATTATTCTCTATTTTGTAAATCCATGACAATGGTAAACTCTCTCTACAATAATCATTCTTTCACAATCAATCACCTGTAATCAATCACAATCAATCACCTGTAACTGTCTATTCTACATGGTTTCAAGTACTTTGTTTACCTTGAAATTACACTAAACTGAAATTCACGAAAGCCAGAACTCAGAGCCAAACTAAGTATAATGCGCTACACTCTATACTAATTTATACTGTGAATAACAGCATTTAGTAAGCACCATTATAACTGGAGATAATGATACAATCTTACAAAGTCTTTTTCTCACTTTAAAGTTTCCTTCCATAGGACTGGCAAAGAAAGTCAAACTGAAAGCTTTAAAATATCATATGCATCACAATCTTTGTGACATGATAAAAATGACCTTTAAGTGTAAGACATATACTTTCTTATGGATTTTTGAAAATGTGTCAGTATCTATCTAAAGTTACTTCATAGATATTATATCTAACTAGAATCTTAACTCAAATATCCACATTACAAAAGCACCTCAGGCATTCAGAGAACCCAAATAGTGACTAACTTTTTATCCAAAATTTAGAACTATCATTTTAAACCTGAAAGCAAAATTACAGTCTCCAAAATTAAGGTGAGTTCGAATGCTAATTGGTTTTGCGAAACTTTTTTTTCTATTCCATCATCTCAGAAGGAAACAACAGATATTAAATGTCACATTACAGAAGAGTTTGTTCTTCCAGGATATGCATTGCTTGGCCTCTGGTAGATAACTATATCTGGCAAGAGTAAGAGCCTTTGAATTGTTAATTTTTACTCTAAACTACCATATTTGTCTTTTTTGTACTAGAAAGTTGTTACTTACTACTTCTCTGCTAATTTCAAGGCTGAAACTTCACAAATCATGTTTAACATCCTTTACTTATGTGAGAAGAGAGACACAGTCTTATTTATGCTCCGAGATCACACAAATGTTCCAATAGAGTCCTCTGGTGACTAAGAGGATTCTACAGAAGTACCATGAACCCCAAATCTAATGATCTGGATCCTCTTCCTTGCTGCATTCCCTATGGGTAATGCAAGGCTAGTTTTTGACCCTGACTCAGCAAATTTTCTAGGATACAGTGGTACAGCAAAAACTGAAAACCTCACACACTATAGGGAAGTGTCTTTGCTTCACCACTCCTACCAGAGGATACCTTGTAATAGGGCCCTGAGGTAGGTCTCATGGCAGCTCTGAGACAGATCAAAGCTATGAAAACCATGCATTCATCTATCCATTGATTTACTGGAATTCATCTTGATAAAGAAGAGTACAGAATTTAGAGTTGGAATATATGAAGGCTAGATGTGTGACCATAGGAAAGTCACTAAATCTTTCCAAGCATCAGTTTTCTCATTCATTTTGCAAAATTTTATTACAAACTAATTTCATATATATATATATATATATATATATATAGTACATTAGCTAATGCAGTGTTTAAGATGACTTCTTAACAAAGAACACTAAGGGTGTACGTTTGTGAACATTCCTGCCTTGACACTTCTAATGAGGTATTCCAAGTGTTATGGTTATTTTTTCCATTTAAGAATCTTACAAAATAGTAGCTAAGAAGGGAAGCCAATTTCTTCTGCATCTACTGCTCTTCTTTTTTTCCTAAGTCTGACTGAAACAGCTTAAAATCTATTCTTGTATGCTAATACAAAGACTAATCCCACTAATCCAAATCCTGCCTATTTTTTATTCAAAAAATAATTAAGACAAAGTTACTATCCCCAAGGAGCTTATAATTTAGAAGAAAATCATAAAAGGAATTCATTCCAGTGCCCCACCACCACAGTATTAAGATTTACAGAAAAGATGGAACCCAAACAGGTCTCTTTACAGAATGGGGGATGTGTGCCTGGGGTCTTCAGGTGATAAGCAGAAAAGCTATCTTTTATTTGCATTGCTATACTTCAGAAGAAGAGCCTATCATTTAGAAGTGTCATTTTTCAGGGACTAAACATTTCACTATCTCATGACTCTCTGGTATAGAGTAGAAACAAGATGTAACACCCTATTCATTTGAAGATTTTGGTTAATATAGCAGCTGACTATTTATTTGCAAATTTTACCAATCAAATGATTTTCAAATGGTATTAATTTGACTTGTTATTTACAGGAAGAGGGTAGGATAGAGGGGATATAAGGGAAGTACCAAGCAATGTCCACATTAAATGTTGAAAGAAAAATTCTATATTCTGTGTAAAACATTTACTTCTGAATTGTTTCATAAAGTAACCACAGGAAGATCATATATGATAGATCTAGTGCTTGAAAGAACTTTGGAAATCATCTAGTACAAACTCCTTATTTAAGAGTTGAGGAAATGAAGGTCTAGGGAGGCTGAATGCCTCTTGACCATGATCACACAGAACCACATAAGAGATTTCAAGCCAGGTCTTCTGACTAAAAAGCCAGTGCTTATTCTCCTGTTCTGGGCTACTTCCAATCAGAAAAGTGTTCCTAAGGAAAATGCATTTGAAATCTCTAATTGCTTGTCTGTGGCAGTCAAGTCTATTTATATGTTAAGTAGCAAAGAAAGTGATTGACTACTATTGTACAGATGCTTTTAACGTTGCTGTTACCTGATCAAGATTTTTGAAGAGAAGGATATCTTTGCAAGCTTCCTGAAGTCTGGATCTTTGTTCATCAGACTTGGGATGAACCACCTACAAAATAGATACAATAAAAAGTAATTTTCTTTTTTTAATTTTTTTTGGAGAGAATGCAAGATTACATCATTAGGTCAAGAAAATTATGATATATTTCTTTCCTCTTAAAAGTGGGGCAAAAAGAGGCACTAAATCTAAATTTAAATTAATTCACTAAATGAATTTACTGAATTCATTGCTTCAGTCAAATTAATCAATAGTAGTTAGTTATAGATCATAAATTAAAGCTACTTAGATAATAATCCAAGTAGTTTCTCTAGGAAGGAAAAACAGAATATCAATTGATCTAATAACAAATACCATAAAAACCTGTTAGAGAAAAATGAGAAAAGTACTTCAAAATTACTTTTGCTTTAAATATCTTTAGTAAAAAACTGATCATGAGTTTTGGAAAGCATGTTATTATTTCCAGACAATAAATGGACATTTCAGAAATCTTTCAAAGACTATGAATTCATTGTACACATCACAGACTGTTTACTTTTTCTTTAAATTAGATAGAAGCACATTTTACTAGTCTATGTGAAGAGAAATAAATCTCAATAACCAACCTGACCAAACAACAGACTTAGCTGAAAGAAACTTTAATTTTTTTTTTTTACCTTTGGCTCTGTATCATCTTCATCATCTGGATTGAAAGATTCAGCACATACTTCATCAGGAAAAAAAGAGAAGAAAAAAGTGTTATATGTATATTCTCCTCTACTTGAGAAAGAAGAATGAGTAAACACAATTTTATTTCATTCAATTATCCTTGAAATCCATGATTCTTCCTCTTTAATGCAAAGGACAATGATAAACATTCAGTAAGAATCTACCATGTGGTAAAAAGTATGAGCATTTTAATCAATCCCTCTGCTAGCATAATTCCAAAGCACCTTGCAGAATGGTTAAACCAATTCACAGACTCACCAATAGTGTGCTATTAGTGTGTTTATCGTGCCACAGCCTCTCCAACTTTATTCTATCTTCATCATCTTTGCCAATTTCCAGGCATCAGGTGAACATCCAGTTGTTTGATTTGTACTGCTCTCACTTTTAGAGATTTGCATCAATGTTTCACAGTCACTGATAGTCTGTAATTCTTTTTTTTTAAGAACTGTTTGTTCATATCCTTTGTTTACTTACACACTGGGGGTAATGGCATCTGTGCTAATTTTTTCTGTATCCTGGAACTCGGACTTTTATCAGAGATATTTGATACAAAATTACTGCATAATCCCTGCTACAATCCAGGGCGTTAAATCTGAGGTTCATACTACCTACCCAGAGTTCTCTTAGTCACCAGGAGGTTATTCTTGAACTCTGTTTCTGTCCTTCTTTAGCACAAAGCACTTTACTAAGAGCTAAAGAAAGAGATAAGCAATGGCACAGTCCCACCCCTTTAGGAGCTTATATTCTACTAGTGGAAAGGAATAGAGAGATAACAGGCACAAGGACAATATAAAGGTATGATTGGGCAAAGGACACAAAGAATACAAAATGCTTTAGGAAAATCGGAGGGAGAGAACAGTCATCCAATCAACATTTATTAAATACCTACTATATGTTAGGCACTGTGCTACGTGCTGTATGTGAAAGCTACATATAGGATAAAAGGGAAATAATTAAAAGAGGGAAGGCATTAGAATCAAGGTTTGAGAAAGGCATGGGCAGCTAGGAAGTATAGCATATAGAGTGCTGGGCCTGGAATCAGGAAGACTGATTTTCCTGAGTTCAAATCTGGTCTCATGCAATTACTAGCCATGTGATCCTGGGCAAGTCACATACTCTTTTTATCTCAGTTTCCTCATTTGTAAAATAAACTGGAAAAGGAAATGGCAAGCCACTTCAATATCTTTGTCAAGAAAACTCTAAATGGTTCTCTTTGGGATTTGCCATCAATGGGTGGACCCAGTGACTTTGATGGGGAAGAACATCACCCTTGAGGTCAAACTGTTAGATACTACTGAAAATGTCAAGGCCAAGATAGAAGATAGGGAAAGTATTCCCCCTGATCAACAGAGACTGATTTTTGCAGGCAAGTAACTGGAAGATGGATGTACTTTGTTTGACTACAACATTCAGAAGGAGTCTGCCCTTCACTTTATTCTGAGGCTTCATGGTGGTGCCTTCTGTCTCACATCACTCCCCCCCAAAAAAACCAAGCCTAAGAGAAAGAAGGTTAAGCTGCTGGTCTGAAGTACTATAAGGTTGATGAAAATAGCAAGAGTGCCCTTCTGATGAACGTGGTGCTGCAGTCTTTATGGCTAGCAATTTTGACTGGCATTATTGTGGCAAGTATTATCTAACCTACTGCTTCAACAAGCCAGAAGACAAGTAAATGTATACATGCTAATAAAAAAGTCAACTATTTAAAAAAAACACCCTAAATGAGGTCACGAAGAGTCAGATATGACTAAAAAAATGGCTGAACAACTGGGAAAGGCCTCCTATAGAAGCTGGAATTTAATCAAAGAAGGCAACGGACAAAGATGAGGAAGTAGAACATCCAGGCATGGAATCAGTCAAAGAAAATGCTCTGAGTCATGAGAAAGAATTACTTATTCAAGTAATAGCAAA
Organism: Bettongia penicillata ogilbyi; assembly: GCA_023548195.1. NCBI lineage: Eukaryota > Metazoa > Chordata > Mammalia > Diprotodontia > Potoroidae > Bettongia > Bettongia penicillata. The sequence continues at coordinate 7,372,527 of JAJHZJ010000120.1, read as the reverse complement.
GTCTAAGTGGTGAGATGTCAGATTTAAGAAGGCAGAAAAAGTAGGTCAGAGCTAGCTTATGAAAAACTCTAAATATCAACTGGAGGATTTTATATTTGATCCTGGAAGTGATGGGGGAAACTGAAATTTAATGAGTAGGGGTCAATTTTATTAATGAAAGTGGATGCGGAATTTCTAAATAAAATACCATTCAGGAGACTACAAGAATATGTCATAAAGATTATACATGATGACCAAGTGGGATTTATATCAGGAATGCAAGGATGATTTAACATACAGAAAAACGATTAACTTAATTGATGATATCAAAAACAAAAGTAACAAAAATTACCTGATTATATCAATAGATACAGAAAAAACTTTTAGCAAACTACAACACTCATTATTATTAAAAACACCTGAAAACATGGTATAAATGAATTTTTCCTTAAAATGATAAGAAACATCTACCTAAAACCATTAGCAAGCATTATCTGCAATGGGGATAAACTAGAGGCTTTCCTGATAAGATGAGGAACGAAAACAAGGATGCCCATTATCACCAGTATTACTCAGTATTGTATAAGAAATGCTAGCAATAGCAACAAGGGAAGAAAAAGAAATTGAAGGAATAAGAATGGGCAATGAGGTAATAAAACTACCTTTTTGCAGAAGATATGATAATAAACTTGGAAAAGCCTAGAGATTCAACTAAAAACAAGTCAGCTGAAACAATTAATGATTTTTGCAAAGTAGCAGAATATAAAATAGACCCACATAAACCATCAATATTTCTATGTCACCAACAAAACCCTAAAAGAAGAAATAGTAAGAAATATCTGCATTTAAAATAGACAGCATAGACAGCATAAAATACCTGGGAGGATAGCTGCCAAGACAAACCCACGAACTGTATGAATGTAATTATAAAACACTTTTTGTATAAATGAAGTCAGACTTCAGTAACTGGAGACATATTCACTGTTCATGGGTGGGCAGAGTCAATATAATAAAAGCAACAATTCTATCTAAATTAATCTTTTTATTTCAAATGCCATCCCAATTAATCTACTAAAGATTATTTTATTGAGCTAGAAAAAATAATAACAAAATTCACTTGGAAGACCAAAAGGTCAATATCAAAGGAATTAATGAAAGAAAAACATAAAGAAAGGAGGTTTAGGAGTACCAGATCTTCACTATATTATATGGTAGTACTTACCAAAACTATCTGGTATTGGTAAAGAAACAGAAAGGTGGACCAGTGGAACAGAGTAGACATACAATACACAGCAGATAAATAATTATAGTAACATGGTGTTTGACAAATATAAAGATTTAAGCTTTTGGGATAAAAATTCACTATTTGGTAAAAATTGTTGGGAAAACTGGAAAGCAGTCTGGCAGAAATTATTTAGAGACCAATATTTGCAACATTTACTAAGATAAAGTCAAAATGAATATATGTCCTTGATATAAAGGGAGATCTCATAAGTAAATCAGAGAAACATGGAACATATTACCTATCAAACTTATGGAGGGGAAAAGAATCTATGAATAAGCAAGAGACAGAGAACAATGTGAAAGCTAAAATGGATAAATTCTGATTACATTAAAATGTTTTTGTACAAATAAAACCAATGTAGTCAAGATTAAAAGGAGAGCAGAAAACTGGGGGAAAGTTTTTATAGATAGTTTCTCAGATAAAAGCCTCATTTCTCAAATATGTAGAGAACTTTGTCAGAGTAATTCCCCAGTTGATAAATGGTCAAAGTATATGAACACACAGTTTCAGGATAAAGAAATCAAACCTATACATAGTCATATGAAAAAATAATCTAAATCAGTACTGATTAGAAAAATGCAAATTAAGCAACTTTGAGATGTCACTCACACTTACCAGATTGGCTAAAATGATAGAAAGGGGAAATGCCAAATGTTGGGGCATTTAATACACTGTTGGTGGAATTGTGAATTGATCCAACCATTTTGGAGAGCAATCTAGAATTGTGGCCAAAGAGTTATAAAACTTTGTATATGCTTCAACCCAGCAGTATCACTAACAGGTCTGTTTGTCAAAGCGATCAGGCAAAAAGAAAAGAACCTATGTGTTCTAAAGTATTTACAGCAGCTCTCTTTGTGATGGCAAAGAACTGGAAATTGAGGGGATGCTCATCAATCAGGAAGTGGCTAAACTAGCTGTGGTGTATGATTGTGCTGGAATACTACCGTGTTGTAAGAAAGGATGAGCTGGTTGATTTTATGGGATTTTAGAAAAACATGGAAAGACTTAAAAGAAATAATGAAAAATGAAGCGAGCAGAACTGAGTGAATGTTGTACACAGTAATAGCAGTATTATTGAAAAAATTATTATGAACAACTAAGTTATTCTGAGTACTATAAATACTCAGATCAACTATAAATTATGGACCTATAAAGGAAGATGCTATCCACCTCCAAAGAAAGAACTGATAAACAGAAGTATGCAGGGTATGGTTTTAAATATATTCACAAATCTGTGTCAAATGGTGGCCTTTTCTATTGTGGAATGGAAAGGGAGAGAGGGAGACCCTTTGGAAGTTACGATATAACCAAAAATAAATTGTAAAAAATGAGTAGGGCCACAGTTACAGACGCTAATAAGGTCACCAAGCAAGACAGCAGAGAAAAGGAGCCAGGAGAGGGGAGAAATTTGAGGCAGGCAGGTCCATCAGCAGGCTATGGCAATAGTCTAGGTGGGAGATGATGAAGGCCTGCACCTAAATGGTGGGGTGACAGAAGAGAGAAGGGGCATATCGGAGAGATGGTGCAAAAGTGAAGCTAATGTAGCTCTAGAAATATACTACAAAAACATTATGGGGGAGTACGGAGTGTCTTTATTTAGATAAGAGTATATACTAATCAATGACACACAGCAATGAAATACATGGTAATGGGTAGAGGACCAGGAAATTTCAGAAAAATTAACTTGCTCTACCACTATAGATCAGCATCTTCTCTCCATAAAAGCTCCATAATAGCTCTTCCATCTGTTCCCTTTTCTCTACTCACAAAATCACCCCCCATCAGTTCAGGTCTTTATCATCTCTCACCTGGACTGCTGCCAGAACATAACTGGTTTCACTATCTCAAATCTCTCTCCACTCTAAATCCCTCCTCCAAAGGATGCCTCCAGCTTGCCAAAGCAGTTTTTCTAAAATGCAGGTCTGAGCTGGCTACCTCCTTTACTCAATCCAGGGTTCCCTATCAACTCTAGAAACAAATCTCCTCTGTTAATGACCATTTAAAGCTCTTTGCATCAGATCCCATACTACCTTTCCAGTGTTATTACACACTACTTTCTCTTCTCATACACTACCCATTACTACAGATTCTGTCTAAGCAAAGTGATCATACTGTCCCATGTATAACACTCCACCTACTCTCTCCTCTCCCTGCTCTAAACCCCTGCACTGACTGTCCCTCCAAACTTGAAAAGCATTCTCTCCTTACCTCTTTTGGAATTCCTACTTACTTTCCTTCTCAAGCCTCAGCTGCTACTGCCTTCCTACCAAACTTATCTTGTATCTCTTCTGAATATACCTACACATGTCTGTGTTGTTTTCCTGGCCAGACTGTAAGCTTCTAAAAGGCAGGAACGATTTCATTTCTTTGTTTCCCTAGCACATAATATATACGTAAATGTTGATACGAGAAAGAAAAATGGATTAGGGATTCTAGTCCTACTTCCGCCATTCACCAGCAATCCAAATTAAACTTCCGCTGCCTTATCTGTAAAATGTGAATAACACCCACTACTTTACAAACGTGAAAGCCAGTGTGCGTATGATTACAAGTAAAGTCAAAATAGGGGCGAATGCCTACCACAGACAATCATACCGGCAGCTCAGGCTGCTCTGCTAACATTCGGTGCTGGAGGAATAATTTGTATGATTTGTCCCTAAGTAGTCAATATTAAGAAAAGCAGTTCAAGTTCATATGGTATTTTAAGATTTCCTCAGTCCTTTCTTCATAAAAATCCTGAGTTAAGTATTATTGTCCCATTTACAAATAAGGAAACTAAGTCTGAGAAGATAAATGACTTGTCTGAAATGACAATAGTTAGTAAATGACACAGCCCAGATATCCTGACTCCAAATCCAATGCTGTTCTCATCACAACATGTTTACTCCTTAAAGAAGTGTGTGCTTGTCCTTCATTGCTGAAGAAGACCATGCATGCCATCAGAGAAATGATGACATGACTTGCATGACTTGACTTTGTTTGGAGTGAGGGAGGACTGTGCAGGTCACCAGCCTCACTTCTCCTCCAGAGCCATCTGAATCCAGTGACCAGATATTCATCAGGATGAGTGGAGATGACCCAGGATGAGGCAATTGGGGTTAAGTGACTTGCCCAAGGTCACACAGCTAGTGAGGGCCAAGTGTCTGAGGTGAGATTTGAACTCAAGTCCTCCTGACTCCTGCACTGGTGCTCTATTCGCTGCACCACCTAGCTGCCAACTCCTTAAAGAACTGAAATCATTAACACACTAAAAAACAGTTAAACATCAGGGAACTCTTGCTCATTCTTCAGAAAACAATCCCACCTTTCCAACTGGGTCTAATATTTTGTCCATGTAATGTTCTCATTACCTTCAATTTAGTTATTAGTACTTATAAAGGGAAGTAGAGATTAAAATCTTAAAGGAGACCAGACTTTGTATTTCTAGAGAAAACACCAGCAACAGAAAAACAAACATTTTACAGCAATTTAAAAAGAAAGCCAACACAAGACAAAATTAAGCACTCTTGAAAAGGAAACCTGGTAAAATAAATAGCAAATCTAAGTTATTTTCAGATTGTGAAGATAAAAAGTAAAATGCAAAAATACATTCATTTACATTATCTGTAACTGTCATATGAAAAAGTCAGCAAAGTATACAACAAAATATTAAAGGAAATAATATGAAGTGCAAGTATAATACATACAGTTAAAAGAAAACTTGAGTACATCAATGAGGATGTGGGGAGAGGAACACACCTACCTGATACTCTTCTGCAGTATCTGTTAATTACCGGTGCTGCAAAAGAAAGAAAAAACAATCATCACTAAATATTTAAATTCTGAGGTAAGATCATAAAAAATTACAGTTTAGATTAAGAAATTTCTTGTACATGGATGACAACAGAAGTGTCTGAATATCACACATGGAATTTAATATTCAAGTTTAACTTCTCAACTAATGATTTTAATTGTATTCTTACTAATATCTTTGGTCATATCACCTTTATTTCCCTATATTGTTCTTCCTTTCTAGTACATGCATCCCTTGAAATATTTTTTTTTTAAATATAAACATTCAGGAAGCTCAAACAAAACATTAGTCACATCTGACAATAGATGCAATATGTCATACATTTAGACTCCCTTCCCTACCTCTATGAACTGGAGAGAGAAAAATTTTCTTAGCTTTCCTCTGCGGCCCAACTTGATAAATATAATTGCCCGCTAGGCTTGGGCTTGTGAGAGATGATCTCTGAGGATCTCTCTCAGGAAAGAAGTCTCTTCAAGGGGTCAGTTGTTTCTTGTCTTGTTGAAATATCTGCAGTAGGCTGATCTTGCGGAAGAAATGCTTCAACACATTCTGTACTTTCCCAGACTACTCCCTATACTTTCCCAACACTACCCCCTTTATTTTCCCAGAGTGCCATCCGTATTTTCCCAGTCTTTCCCTGCCTCATTTTTAGACACATAGCAGGGAGGAATAATACCTCCCCCGCTTTTTTTAGGGCTAACATGTGAAACTATTACTGGAGTAGATTGCCTTGAACAGACTGTACCCTCAGAGCTTGCACCAGTGAGCCCTGAGGAATGGGGTTAGGGAGGGGGGATGAGCTAAACACAGCTCTGTTCTCTTCAGCTGGCGCCACTTTTTGGGAGCTCTGGGGGAGCCCTTTCTTGAGAAAGTCAACAAACTATTCTTTCTGTTAATATCTCTGAGTCTCTGATTCACTGGCAAAAGTCTCTGTGCCTCACACAGCTTCGCTTTTGTTTTTTTTATTCTTACGCTGCTATATATATGTTGCCTTGTTTCCCTAGTTATGCTTGTTTCATTTTATCGACTCATATCATTCTTCTGATGCTTCTCAGAATCCTTCATATCCATGATTTCTGATGGTACGGTAATACTCCATTACATTTGTGTCCTAAAATTTGTTTAGTTATTCCCCAATAGATGGGTACCGATTTTCTTTCTAGTTCTTTGCTACCACAAAAAGTATCTGAATATTATAAAGACTTTTTTCTTTATTTTTCATCTCCTTGGGGTAAATGACTAACAGTGAGATTTCTGGGACAAAAGGTAGGGATATTTTACTAATTTGGGGGGGCATAATTGCAAACTACCTTCCAGAATGGTTTGAGCAATTCATAAATCCATAACAATGTATTAATGTGTCAGACATCCCACAGACTTTCTAAACAGAATTATTTTTGTCTTTGAAATTTGAGGGGTATGAGCCACAGGGTTGTTTTATGCTGTGTTTCTCTCACTGTAATATTATAGAGCAACTTTTAATATAGTTGTTAACAGTTGCCAATTATTCTCTTGAGAATTATTTATTCATATCCTTTAACCATAACATTTATCCACTGCATATACTTGTGCTAATTCTCTTCATATTTTGGATATGAGAGCCTTACCAGAGATATTTGAAGCAGAATTTTTTTCCTTAAAATGATTTACTTTATGCTATCTATATTGAGTTTTCAAATTATAATTATTAATTATAACAATTATTAATTATAATACTCAATTTATGAACACTCTTTTCATAAGTATAACTGAGTTGTATGCATCCTACAATCCACATTCTTGTTAATTCTTTACCACCACAAACAACCCCTTGCCTTATCTTTTACTAATTATAAACCCAACAAAAAATGAACATGAATAAATATTCGAACTACTAACTATAAAAAATGCAAACTCAAATGAAAATTAATGTATTAGTTGTTCTCTCTTGCTACTCTTTTTGTTTACTCACATCTATACATACATGAATAAGCAGTTATTTTTACCTAACTGTAAGCAACATGTATATTGCCCAGTTTTTCTACATTAACTTGACATTATTTTGTATGACATCCTATATTTTTTTATATTTCACTTTGAATGGTTCTACAATATTTTATTCTGCCACAATTTGCTCAGTTACTACCCAACTGTTAGATTATTTGAAGATTATTTCTAGATATTTTTTACTATTAAAAATAAAACTGTTGGGGGCGGAGTCAAGATGGAGGAGTAGAAAGATGCACGTATGTGAGCTCCGAACCCACAGCCCATAGATTTAATGTAAGACGAGCTCCACAGAAGTTCTGGATCACTGCAGAGTGTGCAGAAACATAGTGGAAGAGATTTCCGTTCCAGAGAGCCCTGGAGAGCCGTCCCCAGGGTCCATCGCACCCCAGAAAGCGGACCCCACCCCAGCGCTGCCCTGGTCGTGGCCCCAGAGAAGCTGATCCGAGCAGGCTTCAGGGACGGAACCTCCGGCAGCCTGGAAGGTCCCTCCACCCACAGACTCTACAGGTCAGTGAGAGACACGCCTGGGCTGACCGAGAGGGGAGCGGGGTGTCTCCGTGGCTCGGGCCCCCTCGGGAGGAAGCGGCGGAGGCAGAGGCAGGGGCAGGAAGCGGCAGGCGCAGGGGTGGCGGCGGAGGCAGCGGCGGCCCGGGACTCCCCCAGCAGCAGGCAGGATCTTCATTACTGAAAGTCTCTGCATAAACCAGCTGAAGGAGCTGAGCCTGGGAGACGGCCCTGCCCCACCTGCTCCATTTCTGAAGGTCTCTGCATAAAGCCCCTCAGGGAACTGAGCCTGGGAGGTGGCCCTGCCCCCACCACAGCACCAGAACTTAAGCTCACATTGAATAGCAGCCGCGTCTGCCGCAAAAAGCCCATTTGAATCTCAGACCCCAAGCACTAGTTGGGCGGATCTAGGTGGGGGTGGACAGGAATCTCAGAAGTCAAGTAACTGGCTGGGAAAATGCCTAGAAAAGGGAAGAAAAATAAGACTATAGAGAGTTTTTTTGAACAGATGCAAATGATCCCGACTTTCGGATCTGATGACGAGGACATATTCTTGCCATCAGGGAAAGGCGTGGAGGGCGGGGCCTCTGTATCCCAGACATCCCAGGGGGATGTCTGGTGGGCTCAGGCCTTGAAGAGCTCAAAAAGGATTTTGAAAAGCAAGTTAGACAGGTGGAGGAAAGACTGGGAAGAGAAATGACAGAGATGCAAGAAAAGTATGAAAAACGGGTCAATACCTTGGTAAAGGAGACCCAAAAAAATGCTGAGGAAATTAACACCTTGAAAAATAGGCTCACTCAATTGGCAAAAGAGGTTCAAAAAGCCAATGAGGAGAAGAATGCTTTCAAAAGCAGAAGTAGCCAAATGGAAAAAGAGGTTCAAAAGCTCCCTGAAGAAAATAGTTCTCTCAAAATTAGAATGGAACAGATGGAGTCTAATGACTTTACGAGAAACCAAGAAATCACCAAACAAAACCAAAAGAATGAAAAAATGGAAGAGAATGTGAAATATCTCGTGGGAAAAACAACTGACCTGGAAAATAGATCCAGGAGAGACAATTTAAAAATTATGGGACTACCTGAAAGTCACGATCAAAAAAAGAGCCTAGATATCATCTTCCATGAAATTATTGAGGAAAACTGCCCTGACATTCTAGAACCAGAGGGCAAAGTAAGTATTGAAAGAATCCATCGATCACCACCTGAAAGAAATCCAAAAAGAGAAACTCCTAGGAACATTGTGGTCAAATTCCAGAACTCCCAGGTCAAGGAGAAAATCTTACAAGCAGCTAGAAAGAAACAATTCCAGTATTGTGGAAATACAATCAGGATAACTCAAGATCTAGCAGCTTCTACATTAAGGGATCGAATGGCATGGAATAGGACATTCCAGAAGTCAAAGGAACTAGGACTCAAACCAAGAATCACCTACCCAGCAAAACTGAGTATAATTTTTCAGGGGAAAATATGGTCTTTCAATGAAACAGAGGACTTTCAATCATTCTTGATGAAAAGACCAGAGCTGAAAAGAAAATTTGACTTTCAAAGACAAGAATGAGGAGAAGCATGAAAAAGTAAACAGCAAAGAGAAGTCTTAAGGGACTTACCAAAAGTGAACTGTTTACATTCCTACATGGAAAGACAATATTTGTAACTCTTAAAACTTTTCAGTATCAGGGTAGTTGATGGGACCACATATACACATGCACACACATACAGAGACAGAGAGCACAGAGTGAATTGAATAGGATGGGACCATATCTCAAAAGAAATTAAGGTAAATGGTGAGAGAGAAATGTAGTGGGAGGAAAGAGGGTGAAATGGAATGGGGTAATTATATGTCATTTAAGAGGCAAGTAGAAGACTTTTTAGTGGAGGGAAAAAGAGGAGAGCTGAGAAAAAAAAACCAAGAAGTTTACTCTCATCACATTTGACTAAAGGAAGGAATAAAATGCACACTCATTTTGGTATGAAAACCTATCTTACAGTATAGGAAAGTGGGGGAGAAGGAGATAAGCAAGGGGGGGAATGATGGAAGGGAGGGCAAAGTGAAGAGGGAGCAATTTGAAGTCAACACTCTTGGGGAGGGACAGGATCAGAAGACAGAAGAGAAACAATGAGGGGCAGGATAGGATGGAGGGTAATTCAGTTAGTCTTACACAACACGACTATCAGGGAAGTCATTTGCAAAACTACACAGATATGGCCTATATTGAATTGCCTGCCTTCCCAAAGGGAATGGGTGGGGAGGGAGGGATGGGGAGAATTTGGAACTCAAAGTTTTAGGAACAACTGTTTAGTATTGTTGTTGCTACTAGGAAAGAAGACATACAGTTAATGAGGAATAGAAAGTCATCTGGCCCTACAGGACAAAATAGAAGATGGGGACAAGAGAAGGGAGGGATGACAGAAGAGAGGGCAGATTGGAGATAGGGAAAATTAGATTGCTTGGTGTATTGGGGTGGGGGGAGGGGATAAAAGGGGAGAAAATTTGGAACCCAAAATTTTGTGAAAATGAATGTAAAAAGTTAAATAAACAAATAAATATTTAAAAAAAAAAGAAAAAGTATATCCAATTAAAAAAAATAAAATAAAATAAAAATAAAAATAAAACTGTCATATATGTGTACACACAAACACATGCACATATGTACACACAAATAGTTTTCTTTAATTATATGCTTACAGTATATTACTAACAGTATTCCTAGACAAAAGAACATGAATAATTTTAAACTTCTGTCCTATACTGCCAGACTGCTCTTCAAAAAACATTACACCAACTTGCAGATGCTACCAGCATGAATTATCTCCCTTTCTGAAAGCACTGTTGGCATTACATTTATTTTGTTTTTTTCTAATCTGATCTGTAAAACGTAAAACTTTTTAAGTTTTAATTTTTTATATCTGATTATTAAAGATGGAGTACTTTCAGATTATTTACAATGATTTATCTCTCATAAATTGACTTAATTTTTCCTTTAATCACATATCCACTGATAACATTCGAAAGTCAGGGCAAGGAGAAAAAGGATACTGTCCTTTATTGGATCAACTGAGGACCCCTTGTCCAAGTATACTTAAGGAGAATAGTTTCTCCCCAAACTTTGTATCTCTTTGGCCTTGGTAAGAGGGAAGTAATGTAAACACCATTTAGGAATGTACAGTTACAGAAAGACAAGTAAGGGTTGGGACCAAAAACAGATGGGACTAAAAACTTTAGACTAAATTAATGTACTAATATTATCTTATAATAGGGAAATAAATAGGAAAGAAAGAAGAAAGAAGGTGTGGCTCACAACACTTCTACAAATCTTCTTTAAAGGGAGTAGGAAGAAGGGGAGGTTTCTCACACTGATCTGAAATAGATTTCTGAGAATGCATCAGAAAAAAAGCATCCACATTTTTAAATTTAAAAATCTCTCATATTGGTAATTATTTGCATGTATTATAACCTCTCTGTACTTGCAGTACCTTTTCCCGTCCTCCACAGGAAGCCACATTACTTCCATCTATTCCAATCTGGGCAAAAATTCCCTCTAAAACATCCAGTTATACGTGTTAACAAATCAGTGTAATTACATAAGTCATACTTAACTGATTATGGTTCACTGGAGAGCTATGCCCTGGAGAGGAACTGTCTGTTCTAGCCAGGCCAGTCTTCTCACCACTTCCCAAGCATATCATTCATATTCTCTACAGTAATAAAGAGGAAGAAATAGTGGTGGCTTCATTTTCCTACTCCTTTCCATCTATCCAGTCTTCAAAGACTTGCCCAAATGTCATCCCCTCTGTGAATCCTTCCTTGATCACTCCAGCTCATAATAATCTCTCTTCCTTTGAGCCAAAATCTCTTAAGATCTGTGGCACTCAAATATTCCCATGTGATACGAGGGGGTGCTATTTAAATTTTACTATTTAAATTTTCATCTCAGACTTTTCTCTCAAACCTGCCCTTCAGAGATCTTATTTTTTTCTGATTTCCTAAATGTCTTAAGTAGTTATAAAGTCTAATGCAGTCTCAGGTGAGCATTTAAGTGAAATGTTCAATCAATGTAACAAGTCTACGATAAAAAGCCTTAGGAAATAATTTCTATACTGATCATCATCTTTAATCAAGAATAGATGCTGTCAGAAAAACAAAAATTTTAAATTCTAAGGAAACAGCCTTAGAAACATACTCTTCAAATAGAACAGTATCTAATTAGAAGCAAAAACAACTTACATTATTGCTAAATGTGCTAAGTTCTGAAATTGCAGTTCTTACAACACAACTCATTTCCCTTAATCAAGATATTACATACGTAGTAGAATAAACAGAATTAAAGGGTTGACTTGCCTTAATTTATCTAGATTAAATGATGGGTACTGGCAAAATGCAACATCATATAACAAAGCAACAATAGTGGAAAAAATTCCAAGGAAAACATCATAGCATAACTGATGTCGAGACAGTGCCCAAGAGGTAAAATACCATAGGATGATGCTCCACATATTCAACATTCTATCTTCAATCTCCATGCCTTTGAAGACAGTGTCTCCCACGACTACAATGCCTTCCTACTTCACACTTCTGCCTCCTTTTCAAAGCCCAACTTATTCCATATAAAGTCTTTCCTGATCCCAGATGTTAGTAACCTCTCTGCAAAAATTTATTTTGTACAAAGTTCATGTTCACTTATGTGTGTACATGTGATTTCCCATAATAGAATGTAAACTCCGAGGGCAAAGACTACAGTTTCTATCGTTGTATCGCCAGTGCCTGGAACGATGCTTAGTATATAAGAGGCACTTAGTAAATGCAACGATTAATTGCTATACCATAAATACAAGATGTGCCCAAAGTCTAAAACTATGGATACACTTCTCATTAAGTATAAAAATAATGTAATAGATATAAAAATACTAACTACAAGAAACATTTATGTTGTCTGTATTACATACTGGAAACCTTATTTTAGGAGTGTGCACTACTAGATACCAACAAAAAATTACTGATATGGAATGTCCCCTCACAAACCTTAATAGTAAAAGTTACTATAAGAAAACAGAAACAAAAGATTCTGTATCCTAAATTAAATTGTTACTGTTTACTTCCACCTGTCTCCCAAAGTACTTCCTACCACTGAATCTGCTATACCCTGAGCTCATTTAGCCTTACAAGTTCATGTCATCTATCTAAACAGTATTCTCAAATTCAAATTGTCTATCTGTTTTAAGTATATAGCACTAATACATTTGCATTACTACCATCTAAATCTTCCTCTTCTCTTTGTAATGACCTGCTACTCTAATCACATATTCCTCTGAACAAAAGGCTACAAATAATACAACATGGGTAGGGGTGGGGAGGAGGGAGTATCTCCATGAGGCCACTAAGGGCTTGTGGTTTAATCCCATTTCCAAAATTACATTAAATTTTTAATTACATTTTTCCTGGACAACTTCAGCATCTGGTTCGTTTTCTTTTATTCTTCATCAACTCCTACTTCCTTGGTCACCTCCACATCTACACTTATCACCCACCCACTCCTTGATGTCACTGTCACTGACTCCACTGACCTCCATCTCTATTTGTGAGAGAAGATCCCTCAGAAGTGAAGCCTCCTCAAAGAGTTAATTATTTCTTATACTATTAAAACACACTCCCTTGAATATCTGCAGCTAGTTAACCGTGTAGAGAAGCACCCTTTATAACATATCTTGTACTGTCCCCAACTCCCTCTTCGTCCCCTGTCTATGCCTTACACAGCCCCCCATTCTGCTTCCCCCTTTTTTTTTGGCTGAGCAAACAGTTCCCTGTTGCACACCTTTTTATTTTTTCTTCTTGGGGACAAGTTCCTGCCTTTCGACTGTGAACTTTGAGGCCCAGTCAATGGGAGAAGGAGCCAGTGGATGGGTGGGGGTTCCACGTTAGGGCTATATAAACTGGCTCTTGAGCAGTGCGTATTTGTACTCCCTGACTGGTGCTATTCTCATGAAAAAGCAATAAACTCCTTTTGACCTTCCCTAAGACAAGTGTCTGACTGATTATTACAAAGGGATCAAAAATATCCCACACATATTCCTCACTAAGATCATACTTTGGACACTGAGAGGGTAAAGCAATGCTCCATCTCTAAGACATAATTTGCTACCTTTTTTCCTATCACAAATCTTTAATCTGCCTTGTCTTCCTGTACTCCATTCACAGCCAGGGCTTCCACTCTCTTAACCCATACCATCTCCTTGCTGGACAGGTCTCCCTATTCAAAAAGGCTTTATTACCTCAATGACCTTTATATAAAGAATTTCTGGCCTTACTGTATACCAGGGACCATTACACTAACTCTTATCCCTAATCTGACTCTCTCCAAATAATCCATTTAATCCAAACAAATGTAGACCTGGTCCATTACAGGCTACAGAATTTCAATAAGGGCTTGGCTTCATCTTGTTAACCATTTATTTCTTATTATTCTCCCAGCATGCTCCCTTATAAAAGTTATATTAAACTTTTTCTATTCTTAAATTCCTTATACTTTTCTTCTCAACTTTTGTCCAGTTTTAGAAGAGATTTCTAACCTCATTTGCCACCTCATACTTCTCCTCAACCCTCATCCCCCAGTCCTAACTATAGCTTTAACTATAGCTAAAAGTCAAATATATCTTATATATCCACTGATTGGGACATGACTAAATAAATTGTAGCATGCTGATGTCATGGAATTTCCTACAACCAAAGCTGAAGGGGGAACTGAGCAATTAAATGACTTGCATTGTCACAAATTCAGTTCCTGTCAGAGGCAGAACTTAAACTCATGGTTTCCTAGCTACAAGACCAACCCTCTATCAACTAACTTGCTGTCACTGGAATATCAAAGTGCCACGAAAATGATGAAAGGGAATAAATATGCAAAGGTACAAAGGGGAAGAGGCAGCATTGATAGTCAAACACTTATAAAGTGCTTTATACAGAACACAGTTACGCCTTGAGGGGTGGGGAGAGGATATAAAATCAGAAGAGATACAAGTCCCTGTCCTTATGAAGGCATGAATAAGATAGTTATATGATAGTCATAATACATAGATAGTTATATATAGATAGTTATGTGATAGTTATAACACATAAATCGAAAACGAATCATAAAACAAAGTGCTGTGCTAACTTTTAGGGGAGAAGTTAGTTGTTCCTGAGGGACCAGGGAAGCCTTCCTGGAAAGAGATGGCATTTTAACTGTTTGTATTTAATGGGAATTCAATGGGGAAATTTAGCGAGGGAGAAAAATAGGTAGTTGATGATTTGGGATTGAGTTTAGGAGGAAGATGAACATTTGGGAGTCACCTGTGTATTGATAACTGAAACTGTGGGGGTTGATGAGGTTATCAAGAAAAAAAACTGAAGAGAAAGAAGAGGGCCCAGAATATCTGGGATACTCTTACAGCTCATAAAGAGGGGGTACTTGAGCTCAGGGTGTGGAGTTAGCCTTGAGGTTTTTTTGATTTGCATGCCCTTTGGAGCAATTTTTCAATTGGCTGTGAATATTGTGCAGTTTGAGAACTGTTTGTTCACATCCATTAGTCTTATATATATTTACTGTTTATATTAGCTTTGGGTTCCAAACTGTTATTAAAGAAATCTGATACAAAGATTTTATTTCCCTATTTGATTACTTTCCATCTTATCCTGCCTAGATGCATTAATGTTGTACGTACAGAAGCTTTTCAGTTTCAAGTAATTAAAGTTATCTGTCTTTTGTAATTGCTTGTTTGGTTAAAAAAACCTCTATAATTGTGAGACTTATATGATCTCTTCTAATTTTTTTATTTAACAGTATGACTTATTAAGGTCACATATCTATTTAGAATGTATGCTTTGTATGACTGTGATGGAGTACAAGCTGCTCAGACAGGAGGGTTTTGGTCCCATTCGGCCTGAAGGCCCCCCCCAAAGCCTGGCCTGGGAGGCTCCTTGGATCCCCCTTACTTGATCAACATTCTTTTGTTATTCCTACCTTTGACCCTATTACTTAGCCTTCTCCTCTGGAGGACTGCTTGCTCCCATCAGGATCTTCCCTGGGTCTGATCTACATTCCAGGCTGACTTTCCCTATCAAGACCATCCCTGGGACTCCAGACCACTTAGTGACACTGGGATGCTTCCATCAGTCTGTATTTAAGTTCCCTCTCAACTCCATGGAGGTGCTCAGATTCAACCTAGCTCAGTCTCTGTCTAGCTGAGATGGTATCTGCCCATTTGTTAATACAAGTGTTACAAATGCTTAGGCTCCTTAAAAGTCAACCCAATATGGTGAACCCTTAATAAACTTTGTTTTTCTTTGGCTTTAAGAAAGTTTGCGTCGAATTCATTCGAGCAGGACCCAGCATGTCGCTATTTTGGGGTCCCCACCACTCCAAACCTCAACAACTGCACATGTATGAACTATATCAAAATGCTTGCCTTCTCTAGAAAGGGGGAAGGAAGGGAGAGGGAGAAAATTTGGAACTTAAAATTTTAAAAAATAAATTAGAAATAGATTTTACAAATAATGGGAAAATCTATCTTCACGTTAGAATGTACTGTAGAATATGGTGCAAGATGCTGGTGTCTAACTGACTTCTGCCAGACTGCTTTCCAAGTTTCCAGCAGTTGTTCGCTGTTGCTGCTGCTGTTTCATCAAACAGAAGGCTCTTCTCTAGGTGATTTGTGTTCTCCACTTTATCAAGCCAGGGTTATTGAATCCTACTGTTTGTGAATCTCCCATCCAGTCTATGTAGACTGGTCCATCTCCCCATCAAGTCTAGTCTACCTCCAGTCTTCAGACAGCACCACCTGGCTTTATAGAAGGAAATGTTATTCTGCCTTTGTCCCTACTTCTTTTCATCATTTTGCTTAATATTCTAGTTCTATAAAGTGTTCCCCTAGCAATTTGACTGACATGGCATTAAAAGTGCAATTTTGACAGAAGCATAATTTTTATTATATTGGCATAGTCCAACCATGAACGCTAAAATACTCCCCCAACAATTTGTTCCTTATTTCCTTAAGGAATACTTTGTAATTGAATCTACATACGTGTTTTGTGTGCTTTGAGATGTTGATTCCCCAGAGCAGGCCCCCATAATTAGTTCTGAAAACGGTAGCATGAAAAACCTGAACCTTGGGACAGTACCCTCTCCACCCCAAAAATAGAGCCCAACTTCATAAAAAAAATTAAAAGTCAAGGAACAGGCTGGGACAAAGAACAAACAACAAAAACAGTAACTGGGCTTTTGTAGAAAGTTGGTGACATATGGTGACAGGGAAGATCACAACACAAACTCTGAAGAGGCCAACAATGGCTAAAACGAGGCTACATGTGAAGCCTCAAAAAAACTGTTGAGGCCAAAAAAGAACTCCTAGAAGAACTCAAAAAAAGATCTTAAAAATCAAATAAGAAAGGTAGAAGAAAACTTGGGGAAAGAAATGGTTATGATGCAAGAGGATTATGAAAAGAGAGTCAACAGCTTTCAATTAAAGGAATACAAAAGTTCACTGAAAAAAATAATTCCTTAGAAATTAAAATTGGGCAAGTGAAAGCTAATGACTCCATGACACATCAAAAAAACAATTAAAACAAAATTAAAAGGAAAGTGAAATATCTCATTGAAAAAGCAATTGATGTGGAAAGCCATGATCAAAAAAAGAGCCTAGACATCATCTTTGAAGAAATTATCATGGAAAACTGTCCTGATATCCTAGAATCAGAGAGTAAAATATAAATTCAAAGAATCCATCAATCACTTCCTGAGATCCCAAAATGAAAACTCCCAGGAATACTATAGCCAAATTACAGAATTCCCAGGCCAAGGAGAAAATATTGGAAGCAGCCATAAAGAAACAATTCAAATATCATGGAGTCAGTCAGGATTACACAGAATTTAGCAGTTTCTACATTACAGGGCTAGAGGATTTAGAATATGATAATCCAAAAGGCAACGTAGCAAGGATTACAACCAAGAATCATCCAGCAAAACTGAAAAATAGATATTCAATGAAACTGAAAACTTTCAAGCATTCCTAATGAAAAGACCAGAGCTGAACAGAAAATTTGGCATTCAAACACAAGATTCAAGAGGTTAAAAGGTAAACAGAAAAAAGAAAACATAAGGGATTTGATTAGGTTAAATTGTTTATATTCCTACAAGGGATGATACTTATAACTAACTCTTAAAAAATTTATCACTATTAAGGTTGTTAGAAGAAGTGTACGTGGAGGACACTTTTGTGAGTCAACTATGATGGGATGGTATCTAAAAAAACCAACAATATGTATTAAGGGGTAAGAAAGAGGGATGCACTGGGAGAAGCAAGAAGTACAACAGGGTAAGTTACCTCACTGAAGAGGTATAAATGAACTACTACCGTGAAGGGGAAGATGGAGCAGCGGGGGTGTTACCTGGGCAATAATTAAACTTTACTGTCATCAGAAGGGGCTCAAAAAAGGAATAAAAGACACATTCATTTGGGTACAGAAATCTATCTTACTCTATATGGTAGAATGGGACAGGGGATTACAGAAGAGGTGGAGAAGGGGAAGCTCACAGAAGAGAAAACAGATTGGGTATTCATAAGCAAAACACTGGTGAGGAGAGACAGAACGAAAGCAGGAAAGGAAGAGAAGGATAAACAGGGGAAAACAGGAGGGAGGAAATACACAATTAGTAATCATAACTGTGAATGTGAATGGGATGAACTCACCCAAAAAACTGAAGCAGACAGCAGAGTGGATTAAAAACCAGAATCCTGCAATAAGTTTTTTACAAGAAACACATTTGAAGTAAAGAACACAGAGTAAAGGTAAAAAGTTGGGGCAGAATCTATTATGCTTTAGCTGAAGACAAAGCGAAGCAAAAAGAGATTCAATTAAAAGACATAAGGAAGGAAACCACATCTTGCTAAGGTACCACAGACAATGAAGCATTATCAATATTAAACATATATGGACCAAATGGTACAGCATCCAAATTTTTAAAGGAGAAGTTAAATGAGTTACAAGAGGAAATAGTAAAAATTTACTTATTTGGGGGCCTCAACTTGCCCCTTTAAGTCCCAGATAATCCTAATCACAAAACAAACAAGAAAGAAGCTAAGGAGGCAAGTAGAATTTTAGAAAAGTTAGATATGATAGACCTCTAGAAAAAAATTAAGAGCATACCTTTTTCTCAGCAGTAAATGGCACCTACACAAAAATGACTGTAATTAAGGCATAAAAACCTTACAGCCAAATGCAGAAAAGCAGAAATGTTAAACACATCTGTTTCAGGTCATAATACAATAATTCTGCAAAGGACTGTGGAAAGACAGATTAAAAATTAACTGGAAACTAAATACTCTAATCCTAACAAATGAGTGGGTCAAATAATAAATCATAGAAACCATCATTAATTTCACTAAAGCAAATGACAACAATGAGACAACATACCAAATTTATAGGTTGCAGCCAAAGCAGTGCTTAAGGGAAATTTATAGCTCTAAATGCTTACGTAAATAAAACTGAGAAAGAGCAGATCAATGAATTGGGCGTGCAACTAAAAAAAATAACAATCCCCAATTAAACGCCAAATTGGAAATACTGAATCTCAAGCACCAATAAAATTGAAAGTAACACTACCACTGAATTAATAAAACCAGAAACTCGTTTTGTGAAAAAAAAACAAACCAAAAAACCAATAAAATATATTAAACCATTGGTTAATTTGATTAAAAGAAGAAAATCAAATTACCAGTATGAAAAATGAAAAGGGTGAATTCACCACCAATAAAAAAGAAATTAAAGGAATTGTTAGAAGCTATTTTGCCCAAATATGCCAATAAATCTGACAACCTAAGTAAAATGGATGAATAATTGCAAAAATATTAATTGCCTACATCAGGCTTACACAACTTGTGCCCTGGGGCATTCACTGCCATTTGCAATGAGCCAAAGGATGGGAGTGGGGAGCAGGGAATGTAGAGGAAAACATCCTTTGTACATAGAGGAAATCCTTTGGCTTGCCACAAGCAACCTGAGGGTTGTCAGGCCACAAACTGTGCAGGCCAGGCCTAGATTAACAGAAGAAACAGAAAAAGAAACTGCAAGCTATCTATGAACTTCCTAAGAAAATATCCCCAAGGTCAAACGTATTGACAAGTGAATTCTACCAAAAATCTAAAGAACAATTAATTTCAATACTATAAATACAATTTGGAAAAACAGGCAAAGTCCTTACAAATTCCTTTTACAACACATAATATGGTGCTGATACCTAAACCAGGAATAGCAAAAACAGAGAAAGAAAAGTATAGACCAATTTCCCTAATGAATAATGATACAAAAATTTTAAGTAAAATACTAGTAAGGAGATTACAGCAATATTGTGTTTGTCCTTTGTTTTCAAAGAGGATCATGACACCAGGGAAATCAATTCAGCTGATTTTGATTTGAGTGAGGGAGGGTTGTGCAAGATCCCCAGTCTCACTCTCTCCTCCAGAGCCATCTGGATCCAGTGCCCAGACAGTCATCAGGATGACTGGAGATGCAATGGGAGACTCTGGCCCTGTAAAGTTCATTGAGTGAATAGGGCCTCTTTAAGAAGTGAGTCAAGGGATGGCCCCTTTAATTAGAAAAAAAAAAAAATCAAGTTTGGAGGAGAAGACCCTCAGGGTTGCTGTTCCAAAGACAAACAGTTACCATTGATATTCACTCTAAGACAGAAGAGCCCAAAATACAGCCATGAAGTGGAGCTTGGGCAGGGACCTATTGTGGTCCAATCTATATAGGCTTCGGAGTGAACTGGGTTTAAGGTTTTTTGAAAGAAAAAGGAAAAAGAAAGGGAGACAACAATATATCAAAAATATCATGACACTATGACCAGGTAGAATTTATACCAGTAATGCATGGCTGGTTCAGTATTAAGAAAACTATCAGCATATCAATAACACAATAACCATATCAATAACAAAACCAATAGAAATCATATGATTATCTTAATAGATGCAGAAAAGGCTTTTGACAAATTACAACATCCATTCCTATTCAAAAACACTACAGAGCACAGGAATAAATGGAGCTTTCCTTAAAATGATAAGTAGTATCTATCTAAAACCATAAGTAAGCATTATGTCATGAGGCTAAGCTAATAGCCTTCCCAATAAGATCAGAGCTGAAGGAAGGATGCCTATTATCACCACTATTTATTCATTATTGTACTAGAAATGCTAGCTGTAGCAATAAAATAAGAAAAAGAAATTAAAGGAAAAAGAGAAGAAAAAAAGAAAAGGAAAAAGAAATTAAACTAGGCAATGAGGAAACCAAACCATCACTCTTTGAAGATAACATGCTGCTATACTTAGAGAATCAGCTAAAAAATTAGTTGGAATAATTAACAACTTTAGTAAAGTAGTGGAATACAAAATAAACTGATATGAACCACCAGCATTTCTATATATTACCAACAAAGTTAAGTAACAAGACAGAAAGAGAAATTCTATTTAAAATAATGGTAAACAATATAAAATATACTAGTTTACCTTTTTAAGATAAAACTAGGAACACTATATGAACAAAATTACAAAACAGTTTTCACACAACTGGAACAATTGGGAAAATATTAATTGCTTAAAAGTAAGCTGAGACACATAATAAAAAGAAACAATTTCTACCTAAATTAATTTACTTATTCAGTGCCATGCAAAACTACGAAAAATTATTTTATAGAGCTAGAAAAAATAATAAAATTCACCTGGAAGAACAAAAGGTTAAGAATTTCAAGGGAATTAATGAAAAAAATGTGAAGGAAGGATGCCCAATGTACCAGATCTCAAACTGTATTATAAAGTAGTAATCATCAAAACAATCTAGTTCTAACTAAGAAATAGAATGATAGATCAGTGAAACAGATTAGGTACACAAGACACAGTAGTAAATGACCACAGTCATCTAGTGTTTGAGAAACTCTATTTGACAAAAACTGCTGGGAAAACTGGAAAACACTTTGGTATAGCCCAACATCTCACACTGTACATCAACATAAGGTCAAAAGGATTACATGATTTAGACATAAAGAATGATACCATGGACAAATTAAGGGAGCATGGAATAACTTACCTTCCAGATGTATGGACAATGGAAGAGTTTATGACCAAACAAGAGACAGATTTTAAGAGATAAATGGATAATTTTGATTATGTTAAATTAAAACGATTTTACAAAAACAAAATCAATGCAGCCAAGATTAGATGGAAAGCTGGGAAACAATTTTCATAGTTCGTGTCTCTAATAAAAGTCTCACCTCTCAAACATATAAAGAACCATGATTTGGTAAATGTGTAAGAATACAAGTCATTCCCCAATTGATAAATGGTCAAAGGACACGAACGGGCCATTTTCAGACAAAGAAATCAAATCTATCTCTAGTCATATAAAAAAAGCTCTAAATCACTACTGATTACAGAGAGGCAAATTAGAACAATTGCGAGGTACCACCTTATGCCTATCAGATTAGCTAATATGACAGAAAAGGAAAATGATAAATGTTGAAGGGAATGTGGGAAAACTGGGACACTAATGCACTGCTGGTATAAACTGATCCAACCATTCTGGAGAAGAATTTGGAAATATGCCCAAAGGGCTACAAAAATGTGCATACCCTTTTATCCAGCAATACCACTACTAGGTCTGCATCCTAAGGAGATCAGAGAAAAAGGACTAAGAAAGGAGTCTGGCTAGTTCATAGAGTACAAGAAGGTGAATTATAAACAATAAGGCTAGAAAGGTGGGAGAGTTTCAAGTTATGAAGAGCTATGAAGTTCAGAGTAATTTACAGCTGTTCCTAGAGATGATAAGGAGCCACAAGAGTTGATTGAGTAGGGTCAAACCTGCATTTTTGGGGAAAGCACTTTGGCAGCTGTGTGTAGAGTGAATTGAAGTGGGGTGAGATTTAAAACAGGAAAATCAATCAGTGACAATCTACGGGAGAGGTAAAACAGGTCTGAACTACAGTAGTGGTGACTACATGGGTGCAAAGAGCAGAATGAACACAAGAAATTGCAGTATTTGGCAACTGAATAGATATGAAAAATGTGCCAAAAGAAAAAGGTCATTTGTTGTCAATCCAATGTATGATAATTATATATCAAGTCACAGAGCTCCAAAGGTTAATGAAAATGAATAGGAGCAAAAGGACCTAAAAGTGAAAGGATGAGTTGTAGATGGTGTTTAGGAAGATGAGTAAGGATTACTGGTGAGAACAAACCTGCCAAACTCAAGATGATAAATGACAGTTTTCTTTTTACACCTCACAACTACTATTTAAGCTTACTAACAATTAACGGTTAAGTAAAGGAAGAAGAGTAAGATCAAGAAATCATTTTGGAAATGAAAGCAAAGACTAAGCTAAAAATACATGTCAAAATTAAGGGCACAACCATCAAGAGAATTTCTGAATACTTCCACTGTCTTCCATCCTAAGAATGTGCATGCAAAACACACACACACACACACACACACACACACACACACACAGTCTCTATCTCTCTCGGAGAACTGAAAGCTGACAGCAAAATATGATAATAAAAGCTTAAATATCTAACAAGAACCACTAACCAGGTGAGACCTTCAGCAATCAATTCCTTGGCATTATTTGTTTTCCCCAAGTTGTTTTTTTTCTTCCCACTTGACCGTGCTGCCTCCTTTAGCAAGCTTTCTTCCTTTCAGCACCAAACTTTTCTAATGAATGATCTCCAACTGTCCATTTTCTCTCCACCCATTCTCTTTACCCTTTACAAAATGGTTTCTGTTCCCATTGGTCTAGGAAACCCCTCTCAAATGTTATTCATGGTAACATCGTTGCTGCCAAATGAGAAATCTATTTCTCTATTTTCTATCTTTTTGAACCAAATGAGAATAAGCATTTATGGTACACTCACTACACACATACAAACACACACACATACACACACGTTCCTGTGTGACAGGGAATCAGAGAAGATGAGAGCTGAAAAAGGACTCAAGAGAAAACTAACTCATATATAAATAAGATCCTCCTTTACAAAATATATTTGAAAAATTCTAATTTGAAGAAGTTTGCCAAGGCATGTTACTTTTGGAGAGATCTAACTATTTGGAAACTGTCTTTACCTCACACTTAAAACTGTCCTCTCAGGCTAAAGAAAACATGTCTATTCTTCTCAAACATGAAAACCCTTCAAATATTTAAAGCTACATATTTATTATGTTCTCCCTAACTCTTCTTTACTCCTGCCTAAACATCCTAATTCCTTCAACTGATAACTTAGTTGACAACATCCTTCAACATCTTTTGGACAACTAATAAGCATGTATTAAAGACTAACGGTATATAGAACCAGGGAATCCAAGACAAAAAGTGAAATAGTTCTTATTCTGAAGAAATTTACATTCTAAAGGGGAGAGATATGTTCATACACAGGCATACAGAAAATATAGAAAGCAAACCTAAGGTTACCTAGTATAAGAAGGCACTAGCAGATGGGAGGACCAAGAAATGCTTCCTGAAAAAGCTGATACTTAGATTGAATTTTGAAGAAAAGCAGGAATTTCAAAAGGTGGCGTGGAGGAGGAAGAGCACTGCAGACACAGGGGCCAGTCAGTGCAAAAAAGCATGGAGATGGGAGACTAGGCACTGTAAAGAAGTCAATATGAGAAGATCAAAGAGTAAGTAAAAGGAAATAATGTGTAAAAAGAACGGAGGGGTGAGAAGGAGCCAGTCTGTGAAGGTTTAATGCCAAAGAGAGATTTCTATTTACAGATCCTAGAGACAATGAGCAGTTTTCTGTACCAGGAGTTGGGGTGATGTGGTCAGATCTGTGTTTCAGGGAAAGTATTCTGACAGTTATGTGGAAGACGGACTGGAGAGGGTGAGACCTGAGAGAGGCTCAGCAAAGGGCAGGTGAGGGCACCTTCCCACCTCTGCACTCTTTCTCCTGCATCATAACGCTTGGCTTCTTTGGAAAACTTTAGTCGTCAGCCTTCCGCATGGCGGATGTGTGACTGCAAGTCTAAGCAGAATGCTAATGTAGTTATGCAGGACTTCAGAATCTAATGTACTAAAACAAGAAAGTCAGAAATAATACAGACGCTTTTACTCCGGCGTTCTAAAATGTAAACATGAAATGGCAAATAATAGTCAGATGTGTCTCATTACCTTAAAAAATTATACTTGTATTAACTGACATCACAATTCTTCATTACCACACAATCACTATGTATATTTGAAATATGTGAATACCGTAAGATTTCTTCAAAGTCTACAGCAAATTTTGCCTTTCCTTTGCTAAATGCAAGCCAGATTAAATAACCTAATTCTCTCTAGTGGTAGCCATAAAACTTCCACAACAATTAACTGCACAAGATATAATGATTTGATGTAATTGTAAGGGATGATTGAATTTTGTTTCCAAGGAAATTATATGAGACATAACTTGTGAAACCTAAGAAGTTGTACAAGGCAAAGTGACTGTAGTGGAGGGCAGTGGGGGATGGTGGCCTCCTGTTAATTGGCACATCTAGAAACAGATGCCTATTCTTTTGTTCTAAGAAGACCTTTTTCCTGCGTATCAAAAAAAACTGCTGCACCAGGTGTGGCTCACCAAGGATGAGGTCCATAGACCCAGATGTTGTCCTAGATAATGGGAATCTTCTTATGTCAACGGTGAAAGAAACTTGGGCATCCTGGGTTCAGCTTTTATCAATTGAGAAAAGTCCTTTCTCATGCTATGGAGATCATAAGATCTGATGCAGACAACCTGAGATGAGACCCAAAAGCATTTATGGACTGGCATTTCCTTTACTCAATGAAGTATGAGGACAAAAGGGAGGGAATAGAAATGTGGGAATGAGAGATGTACAGGGGTGTAAGACTCACATGGGGGTGGAGTTTAGGTGTTTTCAGATAGGCTGTGAACCCTGAAATGCCTGGCCAATGAGATACAAGGAGGAAATTCAAATCAGGATAGAAATCATAAAACAGCTTTGCAACTGTCTTGAAGTGTGCTCAATTCTATCAGGTAACTCATCTGAAATCACGTAAAATAAAAATCTCTCCTTAATTCACTAGGCCATGTAAAACGATTGTTTCTCACATAATAGACTGCAATAGACTGATTTGATCTCAACAAGATGTACACTGTCTACCTGTCAAGAGAAATGTGTTTATAATTCTTAGCTTACAGTCCAGCAACGGAATTTGAAATTATCTAGATTTAAGTTCAATGATAACGTATTAAAATTTTATCTACTAGCCTTTATTAAATGAAATCTAAGTTTGTCTTAGGTTAAGATGCTCTCTGATAAGGAACAGTATTATTATTAGCTGCAAGCAAGTCTAAGATTAGAAACGTCTTTGCCCTACTCAAACAGTGGCTCCCTATTACCTCCAGGATCAGATATAAAAGAAAGCCTCTGTCTGGCATTCAAAACACTTCACAATTTGAACCCTTACCTCTTTTCCAGTCTTCTCACACTTCACTCACCTCTATATACTCTATGATCTAACTCTATCCGCCTACTTGTGTACATGAGAAGTACAGCACTCTATCTCTCAACTCTGTACCTTGCCAATGGCTGTTCCCCTTGACTAGAATTCCCCACCCCCCTGCCTCTTAAGCTTTCCTAGCTTCCTTCAAAATTCAGTTTAAATGCCACCCACCATAGAAGGCCTTTTTGTGTTCCTTCTTTCTCAAATAGCTGTTAATGGCCTTATTAGCTGAGATTGTTTTATATCGATTTTGTACATATGTTGTATGTACCATGTTATTTATATGGTAAATGTAAGCTTCTTGAAACCAGGGATGGCTTTTGCCTTTATTTGAATTCCTTGTACTTGGCACAATGTTTTGTTCATAGGAAGCAATAAATAAAGGCTTGCTGACTAATTTTTACACTGGCCTTAGATTTTAGGGATCTCTTTCTTTCAAAGCAGAATCTGTTGAAGTACCAAAGCAGAATAGCTCCTTTAGGAGCAAAAAAAATTGCATCAATACTAAAGAAAGAATAATACGTCTAAATTCTTGTTGCCTATTACTCAAAACAACTCCATCAGAGGAGTTGTCAACTATAGGTAGGTAGAGGAACTATAGCATAGTAGAGTGTTAGGCTTAGAGCTTGGAAGACCTGAGTTTAAATCCTGCCTGCCTTTGACACTTATTGACTGGTTAAGTTTGAGGTAGTGTCTCAAACAACTACCAAAACTTATCTATTAAATCACAGACGGATTGTTATCTGCATTAATGAAGGCAGTTCTCATCTAAGGAGTTCCCATTCTAATGAAATTAGAAACTGTTGGGGTAGTTAGGTGGTGCAATAGAGCACTGGCTTTGGAGTCAGGGGGATCTGAGGTCAAATCTAGCCTCAGACACTTAACACTTAATAGCTGTGCAACTTTGTAAAAGTCACTTATCCCTGATCATTTTCACCTCCCCAAACCCCCAAAACAGAAATTTTTCACATTTCTGCACCTAAATTGATTAAATAGAAGATTTTACCCTAAACCGATCTCCCCTTTCAAAATGACAAACTTTAGCAACAGGACTAATATCCTAAATAAAAAAGTAAACAAGCTGTGCTCATCCATTTATTTTAGGGATCAAGTGTAACTTCATCTTCTTAGTGTTTTCAATATTTATTACTAAGCATATGCTACCTTATGCTTTCGGTTTCACAACGGATGCAGTCAGTGAGCAGAAGGCTCTCTCTCTCACTAAAGCCATCTAGGCTTATACCAGAAGTTCAGAAACAGGCCATTTTTAGTGAAGATTTCTATCTTTCTAAGTCTCAATTTTCAATATGAAACTTTATGGTCAAAACTAATGGAATGATACTGCTTTTATAGGAAAGCAAGGTTATTTAACCTCTCAGTGCCAGAGTGCTAAGAAGGTATGTAGTAGAACAGTTGCCTATCTACACTGGTAGAAGAAGCTTCCTTGCTCAGAGTCCCCTCTATCACCAATAAAACCATTGCTCTGATCATGACAGAACATACTTACACACCCAAATTGGACTACAGACATTTTGTAAAGCATCTATAAACTCATTCAGGAGCTAGGGTGAGGCAACAGTGAAGAGATGACCAATACTGAGTTCTAAATAGATTAGAAGAGATTAAAGAAGATGAGAAAACCTAGCAAAATTCAAATACCAAGAAAAACATTTTCAGCAAAAAATTATTGCTAGTATTAAAATAGAGTTTATGGGCCAAAGTAACTGGAGAAAAACAAAATATTAACAGCAACATAATAACCACTAATCAAATTATTGGCCCAAATGCAAATCAGACTGCAAATAAAGCTTAACCAATCCTTTCCTGATATTCCCAGCTGCTAAGGCCTTCCACTCCCAAAATTACTTTGCATTTATTTTGTACATACTTAAACATGTTATTCCCAGTGTAAGATCTTTGTTGGACAAAGACTTTTTGTCTTTGGATACCACAGGGCCTGACACAAAGCAGGTTTTTAATAAATACCTTAGCATTGATTGGAAGGGAGTTCAATAAGATATCAGTGTTAAGAAATTCGATTTATTTAAATTACTTAATTTATCATCATCTGAATGGGGATTAAGTAGAAAATTACCTCTGCATGATGCAAAAGATGTGCTGAGTAATTTAACAGCAAAAACACAATGTCATTGTGCCCAATTAGCATAGTTAAATCCAGATCAGAGTGGAGAAATCACTGGTGCAGGGGAAGATTTCAGTGTACTGAGGGGACTTGAAGGAGAAAATAATCACACCAAAACTGCCACCCGAAGTCTGCCTTGGATGGTAGCCTGCTACAAATGGGGTTTTTGTTCTCCCCACATTCCTGTTTTCCTGAGGAATGGTGCAAAAGCCTGACAGAATCACCTTATTCTCTGCGCCCTGGGCAGGTGTAGCGCTTCCCTACCTCCACAGAAAAGACTGGGAAGAAAAGGAAAAGGAAGAAACAGGTAATGATGACTACCCTCTGTCTGTAACGGAACTCTCTTTTTGCCTGCTTGATTCCACATGCATTAAAACAAGTGATCCGTGTTCTGCCACCTAAATGAAGGGGTGAAGAGAAAAGGAAAACTAAGGAAGTTAATTCTTCCAAGGGGAAGGGGTCAGAGTCAAGAGAATTATAACAATCATTTAAAACAGCAACATTTTATCCGCTAAACCAGAACTTGGGAAATGGTAGCTTCAAAAGAGGTAAATTAATTTTCCAGCCTAACGCAAAAGTAGCTCTGCCACTGCTGGACTTTTTCAGGGCTTGCCCACCATCTAGTGACCAGTCAGAATACTGCAGCCTATTAAAAGCTACGCTACACTGCTGTGTGGCCCGATTGAACAACTCAAAAGAGTGCCACCTGGTGGCATATGAGATATAATACTCTAGTACTCCAAAGACCTTAGGTACCATGCAATTAGTCAAAATCAAACACCCGTCTTCCCTCCGGTCTTTGTCACAAATGGCTGAAGTCACCTCTCCTCTTCCATCACTATCCCTGCCCCAATCTTCTCTTAGCATCCCCAGCTTCAAGGCTTAGCAACATGTGCCATGTCTTACTGGAAGCCTTTCCTACTTTGTGCTTGCTCTCTTCTTGTATTTACCTATCTTGGAAATGTATTCATTCTGATCTACATAGAACCCTGAAATCTGGTCTTGCTTTTCATTTTTTCTTTGTATTTCCAGTGTCAAGCGCTGCAACCTACATAGAGAGAAGGGTGAACTCATTACATGATTCAAGAGCAAAGGCATCTGAGCGATGCAAGATGGGGAAGAAGGGAAAAGAGGGAGCCTCTGGGCAAACGGCCTCAATTTTTCAGGGAAATATGAGGCAAATTCTCAGCTAAGAGGATAGAGGCAGAGGAAACTGTAAGAGGTTTAGGATTACCTGGCAGCAGTGAAGACCAGTTGAGGTTATATAACAAATCTGAGTGGATCCAGTCAACACAATTTTGTGAATTTCTCCAGCTTTGTTCAACAAGACACGAATAGGAATGAAGGCGGTGTGGATGGTAGGAGGGACCCCAGGTTGAAGGTAAGAAGGGCAAAACTGGTGGCAGGATAAAGGAACAAGACATTGAAGAGAAGACAGGAGGGACTGAGGTCACGGTAAGAACAATGAACGGAGTTTTGGGTGACAAGGAAGGACAGAAGGAGTGAAAACCTTGGGATCAGATAAGGACTTTTAGAGCTCATCAACATGAAAGTGGAGCCCTCGTGGCTAGCTCAAGAGTATGACCCACCTCTGCATGATCTGCTTGCTCTACTCCATTCCAGAGGAACGGATGAGTTAGTGTGTTGGAGGGAATACTGAGGGCAAGAGTTGGGGAGGAGAGTGTGAGCCAAGCGCTGAACCATGAAGTAAAGAAGAGGGGTATCTTTCAGGTCATGGGACAACAGCACCAGAATTTTGACGGGATCCTAGATAAGAATTCAGTAAATCTCAAAGGAGTAAAGGTTACTGAGTGGATAACTTAGAAGTGGCAATAACAAGCAAGAAATATTCCAATTCCCTCATTTCAATCAGTTAGGGGATAAATGAAAGTGTTGGAAAGGGTGGACAGGGAGGACCAGACCTCAGCAAGAGACAGAAAACAGAAGGAATGGAAAAGGAAACTGTTTAAGAAGAGAGGAAGTTTGTTGGTTCCTGAAAGGAGCAAATATCCCACAGAACAGAATGGAAGGGGTAGACAGCTTCAGGAGTGGCTCTCTTTAGTTTTGCTTATATTTGCATTCTCGGCAGTAAGCATAATGCCTGGCATGTAAATGAGCCCTTAATACATTTTTTATCTATTCTAAATTTCACACCATAAAAGAATTGGAAGAGAAGCAAATCCTTCCCAAATATGCATAGAAAGTGACTTCTTAGCCAAACAAGAAAGAGAGGCTATTACAAAAGATAAACAAAATAACTTTGATTACATAAAACTGAAGAGCTTTTGTATGAAGAAAAATAAGAAGACTGGAATAAGAAGAGAAGCTGTTACCTAGGGCAAAGTCTGCCTCAAAAGGCATAAGTAATTGAAATATGTAAGATTTTTTTTAAAAGTCATTCTCCAATAGTATATGAACAAATAGTTCTCAAAAGAATAAATATAAAATAATCACATGACAGAATTACCCAAAACACCAGTAAAAGAAACATAAATCAGAAGAAGCCCAAGTTTGTTCCACACTACCCAGAAAATTGGTAAAGACGACAAAAGATAGGAATAGTTAGATGTTGAAGGGGCTGTGTAAAGACAAGGATACTAATGTAATGTTGTTGGTAATTGGTATGACCATTCTAGAAAATAATGTGGAATTTTGGAAATAAAGTGAATTAAATATCCATACCTTTTGACCTAGATATTCCATTGCTAAGAATATATTTCACAAAGGTTACTGACAAATAAAAAGAAAAGAAAGGCTCCATATATACTAAAATATTAATAGGAGCACTTTATGGTAGCAAAGAACTTGAAATAAAATATATGCCATAATTGAGGAATGGCTAAACAAATTGCGGCACATAAAAGTACTAAAATATTATTATGAACTAAGAAAAAAGAAATGTAAATACAAAGAAACACAGAAAGACACATACAAAACGAAACAAGTGGAACCAACAAAACAATGTATACATCAATACCAATTTAAATGGAGAGAACCACCAACATTCAAAACCAACTTGTAAAATTATAAAGACCAAGTTTTGCCCTAAGGAAGAAATACAAGATCCAAAATCAACGAGAGAGACAAAATCCATAGAAGCAGGGGTTCCTCGATGCTGAACATCACATATAATGTCGGACTTTCTTGCACTCTGGTCTTTAACGGGTTCACTCTTGATCTGGGCAGAGAGGAGGGACAGGAATATGGCTTTGGAAGGGTTAAATAATCTTACTTTATTCCAGTCTGGCCTTCTCAAAGGGCAGCTCATATTGGGAGCACCAACTCCTACAGCACTCCCTAAGCACCCTTCTCACCGGCAGCAAGAGGAGAGAGGAACTACCCCTATGTCTCAGAAGGGTCAATGGAGGCAGGCGCAACTTGTAGACTCCTCTAAACACCCTCAAGCCTCAACGACAGACAGCTGAGGCACACACAGCATTACACTATCATATTCCCCTCTGGGTTCCCCACTTACTGACCAGTGCCCACTTGCTTTATAGCACAACAGACAAAGAAGGCTTCTTACCGATACTAAGTTCATAGGTTAACTTTAGTAATATCCTCGTTCAGCACAAGTGTAGTAAAAAATCAATTGCATCACCCCCATATCTCACTGTGAAATCGTGGTGGAGATGTTTATAAGTTATAAGCCTGGGAAATACCTAGGATCTTGGAAACTACAACCTAAAAAAATAACAATATTCTCCTTACTTAGGAGGCATTTAGATAGTATTAAAAAAAAGTCAATAAAATCTCTTAAAAAAAACTGTGGGAATTATAATGACCAAGATTGGTCCAAGGATATAAGAAGACATTTCTCTCCATTTCTTTCTACAAGTGAAGGACCATAGGTATGGAATAGTGCATATAACATTAGATATTGTTGATATATATTAGTTTTACAGAACTCTTCTCTTTTTTAACTCTTTCATATAACGGATGATGGAGATCTGGAGATGGGAGAGGGAAAATAATGGGAAATGTATATAAAATAAAATATGTAAATAAAAATATTTTTTAAAAAAGAAAAACAGTAAAATAGCTTTTCTATCAAATCTAAGGTTTCATAAAGTGATGTTATTTCTCATAATTCATGTCATAATCCATTTGTTTATGGCTATTTCCACAACAACCAGATACAAGCTAAAAAAGATAACAATTTCAAATAAGGAATTAGAAATAGAAACATTATTTTAATACTCGCTTTCTGAAAACAATAACAGAAAAATGCAATCTAATTTATTGTGCCCATAGTTACCTATAAAGGAAATAGACTATAATTGGGGAAAAAATAAATATTAAAATAAAAAAATGTACTTTCAGTTTTAAATAAACTTATGAAACAACAAAAATAATACTGATTAAATACTAAGGTAAAAGTGTAACATATACTTTTTTTGTATAAAGTAGAATAAGAATCTGCAAGTCTTAACCAGTCTTCTGGGAAGGTGTTATCCAGCACCTAATATATATTTAACATTTTAAAGTAAAAACCAAATTTTTAAATAAGATTTACAATAACAAAAAAAATGTGGACTATTTCAAGGTTCTACCGCTAATTTCTACAAAAATAATCAATAAAAAATCCAGCTATATATTAGCCACAAGTTCATGCTTTAAGTGTAATAAAGTATTGCCACTTTCTTATATGAGCATTTTATTTACTAAAAGAGGAAGAAAAGGATATTCCTAGAAGAAACAAAGAGAAAAGCAGCTTGAGGAGAACAAACAATTCTAAGGATTTCATAGGGAAAAGCCTGACAGATAAAAGCACTAAAAGGCCTTGAAGGAAAGCTCAGAAGTGAAATTACTGACTGCTGATAGAGATGGCTGTCATGTGTTGTTTCCCAGCAACTAATCTGGATATGGCTGTTTTCAGAACTTTATGGCTGATAAGCTCTGAATCCAAAAAATGTTGTGAAGCTATGGAAATACTGTATAATAACCATGTCATAACATAACAGAAATGTGGATTTGGGGTTTCCCAACCCAATTTTGAGATAGGTCACCACAAATGGAGAATCCCTAATTTGAAGCATTATAAGAAATCAGATCAGAAGCTTGAGAAAATACCAAGAAGATGTTTACAGGGGAAAAGCTCAAAAGTCTAAAGAGCTGAGAGCAGAAAAGCTGAAAGAAGGTTAATGCCAAAGGAATTGAGAAACTAACAGGAGCAGGGGTACGGTAAAAGATATGCTCTGAAGTTGATGTAAGGAAAGAATCTGATGGGAGGAAAATTATTATTCTGGGAGCTGATTAGGGAAAGGGAAAGGCTGCTTTGTTCTCTACAGGTACCTGATGCATAAGAGAAGAAAAACTAAGCAGAGGCTAGCTTATGATACCCTTCATCATTCTCTATGGTTCAAAAGGAAAATTCCTCAAATCCTATAGCGGGCAAGACCTGAAAAGCTTTGCATGAATTTTAAGAGTTGTTAAATCAGAAGAGATGTTAGGTAACATGTTTTATCTTGATTACTGAAACATTAACTGAGAACTTCACTTACCATAGCACTTAACAAGTTTTCATATTGCGCCATGTCAACCTGATAGAAAGGACTGAAGAACCTCAAGGGAAAAAGGAAATTATCATGTCAATGCTACATTTCTGCCTCTGGCTGAAAGTAGTCACCAGATGGTCAGACCTTACCTCCTTACACTTAGGTAAACTGGTTCTCTAGGGGTAATTAATACAAGAACTGTTGGAGCTTATGTTCTGCTGGCATGACCTTAGAAAAACCCAGGCTCATCTCTACCACCATGAGAAATCATTTCACTGGGACTCCAGAAATCCTGTTAAAGGTGGGAACTCTAAATTCTCTTAATCAAAAAATCTTTTATGTAAAGTAAAACACTCTAGTCTTTTTAAACTAGACAGCTGCTAAGCAACTGCCAGATTAGAAAAAGAACCAGTTATAAGTTTCAAAGAGCTAGGAAGGTAAACTACAAAGTCGGATAGAGGAAAATCTTTTGACTTGAAAAGAGTAGTTGTGAGGAAGTCACAGAAAAATAGTGAAAAAGTAGCCATGATGAGAAAGTAACAGAGAAAAATAGAAATAAGTAACCAAGATTTCTCAATGCTTTGCTGCCAATCCTGATTAGGAGAAAATACAATTTGAGCATGGGTAAGGGTACTAGGGTTCAGGAACCTGGGTGCTGGGGTTTTTGGAGTTTGGGTTTTTTTTTAGTATTTTGATAACTGGATTCCAATGTAATTAGTTTTCTTTGTAATACTATGTATTTTGTTTTTTAAAAAGTATTCTTAGAGGAAGTCCATAGACTTCACCAGACTGCCAAAAGGTTTCACAACACAAAAAAAGGTTAAGACCCCTTGGTTTAGAGAAAGGCAGTCTAAAGTCATTTCTGGTTCAAGGGAGAGGGCTCCCACTCCTCTCAATTGAGATATAATTAGAAGGGGTGTGTGCCTGTGCTTACATGCGTGCATGCATGTGTTTGTCTCACAACCACTCGGGAGGAAACAGCTTCAAGAATCATAACCCTTGCCAGTAAAGAAGACAGTTGGACTGTCAAGAGACGCATAGGAAGTGGGGAGAAGAGGGAGGGAGAGAATTCGAAATGCAAACCTTTTGAAAAAAAAAGTTTAACGTATAACTAGGGAAAAAAAATGTGTGTGCACGTGTGCCTGTGTGCATGTGTATGTTGCACGCACGTGTGCACGCATGCGTGTGTGTGCACGCATGTGTATGTGCACACACGTGTATGTGCATGCATGTATGCACGCATGTGTCTGTGTGCATGTGTATGTTGCGCGCACGTGTGCACGCATGTGTATGTGCACACATGTGTCGGTGTGCATGTGTATGTTGCACGCACGTGTGCACGCATGTGTCTGTGCGCACGTGTGCGTGCGCATGTGTGCATGTGTGCATGTGTACCCTAGGAATACAAGTGAACAGCCCCAACAGCACAGACCCAGAGGGAGCACAACGAGGAACGTCCAAAAGACAGGACAGACTCCAGGACCTGCATCGGCAGAGATCCAAAGTCGCTCTTCCCTGAACGCTGCGTGTATTTACAGGAGAGCGCACGCACGTCAATGGGGAAATGCTTTGTCAGGACTGTTCCTGCTGTGCCTTCAGCTGAATTTTCTGGATGATTGTTAATGGGAAATACGACAACCATGCAAACGGAAAGAATGAAAATAGAAAAACGAACACCGAGCAACTATAATGACTAAGCCGAGCCCCGCAGACAGCTGAGAAAATCCACCAGGGACCCTTCCTCCCGCGTCGACTGGTTTTGTACAAATGTTTTCATCTATTTTTAAAAAATCTTTATCATAAAGAACGGCTCATTCTGTAGGGAGGGGGAAGGAAGTTTCAAACTGAAGCTAATATTTTTTAAAGCATCAATAATATTTAAAAAAAGAATTTAACTCTTGGTTCTTGTATTTACTAAGACTTTGGAGAAACCTCTTTTCCACTGAATAGTTTCACTATTCATTTAGAATTACATATGCCTTTTAAAAATCTGCCCTCAATTTAACATAGCTGATGCTAACAGTCCTTCTGCAAAGTTAAAAATTTAAACTTTGTGCATTCATGTATTTTTGCATTAAAATGGACAGAATTCCACTAAGATGAAAACTTGCTTCCATCTAAATTTGAAACTGTGGAGGAAAGCATCATTAAATTTAAGTTTAAAAAACTACCAACATATTTTTAAGTTACTTTAAACCACATCGGTTCCTTGTGGCAGGGTCAAGTCATGAGAGGAAATCTCTTGCCATTGTATTCCTTACTGTGTGGTTTGGTTATAAATAAGTCAAACTCCTTCCTTGATGATAGTTCTATGTTCTACCCTGGCATGTTATATCACAATTCATGGTTCATTCAAAATTAACACTAACTATGCAGGGGCAACTAGATGGCTCAGTGAATAGAGCACTGGTCCTGGAGTAAGGAAGACCTGAATTCAAATTTGATCTCAGGCACTTGACACTTACTAGCCCTGTGATCCTGGGCAAGTCACTTAACCCCAACTGCTGCCTCCTCCTCCTTTTCCTTTTCCTCCTCCTCCTCCTCCTCCTCCTCCTCCTCCTCATCATCATCATCATCATCATGATGCTACCAAAATCTTAATGAACAACTTACTATGTCCCAGGCGCTGTGCTAAGCACTGGGGATACAAAGAAAGGACAAACACAAGAAAATACAAAGTAAAGATAGAGAGAGTCCAAAAAAAGCTGTCTACAGAAGATGGCATCTGAGCCAATCTTGAAGAAAGCCAAGAAAGAGGAATTGGAGCTGAAAGAAGAAAGCATTCCTAGTAAAGGAGATAGATAACCAATGAAAAGGCACAGAGTTTGGAGTTGTGAGATGGAGTGTTGTAAGAAACAGCAAGAAGGTCCATGTCACTTAATTAGAGTAAATGGTGGGGAGTTTAGTTAGTGTAATAAGACTGGAAAAATAGGAGGGGTCAGGTAGTAAAGTGCTTTAAATGCCCAAAGACATTATATTTGATCCAGGAGGTCATACAAAGCTAGGCTGGAT
Source organism: Bettongia penicillata ogilbyi (assembly GCA_023548195.1). Classification (NCBI taxonomy): domain Eukaryota; kingdom Metazoa; phylum Chordata; class Mammalia; order Diprotodontia; family Potoroidae; genus Bettongia; species Bettongia penicillata. The sequence goes on along the minus strand of JAJHZJ010000120.1, from coordinate 7,335,810 downwards.
AGGTATCTGAGGGTCCAGGGTTCAAGTCCCTGTTCGGACGCCACCTATCTGGCCTAATGCCGTGGGCTGCCGGGTCCTCTTACCTATTCCAAGTCTTCAGTGGCCAGCCGGATAAACATATGAGAGAAGAGACTGCCAGAGTGAAGCAGAGGTGTAGGCTTTATTACGGATATAAGCTACATGCAGGGCGAGTTCTCCTTGTGGGAGCCTCCCTTCTCCTCTCGAGGAGGAGGAAAAAACCCCCCTCTCAGGCTTTTCTGTCCCCAGTTAAGCTCTCCCAGCTGCATAATTCACTCATGGACGGTGTGCTCTCAGTCCCTTAGCCAATTAACAAAACCTGCTCAGACCACGGACCAATCTCAAAGGTGGGATGCTCTCCCCAGCAAGTTCCCACTGAGAAGAGGTGGAAAAACAAGATAACTCGTGTCTCACTCCTCAATTCTCAGCTGTTCTCTGGGGGGCCTTGTGAGAGCCCAGCGATTAAGCCCTCGCTTTTATCTGACCCGAGACCGTTCACATGAGAACTGAGCTTGTGCCTTAACAGTAACATGTAACAATTACTTGATGAAAGGTTATAAACCAGTTTTTGGACTGAAAAAGACAGAACAACGATTATGTGGCGAAATACGGTGGATGGGGGAGGGATGGGGGAAGAAGTTCTAGAACAGAACATACAAGCAGAGTTAGGAGACAGGCCACCTGTCCAGGAAGGAAGACTAAAGAACAGACTGGCTAGATAACAAGTAAAACCAAGAAAGAGAAAAGTCAAGAAAATTCAGAGGTCAACTCTGTCAAGTGTTTTAGAGAAGTCAAGAAAGAAGACTGAAAAAAAAGGATTAAAAATACATTGAAAAATGGATCATGGCAAATAAGAGATCACTGGAAGCTTTGGAGAAACCAGTTATCAGTTCAATCAGATACTGATGGAAGCCAGATTGAGAAGAGAGGGAAACTGACACCAACTACATAGACAATTATTTATTTTCTAGGAGTTTGGCAGGAAAAGGGAAGAGAAATATAGGATGATAAGTTCAAGTGAGGGTTTTTTAAGAATAGGAGAGAGGTGAACGTATTTACAGAAAAACAGGAAGGAGCTCGTAGACAGAGAGAGAGAGAGAGAGATTTAAAATTAGAAAGGAAGATCATAGCAGCAATCTGACAGAGGAGAAAAGAGGGCATGAGATCAAGAGTATTAGTGAAGGAACTGGCCATGATGAAGGGAAAAGCCACCTCTTCACTGGGAAAAGAGTAAAAAAGGATAGATTTCTCTAGAAAATACCACAATTCCACAAAATCCAAAGGTCTGATTCTTTCAAGAAACATACCTTTAAAACTGCGTGCAAATTAAACTGAAGATACATTTTAAAATGCCAAATTTTCATTCACTATAGTAATATTGCTTATAATTTAAACGATACATAGATTAATAAAAATTTGTGCATTATTTTTCTTAAGGGAGAGAGGGAAAAGAGCCTATATGCTCTATTCTACATGCAGCTATCTGGTCAACAAGCATTTTATTAAGTGCTTGCTTACCATGTGTTAAGATGGCTGCCTTTGAGAAGCTTTTACAATCTAATGGAGGAGACAACATGCAAAAAATGATCCAAATGAGATATATATAGCATAAAATGAAAGTAATCTCAGAAGAAAGGCATTAATAATGGGGAAGGAATGGGGAAAGACTTCCTACAGAAGGACTCATTTGAGCTGAGTCTTGAAAGATCACATAGCATTCCAGACAGAAAGGATAGCCAATAAAAAAGCATGGCAAAAGAGACATGGAATGTCACAGCAAGAAGACCAGTGTAGCTGGATCACAGTTTGTCAAGTCAACAAACATTTATTAAGTACCTACTGTACTATGCTGGAAAAAATAAAGAAAAGAAAAAAAATACAAAGAAAAGGAAAAAAAATCCTTTTTATCAAGGAACTCACATTCTAACAGACATGCTTGGAAAGATAGGAAAGGGAAGGTTATGGTGAGCTGTAAAACCCAAATAATAAAATAAATAATAAAATAGAAAATCTGGAATTATGCCCAAAGAGTTATTAACTACCAAAATCCTTTGGCGCAGTAATACCACTAGTAGGCCTATTTCCAAAGATGATTGGGGAAAAAGGAAAAGAACCTCTATGTTCTAAAATCAGCTCTCTCTGAGATGTCAAAAACTGGAAGTTTCAGGGATGCCATCAATGGGGGAATGGCTCAGTAAGCTGCAGTAAATCATGATAATGGAATACTACTGTGCTATAAGAAATTATGAGCTTGATGATCTCATAAAAAACATGGAAAGACCCACACAAAATGAGCAGAATGAAGAGAACACTGTACACGGTAACAGCAACATGATTTTAAGGACTGTAAGCAAATAAGTCATTAATACCCAAATTAATGACAAAGGATGTTATGAAGGAAGACACTATATGCATACGGAGAAAGAACTGATAAATGAAAGTGTGTATAGAATGATTGTACATATATGTACACATACTTGAGTGCTAATGTCAAGAAAAGGGGCTTTGCTTTTGTGACTTTTGATGACCATGAACCTGTGGTTAAGAACATCATTCAAAAATAATCATACTGTAAATAAAAAAGTCTTGGCTAAGTGAGAAATGACTTGTTCTTCATATAGGCAGAGGTCAAAGTAGTTCTGGGAACTTTGATGGTGGCCATGGAAGTAAATGGCTTTAATGCAAACAATAACTTTGGCCATGGGAGGGAGTGGGGAGGAAGGGGGAAAAAAATCTAAGTTATATGGTAGTGATTGTAGAACACTGAAAATAAATAAAATTAATTTGAAAAAAAAAAAAAGCCAACCTTACAAAAAATAATAACTTTGGCCATGGTGGAAACTTCAGAGATCATAGTGGCTTTGGTAGTACTCATGATGGTGAAGGATTTGGCAAAAGTAGAGATGGTTACAACAGATTTGGCAAAGGCAGAAGCTACAACAATTATGGCAACTACAACCACTAGACAAGAAAGGAAAAACTGGAGGCAGAAGCACTAGCTGTTATGGTGGGGGCCAAAGTTTTTTCCAATCACATAAACCAAGTGGCTAGACTGGATCCTTTGGTAGCAACAGTTAAAGCAATGGAAGAGTGTTAAGCACAGTTAGGAAACAAAGCTTAGGAGAAGAGAGCAAGAGAATGGACAGCAAACGTGTAGATTACAACAGATGTTTTAACTAAGCTAAATACAGGGTTAACAAGGCTGAGCTGCTATGAGAAGACATATTTTAGATAATACTTTTAGTTTGTGTGAAAAAGAAAACAAAAAATAACTTACCAGTAATACATTTGTGACTAAATGTGTAAGAGGTTATTTTAGTTTTTGTTCTGTGGAAAATGCGAAGCATTCCAACAAAAGGCTTTATTGTAGATTTTTTTGGTACCATGCTAAATATAATGCTGAATATGTGTCTTAAAGAAAAGTCAAAGAAGATTTTATATTTAAACTTGGAAGTTAAAGGAGCCACTGGAGTTTACTGAGTAGGAGAATGAAGGAGTCAGACGCATGATTTAGGAAAATCACTCTAACAACTGAGAGGAAAACGGGTTGAGGTGGGGGGGAAGGGGACTTGATCAATCAAGAAACATTAAGTGCCCACCATGTGTCAGGTACTGTGCTAAGCACTGGTGGAACCACAAAAACTAACCCTCATAAAAGCAGTTCCTGCCCTCAAGAAGCTCACAATTAATGGACTTGAGTCAGGGAAACCAAAACTTATTGGCAAGTCATTTCTTCCATTAAGATCCTTCCTGGAAACATTTCAACCTAAGGAAAATTCCATCGCGCTAATATTCAACCCAAGAGAACACTGTTTTCACAGAAGAGAAGAAAACAAGAGCTCTTCACTGGAGACTTACCTACATATCACAATGGAAGACATAGATGCAGTTGTAAAGGAAAGACCTTATAAGGTTGAAGACAGAGTTGTTAAACCAGAGAGCAGTTTCCACAATGGATTATCAAAGACAGGTGTCCACTGAATTGTGAAAAAGATCCTTCTGAGTAGTATTAAGGAAGATACTGAGGAACACTATTTAAGAGATTAATCGAATAGCACAGAAAAGACTGAAATCATGACTGACACAGACATTTGAAGGTTTCAAGTAAAGGGGAAGTGAAGTATCCAGAAACTCCTATGTCAATAGATGTTCCTTTACCTTTTTAAATGCTGGGTGATTATTGGGTTGTTACATGGATAAATACACGTAAAACTGTCACACATCAAATTATTTTCATTCATCTATTAAATACTTAACACTTTTGAGAATGGAAAAGTTTATCAAGTTTCCTTTTGTTTCATAAAAGAGCAGCGTATGTCATTCATTTCTACACAAAAGAATGCGTGGAGGAAGGGAATCAGTTTTAATAGAGTAAGAATCAAAGTAGTTCAATAGGCTCACGAATACATTAAAAATAAAAATTCAGAGGGGCCAGCCATTTCTCCTTAGAAATACGAGGACCTTTTATGTAAGAGGCAAATAACTTTCTATAGCCAGTGAGGTCCCAGGAATCCAAAATCGCTGTCTTCAACAGCAGGCACAATTAAGAGTCTGGCCATTCCATACGGACCTTTCTATCTCTTCCTTAGTCACATTAACCAGCATTTATTAAACACTTTTATTACGTGTCAATCACAGTGCTAAGCATTTGGTAACAGAAAGACAAAAGAGACTTTCTGCCCTCAAGAAGCTCACACCTAAAACACAATTCTCCAGGCATTTTGTAAACTTTTCCTGAGCTGCCATGGCCAAAGCACATCATTACTTGGTAGACAAACTTCTAGTGATTAGCATCTTAGAATTTGGTTAGACTGGGAGGCAGACAATACTGCCTCATTGACAGACCCATACTTAAAGCCTTCAACTTTTACTTCAGCAGCCTAGACTTCCAAAACCCTGGGTCACTTCCACAGCAATCTTTAACTACAGGCACCAATTCTGCCAACTATAGACATATGTATGCACATAGATAGATGCCTATGCACTGAACATACTGGATTCCACCTAGTTTACAACAGCCTCTGTTTTAGAGATGAGGAAACTGAGTCCCACAGAGAAGGCATGACTTGCTTAAGATCACATGTATAACAAAAGTAGCAGAACAAAAATCTGAATCTGGGTTATCTGAGGTTATTTGATTCCAAATACAATGTTCTTTCTAATACACCCTACAGCTCTCTATCACATATCCTGTATATTATGGGGAGGTTAAAACTTTCAGGTGGGAAGGAAGGAAAACAAAATTCAAGATTCTCCTAAGATTTTTCTTTTCTTCTCAAAATTGCAATTTCAAAAGACTTGCCTTGAAATATGATTATGGCAATCCTCACTATTTGAAGGCACTTACACTTGAAAAAGGAGTAGAATAGGGCAACTGACCAGCCCATACATGCTTAAACCTCAAGAATCAATAAACCTGTCAATCAATTGTTGACCTGCTCTTGACTCTCACAAAAGAGAACCCAAGGTGAAGCATGCAATCAGACAAGTGGTCAAAGGGCCAATCAGTGCAATCCTTCCATTTCTGCTCCCTCCTCTGGCATAAAGCTGTTGTTTTTAATCTTCCAGTTTACTTATGTTTTGCATGATACTATGGCCACAGCTCTGCCTCTATGCATACATCACCACCCCAGCAATGCTGTCTGAGTACTCCAGAATCCTGTGACTAATTTCTGCCTCTTCAACACAACAGCTGACCTTAAAATGTTTACATTTCCTATTTCTGCAGATTAACTGGGGGATAATCAGTCTTAAATGAAGTAGAAATTATTTTAAAATTTTAAAACCTCATATTTTACAAATATAATACCTCAAAGCACCATATAAATGATAGTTATTATTATTTATACAATGTGCACAGCAAGCTACTTCTAAACATAATAAAGTTAATTTAGATTTGGTTTATAAATGCTTGTGTCTAATCTTAAATTATTGCTGAATGTATCAATTTCACAAGTTTTGTACTTAAAATGAGGCACTTAGGTCTGGTGGTTCATTTACCAAGAGCAATAGATCTGGGCTTTGGTCAAACCATTATTTTGGCAAAGGAGTTTAAGACATGTATGTTTAGTGAATTGACTACTATTTTTTTTTCCAGAAACTGATGCTAGCCTATGTCTTTAATAATAATATTACAAATTCAAATATTATTCCATTAACTACCAAATTATTAGATCACATCTGTGTTGACACTGCTTTTTCAAACTTTCAGGACCTTTTTCTCTTCTCAGAAGCAGTGGAAAAAACAGGACAAAAGACATGTATTTCAATTGCAACTGTGACATTCACTTTCTGTGTATCCTTGAGGAAGGCACTAAACCTCAGTGTTCTCATATATAAAATAAGGAAATTACTATTTAGTCTATCTACCTTGTGCTAGGAGGATTAAATGAGATAACAGGACTTAGAGTTAGTAGCTAGTTTAGAGACAAGGTAATAAGACTCAAAACCACTTTGTACAAGGATCAATTCAAGGCCACAATTCTGCTTTGCCCAGACAAGAGAAAACTGTTGTGGAAGAAGACTGAACTATGACAGTAGTCTTCAAATATCCAAATCATTGGCATATGGAAGAAGGATCTGCTCTTTGGCTTGGTCCCAGAAGGCAGAATCCCAACCAAATATATAGAAATCATAGAGGCACCTTTCACCTACTATCACATAAGGAAAAACTTCCTAATTAGAGTCATCCAAAAATTGAACGTGCTACTACTTCCATAATTTCCTGTCACTAGAAGTCATCAGAGAATAATAGATTTAGAGCTAGAAGGGACCCTAGGTCATATAGTCCAACTCTCTTCATTTTTCTGATAAGGAAACTGAGGCAAATAAAGTCTGGATAACCATTCATCTAGGATATCATAGAGCAGATTTGTACTACACAGACAAAAGGAAGAGGATGCAAATCCACACTGGAGAAGTGATATGAACAAAGGGAAAGTGAAAGGAATGTATGGTATATTCAAGAGACAATGAATAAATCAATCTAGCTGTAATGAAAGATAAGGCTAGAAAGATAAGTTGGGGTCAGCCTGCAGAGGACCTGGAATGTTAAGCTGAGGAATCTTGGCTTTATCCTTCAAGAAATGGGATGTTTCAAATATAAACACATACTAACCCAGCATTTCAAGGATTAGTAGGGACCTCAATCTGATCAAACTATGCATGAACAGGAATCTCTACACTCTTCAATATCCCTAACAATGGGCAATCCAATTTTCAAGTGATGGGGCCACTCTACTTACTGCTGGACAAGTCTAACAGTTAGGACCCTTTCCTTATATCAAGCTTAAATCTGTCACTCTGCAACTTCTACCGAGTTCTATCAAACTTTGACACTAATATTGTAAGGTCTCCCAGTGAGGTCAAAAGACCTAGAAAACAACAAATGTTTGAAGTGCTGGAGAAGATTTATAATTTAAGGCAAAAGTCCTCCCTTTATACCATGTAATCACAGACACATCTAACACCAGTCCAACATTCACCAACTGCCCAGGAGTGTAGAGCAGAAGATGAAAAGCACTTACAAAAATGAAAGCAGCACAGAAAGGCAGTCTCATTTTCATCTGCCTCCAAAACACCTAAAGACTCAGTTTTACCAAAACTTAAAGGTGTGACAACTTACACTTTGGCTTTGAGCTGATTTCCTATAGGAAACCACTAATCACTATGCATTTGCTATATGCCTACCTATTTGCTAAGTAACAGTTTATGCACTATGGATGATAAAGAAAAATTATAAGACATTATCTCTTCCCTCAAGAAGTTTATAGTATTTGAGCAATGACAAAATGAACAAGTATGAAATAGTTAACATAAGACAGTATTTATAATTATTTGTTAAGTATGAGAAACAAGAGACAGCCATGGTGTAGAGAATAAAGAACTGGGCGTGAGACAGGAAGACCTGAATTTAAGTCCCACTTCTAATTTTATCATATTAACTCAAGGCAAATCCCTTAACCTCTCAGTACCCCAGGCAACTCTTTAAAGACTAAGTTGCAGAGAAGATGCTGACATGTACATGTTTGGTTAGAGGGATTTTCAAGACAGATAGATGGAGAAATAGATAAACTCAGGTAAGTTAGATTTGTAGATCAAATGGAATATTATAGGACAATAAAAAAAAAGGGAGAGGATGAGATATTCAGATAAGGCTTCAAGCAGAAGGAACAACTTAAGCCTTGGAGGATGATGAATATTTAGATAGAATGCCAAAGAGATGAACACAATCTTAGATAAGCTACATATGATAGATGTCTGGGGAGAACTGAATGGAAATAGAAAGGAACATACCTTTTTCTCAACTGTACATGGTACTTGTACAAAAACTGACCACACATTAAGGCATAAAAACTTTATAGTTAATGCAAAAAAGCAGAAATATTAAATGCATCCTTTTCAGATCATAATGCAAAAAAATTATATTTAATAAAGGACCATGGAAACAATAAAAATTGGAGATTAAATCAAGTCTTAAAAGGATGAGTGGGGGAAAAAAGAATGAGTGGGTTAAAAAATAAGTCACAGAAGCAATAAATAATTTTATTAAAGAGAATGACAAAATGAGACAACATACCAAGATTTATGGGATACAGCAAAAGCTGGAAATCAGAGGAAAATTTACATCACTAAATGCTTACATCAATAAAACAAAGAGCAGACCAATGAACTGCGTATGCAATTTAAAAAACTAAAAAAAGAACAAATTAAAAATCCCCAATTAAACACCAAATTGAGAAACTTAAAAATTAAAGATGAGTTTAATAAAATTGAATGCAAAAAACCCATTGAATTAATAAATAAAAATAGAACCTGGGCATATGGGGAAAAAAACACAATAGATAAACCATGAATTAATATGATTAAAAAAGAGAAAAAAAACCAAATCACTAGCAAAAAAGGTGAATATAACACAAATAAAGATGAAATCAAAGCAATTATTAGGAATTATTTTGCCTAATTATATGCCAATAAATTTAACAATTTAAGTGAAGTGAGAGAACACAAAAATATAAACTGCCTAGCATGGATTAACAGAAGAGGAACTAGAATATCTAAATAAACCAATTTTACAAAAAGAAACTGAATAGGTCATAAATGAGCTTCCTAAGAAAAAAAACACCAGAAGCAGATGAATTCCTGAGTGAATTCTATTTAAAGATCAAATAATTCCAATAATAAATAAATTATTTGGAATAAAGAGCAGAAAAGCAATCCCACCAAACTTTCTTTGTAAAACAAATGTGGTGCTTATCCTAAACCAGGAAGAGTAAAAGCACAGAAAGAAAATTATAGACCAATTTCACTAAAGAATATGAAAGCAAAAATTCTAAATAAAATACTAGCTATGGAACTACAACAATATAACACAAAGATTACACAATGTGATCAAGTGGAACTTATACCAGGAATGCAAGCACAGTTTAACTAAGGAAAACTATTAATATAGTCTATTATATCAATAACAAGAGTAACAAAAGTCATATAAATAGATGAAGAAAAAGCTTTTGACAAAATGCAACACTCACTCCTATTAAAAAGCACTTGAAAGCAGAGGTATAAATGGAATTTTCCTTAGAATGCTAAGAAGCATCTACCTAAAACCATCAGCAAGCATTATCTGTAATGGGGATAAGCTAGATGCATTTTCAAGGTCAGGAGTGAAACAAGGACCATCCATTATCCCTAATATTATTCAATATTGCATTAGAAATGCTAGCAATAGCAATAAGGGAAGAAAAAGAAATTGAAGGAATGAGAATGGCCAATGAGGTAATATAACTCTCTTTTTGCAGATAATATGATAATATATTTGGAAAATCCTAGCAATTCAACTAAAAAGGTAATTGAAAGTTAATAATCTCAGGATGGTGACAGGAAATAAAGTCATATAAATCATTAGTATTTCTATATATTACCAACAAAACCCTTCAAGAAGAGATAGTAAGAGATACCTCATTTAAGAAAACCACAGATAGCATAAAATACCTGGGAGCATACCTGCCAAGACAAACCTAAGACCTACACTGAACATAAAGAAAGTCAGACTTAAATAACTGGAGAAATATTCATTGTTCATGGGTAGGCAGAGTCAATGTAATGAAAACAGTAAGTCCATAAACTAATCTACTTATTCAATGCCATCCCAATTAAGCTACCAAAAAAATATTTTATTGAGCTAGAAAAATGACAAAATTCACTTGGAAGATCAAATTATTCCTTAGGAATTAATTAATTAATAAGAAATTAATTAAAGAAAAATATGGAGGAAGAAGGTTTAGTAGTATCAGATCTTTAGCTGTATCATAGGCAGTCAGTATCAAGCCAGTCTGGTACTGGTGAAGAAATAGAAAGGTGGACCAGTGGAACAAAGTAGATCTACAATATATTATAGTAAATGATCATAGTAGCCTTGTGTTTGACAAATGTAAAGATCTAAGCTTTTGGGATAAAAATTCACTACTTGGTAAAAAATTACTGGGAAAACTGGAAAGCAATCTGGCCGAAACTGGGTAGAAATCACTATCTTCCACCATTTACCATAATAAGGTCAAAATGGATATGTGACCTACATATAAAGGGAAATACCATAAGAAAACTAGAAGAATACAAATCGTATTCCCTATCAAACTTATGAATAAAAGAATTTATGAATAAACAAGAGACAGAGCACTGTGAAATGGAAAACAGGTAATCTGAATAAATTAAGTTAAAAATTAAAATTCTGTACAAATAAAACCAATACAGCCAAGATTAGAAGCCGAAAATTCTAGGGAAAGATATTTACAATTTCTTGAATAAAGGTCTCATATCTCAAATGTGTAGAGAACTTTTTGAAAAGCAATCTGAAATTATGTCCAAAGAGTTATAAAACTATGTATAGTCTTTGACCCAGCAATATCAATATTAAGTCTTTTTCTCAAGGTGGTCAGGGAAAAAGGAAAAGAATTTATACATTCTAAAATATTTACAGCAGTTCTCTTTGTGGTGGCAAAAAACTGGAACTTTAGGGGATGCTCATCAATTGATCAATCACTGAACAAGCTGTAGTATACGACTGTGATAAGAGTACGAGTGTGCTACAATAAATGATGAGCCGGATGCTTTAAGAAAACTCTGGGAAGACTAACATGAACTGATGCAAAGTGAAATGAGTAGAATCAAGAGATCATTTTAAGTATTAACAGCAGTAATTCTGTACAGTGATCAAGCGTGAACACTAAGTTGTGTATTATAAATACACAAATTCATAGGTATGAAGGGAGATGCTGTCTACCTCCAGAGACTGAAATGATAAAGAGAAGTCTGCATAGTATGGTTTTACCTACATATTTGTGTCAAATGGCCTTCTCTAGTGTAGGGCAGGGAAGAAGCAAGGAAGGGAGACAATGCAGAACTTAGAATGTAACCAAACATATGTTTTTAAAAGAAAGAAAAACAATACCACCTACCCTTATGAAGCTGTTATAAGATTAAAAGAATATTTAGATAGACTAAAGAGATGGAATTTCAGTCCCCTAGAACAACAAAGGCAAAAGCACATAGATGGTAAGAAACATGGAATGTTTATGCGACAATGATAAAAAGAACCTTCCAAAAGCAAATGATACCCTGACAAATGAGGCAGTTTCATAAAGCAGTGTGATAAAGCACAGGGTCCAGTTCAAATTCAACCTTAAAGACACTTACTATCTGTGGACCTTAGTAACCTAATCTCTGTTTGCTTTAGTTTCCTCAACTATAAAACAGGGATAACAGTACCCACTTCAGAGCTGATGTGCGGATCAAATGACACAATATTTGTAAAGCAGTACAACGCCTGATACACTGTAGACAATGTGAAGATCCCAGCCATAATTATTAGTAGTAGCAGTCAATCAAAAAACATTTATCAAGCACCTGTTACGGACCAGACACTGTACCAAACTCTGTGGTTACAGAAAAAGAGGCAAAAAACAGCCTCTGCCTTCAGGGAGCTCACAGTGCAACGGAGAAAACAACAAGCTAACACGTACGTACAAACAAGTTATGTCCAGGACAAATGGGGAAAAGCTCCTGGTGAAGACTGAAAAGAGTAGGGGGCTAAAGGCACAAGTGGACGGGTTAATGTTGGCAAGAAAAAGAGCACCTTATTCTTTGAAGCTAAAGCCAAGAAGGAGAAGTTAGGGGGTGATGCTTAGGGGCTTTGAAGTATTCAAATAATCTTATCTATGACTACAGACTTTCTGACCTTTAATTCATCTTTTTATATGCCTGCCAGATGGATCTTCCCTTGCTTTCACTTCTCCTTCAATCATCTCTCTCTCCCTAATTTTCTCCCTAATCTCAGCAATTTGAAAGCTGCTTCCATGCCCTCACCACTCAACTGAAATTCTTTTCTCAAGGTCACCACTAATCTCTTTATTGCTAAATCCAAAGGGGTTAAATCCCCAAATCACCCCCTCCTTCTGAACACTCTCTTCTTGAATTGTCCTGGCACTGTTCTGTGCTGGTTCTTTTCCCACGTGTCAGAATGCTGCTTCATAGTCTCCCTTCGATGAATCGTCATCCATGCCATGTCCCTAATATACATGTTCTTTGGGACTCTCTCCTGAGCGCTCCTCTCCTCCTTCTCTACATTCTTTGTGATTTCATCTGCTCATATGGGTCCAATTCTTACAGGTTCTTTATGCAGATGACTCCAAAATGAACATATCCAGCCTTCAACTCTCTAAAGATTTAGTTTAAAATCTCCAGTTGCATATTCCATAGGCATCTCAAAAATCAGCAATGTGCAAAACAAAATTTTTTCCCTTAAACTTAATTCTCTTAATCTTAAGCTTAAGTCCCTTCAACTTCAACTTAATTAGTGTCAAGGCCACACGAACGTTCTTCTAGCTGCCAAGGTCCAGAACATAACCACTCGGCCTCAATTCTTCACGTTTACATAAGCCCCACAACCTTTCAGCTACCAAGTATAACTGATCCCACCTCTTCAACTTCTTTCACTCCACAACTTTTTCAATTCAGGATCTCATTACCTCATGCCTGTATAATTTCAACAGGCTCTCTAAGCCCATCCTCCACACTTAAGAAGCTGATATTCCTTAAATACAGACCTGACCATGTCATTCTCCTACTCAAGAAGTTTTAATGGATCCCCAATGCCTTTAAGAAAAAGTACAGACCCTTCTGGCTTTATATTTAAAACCCTTCACAATCAGGCTCTATCTATCTAGCCTTTTAAAACATATTTTTAAATTTTTTTATCACCAAGAAAAAATTTCAATACACAAAGAGCAGAAAAGGAGACTGAATAACAAATGATGACTATCCTCCTTCTGCCTTGTGTAGCCAAACTCCTTGAGAAGGCCAACTACACTGATAATTCCTCTGCTTTTCACTCTCTTCTTAACTCTCTGCAGTCCGGCTTTCAGCCTCATCGTTCCACTGACAATGCTCTCTCCAAAGTCAAATCCAATGGCTTTTTCCTCAGGTCTTCATCCTCCTTGACCACTCTGCCACCGCTGATCACGTTCTTCCACCTTAATACTCTCTTCTCTCTAAACTCTGAGGACACAACTCTCCCCATGATTCTCCTCTCACCTATCCCACAGGTGATTAAGTCACTCCTGCTTATCAAGGGGGCCCCACAGGTCTTTGTCCTGGACTTTCCCTCTTTTTGTTCTTTATAGCTTCATTTGTTGATCTCATCAGCTTCCACAGACTCAATTATCATCTCAGTGCTGATGATTCTCAAATCTCCAGTCCGGACCTCTCTCTGACCTCTAGTCTCACATTTCCAACTATTAATTAGATATCTAAAACTGGATGTCCTATAGACATCCTAAACCCAACAGGTCCAAAACTGAATTCGACAGTTTTCTCTCCAGACTCACTCTGCTTCCAAACATCCTTATTACTGCCAAGGGCACCACCATCTTCCCAGTCTACCAGGTTCCCAAACTAGGTTGTATTCCTCAACTCCTCACTATCTCTCACCCCCGCCCCCATACAATCTTACCAAGGGAAGTCCCAGCTGAAATCCCAGCTCCTAGAGAAAGCCTTTCCAAAACTCTTTTAATTCTAATGCTTTCCCTGTTGATTATTTCCTATATATCCTGTCTACAATTTGCACATCTTTGTTTGAATGTCATCTCTCCCATTAGACTGTGAGCTCCAGGGCAGGGACTGTCTTTTGCCTTCTTTGTATTTCTAGCACTTAGCATAGTGCCTAGCACACAGTAGGCATTACTAAATACTTTCTGACTGACTGAATTTTACTTCAGCTCATCTTTCCAGATTCATCACATATTACTTCTCCACTATGCACTCTATTTTCCAAATTGACTTACTTGCTGTTTTTAGTACTTGACCTTATATCTCTCACCTCTGTGCCTTTATACATATTGTACCCTTCTCACCTCTACTCTCTTCTAAATCCCATTTCCCCTTTCAAGGCTGAGTTCAAATACTGCCTCTAAGGGCCCTTTCCTTGTTGCCCCTTCCTACAAATCATTGTGTATTTTTTGTATACAGTCTGTATTTACTCATCTGCAAACATGCTGTATCACCTAATCTAATGTAAGCTACTTAAGAACAGAAACTGTCCCACTTTTGCACAAAGTTCTGTATTAGAATGGCGGCAGCAAGATGGGATGAATCATTTGAAAAGTAAAACTAACTGAATTTGTTGACTGGCTAGATATAGAAAATGAAAGAAGATAATGAGTTTGAGAAAACTCGAAGCCTTCTTAATGGGATGACTGGGAGAGTGGTGGTGGCTCTGATAAAAGATATGTATCATTCGTTGACCTTCCTCCAGATCTCATCAAACATTCTAGTTTGCAATCTTCTAGTGGGAGACTGCTTACATCTGAACCTTCTATCCAACTAAGCTCTATGAGAGCAATGGGACATTATCTACCTAAGTGCCGAGCACAATGTTAGCTTATCTTTTTTAAACATTCATTTTAAATTTTCAATTCCAAATTCTCTCCCTTATTCAAATATGATAATTATATATGTGAAGTAATCCAAAATATATATATATTTCAACATTAGCCATAGCACAAAATTACTACAACTAGCGTAAGAAAGGAAGCTGCCAATTGTGAAAATATCAATGAGCCCTTACAGGAGTCTAATACTGAACACCAACAGGGAACACAAATACATGAGACCAAGAATCATTTCTCTCCTGAATAAGGAGATAAAAATTAGGAATCACTTTTTGTGGAAGCAAAGTCAACTGGAGAATAGCAGAACAAACGGTAGTATATGAATGCAAGATAACCTGATGAAAAGTGAACTAAACAGATTCAGAAAAAACACACAGTGACTAGGACAATGAAAATGGAAGAAAAAAATGAAGTCATCACGGGAACACTGTATGTTCATAATGACCAAACCTGGCCTTAATGAAGAGAAAGTAAAATAAAATATACTATATCCTATCTTCTTTGCAGAAGTAGGTAAATGACTCAGTGGATAGAGGACTGGGCCTGGAGTTAGGAAGATCTGAGTTCAAATATGTCCTCGGACACTTACTAGCTGTGTGACCCCAGACAAGTCCCTTAACCTCTGTTTGCCTTAATCCACTGGAGATCTAGTGTCTTTACCAAGAAAACCCCACACGGGGTCACAAAGACTCAGAGCGCATAACAACAATCTTCTTTGCAGAGGTAGTTGTGAACACTGACAATAGTATATGACATATGCTGTGAGGCTGGTTAATTAATAATTAATAATTAATGCTGGTTAATTTTGCTCCTGGAGTGCTGCTCCTTCCTATCCTCCCCCTTTTTTATTCTTGTTAAAAGATAAATTTCTGGGTAAGGATCTCTGGAGAGGGACACAATAAGTTCAGAAAATTAACAATTAAAAATTAATTTTAAAAGAATTTATGAGACCTCTCCCAACAATAATGACTTGTAGTTATTAGGTTTGTCTACTACTGTAACAACTTTGCTTGGCATTCAGACTGGCAGCAAGGGTAGGAAAATTCTACCATTAAATCAATTAGTATCTGAATGGTTATCTTAAAAAAAAAACGAACTCAGTTCTAGGTTACATGGATTAAGTGTAATATTTTGATACTTTCATATATCTGCAATTTTATTGGCCTGGGTACTCCTTCCAATGCAGATAATCATCTCTACATATTTCTTCCCAAACTTAGCTACGCTGGTCTTCTAGCTGCAAACACATAGAATTCACCATCATACTCAAAGTTTTTCCATTTTGTCAAGATTTGCCAGAACATATGATCCACTGACAAAGCTCTCAGGAACACAAGGTCACCTATACCATGAGACAGCATAGGCTAGCGTAGGGGTCAGCAAACTACAGCTGGTGAGTCAAATCCAGCCTGTTTTTGTGCAGCCCAAAAAGAATGTTTTTTACATACAAAAATAGGCAACTGGCCAGATTTGACCCACGGGCTTTAGTGTGCCAGCCCCTGACCTAGTGGATAAAGAGCTGACCTTGTAGTCAGGGACACCTGGGTTCACATTTCACCTCTACTACAAAGTGGTCACCTGGCACCTACACAAGACTTAATCTCTTCCAATCCCAGAAAACTAAGATGTTAAGTTACAGGATAGTTGTCAATCAGCAATCGTAGAGGGAGTTTCTTTACGGGAAGTTCTATAGGCCAATCAAATCACATGTCCTGATTTAAAAAGCATCTGGCTGTTCAGCAGAGAGGAAAAATGCTGAACTTGGAGTGGACGTAAATTCAAATCACGTCTCAGACACAGGGCAAGTCACCATCTTTCAACGTGCTTCTTTATCTGCAAAATGAGGACAACTGTAGCACCTAATTCACAGGGTGGTTATGATGATGAAATGATAACGTATCAAATAACTACTATTCCCGTTTAAATGATTACACTGTGGTGAGCATGACCTATACAAGAGGTTTCATATGTGTTAGAGCTAGAAGAGACCTTAGAGATAATATAGTACATTCTCCTCAGGTTACAGATGTGGCAACTGAGTCCTAGAAAGAGAAGGAAATCTCCTCAAGGTCAGACATGTATTAAGTGGCAGATACGGAATTTAACTCCAAGTCTAGTTCTCTTTTTACTATATCACAGTATATAGTGGTATGTGGCATTATAAAATAACAAATTTTATCCTGAATACTAATAACATCCAAGTACTGTTAATCTCTCAATAATTAATCTCCAGGAAAAAAATGACCAACTTTTGTGGCACAAAGTATAATGCGAAGACTGACACATTATAGTGAATGATTCCTTTCATATAGTCATTTATTACTCAATTAGAAGCATAAAATTTCCTGCCCAAACACTGTGTGCCATATACATATGTTTATTTCCAAAGAGCAATAAATACAGAACATATTTCACAAATACTTTCTGCCCTCTCCTCTAAGAGTTTTATATTTCAATTTTTACTTTTTCTAGACCTATGGATCTACAAATTCCATCATTATCTTCTAGGAGTTAATAATTACTTTCCAATCTTAAAAAAAGTAAAACATATAATCACTTTATTAAGCCCTATCAAGCAGTAAGGGATTTAAGTTAAAAGAAAATGTAAGTTTAATTTCAGAGCTATATAAATAAGCATAGACAGAGGCAAAAAAATGCAGAACGTGTTCTGTGGTATAGATATTTTGCAGTCAAAGCATGGGCCCCAAAACAGCTTGGCACCTGTCTATAGTTTTCAGTCAGTAAAGAAATTAGATGATCATACCAGATGTATCAGATATAATTATTAATAGAAAATCTTTACAACAATGATCCCTTCCAACCTCCAAAAGGTAGAATTCATTTTGGGTTAACTCTAAAGT
This sequence comes from Bettongia penicillata ogilbyi, assembly GCA_023548195.1. Lineage (NCBI taxonomy): Eukaryota > Metazoa > Chordata > Mammalia > Diprotodontia > Potoroidae > Bettongia > Bettongia penicillata. Next base: position 7,317,989 of record JAJHZJ010000120.1, on the reverse strand, counting down.
CCCTATGACAGTGTCCTACATGAATGGGGTCCAAGACTTTATCAAAGAGGTTAATTAACCAACTATAAGGATACCAAGGATTCAAGTTATCCCACCATATCACAGGTCTTATGAAGACGCACTTAAAGTGATTTGTAAATAGAGTTAAACAAAAGATACTGGCTTTGCCAACGTTAACTCATCTGATCCTCACACCAGTACTATGAGGTGGGTGTTATCATCCCCATTTTACCACTGAGCAAACTAAAGGTGAAAGAAGTTAAGTGAGTGCTCAGTCCCACAGCAGAATTGGAACTCAGGTCTTCCTTATTCCAAAACCAAAAGATGGTATGTTTAAGACACTAAGATCATTAGTTTAGAAAAACAAACAAAATAAATAGTAAAGTTTTAAAACTCTTTTCTTTGTTACTTATGTTTTTCTATTTTGTAAACAGACTTGCCAATTGCTCAACAACTGCTTCGTGCAAAGCTTTGACATATAAAGCATTGTTATTTCTGATACCAAGTAATACAACTTCATTTTGCTGGGGTAAATTAAACACTGAGCTTTTCCTAAATAAAACACATTTAAAATAAAGAACAGTGTTCAGTGGTTTTATAATTAGGGAATGACTATTTTTTTTAATTAAGATAAATTCTGGGAAAATCAAGTTGTTGGGGTTTGTTTTGTTTTTTTAAAAAAAAAAAAAGTTAGTGTTCGGAGGGTCACAGACGAGCAGGACAACTCTGAAATTAACCTGTTAAATTTACTGTATACTTTAAAAGGGAAAAAAGTGTACATGATAGAGATTCATGGTTCCCTTTGCAATCCTTCTTTTCTGTTCTAGTTATATGAAAATGTTTGTTAGTGTTTATAAAGTTCAAAATAACCTGAGAAAATTTTTATTTAAATTTTAAAAAGAATGACAATGAAAAGTGTGTACCCACCAAATGGGAAACTGAACAAATCATTTGAATGTAACGGAATATTATTGTACCCTAAATAAACAAATACGAAGAGTTTAGTCTTCCAGTATTTCTCTAAAATGCTATCCAACGAAGCAAGCACAACGGGGAGAACAAGACGCCCACAGCAATGTAAATCAAAACAACACTAAAATAAATCCTTGACTAATCGAAAACCCTGAGAAGAAATGAAGTGCCTCTTTTCCTTTCGGTAGAGAGGTGGGGAAGTCAAGGTGTGAAATACTACATACACCATCCAGATGAAGTCTCTGGGTTAGTTGGCTGGCCTTGACAGTTTTGTCTTTGTTTATTTTCTTTTGCTTTTGCTACAAGGAAGGGCTCATTTGGTGGGGGAATAAGGGAAATCACATTCAATCACTTATATATAAAAACAAGAGGGATCAATAAAATATTTTTAAAATGATGGTAACAGAAATTTCAACAATCCTAAAGTAAAACACTGCTGTGAGGGTCAAAAAAAGAGCTCTCCCCATTTTACAGATAAGGGAGCCTGAAATAAGAACAGGTTTGACAACTTATCCAAGGCCACACATCAAGCAAATGGCACAGCCAGAACTGGAATAAGCCAACTCCTGATTCCAGGGACTCTTCTGGAAAACACCTTGTAAAATAGCTTGGTTAAGTTAAAGGTCTCCTAAAACACAGACATTTTTTTGACTGTCATAGTATGAATGAAAACATATGTGCCTATCAAAATTAATCTCTGTCAATCATTAACAAGTACCTAGTTGGGTGCTTGCACCTCAGTAGACATCTTTCTTAAAAACTTAGGAATTCATAGCTTCAGAGGATTCAGAATGGTATAGGACCTTAAACAGAAATCACCTAGACCTATGTTTTCATTTTACACATGAAAAACAGGCCAGGAAAGAAGTAACTTGACCATTAACTTTTCAGTAGCCCCAAGTTCTCTAATTCCCAATATAGTGCTCTTTCCACTACCATACAAAAGGCTAAAAATATTTGTTCCACAGTGGTTGATAATGGTACCCATGAAAATACATGTCCCTCCTGCAAGTTGTTCTCAAGGTAAGCTAGACTACCTTCTCCATGAAACATTCTGAAGCAATCTAGGAAACATGATTTCTCTTTGACAATTTTAACTAATAGGATGCATCTTAAATTATATGTTGCTTTTCTCCTTTCTTCCAACATAGGCACCAAACAAGCTTGTTAAACATTAGTCAAATTTTATTTAGAGAAATTTCTACATATAAAATCATGTGTGGTTGTCATTGAAGAAACAAAACAAACCTGATTATAGTACCAGATTTCTCAAACTGCAACAAATCAAGTCAGTTCTGGGATGGAAATGTAAACAAAAGAATGTACAAGCTTTTCCTGTTCCAGTGCCTAATTATCTCAAAATAAAACTAAAGAAGAGACTGAAATTTTAGAATTTTCATTCATTTATTTAGACAGTGTTTTAGTTTCTAACTGGTGTGTTAAAAAAGGGATGTGGTTTGAGCGACCTGGAAAGGAAAAAAAGAAATATTTTGGGTTTTAGGAGTCAAATATGTTTAATACCTAGCTCGGTGCATTTGCAACATGAATGTGTGGCTTTGAAAGCCTATTCAACGCACGAGGATAATTCCCCGCAGTCTCATTAGCACCGAACCACAAGACACGCAAAAACCAAGTGAATATTCCACAACTGTTCTAAAGGCCTTTTAAAAACTGTCAAATAAATACGCTAGGCAAAATTACACATTAAAAAAAATTAAACCGTACCTAAGGTCTGGTTCAACACCAGCAAATTTTAAATTGTCCTTAAACCACGCTAGGGTTTCTAAATATTACTGATGTTAGCTCCAAAATGATGAGCTGCTAAGCCCTGTCCCACCAGACGCTCCAGCAGGTCTTTAAAATGGTCCTTTTGACAGGAATTTTTTTTTTTTCGCCAGCGATTACATACGCTTTCGCTTTCACGGTGTGCCAACCGAAGGCCTGGTCTAAGAAGGTGGGCATCAATCCAGCCCTCCAGCTCCCTGGGCTCATGCGCTCGTTCTTAGCACAAAACGCTCCGGTGGGGAGACCTCCCCGCCCCCCGCACCCCCTCCCCGGCCTCGCAGGACAAGAGGTGACATTCTAAGATAAGGCGGTCTGCTTTTTGTGGAGCAGCACGCATGGCACAGTCCTCACACCGGCGGGTCCACCAGACCGAGGGGCCCGAGCTTGGCTGTCAGAGGAGTCGAGCTCACTTGGGGGCCCGCGTTTCACAGCGCCAGCGCCGCCCGCAAGCTCTGCCCCCGCCCCGAAGGGTGCCAAGGGGCATCGGCCCTCCGGGCCCCCGGGGCACAAGCCGTTGCCAGAACGTTGTTCCCAGAGGAACTCAGAAACGTCTGGGGGAGGGGGACGGTAGAGGGGACGGGGCCGGAGGGGGGCAGGGGGGGTCCCACGGCGGCGGAGGGGGGCAGGGGGGGTCCCACGGCGGTGGAGGGGGCGCGGGGGGGGGTCCCACGGCGGCGGAGGGGGGCAGGGGGGTCCCACGGCGGCGGAGGGGGGGCGGGGGGGTCCCACGGCGGCGGAAGGGGGCCAGAGGGGTCCCACGGCGGCGGAGGGGGGCAGGGGGTCCCGAGACCCGAGGAGGCCGCGGCGGCCGGCCCGGGGAGAGGGGCCGGCCCGGGGGTCCCAGGCGGCCCCGGCTCTTACGTTCAAAGTCCTCGTCCTCCTCGTCCTCGATGTCTCGGGCCTCGGCCTGGTCGCCGTCCACGCCCGCGGCGCGGCTGTCCCGCAGGCGGGTGAAGTAGTCCACGGCGAAGTCCAGCAGGTTTTCGGGACGGTTCCTCAGCACCTCCACCGTGTAGCCCTGCAGGAGCTCCGTGAGCCCGGGCGGGATCTCGATGTTGCTCATGGCGGGCCGGGGGCGGGGGCCGCTGGCCTGCCTGCCTGCCTCCCTCCCTCGCACGCGGCCGTGCCGGGCCGCAGGGGCGGCGGCTGGGCGCGCTCGGGCGGGCCGGGCCGGGCCGAGGCGCTCACACGCCGCGGGGCCCGGCGCGCAGGGGGCGGTTCCTCGGCCGCGGCTCGGGCCGGGCGCCGGGCAGCGCTCGCTGGGCCCAGGCCGGGGCCTCGCTCGCTCTCGCCGTCCCGGCCGCCGCTGGGCTTCCTCCCCGCGGAGCCGCCGCCCCCTTCCCTGGCCGCGGGCTCGGGCTGCGGGCGCCTCGGGCTCGGGCTGCGGGCGCCTCGGCCGCCGCTGTCACACTGGAAGCGCGAAGGGAGGGACGCGAGGCCTGGCGCGGCGGGGGGCGGCGCATGCGTGCGGCGCCTCCGCAGCCTCCCGCCCCCGCCCTGCGCCCCGGGGCTGGGAGGGGCGGGCGCCCCAGGCGGGCGGGGCGGCGGCGTCCGGCGGGCCTGGGCTTCTCTGATCCGGAGCGCACTCTCGGGAACAGCGGCTGGTTAGGGACGGGCCTGCCGCGCACGTCACCGCCTTGGAGCCTCGCAGCCCGCTCGGGGGGAAACTGAGGCGGGGGCTCCCGGCTGCGGTGCCGTCGTGAGAGTCGCACCCGGGTCTTCCCGCCTCCGGTCTAGACGCTTTGCTGCAGAAAGTAAGGCTGCGAAAGCCGAGTGAGTTACCCACGGGGCACAAGGTGCAAGTGCAGGGAAAACCAAGTGTGGCGGGAAGAGCGTGAGATCCGAATTCCGGGGACCTGGTCTCCAAGCCCAGCCCGGCCACCCGCCCCTCGGGCCACTCCCTCTCTGGGCTCCAGGCTCCTCGTTCGCGCGGCCCCTTTACCAGGCGGAGGCACAGAGCCCCCACACAGCTGGGGCGCTTCCTCACTGCCTGGCTCGCGGCATGCCCCCGAGGAGAATGTGGGAATACCCGGTAATCCCCATGGGTAGACACCATTTCTCTTTCTCTCCATACGCTAACCAAGGCTCAAGGTGTAGAATACTTTTGTTGAAAAATTAAAGAAAACTCCAAAATCTCAAACCTGAGCCATTGACAATGTCGGGATGCTTCCCACCTCCGTGCAGTAAGAACCCTCCATTCAGAAACCTGTAGAGTTACGGTATTTCCCTGGTCGAGAGATACCAGGCCCCTTTAAGGCTGTCTTCATTGTCCTCCAGATGCAGTGCCTTATCGATGCTCTACAGTTTAAATTTAGCATCATTATCTTCTCCATTCCATCAGACTTCCAACATCCCCTTCCTTGCTACAGTCAAAAGCTTCTAGCCAGTTGCAGTCTTCTTTCTAATGGCATCGCTCAACTTTGCTTCTATGATCCCTTACACGTGGCTGCTCTTCTGTACCAAGATGGCACTTGCTTATTGCCATGATCCCCTCCAGAAGACCGGTGGAAAGCAGCTAGCCCGTCAAGGGATTTCCCTGGCACCTCGACTAAGAGTTTAAATTCTTGTATGCATCCAAGGACACGGTACTTTCCAATTTTGAAGCCCATTCTTAAATACCCAGGACCTATTTGCCTATCCTCTACCTACACATTTTGGATTGCTCAAAGGAATCCATTTTCCACTCATGTTGAATTTTATCTCATGTTAAGTCACCCCAATTTGCCCCCTCTCTATGCCAGGACTGTGATGGAAATGCCTCTTTTTCACTTCAGCATCTGCCTTAGTCTTGGACTTCAGAGGGTTATTCTCATTCTCCAAGCACTTTTCTTTTTCAAGGCAATTGGGGTTAAGTGACTTGCCCAGGGTCACACTGCTAGAAAAGAGTTAAATGTCTGATTTGAACTCAGGTCCTCCGGACTCCAGGCCTGGTGCTCTATCCACTGTTCCACCTTAGCTGCCCCTTTCTAACCTGTTTTCTGTCCAGTCTTCCTCTGGGATTACTGGTTTAGAATATATAAATAACCATTCTCTGAAAGACTGTCAAATAGGCGAAAACAGCAGCTCCCATTCCCAGGGAATGTGCTTTTGGTAACCCTAGCATGAGAACAAAATGTTTGTGTCCTTATCCTGTCTATAAAATAAGGGATGTAAACTAGGGGATTCTTAAAGTGCATTGCAGCTGACATTTTTTTGTCCAGATATCTAATGTAGTTCTGACCTTCGATGGTCATTTGAATATCGGAACCAGCCAGTCCTTGAAGCCAGGCTTCCTGACTTGAAATTAAATGGTCTTTCCTAAACTTATTGCTGTACGTTATCAAAACCCACTCCCATTCCCTCTCATCAGAACTGTTCTTACAACCCTGCAAACTTAGACTTACCCTGGACTGTTCAAAGGCCTCTTTTTTCTTAGGGCAGAGGAAGGTCCTCTTTCTTGTCAAAACAAAGGTTGTAAACAGAAAATAGAAATGATAATTGTAGGTCCCATTTTCCCAAATACTTTTCTTATATTATCCTCATTTTACAGAGTGAACTGAGGTTCATAGAGAAGAGACTTGCCCAATCCTAAAGTCTTCTGACTCTAAATATGTTTTTTCCACTGACAAGCAGCTGCTTCACGCTATATTATACCAGACCAGGGAGGTGGAGAAAAACAGAATTAAATAAACTGTCTCCTTATCTTATGAGCCAGAGACCTTTATGGAGTCCTTCACAATCTGGCTCCAATCCACTTGGACAGCCTTATCCCAAATTACTTCCCTCCCCGCCCTGTAGGTCGAGCCAAACTAGACCATTCTTGGCCCCTTGCTTCTCTATTTTCTACTACTACCCTTACAATCTGGGGTTTTATGTTGAATTATCTAGTCTCCCTACATCTGCTCATATAAGGGATGGGAAACATTTGGTTCCCCCACGATGATGTAATTGCAGAAAGTAGAGGGGCAGATAACTAGGTATTGTTAACTAGGTAATGGGGCAGCTAAATGGTGCAGTGGATAGAGCACCAGTGCAGGAGTCAGGAGGACCTAAGTTCAAATCTTACCTCAGACACTTGACACTCACTAGCTGTGTGACCTTGGGCAAGTCACAACTCCAATTGCCTCATCCTGGATCTTCTCCAGTCATCCTGATGAATATCTGGTCGATGGATTCCAATGGCTCTGGAGAAGCGAGACTGGTGATCTGCACAGCCCTCCCTCACTCAAAACAAAGTCAAATATAAGTCATGTCATTATTTCTCTGATGGCAGGGTCTTCTTCCTTTAATGTAATTAGAGGGGCAACTTGAGATTTGCTAACTGAAAATTGGCCATGTTCCGGAGGGCTTTAAATAGCTGATTTAGTCAGATGTGGTGATTGTTAGACAATAAACATTTATTAAGCACATACTTTAATTTATTAAGCAAAAAAATGTGCAAACATGGTATAAATAGGATAAATAAGAAATAATTAACAGAAAGAAGGCACTAGATGGAAGTGAAATTGATAAAAAGTTTCCTGGAGAAGATGAGATTTGAGTTCATACTTAACAGGGAAAGCAGCACATAGTGAAGTACAAGTTAGGGTAATAGACCAGAACAGGTGCTATGCTTGAAAGGTCTCTAGTGCCTGGAACAGGCTCCTTCTTCGTCATTGCCTTTCCAAGGAAGATCTATCCAGTGTGCTGGTTCTTTAAGTGTGAGGGCAGCAATTCAGTTAGACACCTTTTATGTTTCACCCTTCTCTACTCAATGAACATATCTCATTTCTCTTCTTTAGGAACATGCTTGGTCACTATTACCTGCTGTTACATTTTTTGGGGTCTTGGGGTGTTCTTTCCCTCTGTACTAAGTATATTATTTTTCTGCTCCACTTTCTTCACTTTGTATCGGTTCAAATAAATCTATTCTTCTTTGCATTTTTTATATTCACCCTTTATTATGACACAACATATTCATATACCACAGGTGTTTTTTCTTATTATTCCTCATTTATGGGCTTTCCTTTGTTTCTACTTCTTTGCCAATAGAAAAAATGCTGCCGTAAATATTTTGTTGTCTACGAGGCCTTTCCTCCTACCTTGGATATTCTTGTGCCTGGCAGTGAGATCTCTGAGTCAAAGGATCAAGTGGCCATTTTAGTCCTTCTAGCATCATCTCAATTTTTATTCCAGAATATACGATGCAATTCACTAATCACACACTCTCTTCACATGTTTTACATCACTCAACACAATGTGCAGACAGCCAGCTTAGACACACTCTATGATTCTGTTACCTTCAGGTCACCTGTTCCTTGTTATTTTTCTAACATCTTGGCATTCCATGATTTCTGACCATATATCATCAAGAGAATATAGGAGTCAAAAAAAGGGAGGATTTTGCAAAAAGTAAAGCTTGGGATCAGAAAAAGAACTGCACAGTCTGTCAAGGGCAATACAGCCTGCTCTGTTCCTCCTCAAGCCTGGCCCCAGCTCGTTATCAATCAGCACTGCCTGTCCAAAACCTTCATGTGCTGATAAACTCAGTCCAGGGGCTGCCTACCAACTCCACATTCTAAAATCCAGGCAACACATTTGCTTCATCTCCTTTGTTTTTTCATTGTGGATTTTGAAACCAATCTCTTTTAAGTGACCACATCTGTCTCACTCAGGAGACCCTTTAGTCTTCCAGGGCTCTGCACATCTTCCATCTGCACAATATTTCAAGGACCTGTAATTTCATTGCTATGGGTACTCTTCAAAATTATAAATCACAACTGCTTTGTAACTTAATAGAAGGTCTTTGAGACTTGCTATGTCTTAAGAATGTATTGTCCTGATACTGGCAAGCCTCTTCAAACATAGTAAGGTTCATCACCAGACCACTGATGGATAGTCTCTGCTCAGACTCATATATTTCCAGCTTTTAGGACCTGCTAGAACTTGTGCTCTGCTGATATGTCCATCAAGAACCCAAGGTCATTTCCCGATGGACTCGAGGCAAAATGCCTCCCACATCTAGAGAAAGAACTATGGAATTGAATCGCAAAATGAAGCAGATTATTTTTTCTTGTGTTATGTTTTGTTTTCTTTTCATGGTTTCTCCTATCCATTTTAATTCTTCTACGCAACATGACTAAGGTGAAAATGTATTTAATAAGAATGTATGTGTAAAACATATGTAAGATTGCATGCCGTCTTGGGGAGGGAAAAGAAAAAAATCTAAGATATATGAGAAGTGATTGTAAAAAACTGAAAACAAATAAATTACTTAATTTTAAAAAAACAAAAGGCTAAAAAACAAAAAAGAACTCAGGGTCACACAAAGAGGTATCCTGGATGACATTAATGGAAGATTCCAACATAATGTCATCTACAGATCCAAGCATCTGCAAGGTTTCTCCTATTTGAATTCTGCTCAGAACACCTTCCAGATGACACCTTTAGTGAGTCTCTCTCTATCTGATGTAAACCCCACTTGGTGTTGTTGGTTCAACATTCTCCTTTGGGATAGCTGTCATGGAACCTTGTATTCTTTCAACATGTAAATGGGAGGACACATGTTGGAAGAGAGTTTCAGTGAAGTCAAATGCTTTTTCTAAACCAATTAACAACTGACATAGTCCAAGAGATCGATGTTTGGAACGGGGTTCAAGAAGCCTGGGTTGTAGTTCAGGCTCAGCTGCTACTTTATTAGACAAGTTCCTTTCTTTGTGTGAGTCTTGGAGGCTTCATCCTTAACATTTTAGAAAGAACCAAATGATCTCTAGGGTCCCTTACAATTCTGCCTATGACCTCTGGGATCTGAATTTCTCAACATCTCTAAGAGACGGTGGGATGATGAAGACATGGCCTGCTGTAGAGAATTATCTGTCATAGTCATGTTATGAATATGAATACAAGAAGATGGATTTAAACCTAAAATAGAAGGGATTTGAAAAATTATCCACACTCACTGGAGTTAGCACAGGAAACCCAGCCTTCACCATTTTTCACAATCACCAAATCCTGGATATACTTTTCCTCTTTATGCCCAGACTGGGAACCACTCCATGTTACAGGATAATCCTGGTTTGGAAATTAAGCATGCATTTGTGACGAAGGTAGTTTTGCCTAGCTTTTTACAGAATTAATTAAAAACCATATCAAAAACCTCTCTGGGACCATGGTGACTAGAAGTTCCCTCCCAAAGGAGCTCTGATTGTCTCAAACGAATTAGTTTTGAGCACAGCTTTCATATAGGAGAGTATGGAAAAAGCAGAAACAACATATCTGGGATTGTTTCCAAGAGACTTAACCCAGGAAAACCTCAAAAATATCCTTTCCAAACCCTGGACTGACAGCAGCATAGAATTTGTTCATGGGGTACAAATGTATTTTTTTCTAAACAACAAAAATGTTTCCCCCAAAAAGCTTTATGTCAAATCATATTCTCAGTATATCCTTAAATCAATTTGTCTTCATCTAAACATTCCCAGTTCTTTCAGCTGACACTTCTATAGAATGGCTTTGGCCCTTTAGCATGCAGGTTGCTGTCCTCTGGACACTCTCCAGCACACCTTCGTGTGTCCAATTGTGAATTCTTAATCCACTGGAGGAGGGTGAGTCCTTATAGGTTGGACATTTGCCTGTTTCTAAATGCTTCTTGCACCTGCCACTGGCTTACTAGCCCAATTCCCCAGTGTGGTCTATGGTATAAAAGGAAAAGTAAAAAGAAATTTTTTTGAAATATCATTAGAAAGAAACAGAAGCAAATGTGATCTTATTGCTATCATTTTTATTAGTTTATACATTTTCCTTTACCAAACTCTGGATTGCAGGTTTTGTATGTATAATGTGTGCTCATTATTTTATATATTTAGTTTTGTCCAGTTAGTGTCATAATAAAAATGATTAGAAACAAGAAATGAATACCTTTTTGTGGATCATGCAGCACAGTCCTTGATGTGGTGAATACAGACACGGAACCTCTAGAGCACCACTCTTCCTCTCCATGGAGGAACGCTTCATGGGACCAGGAATGAACATGGGTTCCTAGTTCAGCTTTGGCTCCAAGGGTTATAGCTGGAGCTGGGTCCACAGGCTAGGCCTTTGGAATTCCTCTGTTCTGATAAGCACAGAATGATCTACTGTGGTTCCCGAGGACTTAAAGAAACGTGCTACCCACCTGCTGAGAGAGAGAGAGAGAGAGAGAATGGATTCAGGGTGAAGAACTTAAGACATTTTTTTTTGGATATGACCAGTTCAAAAATTTGTTTTGCTCAACTATGCATATTTGTTACAAGGGATTTGTTTTTACCTTTTTCTGAATGGGGGTAGTGAAAGCTAAGGAGAGGTGGATTTTTGTTAATTGAAAAAATTAAATTAAAAATAAAAAAATTTAAAGTGGAAAAGGGCTGTGCCTGTCCTCTTTCTTATTCCACCAGCACCAGGGCCACAGATCCCCATAGAAGAACCCTGAGTCTAAGGGCTATGGTTGGATTTTTTCCCACTGTATCCACACATTTCCCTAAAGGCTTCCTGAACAACTCACAAACTGCCTTTCCCTTAGTCACACAAACATTCCATCTACCCTCCCCCTTTCTCCTTCTGAGCTGCTACTTTGAGCTTCAGTCTGTGGGAGCTCATTTATTCAGATCCATTCATCTGAGTGCAAATAATTCATGGTACAGCTGTGTGCAATCCTGGGCTCACGTGAACCTTCAGACTGCTTTGTTTAGAAGGACCCAAGCTGCAGCTCCCACCTCATTAGGGTCCTGGAAGCATTAGAGCAGGGATTCTTAACCTGGGGTCCTGTGAAATTTTTTTTTTTTTTTGGATAGTAGGATCATGGAATTTTAATTTTTTTCAGCTATTTCATAGAGTCATGAAAGTTAAGAGCTGGAAGGAACCTTAGAGGTAATCTAATCTAATCCTCTCATTTTTCAGTGGAAGAAACAGATTCAAAGACATAATCGTGTCTATAGATACTTTTGTTGTCGTCCAGTTGTGTCCAACTCTCTGCGACCCCATTTGGGGTGATCTTGGTAAAGACAGGTTGCCATTTGCCTCTCCAGCTCATTGACAGCTGAAACTGAGGCAAACAGGGTTAGGTGACTTGCCCAGAGTCACACAGCTAGTAAGTGTCCGAGGCTGGGCTGATCTCAGGTCTTCCTTATTCCAGGCTCATGCTCTATGCTGCCTCTAGCTCAGATACCTGAGTTTTCCATCCCCATCTTGCCTTTTAACAATTGGTTTTTATTGATCTCTTTTTTTTTCATGTTTCATGTTTTACAATAGGAAATTTAGGTTCAGCAAAACTAAACAATGTTTTATGAAAGTCTGATATTACATGCAGTATTCCACACCCGCGCAAAGGAAGTAAAAAAGATGCACTCTTTTCTTTCTCCCCCATTGCCTGGTATTCCCTCCATCTCTTTATCACCTGGCTTCTCTAGCTTCCTTCAAGTACTAGCTAAACTCCCATCTCTTACAAGAGGCCTTTCCTCCTTTAATTATCCCCAATTTATCCTGTATACATCTTGTTTGTATATAGTTTGCATGTTGTCTCCTCCCTCCTCCCTATTGGACTGTGAGCTTGAAATCAGGGACTTATTTTTGGGTGGGGGGTTTCTCTGTATTTCTTATCTAATCTTTAGCACACTGCCTGGTGCAGTTGTTGACTTCTTGGTGGTCAAATTTGATTATAATTTCCTAACAGTTCAGTATTGATTACAGTTTTTCCATTTACTTTGTTACAATCATTGTTATGTACATAATTTCTTTGTTTTGTCCACTTTACTTTGCAGCATCTTTCCACACTTCTCCAGTTGCCTGGAGAAGTTCATCAGCACCGTATGTCAGTTTCATCACGGCATGCTTGCACGAGTTCTTGATAATGGCCAGTTTTCTTGGTCTTTCCCAGTCACCAATGGAACAAAGCAGGGCTGTGTGCTCGCTCCCGTGCTGTTTAGTGTGATGTTTTCAGTGATGTTCTCAGATGCCCACTCTGGACTTCTAATTCCTTATTTGTAAAATGGAAAAGTTGATCTAAACCAGAGGCGTCAAACTCCATACTTAATAAACTCCAGTGGCTCTTCATCACCTCCAGGACAAAATATAAAATCCTCTATTTTGCATTCCAATAGAGCCCTGCTTCATAACCCAGGAATAGATTTTCAAGATATCCCCAATGGTGGTAGTTCTGCAAGGAGGCCCAAGGCCTTAGCTGAGGAAAAACAGTCCTGTGAATTAAAAAAAAACAAAACATTTTGACAACTCTACTTTAATATTGGCTTCCTTTCTAATCCTGTGGATTTTATGAATTGAAAAATATTATTCTGAGAAGGGCTGACCAGTCTGCTAAAGGGGTCCATGATGCTAAGAAACTTAAAGCTCCCACACAAAGAAGACCTGAATGAATCACTGACTCCTGCTCAGACACCTGTGTGGTCTCAGACCTAAATCAGCTCCCTCAGCCCCACCCCAGTTCAGAAAAGGCCCAACCCCAGGCTTCAGCTGGATAAGAAAAGAATGCAGACCCCTCTGGGAAAGCGTGTGTGATACAGGAGATGGGACATGCATTGGACACGCTGCAGCACCTGTCGGGTTATCCAATTCCTTCCCTACTTAGCCTGATTTAGAATGCTTAGCCTTCCTTCCAAATATACAGCTAGTGTTTGGTTTTGACCTCCCTCCATGTGCCCCCAGCTCTTGACACAGCCTGTGCCTTTCTCCAAGGACAGCTAGAGAAAGTATATAGATAGGACCATATGATTTAGAACAAGAAGGTCATATCTGAGTGGTAGTGGAGGAAAGGAGAGAGGGAATTGTTTGAGATACAGGTAAGACCTAATGGGTTGGAACTTAGGAGAGTCCAGTTCTACTCTAAGCTCTGCAACTGTGGGACATTACAAAAGTCACTTCTTCAGGAGCTTTTAGTTCCTCAACTGAAAAATAAGGAGTTCAACTAGATTATCTTCCAAGACCCCCAGTGTACTAGAATGGAAAAATTGCTGATTTTAGCATCAGAATTGGGTTTCAGTTTTAGCTCACTGACCATATGACCCTAGGAAACTCAATCAAACCCTTAGTAGATTTTAAGTATGTAACATTATGAGAAGATGAGGACATGTACCTAAATGTCCTGCCAGTCCTCTAAAGGTGTATCTTTGATTCCATTTTTGACACCCTTCATTTTCCTCCCTGAGGACTCTATTAGATCACATACTCCTTTGTATGCCCAGTGCCTAGCATTCAATACAGGCCCTGTACACAGCTGATGCTTACCCAGTGCCTAACACATAGTAGGTGCTTAATAAAGATTGATTGATGCTAAGTAACTGTATATTGATTATTGTTTCAACACTTCAAGCACCAGAGTGCATTCAGACCTGTATAATATTAAGAATACAGTTAGATTCTGCATAGAATCACTGGGCCCTCACTGCAGCAAGGCAATCTTTTTACATTTGTTTGACAGACAGCTGTGAAAGGTTGATCCAAGCCTTCTCTTCAAAACTACCTTATGCTTTGCTGAAAAAATAAAATCCATCCCTTAAGAATGCCCTCTCTTCTCTAATTCGACAGGGAGTCCTTGCTAATGCTATTTGTGTACTTGTGCCGTTCCCCTAATCCCCTTCTGCCTCCTCTGGGAGTTTGCCCCTTCAGTCATCACTCTGTCCCTGATTTTCATCTTCCCCTTATCTCCTAACTCCTTCCCTGATACTTTCAAATATACCCACATTCTCACATTCTTTAAAAAACAAAATCTTTTTTTGATGTTAGTATCCCCTCATGCTATCATCTTATATATCTCTCCTTCACTTCAGTGTCAAAATACTAGAAAAAAAAGAAGTTACTCCCACTTTCTCAACCCCTTGCGTTCTGACTTCCTATCCTCAACATTCAATCGAAACTGTACTTTTCAAATTCATCAATCATTTCTTTATTGCTAAATCACTGGTGTTTTGTGTCTTCATCTTTCTTGAACTTTCTCCTTTCTACATACTCTCTCTTCCCAGAGTTTCAGTGACATTGCTTTGTCCTGAATCTCTTCCAATCTATCAGAATGATCCTTTGTGGTCTCTCAAAGGACATGACCCATATTCTGTCCTGCTATAGCGCAGGGGTAGGTTCTGTCTTGTGCTCTCTTTTCTTCTCTCTGAACATCCTCTCTCAATGCTCTCATTTGTTCCCACAGGTCCCTCAAGCTCAGTATGTTCAAAACAGAATTCTTTCTCCTAAACCCATCCCTTCTCCTAGCTTCCCTAGTTCTGTCAAGGATACCATCAACCTTCCAGCCTACCAAGGTTCACAAACCAAGAAGTCACCCTTTAATCTCATTCATCTCCACATTCAGATCATTTGACCTGATTAGCACCTCCTCAATATCTCACTTTTGAACCTCTTTTGCCAACTGAGTGAGCCTATTCTTCAAGGTGTTATTTTCTTCAGCATTTTTTTGGGTCTCCTTAACCAAGGTATTGACCCGTTTTTCATACTTTTCTTGCATCTCTCTCATTTCTCTTCCCAGTTTTTCCTCCACCTGTCTAACTTGCTTTTCAAAATCCTTTTTGAGCTCTTCCAAGGCCTGAGCCCACCTGACATCCCCCTGGGGTGTCTGGGGTACTGAGGCCCCGCCCTCCACGTCTTTCCCTAATGGCAAGAATACGTCCTCATCATCAGATCCGAATGTCGGGATCATTTGCATTTGTTGAAAAAAACTCTCTATAGTCTTATTTTTCTTCCCTTTTCTAGGCATTTTCCCAGCCAGTTACTTGACTTCTGAGATTCCTGTCCACCCCCGCCTAGATCCGCCCAGCTAGTGCTTGGGGTGAAATTCAAATGTGCTTTCTGCGCGCCCGCCCAGCTGCTAATCAATGAGCTTTAGTTCTGGTGCTGGGGTGGGGGCAGGGCTGTCTCCCAGGCTCGGCTTCCTCAGGGGCTTTATGCAGAGGCCTTCAGTAATAGAGCGGGGTGGGGCAGGGCCGTCTCACAGGCTTAGCTCCCTCAGGTTGTTTATGCAGAGACTTTCAGTAATGAAGATCCTGCCTGCTGCTGGGGGAGTCGGGGGCCGCGCGCCGCTGCTGCCTCTGCTGCCGCCCACACCTCTGCCTCCGCCGCTTCCTGCCCCCGTCTCTGCCATGCCGCCTCCTCCCGAGGGGGCCCGAGTCACGGAGACACCCCACTCCCCTCAGCCAGCCAGCCGTCTCTCTCACTGACCTGTAGCTTCTGTGGGCGGAGGGACTTTCCCGGCTGCCGGAGCTTCCGTCCCTGAAGCCTGCTCGGGTCAGCTTCTCTGGGGCTGCGGCCAGGGCAGCACTGGGGTGGGGTTCGCTTTCCGGGGCGCGACGGACCCTGGGGATGGGTCTCCAGGGCTCTCTGTGGTCCAGAAGTTATGGGGGTCTCTTTTTACATTAATTCTATGGGCTGTGGGTTAGAGCTCCTAAACGTGGGTCCTTCTACTCCGCCATCTTGGCTCCGCCCCCAATATCTCACTTTTGGAGCATCACGTTGGAGCAGTTATTTCCTGCACTTAGTCTACACCTATGTGCCTGGCACATAGTAGGTGCTTAATAAACTGATGGAGAGGTTTAAAGACACTGAACTAAATGTCAGGAGACTGGGTATAGGTATTTTGCTTAGCTGTAAGATGGTGATAATTTTACTCACATTTATATAGCACCTCATTGTTTACAAAAATTCTTTCCCCTATCTGAACCTCATGAAGCAAGCAGTGTCAATATTAGTGATCTCCCATTTTTAGAAACCAGGAAACAGGTTCAGGGAGATGGGATTTATCCACATAGCTAGAAAATTTTGGAATTTGAAATTAAATTCTACTTCTCTAGACTTCAAGTCCAATACTCTAGGACTCTTATCAAATCATGTTGCTTCATGTTCAGATAAAATGATTATCAAAGAGGCATTGGAAAGCTTATAAATGAGAAAGACTATTATTACTTTTTTTGTTACAAAGGCTAGTAAAACCTGAAAAATGAGGTTTATCCCTTAGGGCTGTCATTAACCCTTAATCATCCCCCAACCCCCATATTCATAAACAGAGAGGACTGAGAAGTAAATACAGAAATAGTCTCCTGCTGGGGAAAAAAAATCAGCTCCAGACCATGGTGGAGGTCTGTAGATCAAATAATACATCCGCATTAAGCCATGTGGTATGTTCAGCTGATTGGGGCATTCTGACATGGAAAGACAGTTGAGAGGCTTGCATCATAGTTAAAAAAAGCACCAAGCTACCCAGTTCCTAAATGCTATTAGTAGCAGGCTTTGGAGCTAGGACTAGCAAGTGTCAGCTCCTCATGAGTGGCACTCTCTTCCCAGTATGGCATGATCACAGCAACCCAGTCAGTTCTCAAGGGAGGAAAGGGGACAATGGTTTCCTACCGACACCCCTACGGCTAACTTTGCAGGAGTGGCTTTAGATGCCATATGGTGAAATGGACCATCCTATGCCTAAACCCCTGACCTACTCATTTTGATATTTCATCCCACCTCCTTGGAGGTAACACTGGGCTGCAAAAGGCTGATTGTGTCTTTGGAAGTATAGCTTAGAGGCGTTCGTATGGGAAGTCTTCTTTGACTTCATCTGAGAAGGAACAGCCTTCCCCCACAGGATCACAGATGGAAAACTAGAAAGGAACTTAGAGGTTATCCAGTACAACTCCTTTATTTTACAGACAAGTAACACGAGATTAACTTGCCCAAGGTAACACAGGGAATTCTGGGATTTGAATCCAGCTATACTGACTTCAAAGCTATCTCTTTTTCCAAGGTACCACCCATACAATGTTTTGATCTCTCTGGGATATTTTTCATCATGACTCTGCCCCTTATTAACTGTAAGATCTTAACTCAGGTCATTTCATTTCACTTACTCTTAGACTCATCTGTAAAATAAAACTAACTATTGCCTACCTCACAGGGTAGTTGTAAACATCAAAAGATTTGTGTGCAATGCTTCCTAAATTAAATGTTCTGTAGATGAACCATGGATATTAACATCATATATCACATACATAACAAGGAACAGTTGAACTGAATGAATGGGTGGCTAGTCAGAGGACCCTCAGGGTATTTTCTGACACAGATGTGAAGGAAAGGAACATGGAGTCACCTTGATTTACTGCTTCTCCCCCATCCTCAATGAATTTCCATTTGTGGAAGAATTCAAGTCAGGTTGCACATACTTATCCAGTCCTGGGACTTTCCAGAAATATAAGAACACATCTTGTATTTTTGCTCTCTCTGACCCGCCCCCAGATCAGACCAAATTAATCCTGTCCCCTCTGGTCACATTCCTCATGTTACACACACAAACCCATTGCCCTATATAGGAGAAGCATCAATAAATCATGGTAGGTAGCACCAGCTGGTAGCCAGTTCCACTCCTGCCTGGAAAGCTGATAGGCATGAAGCACCAGCCAAAATTCTCCGCCCTTTGTGGCTAAGGGTAAAGGCGCTCTGAGCAAGAGCCTGGCAGCACATGCCTGGGGCAGGTCCAGCAGTGAGAAGGTCATTAGGGGGAGGGGGCTGTCTAACCAGTCTCACCAATCTCACCAAGCCTCTTCACATCCTACTGCTCTCCACCCTGCAGGGGCTCAAAAAAATACCACAAGAAATTGGGCGTGCCTTCCTTCCCCCTCTCTTTGGGCCTGACTTCTCAGCCAATTAAAGTCAATAGCTAGTAAGTACCCAGGTCTGCTGACTCCAAGTCTCACGCTCTTTCTGTGACACGACACCCCATCCCAGCTGACATTAGAAGATTGCACGCTACCCTGGCATAAAAACAGGATTGCTTTAAACAAACAGACCGTCGTCCCTTAGGGAAAGAAACCTGCTGACCCTCGGACTGTTATGAAAACTTCACCCAGTTTCATTCGTCTTCTATCACTTGCCAGACTTTGACTGCTACACTGTTGCCTTCACAATCACTGTCTGGATTCTAGCTAAGACTGTCTGGGAGCTGACAGAAGCTGGGGAGGTGGCAAGTCCCCTCCTGGAAGGAGAGAATGAAAATATCTCTAACTAGCATTAGAGTGCAGTTATAAAAAGCAAGCTTCTCCTGCTCCAAAAGCCTGGGAGAAGTTACTCCCTCCGTCTGCTTGGTGCCATTCAGAGATGTTCCCAGAATGCTTTCCTTTTTAGAGTTAACATCCACGAAGCATCCAAAGGAGCAAAAGGCTCCTGTATCTGAGGACTGCGAATGCTCCCTTTTAAAATGTGATGATGAGATGATGATGATGAAGGTGATAGCGGGTCACATTTAAATAGTGCCTTAAGATTTGCAAAACATTTCACATTCGTACATTGTCTTCTATGGCAAATAACTCAGCTGTCAGCTGGAAAAAGACCAAATAGATTTCAGACCCAGCTCTCCCAGGAAATAGTTCTGGGACATGGAATAAAGCTGGCATTTGGCTTGAATACAAGTGACCTAACAACTTCAGCTGGGAAAAAGCAATGGTTTCGGGAAAAGCCTCCCTGCCCCCACAGGCATCTTCAGGAGGCCAAGAAGAGCTGCAGGGAGAGTTTCCCACTAGAGGCAGAAGCCAGAGACAGGAATTGGTTGATTTCAGAGCTTCTGGACTCAGACTCTATCCACAAATAATTGACAGAACATGGACACCACCAAGGACGAGCGGCAGGAGGATCAGTATGGAACTGAAACAGTTTGCAGAAAGGTGCTGACTGTGGCCAGGAAGCAAACTGAAGCTACCTTACTGGAGGGAGATAAAGCCATGGTCTCATTTCTAATTAGTAGAAGATGGTAGCCTGATGGAGGACAACAGAGCGTAGTGGAGAGAACACTGGATGTGGAGTCAAAGGGCCTAGGTGGGAATCCTGACTTTGTCACTGTGATTTTTTCGAAGTCATTAGCCTTCTCTGTGCCTCAATACTCTGACCTGTAAAATGAGAGACTTGAGCTAGATGATCTTTAAGGTCCTTTGCAGTTCTGAATATGATCCTATGAACTAACCAAAATCCCTCTACCAGCTGGGGCCAAAGAGGATTCAGAAAAAACTCCTCCTCACAGAGGCAAGAGAACAGGCCCAGGGGTTGCAGGTCAAGGGGAGCTTCAAGAGCTGCTCTCATTAGGCCTTGGCATCAGGCAGCTAACAGGCTGCCAGCTAAGAAATACAGTCAGAAGAACAAAAATCCGAGAAAGAAAGGTATTTATTATTTCCTGATAAAAGAGGATCCTCTCATCACAGAGGAAGCGTGTAGAAATGGTTCTCCCACACACCGATTTATCCTCACTAATTCCATGACTCGATTGCTGATTCAAAACTGTCCTAGTAATAGGGTGGGAGTTGGCTGGGTAAGAGGACACTTTCCCACATAATCCTACCAGAATTAGGCTATTTTATTCCACTTCTCGATTAGTGACACACAAAATTAAAACCCCAGTGTTGACAAGCTAGCAACATGCTCTTAAATATACATCCAAAGACAGCACAAATGGAGACAGTAAATTATTGTCACATTTCAACATTTGCAACCAAAGGTTAAAAGGTGTCCTGAGAGTTAAGCGCTCATCAACTGGTATCTGAACAATCACTCAACTGAAGGTTAGCTGGTATTAAAAATATGTCTCTGGTACTGTTAGTGAGATTCACAGCCCTTCTAGAACTGAGGAAAATGTCCCAGGTAGCAGGTTTACAAAAATTGGCTAAGGATGGTACAGCTGCAAAATAGATTCCGTTTTGAGGCCAGCTCCTGACTTCCACCTCCAGAGCTTCAGGAAATCTCCTTAAATCATCCAGACTGAATTCAAGTTTCAGAATGGTCACACTGTACCAGCCAAAGGATGTCTTTAAGGCATAGGCTATACAAAGTCATTAAGTGCTCTTATTTTTTCATTCTTTTCTCCCCTCCTTCCCCCCATGCAGATTTTTGTCAAGTTGAGTTCAGTCCTGTCCCTTCCCTGGTCACTGTATTCCTCCTCCCTTTGTCTGGAGGGTTTAAGATTTCTGAGTTTCATAAATTAGGTGCAATCCAATTAAGAAACTTCATGGCAATTTCAAAGCCAAGGAAACAGGCCTAGGAAAAAAAAGAGATGGAAAGGGTGTTAGGAGAGTAATAATTCTCCACATCGTGTGGAGACTAGTTCTTTGCCCACCCTCCCCTGTTACACCTAAAGGGAAATCCATTAAATTCAGAGACCTCTCCAAAGCAGAAAAGGTTCAATCAGTGTTACTGCTATTAAAATAAAATAACTCTATCAAGTCAACAGAGTAGCCACAGATATATTTCCCAACAGTCTCTCACCTCCCTGCTGTCTACCACCTGGTAGCCAGGAAACCAGTTCAAAAACCTCAGTTCCCATGACTTACATCTTCGTGACACTCATAGAACTGGTCATATCCTAAGTCTCGCCACCATCCGTGGCTGTGCCACCTCCATGATCTCAACACTGAAATTTCCCTCTCAGATAATAACTTCTTTATCTGATGATCTCTCCTATTGCTTCAGTCTAGAAGAATATAAGCTTGTGAAGACGGGCTGTTTTTGGTTTCATTTTTGTGTCTCAGGAACCTAACACAACAGACACTTAAGAAACGCTAGTTGACAACTTAATTGGGGTTTGGCTTTTTTTTTAACCTTTCTTTTCATCTCAAGAGCTGAGCAAAAGCACTGCCACAGATGAAGAGATGTTTAATTAATGCTTATTAAAGCTGGAGCTAGCCAGCTAGTTAACTTTTAAGCTCTAGTCCAGGGATGCTCAACCTCCAGTTTGTGAATTTGTGTTTTTTTCATATTTAATTTTAATTTAACATTTAATAATAGATCCACCTCAGTATAATGAGCTTCCTTATTAATCTTATATATTTTATTTTAGTCACTTAAAAACATGATTCTGAGAAGAATTCCATAGGCTTTACCCCTGTGCAAGGGGTCATGACATCGAACAATTTCAGAGCCCTTACTCAAGGCAGACAAGTAGTCTCCTCTTTCTGTCAAATAATGAAATGAAAGCTGCAAACTGGACAGCACAGGGATAATGGAGATACTATGAAAGATAAGCAATCACAACGCCTTAGCTCCAGTTCTGGCTCAGGCACATAACTAGGTAGTTATGACTTGGGAAAACCTTTCCCCTGGCTGATCCGCTGAATGGTGGGCTGCACCAACCTCTCAAACTCTAACATTCTGTGACTCTCACATTTCTAACATCCAATACAAGGAATCACTGCCCCTTTGCGAAAGGCTTCTCTTCCAAAGCCAGTTTGAGATTTAAGAGGTCAGTTAGTTCCCAGAGAACATCTCCCAGTGTGGAGATGTAAGCTCAGGATGATTCAGAGCCCAGAGGAAAGAACAGGATGCCCCCTGTGCCTCAGGGCCCATGTGAGGAGTTAGTGCCCCAACTTTCTGGACTCAAATAGTGCAGGTGCCTAGGGACCTGGAAAGCCCAGCTCCTCATCGGGAATGGTAATTCTTCAGCCACAGTGGGTAGAACAAATACTCTCTGAAATCTAAGCAGGATGCAGAATTTCAAAACCTTAAGGCACAATTTCCCTCTTCCACCTGAGGACTAAGAAGGAAAGTCTCAATGATAACTATATATAATAACAGTATCTGACAACTAATATAATAACTATATAATAACTCCTGTATTGAGTCTTGACTCGTCAGACAAGAGTCTGAAATCTGGAAGAAGGCAACATTTGCCTCTGAGCTCGGTGCTTTGCCAGCCCCCTGCTGTCTGGCTCTTAGCTTGCAGAGCAGCAGGAGCTTTGGGTGAGGCATAGAATATAGTGTAGGTTCATACTTCATATCTGCTACTTCTTAGTCTTGAGTCCTCATCTACAAAATGGGACAAATAATTCTTACACTACTATTTGTTGTGAACTGGCTGCTTTGTGTAATTTCAAGAGCTATGTAAATGTGAGTTACAATGTAGACATCAAACAGTATCACGGGAATAGTCTGGGACTTGGAATGAGGACAACTGGGTTCCAATCCCTCTCTGACATTTACTAGTTACGTGATGCTCAGCAAATCATTTCAGTTCTCAAAGCCTCAGTTTCTTTATCTCTAAAAATGACATCAATAACCATTACACTATATATCTCACAAGACTGCTGAAAACACTTTGCAAACCTTCAAGCATTATAGAACCATAAGTAATTCATGTTACTATTTTGTACTTACAGCATTTGCTGGGAAGGCACGAATCATTACAGCAGTAAAACCTTTATACAGGGATGTGACACCTTCTTCTCGGATCAGCTCTCTCAGCACATCTCGGAACCCATTAGGGTATTTTCCAGGTGGGGCTATTGAAGCAAAATAGGCAACTAAGACTTTAAAAAGCTACCTGGGACCACTGTTCAAGTCCAAAGTGTTACTGACGTAATTGAGTTAAGAAGGCGGGTCCACTAGCAGTGGCTCAGGACGCTAGCATATGTCACTGGGGAGCACAGCAATTGTCAAAAAAGTCTGAAACTTGAAGGTGACAGACTGAATCAGGTCTCAATTCCTCAAACACATCTTTTATCTTGTCTACTGATATGGTACTGACCCCCCAAACAAATAGAAAGGGAGCAATGGCTGCATAATCCACAAATCATTTTCTGTTTGTCTTTCAAATGTGGTACTATATATGATTTAAGTTTTGGAAGGAAAGTAGATTTATCTTCTCAATTTTTTTTTTTTTGTCCAGGCTGACATTACAATGAATCTGCACTCCTGGTACACACACTATCTTAGGTCTACCTTGGAGACTAACGAGGAATGCAGCTAGGGATTTAAGCATTGCTGTGGAGATTCCACCAACTAGAAAAGAACTGATTGTACTTGCAACAATTTTATCTTCAAGAAAAGTCTTTTGATCAAACACAAAAGAGTAAACACACAAAGGAGGTGGGAAGACTCCCCACCATGGCAGTCCCCACCCTGGTTGCCTGATTCTCTCTCACCAGTCTGGAAGCGGGACTTCAGCACATCTGGAGGGATAGCCACAACCCAATTGAAGATTCCTGCAATGCCTCCAGCCACCAGGATTCGAGGAGCACTGAGTTCACTAACACTGCAGAGAAGAAATAATTTTAACAGGATGGTTAAAAAGAAGAGAAAGGTTGTGTGAGCTGAGAGAACCAAGTAGATCTGCCTGCAGAGGAAGGTGGAGAAGAAGCAGGTATGAGAAGAGGTGTTGAAGAGGCCTTCCTAGACTGTGGCCTCAGTGAAAATAGTAACACCTGCAGGAAAAAGATGAGGGCTTCCTACTCACTTCTTAGGCAGCCTCGAGAAAGGCAGGGGGCTGCAGGAATGGTATACAAATGAGAAAAATGCAGCTGAGTAGTTTCTTTTTTGGTTCAGATGTGGCTAAGCCACCTATTACAGTCCCAGGGTGAAACTGTTGGTCCTGCTCTTTTTAAGCCAATGAATAAAAGGAGAACAGCTGCTCCCTAGGGGAGAAATGGAGCTCATCTTAGAATGCCATGTATATCTCTTACACTTCAGTTCTTAACTTAGTTAAGAGTAGCAATTCCTAAGGAAGCCTCTTCTACTTACCTTTTGCCTTCTGGGGTGAAGAGATCTTTTAACCACTCATAAGACATGAAGTACATCCCACTGGCAGGAACATCTGTTTGTATCAAGAAAGATATTGACTCAGAAAAATAAAGCAAAACTAGCCGATATTCTTGAATTTAAGAGCGCATGATTAAAAGTGGTCCTCAAAAACAAATTTGAAAAATCTGAACATAAGTGTACGAATATAAAAATATGAAAAGACAGCTCCCTGTACCTCTTTGCTGAGGCAGGAAGGTGGGCAATGGACATGCAACACTGTACATAACATCAGATTGTTTTTTCAATGTGGTTACTGGTTTTGTTGATTTTTTCTCCCTCCTTCTTTTAAAGAAAATCTTTATTACAAGGGACTGTTCTCTGGGAGGAGACAGGAAAAGAAATTTAAGGAAAATCCAGGCAATGTAATGAAAAAGATATCAATACAAATCTATTATTTAAAAAAAAGAAATTATCTACTAAGGCACAGAGAGGGACTGGTATCTGGAGAGAGCATCCACAATGAAGAAACGAAGAATATTAAACAGTATTAGAGTATTTTTAGTTTATCACCAGTTTTATCTTCTGAACCCATAAACTAGACTGGTTTTCCTTGGGTTTTTGCTAGATTATCAATATTCAGTTTGAATGATTACAAAAATTTGTCTTGTTATAAGGAAGTTTATTAAAAAATTCAATCAGCTTTTCTTCCCCTGCCCACCCTCTGCCCCCTGCCTCCCAAATGGGAAACGGTTTAAAGCTCAGTACAGGGCTCCTTCTAAGGTTTTCTCAGGAATATCACAAGACTCATTCTCTGCTGCAAAGTCCTGAATGGGTGGAAGGAGCAGATCCACTCCATCACCCACATCAGCCAAGACATTCCCCTCGTACAACCCAGTCCAACTTCCTCTACGTTACCTTCTCCTTCTCTGCCACATCATAATCTCAACCTAAGGGTCTGCTCTTTTTCCCTGGAGATCTCTGTTCATCACTTCCTTTCCCATCCCAGCTCCTGCAGTCTCCTCCACAAAGAGTCTGCAAAGAGACCACACTGAAGGTTGCTGGCAATGTTCAGCCCTGTGGTACTCCCCATCCTTTATGGGAAAAGGCTGGCCATCAGTATTCAACAGCCCAGTTTATGTACTCTCCCTAAATCCACATTATACACTCTTAGCTCAGCTGGATCTACAGCCTAGTTTGATATTTCCTAAATATCTGCTCCCAATTCAAGGCACTAAAGCTCCTGCGCCTTACAGTCAATTTCATTTCAAATATGAAAAATTAAGCCCTATATTCTGGCAGAAATGGAGATTAAAAAATTCCAACTTATGCCTTCTTTTAACGCAAGATGTGCCTTCGAGGCAGTTCTGCATATTCTAGAAAGGTGATCCCCAGTGGTTACCTCGCATGAGCGTAAGCATAGTTCCTTTGTAAATGCTTCTTATTCCAGCTTCCTTATAAAGTTTTTTGAAACAGTCCCAGGCACCATTGTATTTTGTTTCTCCTGAAGAAGCCTGAATCTGGGTGGGAGGATGGGCAAGAAAAATCAGATTATCAAAAGTGAATCAACCCAGAGACAAGGCCAAAATGGCAAAGTAGAGAAATACTTAGCTGAGCCCTCCCAAAGTCCCCTACAAATAACTCTAAAACTCTAAAACATCACCTCAAATAAAATTCTGGAATGGCAGAACCAATAACAGATTGAGCAAAACAATTTTCCCGCCCAAGACAACTTAGGAGGTTAGTAGGAAAGTTCTGTCTCACCAGGGTGGTAGTCAGGCCTGGAGTGCAGCCTGGAACATGTAGCGCAGGCTGCATCACAGTGAGCCTTGGAGGTGGCTGCATTGGTGGAGGCAGCAACTTTTAGACCTCTCAGCCCATGGACAGTGGGGGAATCAGACAAATGGTTGGAAGGATATTGCAGGGAATTCTTTGCTGGCACTAGGTTCAAGACCCTGTTGCACTGCCCATATGCAGTTCTAGGTCACAGTTCCAGGACCAAAGAGAATGATGTCACTTGCAGATGCAGGAGAGGAAGGGCCTTGGTTGAGATTTGAGGGCAAAGAGGAGTGTCTGTGGCTATTCACAGGGGAGTAGGGTCTTAGTCTCAATTCCAAGACACTAGCAATTGTGGTTGCAAAAGAAAGGGGAACCTGGTCACGGTCCCCAGTCACAAAAGATCCCCTGGTCATAGAAGGAATGCTAGCACTGGTGACTAAAGGGGAAAAAAGTCCCTTCCTGGACAGAGACCAGTACACAGGTCAGAAGAACAGAGACCACACTTCTCCTTAGATAATACCGCATAGGAAGCACCAAAAACATATTGACCTCCAGAGCTAACTCTGAAAACAGCAGTAAAAAAGTCCTGAAACTTAGGGCAGTGCCCTCTCCACTCCAGGAGCAGAATCCAATTGTAACATAAAGTTAAAAGTCAAGAAACTGGCTAGAAAAATGAGCAAACAACAAAAGAACATGGCCATAACAAGTAACTGTAGAGACAAGGGAAGATCAAGAGAAAAACCCAGAAGACTGATGTCAAAGCAACTATGAGCAAAGACTTAAAGAAAAAAATGTAAAATGGATACAAGTCCAACAAGAATTTCTGGAAGAGCTCAAAAAGGATCTTAAAAATCAAATGAGAGAGGTAGAGTAAAAAGGATAAAAGAAATGAGAATAACAGAAAAAAATTATGAAGAGAGTCAACAGCTTGGCAAAAGAGATACAAAAACATTAATAAAGAAAATAATGCCTAAAAAACACGATTGATAGAAGTAGGCACAAAAGTCTACTCCTTAAAAGGCAGAATTGGTCAAATGGAAAAAAGAGGTACAAAAGCTCACTGAAGAAAATAATTCCTTAAAAATTAGAATTGGGAGAGTGAAAACAAATGACTCCATGAGGAACCATGAAAAAATAAAACAAAGTAAAAAAACTTTTAAAAAATAGAAGAAAATGTGAAACAGCTCACTGGAAAAACAAGTGATCTAAAAAAATGGAACAAGAAGAGATATGAATTACTATACAACCTGAAAACCATGATTTAAAAAAAGCCTAGACATTATCTTTCAAGAAATCATCAATGAAAACTGCCCTGATATCCTAGAACCAGAGGCAAAACAGAAACTGAAAGACTCTATCAATTTTGGGAAAGAGATCCCAAAATGAAAACTCCCAAGAATATTATAGTCAAATTCCAGAGCTCCCAACTCAAGGAGAAAATATTGCAATTATACCATAAAGGAAACAATTCAAACATCATGGAGTCAGAGTAAGGATCACACAAGATTTAGCAGCATCCAAACTGAAAGACTGGAAGGCTTGGAATATGATATTCCAGAGGGCAAAGAAGCTAATATAATTAATTATCACCCACTCAGTAAAACTGAGTATAACCCTTCCAGGAAAAAAATGCACATTTAACAAAACAGAGGATTTCTAAGCATTCCTGGTGAAAAAACTAGAGCAGAATAGAAAATGACTTTCAAATATAATACTCAAGCAAAGCATAAAAAGGTAAACATGAAAGAGAAATCATAAGGGAATCAATAAGGTTAAAATGTTTACACTGCTATGCAGAAAGATGAAAATTTTAACTCCTAAGAACTTTATCACTACTGGGGCAGTTAGAAGGAGTATAT
Organism: Bettongia penicillata ogilbyi; assembly: GCA_023548195.1. Taxonomy (NCBI): domain Eukaryota; kingdom Metazoa; phylum Chordata; class Mammalia; order Diprotodontia; family Potoroidae; genus Bettongia; species Bettongia penicillata. The sequence goes on along the minus strand of JAJHZJ010000120.1, from coordinate 7,290,120 downwards.
GTAGATAGAGAGCATGGGGATAAGTTAATTATGATGGGATGGTTTCAAAAAAATAAAATTAAGTGGTGAGAAAGAGGTATGCACTAGGAAATTAAAAGAGGTGGGCAACACTTGAACCTTATTTTCACTGAAATTGGCTCAAACAGGAAATAACATTCATTCTCAGTTGGGTAAAGAAATCTATCTTACCCTACAGAAAAGTAAGGAAGGGAAGGGAGCAAGAGAAGGGGAAAGTGGTGGTCAGAAGCAAAACAACCTTTTGAAGAGGAACAGAGTAAAAAGAGAGAGAAGGATAAATGGGGAAAAACAGGGTAGAGGGAAATACACACTTAATAATCATAACTGTGAATGGGAATGGGATAAACTCACTCATAAAATGGAAAAGGGTAGTAGAATGGATTAAAACCAGAATCTCACAATATGTTACAAGAAATACACTTAAAACAGAGAGACACACCAGAGAGTAAAAATAAGAGGCTTGAGCAGAATTCATTATGCTTCAGCTGAGGTTAAAAAAATAAAGAAGAGCAGGGGTAGCAATCATGATCTCAGACAAAACAAAAGCAAAACTAGATCTGACTAAAAGAGATAAGCTGGGAAAATATAATTTGCTAAACCATACCATAGACAATGAAGTATTATCAATACTAAACATACAAGCACCAAATGGTATAGCATCTAAATTCTTAAAGGAAAAGTTAAATAAGTTACAAAAATTAAATATGATAGCTCTTTAAAGAAAACTGAATGGGAATTGAAAGGAGAACACCTTTTCTTTCAGTGGTAAATGACATCTAGGAATTGAGTAGGCATCCATCGGTTGGGGAACAGCTGAACACTGTGGTATATGAGGATAATTTGTGGTAAGTGTACTGTGAGTACTATGGTGCTCTAAGAAATGATGAGCAGGATGCTTTCAGAGAAGCCTTGAAGACTTACATGAACTGATACAAAATGAAGTGAGCAGAATCAGAACATCGTGCACAGTAACAGCAATAATGTACAATGATCAACTGTATGAAGGACTTAGCTATTCTCAGCAATACAAAGATCTAAGACAATTCCAAAGGACTTGTGATGAAAAGTGTTATCCACTTCCAGTGAGAAAAAGGATGGAATTTGAATGTAAATTAAAGCATACTTTTTTTTTTACCCTCTTCAATATTCCTGGTTTTTTGTTCTTCATTTTCTTTTGCAATATGGCTAATATGGAAATGTTTTGCATGACAGCACATGTATAATCTATATCAAATTGCTTGCCTTGGCAGGGGAGAGAGGGAGAAAATTTGAAAATCAAAATTAAAAAAAAAAACATGTTAAAATGCAATTAAGAATAAAATAAAAATTAAACATAAAAAGGAATGAACCAACCTTACTGAAAAATATTTATTAAATACCCCACTAGAATGGCAAAAAAAAAGTAAAAAATTGGAAAAATGTATTGTTGGCAACACTGTAAAAATGGGCATTTCAATATATCATTTAGTAGCACTATCAACTGGTAGAAACACTCTGGAGACCAATATGACAAAATGTATTTTCCATACAGTGATTCCATTGCTGACATCATCTCAAAAAACATTTTTTAAAAAGGGTGTGGGAGGAGAGGAAGGAATTATCTGTATAGAAATATTTATAATTCTTCCTGTAATAACAAAAAAAGGATGTAAACTTTTCTTGCAATTAGAGATAAACTACATATGTTAATATAATGGAATATATTCCACAAAAATGATAAATATCAAACACAAATAAGTATGAAAATAAAAGGTGATGCAAACAGAAAGCAATAGATCCAGAATGTACAACTTGAGTGCAACAATAGCAATAAAAAAGGAAGAAAAGGAAGAAGCAAAAAAAAAGAAAAGAAAAATCGGAGGTCAGAATTTTAGACATGACTGAAAGGGCTACAGCATCAATTTTTTTCTTGCTTTCCTTTATGTTCCTTAAATTATTTCGACCTTGTTATTTAAGATTTTCTCATTTGGGTTGTTACTGTTGATGGCTATTATCTTTTTAAATAAAAAAATGAGTCATTATGCTAGGGCTTCTCCTTAAGTCTTTCCACAAGTACCTAACCAGTAACTTTCCACATCAGAGAATTGAGCATGGGATTTTTCAGTTAACAATTCACTCATTCAACAAACACAAGCTCAGTAACTATCATACCAAAGATACAAAAGATGGAGAAGACAAATAGATCTTTCCTCCACAGAACTTATAGCCTAGTCAGAAGCTCACAACACACACATATTAAAAAAACTGAAAAATAATTCAAGACAACATAAGAGATAAAGGAATTTAGTATTAGGTCAAAAGCACTAATTTGGAGAGAGACTGTGCAGAAGATAGGTCTTGAGCTATCTGTTAAAGGAAAGGTAGGATTTGGATAGGCGGAGGAAAATAGGAATGGGAGGCTAGCATTCTTTCAAGCCTGAACCACTGCAATGTTTTTCTAGCTTTCTGATTGGCTAAATAAGATATATACCTTTAGGGTGGAAAATGACAGGTCTTGCTTTCTTGCTAATAAGATACATCAATATTCTTTTTTCACACTTGGAGCTAGATGTCCCACAGCACCTCAAACTCAACATACTCCAAATACAACTCATTACTTTCCACTCAGACCTATCCCTTCCAAATTTCCCTATTTCTCTCAAAGGCACCACTAATCTTCAAATCATCCAGGTTCATAACCTCGGAACCTGACTTAGCCTAACTCCACATAGTTGATCAGCTGCCAGATCCAGTTGTTTCTATCTCTATGACCTATTTAGCTTCTGTCCTCTTCTCTGTACTCACATGGCCATCACCCTAGTTCAGGCCTTCATTAGCTCTTACAGAATTATTTACAAAAACCTCCTAAATGGTCTCCTAGCCTCAAGTCCTTTCCCACATAGTTGCCAAAGATTTTCCTAAAGTGCATGTCACTCTCTCATTTAATAAATTCTGGCTCCCCTTTATATCTAGGATTCAGTACAGGTTTTCAATCCTTATTATATACCTCTTCACCTACACTTTTGTCCAGTCGAACTAACCTTCTCACTCATCCTCATACAGTGTATTTCATCTTCTACTTCCATCCCTTTGTACTTATTAGCTCCCATCCCTGGGATGCAATCTCTCCTCATCTCCATCTGTCTCTCTGAACCCTTTATTTCCTTCCAAAAAACAGCTCAAGTACCAACTTCTACAATCCTTTCCTAATCCTCAGCTTTTAGTATCTTTACCCTAAAACTACATTTTCTCTCTTCTCTGTACCTATTTATGTATACATTATATCCTCTAAAGGAACATAAACTCCTTGGGTAAAGAGACAATTTTATTTTTGTGTCTGTATCTCTAGTACCTAGCAATAGTGTCTGACACACTGGTGGCATTTAATGAATGCATGTAGATGGACTGATAGATAATTAAAAGTTCCCATATTCCTAAAAATCTTGAAAGCATTTTGTACATGTATCTAGCAGCTGGTGTTTAAGAAATGGAGGGACTTTTAAAAACGGCAAACAAAAGCTATAAAAGTGAAAAGCGGAATACTTTCCTGCTACTTACCTGTAAGAGACACTTTATTCTTTCTCCAGGAGTCATGATTCCTGTTGTGAACACACCAGATAACATCCCAGCTGCAAACAGCTGAGGATAACTAGAGTGGGGAAAAAAAAAAGAGTTGGAGAGTTAGTGATTAACGATACAGGACATAGAAAATTCAGCATGAGACAGCTTTATACCCAAACATCTGTACTTTGCAAGGCTGCAAAGGGTGTTTGGAGGACCCCATAATTGCAAAGTTGTAAGACTGAGGTTTTGTTTTTGCCTTGCTTTTCCAGGGTACAAGGTCTAAGGAAGCTAAAGGGTTAGGAAGATTTTGTACCATTGTGGCCTTCCATATCAAAAAGAGTGGGAGGTCTGGATTAAGTAATCTTGGCTCACTTCCTAATGGACACTAAATGTGGAAACAAGCTGTCTTTTGAGGGTCACATAGGAACTGAGAACACTGCCTTCCAAGCCTGAATGGTTTAGCACTGAGGTGTGTGGGATGAATAAGGGCTGACTCACATTTTCAGAAAGGAGGTAGATGGAGCTGAGCCAGTCTTTAATTCTGCAAAGCTGCCTGTCTACCTTTAGCCCACAATGGCATCTCCAGGTTTGCTTTGTTTATTGCCAAAGAACTGGTAATAACATAGTAACAACAACTGAGAGTGTTTTAAGTTTAACAAAGTGCTTCCCAGTTTATTTTGTTTGATCTCATAACTTTTGGCAAGTCAATGTGATAGGTATTATTAATCTCCATTTTATAGATGGAGAAATGGGAACTCAGAGAAGCCTTGCCCATGATCATAAAGTTCTTAAGAGTGGGAGGCAAGAATTGAACCCAGGACTCTTCTGATCCCAAGTCTAGTCTTTTCCCACTATGTCACTGCTTTTCCTGTCATGGCTTTAGTGACTTCCTGTCTGGCTCAGTTTTCATTCCTATTCAGACCAACCTTTGAGCCTGATTAGTGGGGACAAGGAACAGAGTTGAAGTTGGTTACATTTCAACAACAGCTACAGCAGCTTGGGAAATACTTTCTGAAAAACTCCTTTGCTTGGCCATAGTGAAACTGACGTATTACTAGAAGAGTTTGATGCAAATGGTATCCACAGCTGCCATAACGGTTGGGCAGCAATAGCTCCCCCTCCCAGATACCAGGCTGAAATGAGGATTTTCAGTCTGGGGATTCAGGGATGAGGGGCTGAGCAACAATGGACTGAGCTCCTAACCTCTTTCTCTGCCACCTCCACCTCCACCCCAATGGGCTCTTGTCAGGAAAAACTGTCCAGCTCTAGTTAACCTGCTGAAGCTTAAACCCTTACACAGGAAGAGGAAGTGAATTCCAATAATTTGGAAGTGGTATATGCTTACCTAGAAGAATGGTGGGGAATTCAGTGGCTTGTGAGTGACGGTGAGAGAGAGGAGGAAATGTCTTGCTTAAAAGGGAAGACTAATGGGATTACATGAAGCACATAGTGTGGAGAGGAAAGATGTTTCTTTCCCAAGTATGGTGACACATGGCTCACTGCAATGATGATGCTAACTAGGTTCCTATTAGCCTACCCCCACAGCAAGTAGATAATGAAATCCGGTGACAACCACCAAGACTAATGCTCTTCGTATCCTTTATCTTCCACTGTTACAAGAAGAGTCAGACACAAATGGTGTGATTCAAAGTAATTTTCATTGGTCTTATGGAAATCACTAATTACTTTACAGTACTCACCGCCTATGCCCAATGAACAACATACTTACCCATCCCACCCTGAGCAAAAATATGAAAATGACTAACCAGAATTCTATATCCAGCAGCATCAGAATCCTAAGCCTGGTACTCTGGCTGGCATGGTATGGCTCAAACTAATCCTGCATCTTTTAACTATAAATATTGCAGAGGTTATAAATGTTTATGAAGGACACTGAATGCCGTAGTGTGTTCAGTGGAAGGTGACAAGGGTGGTAAAGGGGCCTAGGATCATGCCAAATTAGGAGTAGTTCAAAGAAGTTGTGGGGTTTAGCCTAAAAAAGGAAGGGATTTTTCGAGTACTTGAATGACTATTTCTTTTATTTAATTAATTAATTTTTAGTTTCCAACATTCATTTCCACAAGATTTTGAGTTCCAAATTTTCTCCCCATCTCTCCCCTTTCCCCACCCCAAGACACCGTGCATTCTGATTACCCCTGCCCCCAATCTTCCCTCCCTTCTATCACACCCCTGCCTTCCCTTATCTCCATCTCCTCTATTTTCTTGTAGGACAAGATAGATTTCTATACCCCATTACCTGTATTTCTTATTCCCCAGTAGCTGGTAAAAACAATTTTTAACATTTGTTTTTAAAACTTTGAATTCCAACTTCTCTCCCCTCCTTCCTCCTCATCCATCCCCACTGAGAAGGCAAGCAATTCAATATAGGTTATACATATGTAATTATGCAAAAGACTTCCATAAAAGTCATTTTGTGAAAGACTAACTATATTTCCCTTCATTCTATCCTGGCCCCCATTTATTCTATTCTCTCTTTTGACCTCGTCCCTCCCCAAAAGTGTTTACTTCTAATTACCCTGTCCTTCCATTTGCCCTCCCTTCTATCATTCCCCCTCCACCCCACTTATCCCCTTCTCCCCTACTACTTTCTTGTAGTGTAAGATGGATTTTCATACCAAATTGAGTGTGCATGTTATTCCCTCCTTGAGCCAAATGTGAGAGTTTCACTTTTTCCCTCACCTCCCATTTTCCCCTCCATTGAAAAAGCTTTCCCTTGCCTGTTTTATGAAAGATAATTTGCCCCATTCCATTTCTCCCTTTCTCCTCTCAATAAATTGCTCTCTCACCTCTTAATTTTATTTTTTTAGGTATCATCCCTTCCTATTCAACTCACTCTATGCCCTCTGTCTATATGTATATAATCCCTCCAACTACTCAAACACTGAGAAAAGTTTCAAGAGTTTAAAATATTATCTTTCCATGTAGGGATGTAAACAGTTCAACTTTAGTAAGTCTCTTATGATTTCTCTTTCCTGTTTACCTTTTTATGCTTCTCTTGATTTTTGTGTTTGAAAGTCAAATTTTCTATTCAGCTCTGATCTTTTCATCAAGAATGCTTGAAAGTCCTCTATTTCATTGAATGACTATTTTTTCCCTTGAAGTATTATACTCAGTTTTGCTGGGTAGGTGATTCTTGGTTTTAATCCTAGCTCCTTTGACTGTTGGAATGTCATATTCCAAGTCTTGTGATCCCTTAATGTAGAAGCTGCTAGATCTTGGGTTATCCTGATTGTATTTCCACAATACTCAAATTGCTTCTTTCTGTCTGCTTGTAATATTTTCTCCTTGACCTCGGAACTCTGGATTTTGGCTACAATATTTCTAGGAGTTTTTCTTTTTAGATCTCTTTCAGGAGGTGATCAGTGGATTCTTTCAATTTTTATTTTACCTTTTGATTCTAGAGTATCAGGGCAGTTTTCTTGATAATTTCATAAAAGATGAAGTCTAAGCTCTTTTTTTGATCATGGCTTTCAGGTAATTCCATAATTTTGAAATTGTCTCTCCTGGATCTGTTTTCCAGGTCCGTTGCTTTTCCAATGACATATTTTTACATTGTCTGCTACTATTTCATTCCTTTGATTTTGTTTCATAATTTCTTGATTTTTCATAAAGTCATTAGCTTCCATCTGCTCCATTCTAATCTTTAAGGAATTATTTTCTTCAATGAACTTTTGAATCTCCTTTTCTATCTGGCTAATTTTGCTTTGTAGGGAATTCTCCTCACTGGCTTTTTGAATCTCTTGCCATTTGGGTTAGTCTATTTTTTAAAGTGTTATTTGCTTCAACATTTTTCTGAGTCTCCTTTAGCAAGCAGTTGACTCGTTTTTCATAATTTTCTTGCATCACTCTCATTTCTCTTCCCAATTTTTGCTCTATTTCTCTTACTTGATTTTCAAAATCCTTTTTGAGTTCTTTTATGACCTGAGACAAATTCACATTTTTCTTGGAGACTTTGGATGGAGGAGCTTTGACTTTGTTTTCTTCTGTTTGCATGCTTTGGTCTTCTTTGTTACAAAAGTAAGATTCTATGGTCTTATTCTTTTTCTAGTTTTTGCTCATTTCCCCAGCCATTTACTTGACTTTTGACCTCTTTGTCAAGGTAATTCTCTTCTTTCAGTGGGAATGGGGGTGGAGTGTACTGTCAGCCACTAGATCCCCCCACAATCTGTGGGCCTAGAGCTCCAGAAATAGTGACTGCAGCAGATTCCTCCGCCCCCTCCCTGCTCTGCCACCCTGGGGCTGGGCCATACCACTTCACTCTCCTGCACTGGTTCCACAGGCTTTTCCCACTGACCTTCCAATTTATCCTCAGCATTTTGGGGTCATGAAGTCTGAAAACCACCACAGGTATGGGAGATTCAGTCTCCCCAAGGCCTGCTCAGGTCCCCTCTATGCACTTGCAGCTCACACTGGACTACGTTCTGCTCCCAGTGTGGTGTGATAGACACTTCCTGGTGACCTTCTAGACTGTCTTGGGCTGGAGATTTGCTTCACTCCATCATTTTGTGAGCTCTGCAGCTCCAGAATTTGTTTAGAGCCATTTTTTTAAAGGTATGTGGCTGGGTTTGGCAGGAGTGTTCTAGAAAGTCCGTGCTGTTACTCTGCCCCTTGAATGACTATTTCATAGAAGAGGGATAAGGCTTGTTCTGATTGGCCTCAATGGGAAGAACTGGGAGACACAGGTAGAAGTGACAAAGAAGCAAATTGAGGTTAGAAGTCAGGAAAATGTAACACGTTAAGTTATTCAAAAGTAGAACAGATTGCCTCAGGCTACCCCTCATGGAAGTCTCCAAACTAAAGTTGGATGATCAGGTATGCTAGAGGGGATTCTTGTACAAGAGACAGGTTGGAACACATGTCCAGTGAAGTAGCTTCCAACTGAGATGGGGCAAGTCTGAAGACCAATTTGGAGAAAGTGGCTACAGATCACCAATGAGAGATTCACACTCAAGTGTATTTCCTTCCAATCCTCATGTTTACCCTCTGCCAATACCCTAATTGAAGATTCCTGACTGACCACAACCCTAGCCTATTCCGAAATCTTGTATGCATAATTCTTCCCATAGACCCTAGAGGCCAAATACTTCTCCCTTAATTCACCTTTGCTCCCTGACACGTTTCTAGGCAAACAGAGTCTATAAAAGACAGCTCCACCTTCCTGCCTATTTCTGTTCAATATATCTAATTTCCATTTTAGAAAGCAAATGTTGACAGAGGCAAGTGAGGAAACATTTTTAGTTGCTTATATACCTGAGTTACTGCTCAGGTGCTGCAGCATGGATCCAAGACCACAAGTCTTTACATTTTTCACTATTCACTACTGCCTTTGTGTACATCCTCTAATGATATCAATCAGCACATGCTATTGACCTCTGAGCTCCAGAAGGGCAGACAGGGATGGTGTCTTCTTCATGTGCTGTACTTCTCCCAGCACATGACTTTCTAAGTGGGCACTTAGAAATGGAGGATGAAGGGATAGATAGAATACAAAAGGAGAGGCTCCTGAGGCCAAAGCAGGCTTTGTGCCCTTTGGCCCCAGAACTTACAGAGTGCTAGAATTATCCCTTACAGATATACTTTGGGGCTGAAATCTTGGGACACCTGTGGCTTCCTCTGGAAAATAAGCCCTAAGTAACTTAGGTGCATTACTCTTGAAAAAGTAGAAAGGACTGTACTGAACAAATCAGATGTGAGAGCAGATTTTATTGTAGGACTTAAACATCCAATGATAATAACCCAGGTTGCCAGATTCTTTTGCTTGTGCTCATCTGAGAAAGGGACTGAGTCTTGTCTCTGACTGGGATCCATAGTCCAGCTGGCCTTTTGCTAAGGATCATGGCCAGAAATCTGAAAGGAGATCCTGCTGGTGCCAGAGCCAGAGGCCTAGCAGGGAGCCCCACAGCGACAGATGTGTGCTGTCAAAGGGAATCCAGCGTTCCTTATTGCCATCTGCTCCCTACTACTGTCATTGAAGACAGGGCATCAGGGCTGGCTACCCTTTTGGGAAGGGATTAATATTTTAAATAGGAGTTAACAATAAAGACTACATATGCCTTCTTGCTTTAAAATATTTCTTTTAACTACTCTTTAACAGCATCTTAGGAAACATATTTGTTAGAATGAACTGGAAGCCAGAATGGCTCAGTGGGCTTTGGGGTCCTATTGTGACTTAGTCACTGCCTCAGATGGAACTTCATTTTCCAAAAATAAGAAAAACAAAGCTGATCTATCTCATCCATTGTTAAGATGTATATGAGTGTGGCATAGAGAAAAAATAAAAGTATCCCTTTCTCCCTCACTAGTTCACAGCCTGTGAGGGAAGATAAGGAAGAACTCTCTCAAGGAAGAATAAAGATCATGGAACCACAGGACTTGACATCTGGAAAGATCCTTAGAGTTCATCTTATAATTGTCAATGAGTTTAAGAACATGATTTTCTAAGGTCAAAAAATTCTGTATTTTAGTATATGTTATAGTAGCTGGACTATTAAAACAATGATAAAGACCTATATAATGACAAAATAATGATAATAATAAAAATAACAGGCAGTATGGTATAGTAAAGTTGGAGTCAGGAAAGCCTGGGTTTAAATGTGGCTTCTACCACTTACTGACCAAATGACCATGAGCAAACCAACTAACATCTCTGAGACTCATTCAACTCAAAAATCTTATCATTAGTTACAGACATGTTGAAATCTTTTAAGTTCTCATACTGACAAAAATCACTTTCATATATCAACTTAATAATAAACTTATATTGACATAGCAGTTTAAAGTTTGCAAAAGTGTTTCCTCCTAACAGCTGTGTGAGACAGGTTGTGCAAAATGTCCATTTTACAAATGAGGAAATCGAGCTTCCAAAGGTGAAGTGATTTATCTACTATCACAGCTGCTAAGTGTCTGAGGAGGGATTTGAACCCAGGTCTCTTAACTCCAAGTCTCACCTTCTATTCCCTAAGCTACCAAATGAAAATGCTTGGTACACATATGGATTTGTAGAACTTTGGATCAAAGTTTGGAAACCACTGGATTCATTCTAACCCCTTCATTTTACAGAGAAGAAAAATGAAGGCTAGAGAGGGGAAGGGACTTGCACGAGATCACACCTGCAGTGAGAGCAGCAGAGTAAAGCCATTCACACAAAGTCAGATCTTCAGTGCTCTTCGCACAACACCATGCTGCCTCCAGACAAAGCTTTCCAAAGCACCTTCTCTTGTTACTCATGAACCTATCCAGAGACTGCCCTGGGGACAAACTATGTCTTGTCAGTGAGGTGTCTTTTATAGGCGGATTATTCTGTGGCTAAGTGTGAACACTGTCCCACTGTACTAACACTGTTCTGCGAAAGAAGGCAGCAGATACATAATCCAGAACTTTAGTACACAAGACCTGTTTTTAGCCTGGACTCTTTTCTCCCTCTGCTTCCACTAATGAAGCAATTCAGTATATATAAAATACTTCATTTAAAAACAAACAATCTACAAAAGACTATGTCCCATTCCCTGCCTGGGGTCTTCTGCAACATAGGGCCCAACACAGTGGTCCTGAAGAACTTACTTCAATTTATCATCTGGATGTTTCTGTTGTAGTCTCTTCCCCAACCCGTAGCCAAAGAAGCACACAGCAAACATGGGTGTGACACCAACAAGAGGAGCTGCCATTCCTCGGTAAAGGCCTTGAATACCCTGAAAGACAATGTGCAATGGGCACATTTTAGCTTCTAGACTGAGAATGGGAAAGGACTTCAGAGGTAGGCCAACTTCCTTATCTTCTGGATGAGAAAACTGAGGCTTACTGGGGTCATGTGATTTGCCCAAGGTCATACAAGTAGTAAATTGCAGAGCCAGGATTTGAATCCAGGGTCTCAACTCTCACATCTGGCACTTATCCCACTGTACCATGCATTTTCATGAGGAAAGTTCCTTGAAGAGGAAAAGAAAGAACACATCCTTTAACTTTCTACTTTTTTCCTTCATCAGACGTCCTGGCAAAGAGGCAGAGAGCAGGCATCTGACAGACCTAGGCTCTGTTCTGCTATGCAGTATAACATTCCTCCAGTTGAGCCCTCTAGCACAGGTGCTGACTTGGCAGCCAAAAAAGTCAATGTGATCCTGGTTTGTATTAATAGAAAGAGAGTTTCAAGAGGGAGGAAGGGAAAGAGGGAGGGAGGTAGAGAAGGGGATAAGCGCTGCTGTGTTCTGCCATTCTCTGATTATCTGTTCACTTTGGGATGGCACTTGAGAACTGGTACTGACAAACTGGAGTATATGCATAAAAAGAGAACAGGATGGTGAGCGAACATGCCATGCCATGAAGAAAGTCTGAGACAAAGAAGAGGCCTTCAAGCATCTGAAGGCCAGAATCACGTGGAAGGGGGACTAGACTTGTTCTCCTGGACCCTGGAAGAACTCAGAGGAATGGGTAGAGTTAGAGGGAAGGAGATTTCAGTTTGACCTATGAAAAGTCTTCCTAATAATCAGTGCTATCCAAAGAACGGAATGGACAGTGTCAATAACTAGTCGCATGTCCCCATCCCCACCTATGTGAACATAGAGCGTTCTAATCAATCCTACCAACTCTGCTTTCTATCTCCAATCCATCTTTCATGCCACTGACAATATAGATAAATCCTTTCCAATATGGATTTATTCATATGACTCACCTCCTCAAAACCTTTCAGTGCCTCCACATTGCCAAGAATATAAAGTTCTTTATTTTTCTTGGGCTTTTTCAGCGGGGTGTCTCTGTCCTCTTGTGCAAGATGACTAATCAAGAAATAGGTTTTGCATGATTGCACATGTATAATCTATATCAACGTGTGTGCCTTCTCAAGAAGTGGAGAGAAGAAGGAAGGAGGGAAGCAATTTGAAATTCAAAAATTATAAAAAACAAACATTAAAAATTGTTTTTACATATAATTGAGAAAAAAATTAAAACATTCTTTAAAAACAAAAAAAAGAAAGTTTAAATCCCTCTGCCTGGCATGAAACCCCTTCCCGGAGTCATCTTTCTGGCCGTGCTCTTATCTGTCCTCTGAACACAGACCCTGTGCTTTCTTGCCCCAGAGCCTTTACTCAAGAGTGCTCCTGTGCCTGCTAAATCCTCCTGCACAGGGCCTTGATGCATGCTTCTCTCTCAGCCTACTGAATTCCTTCTGATCCCTGACCAATTCCGCTGTTCCTCCATCAGGAAGCCTTTTCTGGGTCCCACGTGTACAAAAATATTTATAGCAGCACTCTTTGTGGTAGCCAAAAACTGGAAGTCAAGGGGATGCCCATCAATTGGGGAATGGCTGAATAAATTATGGTATATGAATGTAATGGAGTACTATTGCGCCATAAGAAATGAGGAACAAGAAGACTTCAGGGAGGCCTGGAAGGACTTATATGATCTGATGCTGAGCGAAAGGAGCAGAACCAGGAGAACTTTGTGCACAGCAACGACCACAGTGTGCGAGAGTTTTTTCTGGTAGACTTGGAACTTTGTAATAACATAAGAACTTACTGAGAAAAAAAAAAAAAATCCTAATGTCAGTCTTCTAAGGCAAAATGCCTTCCACACTCAGAGAAAGAAATGTGGAAGCCACTTGCAGAATGTAGCAGATCATGTTTGTGTGTGGGTGGGTTTCAGTGTAATATGTGTTGATTTGTTATATGATTTCTTCCATTTATTTTAGTTCGACTACATAGCATGAATATAGTGAAAATGTGCTCAATAGGAAAGTATATGTAGAACCTAAACAGAATTGTATGCTGTCATGGGGAGGGAGGGGGGTATTGGGGGAAGGGTGGGGGGGAATAAAATCTTAACTTTAAGGAAATGATTGTAAAACATTAAAAAAAAAAATTAAATTTAAAAAAAAAAAAAAAAGGAAGCCTTTTCTGATTCCCTCCAGATGATGATCTTCCCCCAGAATTTCATAAAGCACTTTATTCGGTATCTCTTTAATGCACTTCTCATGTAACAGCAAAGGGTAGGAATGGTGTGTGTCTCAGCCTTCGGTGTTTCTGTGTCATCCTCCTACAAGAACATCAGCACCAGAAGGGCAGGGACTGAACGTAATAAACATTTTGTATCTTCCTAGAACAGAGCGCCCATAAGAATGACCAGTATTCAGAAAGTGCTCAATAAATCCTTACTGAATGACCTTATGAAAGAACGAATAAAGGAATATTAACCCACTTGGCTTAATTAGAAACTGTAATTAGGGCTGAATTTAATTATATTTATATTTGCAGTCCCATACATGTAGGGATTTGTCAGCTACACATAAAGGATTTAAAAACATTATGTTTTTAGATATGGAAAAACTTGGATGCTTTTTTATTAAAGCCTCACAAAAACCCTGTGAATAAATTATTCCTAATGGCTCAGTTGGCAAGACAGGGATCATCGTGCCGTCTTTTTTGTTTTGTTTGTATTTTCCGAGGCACACAGGACCAGGGATCACGCAGACATTAAGTGTTACTGTCTCAGGCTGGATATGAATTCAGGTCTTCTGGACCTGTGCTCTATCCACCGCACCACATAACTGCCACTTGTCTTCTTGGTAGACAAAAGAAACCAATGCCCCTGAAAGTCCAACTTGTCCAATGTCACCTTAAAGCTTGAAATAACAACCCAGAACTCTGAACCCTGAGCCAAAAGAGTAACTAAAACTACTTCATGAGCCCCAGGAAGGAGGGAATTGAGTTTGTTGTCCTTGATTTATAAAGTACAGTGTGAAGTATCTCTGGGCATACAACAAATACTAGCTGATGATCTTCAAAGGATCTCCTTTGAGTCAAGTTTGCAGGAGCTATTTTTGCACTGTCCCTGTCTCTCTTCTGGTTCAAATGATACACAGTCATTTCAGGAACTGCAATGGCCTTTGAAACTCTGTGGCAACCATCAACAGGCTCTGCAAATAGCAACAGTGGATTATATCTTGGTCACTTCAACCCCACCCCATACAAGGAGCCCCTCTGAATAGGAAGGGCACCTATATTTATTGGTGTCCTTATATGGTTCCCTTCTCAGAAGCAGCTTCCCTTCCAGACCCCACTGTGACAATGAGCCCCTCCTACTCCCTAATTCTAGAAAACTAGTCTTTCTAACCCACTCTCAAAACAACTAAGTCAGTCACTGCTAAATGTGTTGCTTTTTCTTTCTTCCATATCATAGTGACCTTTCAGTGCCTACCAAAAACAGGGAGTCAATGATTTACTAATTTATTCATGAGATTTGAGGGGTAAGTGGGAAGAGAAAACTTCTCAATGACAACCAGACAGACAAGTCTCCTCCTTTCAGGAGGGGGAGAAAAGGAGTTGCTCTCAGTAGATCCTTGTAAAATTCCAACAGGTAAAAAATCTGAGAATTTTTTACCAGGCAATGAATGTATCTTCCAATTACTTTCTCAACATTAAGTGAATTTGAAATACCTAAAACATGACTGTGACACTCACTAATTATAAACTGGCTCAGTGTCTGCTTCAAGGTGTTTGAGCCAATCCACAGTATTTTTAAGAAAAGTGAGCATATGTGTAATTATAATGACCCACTTTGACCCCAGAAATGAGGAAATGCACCTCCCTCCCCTTCTGCTAGAAAAGTAAAGAACTATGGACATGGATGCAGACATTATCTTTCTTCTGCAAGGTACCGTCTTGCGGGGAGAGGGAGGAAGGAAGAATTAAAAAAAAGAAATGTACTTAACACTATTGTATATTTGGAGAGAATAGCAAGTTGTAAAGCCTTTTCATGTGCAATCATCTTTTTTATTTTACTGTGTTATGGAAATGTTTTGTTTTGTTCCATGAATTAAAAATAAAATAAATTTTAAAAAGAAAGAATTATGGACATGGAATGGACAATATATTGTCCCAAGTAACATTTCAGGTAATATGTTCCTGTTTTTTTCACCTTTGTTAACACAGGAGGGATCACGGTTGGAGGCAACAGGGGTGAAAGAGAGAGTCAGAATCAAGAGCTAGAGAAGGCAGATGGGAAAGGGGAGAAAGGGATGCCCTGTTAGAGGGGACACAACCAGCTCATTCTCTCACAGACTTGATAAGCAACTTTAGAGAGTGGTCAAGAAAAGATAATTTAAATGCAAGCCTAAAAGCCTTTCTCCCACCCTAATCTTAGTTTGAGGCCAGTCTTGATCTAACTACCCATAAAAGGGAGTCATTTTGTAAGATCTTAAACATACAAAATAATTGCTAGATTGGTCAGTGGTAAGAGACAACAAGGAGGGTAGGAGAGAAGAAGCAGTACTGTAGACATCCTACTGTGAAAGCATAATAAAAGACTATGCTTGCCTAAAGGAGGTCATGGAAAAACTCTTACCTCTCCAAAAAGTGTCTTTTTGAAACAGTCAAAGGTCCCAGAGTAGAGGGGAGGTTGTCCCAGCAAGCTCTTTGGCTGAGTCTGTAGCCTTACCTGTAAAAAAAATGTTAACATTCAGTTAACTTTCACTTATTCAAAGCTGACTGCCTGGGAAGAGGACTTTCTACTCCCTCTTATCTTTTTCCTTCTTGCGGTCAAACTTTCTCAATATGGAAGCGACATCTCACACTTTCATTTTCTCAAAATACATTATTCTCCTCGGCATCTTCGATTTTGACTTTCATTCCTACAACGCTACTGAAAATGCCCACTTGAAGTTCCTGTTAACTGTCTTCTTAAAAAATTGAATCTTTTCTCTATGCTCATCCATTTTGCTTTTCTGCAAAATTGAAGACAGCAAGCCATTTGACCCATCCGGAAACTTTCTACTAGGGTTTCCTAACACTCTATTCTGGCATTTCTTCTGCATTCCTGCCACGTTCTCTCACTCATCCTCTTTCTGTAGCAACCCTTAGCTTTCTGCTTCATTGACTCCCTCGTAGAACTCACCTCCTCACAGCTTCAACCAATCCACCATAACACAAGGCAAATAAGCCAGGATAGTTACACGGACTAGGAAAAATGTACCTGTCTCTTTAAGAAAAGCAAATGAGAAAAAAAGACCAAGTAAATGCAATGAATAAGGACTATGTTTTCCCCTTCACTGAGAATAGGTTCTGCTCTGCTGAGTTGCTGTTAGCACTTTTCATATGGAATTCTATTCAAACAGTATTAAGCACATATTCTGAGTCAGACAGTGCCAGTGTGCCAGGGATACCAAAATCAAACCAGAGCAGGCTCTGTCCTCAAGGAACTTACATCCTAATGGGGAGGCAACGTGCCCATAGATGATGCAAAACAAACGAAAAGTAATTTAGAGGTAAGGAAAACTAACGCGTAGGTCTCTTGTAGGTGGCCTTGAAGGGAGGTAGATGGGAGTTCCAATGGCAAGTCTTCTGAGCCACAGTCACACCTGGCGACTACCTCAAACTCGTAATGTCCAAAACAAAATGCACACTCTTTTCCCTCTTTCAAATTTCCTTATTCTTTTCTTTCTAATCATGCAGATATATAACCTCAATGTCACACTTCAACTCTTAATTTTCCTTCACCCCACACATTCAATCATTTGCCAAGTCTTGCCATTTCTGTCTCCACAACACGTCTCAGGGCACATTTGATCAGGCCACTCCCCTAATTCAATAAATGCCAGGGACTCCCTACTACTTGCAAGGTCAAAATTCCTCCAGCTTTTAAAGCTCTTTACAAGGTCACCTCATCCAACATTGCCAGCCTCTTTATATACTAGTCTGAGTCACACCCACCACATCAAAACCCACCTGCCTCCTGACTTTCCCTCCTACGAGACACCCACACCACCTTTGCACCAGCTGTCCCTAAGGGCTGGAATGTATGTTCTCCTTAACCCTGACTCTGAAAACTTCAGGTCCTTTAAAACTCAGCTTAAGTACCGCCTTCTACATGAGCAGTCCCTTAATCCATCCGCTTACCAAGTGCCTTCTCTCCCAAATTGTATGTATCATGTATACTTAGAAGTGTACATGTTGCCTCCCAATACTTGAAGATAGGGGCTATTTTTCTTTTGTTTCTGTAAACCTAGCACCTGGAGCAAAGTAGGTTCTTAATAAATGCTTCATCGATTATGGATTTTATGATTATGGATTAATCCATTATGGATCTGTGACCTTATCTGTATGGGTGTTCCATCCATTACACCCCTATGGTACAATGTAGAGGAAAGAGTGCTGGATTGAGCATCAGGAGAAATGCAGTTTCAAATTCCACATTAGACACTAGATGAGTGACTTTAACTCTGAGTTTCGCTTTTCTTATAAGTAAAATGGGCTTGGTAGTAACAAATGTTAAGCATGTGTAGGCAGGCCTATTTAACAAAAACAGAGTGGCATCAAGGATAGGAGGGCTGGACTTGGATTATAAAAACCTGAATTCAAATCTTGGCTCTGCCACTTATAAACTCTGTGACTATGTCAATTAACTCAATTCCTTGGTCCTTAGTTTCTTTATCTTAAAATCAGAATAATACTCTCCAACAGCTAAATGATCAAAGGATATGTATAGTAAATTCTCAAAAGAAATAAAACCTATCAACAACTATAAGAAAAATGTTCCAAATCACTACTAAGGAAGAAAAAAAACAAATTAAAACAAGTCTGAGTTCACCTCATACCCATTAGATTGACAAAGATAACAAACTTGAAAGATGACAATCACTGTCAGGGCTGTGGGAGGGAAGGCACATTAATGTATTGCTAGTGGAGCTACGAACTAATCCAACTATTCTAGAAAGTAGTCTGGGACTAAAACCAGAAAGATCACTAATCTGAGCATGATGTGTCCAAGTGAGACCTCTATTTGGGACAGACTCCAAGGAGAACAATCCACACGTGCAAAAATATTTGTAGCATCACTTTTTATTGTAGCAAAGAATCAGAAACAAAGTAGATACAAATCAATTGGGAAAAGCTTAAGTAATGTTACATAAGGGCATAGCATCATGTAAGAAATGAGGAAAGGGATGCCTAAGAAGACTTGTATGAACTAGTGTAGTATGTGAAGGGCGCAGAAAGACTGACTGACTGTACACAGAACGACTCTATCAGAAGACCTCTATTTAGTATTATTGCTAATGACAACAGCCAGCATTTACAATGTACTTTAAGGTTTTCAAATTAGTTTATGTGTTATTTTATCTGATGGTCACCACAATCACATGAGGCAGGTGCTAATTATTATCCCCATTCTACAAATAATGAAATTGAGGCTGAGAGGTTAAGTGACTTTCTCAAGGGCTCAAGTACAGCACTTCAGGAATTGAAGTCCAACACAATCCACTGTGCCACCTAGCTGCCTCCAAAAGGATCTCATTTATATAGCTCTTGAAGTTTGCAAAGCATTTTACGTGTTTCCTCATTTGACCCTCACAACAATCCTGTGATAGAGGTACTAACATTATTCCCATATTACAGATGAGGAAACAAGCTGAGAGGTTCAGTGAGTGGCCAAGGGTCATACAGCAAATGAATACCTGACCCCAGATTCCAAATCAGTTCTTCCTGATCCTAAGTCTAATATTCCACCTGCTGCCCCCCAAGCTACCTCAGTGCAATGACCAATTATGACTCCAGAAGACTAATGACAGTACTCGCTTCTTACTCTTGGCAAGAAATAATGACTGGAGATACAGAATGATACCTGTGACTGTTAGATGTGGCCAATGTATGGCTTAATAATACTTTTCTGTTATAAGGGAGGGCTTTTTTGAGGGGGGAGGAACAGGAGAAGGGGAAGACTAAAGGGGATTGGGATGTCAAAGAGTGTCAATGGTATAACTTAAAAATGCACAGAAAAGAGCAGAAGGAAATTTAGAAAGGGACAGATAAGCACATGTTGATTCTTTTGTGTTAAATTTATTTTTGTTTTAAAAGCAAACCATACTATATGTAATATACAGTTTTTATATAGTCTTTTTTTGTTTTTACATATGAAAATGTTTGTGCTTGTCAAGTTCATAACAGGAATAAACAAGAAAAGGGACTCCTCATAACTCCCATGTATCCTGTGGCCTCACATTCCAAAATCTGGGTTTACAGGACTAGGTTTGATGGCTGGGGGAGTGAGGGGAGGCTACCACAAAGCTATGACTTATGTTTGTAACAGCTTCACCTAAGAACCTCAGAATAAAAGTTATGTCTAGGTTTCTACAGATATTGCTAAAAGGTCCTTCCACCCCTGCGCACACACCCAAGTAACAATAAGACAGAAGGCAATCTTTATTTCACCCCAGAGAAAATATAAATCCTATGGCAACTCTATAAAGTAGTTGGTACAAGGGTAGAATGTGTAACAAGGGTCATGTTAACAAGGTTAAAAATTAAAAGAGGAAGCACCTGTTTTGGACTTTATATTGGAGCAAACCAACATATAAAGAATTCACATTAGCCCATAACAGTTCATATAACTCTTCTCCCTCTACAATGAATCCTACTTTCCTCCTCAATATACAGACCTAATACAGTTCTCCAGATATACAGCACCACCCTGTGGTTTGGACAATCAGGAAAGAGAGACAAATTGAATGTTGCTAGAGTGAACTCCTAACTGCCTTCATGTATGAACATGTCAGGGCAATCAACCAACAAAAATAACCTGGGGTTCAAGAACTCTTGCTACTTTAATGCTGCCATTTCTTAGGCGGAGAAGTTGTGCAGTAGTCCCTCCACAGTTACCATCGCTAGGGTTAGGGCACCATTGGCGGATCCAAGCCAACCAATGGGCAAAAGGGAAACCCATAGGTTTCTTATTGTAACCTTCTCAAGATCTCCCCATCCCCACCAGGGAAGTGATCACCAGGGGATGTTCCATCACTTAAAGAGGCATAATAGAAGCCCCCAACAAAGGTCTCATCTTTTAACCTTGTTAAGGGGCTCTGGATTCTCAGTCATATCATTTCCATTTGGACTAATTAATCCACAGGGCTGCTGTGAAGACAAAATTTTGAATTCAACAATAAACATTTACTCAGCTTCCTACTGTAAGGCACTGTGCTAAGTAAATGGAGTTTCAAAGAAAAAAAAGAGCTTATATTTAACTGAGGAAACACAACCGGTACACAATCACCAAGCATTTATAAAGAAATTGCCATGAGCCATACACTGTGCTAGGCCCTGAGGATATAAATTTTAAAATGAGACAGATCCTATCCTCAAGGCCTTGCATTATACTCTACCTAGTTTCAAAATCAATGTTACTGTATATACAAAATAAATTACAGTGAAGGAAGGGCATAAAACTAACAACTGAGGACACTGGGCAAACTGTCATCAAGGTGGCACCTGAGCTCAGCCTTGAATACAGCTGAAGCAGAGGTGAAGAGGAGACACCTTCTAGGAATGAGGAGCAGCCTGGGCCCACACAGAGAATGGAAACAGCAAGAAGTCCTGTTTGGCTGAACGGCAGCACTATTTAATCAATCAGATGGAACAGAGGCTGGAGCCAGAATGCAAAGGGCTTTAAATGCCCTTTGAAAGCACTGGGGAACCCCAGAAACTTCTGAAAGTTAGGAGTGACAGAGTCAGACTTGTGCTTTAGGAATATCAATCTAGTAGCTGTGTGGAAAATAGATTGTAAAGGGGAAACTTTCCAAGCCATATCTTCTCTACTCCAACCACCATTTCTCCCCCACAAGGGTAATTTAAATTGTCTTTGAAGCCCTTAGTCCTAGCAAATGAG
Source organism: Bettongia penicillata ogilbyi (assembly GCA_023548195.1). Lineage (NCBI taxonomy): Eukaryota > Metazoa > Chordata > Mammalia > Diprotodontia > Potoroidae > Bettongia > Bettongia penicillata. The sequence goes on along the minus strand of JAJHZJ010000120.1, from coordinate 7,268,898 downwards.
CTCTCGCATTACACCTTGCTAGGGCCTAGTCTCCACTTTATGCCATACATTCTCTTCTCAGACCCAGACTATTCCTTCAGCTTTCTCCCTGGTAACATGTACTATACCTATGGGACCACTGGCCAATCTTGATGGGGCCTAAGCCACTTCCAGAGCAGCTCTACTCCCTGCTACCATTCACAGACCCCATCCCACACCTTTCCAGCTCTCCTTTAAATACTGTCCTCCTCCACCAGAAGGTAACTTCCTTGGGAGTAGGGTCTGTCTTGTTGTTTGGATTTCTATCCCTACCACTTAGCACAGTGTCTGATGAACAGTAAAAGCTTAATCACTGATAGCTCAAGCTGTAAGCCTCACTAGTGGGAAGGCTGAGGCTACTGGATCACATATCTTCCAAATGTCAGCCCCTAGGGAGAGGGGATGGATCTACAGGCAGTCTACTGAGGGGCAAACAAGCCTAGGTCAGAAACAGAGCAGGTAAAAGCTCCAAAGCTCACAAGTAATGGAATCAGGCCTATGAATGAGCCATGGACTTTCAGCCTTGGTAAGATGAGGAGACTTAGCCTCAGAACAGAGATAGGTAGGTAAAAAGGCTTTATTTATCTAACTAATGAGATAAGGTTGGAAAGGAAACATTAAGGAAGGCCTTAAATGCCAGGCTGAGTAGCTTGTATTTTATCTTATAGACAATAAGAAGAACCCAGAAGGCTTTTGAGCTGGGGAGGAACATGATAACAGCTGTTTTGGAAAGATGATTTTGGCAGTTAGATACGGGGGATGGATTGAAAAAGGAAGCCCTGGAGAGAGGGAAACCAAAGAAATGGTTATTACAATAATCCAGTCAAGAGGTAAGTGGTGGTAGGTGGTGTGTGAGAAGGGATCAAAAGATTTTTCAAAAATAGGCAGCAGGGACAGAACCAGTAGACAAGGGAAGGATTGACCAATGGGGCACCCTCCCAGAGGACATAGGATAGGATAAGGAATGAAAGGCCCCGGGTGGAGGGGATTATCCTTGACAAAAAGGGGCAACTATTCCTTAGAAACCAGAGCAAAGTGGAAAGGAAAGAATGGGTACTGACACACAGGAGTTATAAGGTGTAAAGTGGGAGGAATGAGGAAGCACCTGACACAGCCGGTCTTCCCTTTCTCAGTAAAGTAGGAAGCAATATCCTCTCCTGAGAAAGGGAAGAGGATTGTGAGGCATTCAAAAATAGATGCTGTGGAGAGGGAAACAGAGTCAATTATGAAAGAATGAGAGGTTTGCAACCAATCTTGGCATGGGAACAAATAAGGAAATCTATTTCCCTCCTCTGTAGAGGCAGAGAACTGTAAGTGGGAAATCCTGCATACACTCTAAGAGGTGGTTATTCTATCAGGCAGGTTTACTTAACTTTCTAACAGGATAGTTTCGCATGGAGCAGAGGTAGCATATCAGGAAATGTCTGTGAAATAAAAAACAAAGGTCATCAATAAAAAATATTTAAAATCAAGAAACTGCCCTGTGGCAGTGAAGACCCTGTCTGAATTCATAGAGGATCCAGCTAACATGGTTGTGTGCTGTTAGAGAGCTGGTACAGGATGGGTGATGGCGAGATCTCCACGGGGAGCTAACATGTGGAGGAGCTGGGTCTGACAAACAGGGTAGTGAAATCACCACGTATACTGATGTTCCCAAGTACAAAGTGAGAGGGAGACGTGAACTGGAAGATGGTGAATCAGGTGTTAAAAGCTGGAGAAAAGAGGGAGAATGACTTGCAAGCTTATATATTATGGGAAGAAGAATCTACAAGGGTAATATGGAAACATGGAAAGCAAAAAAAGTTAACAGAGTGACATTGGCAGGCAGAGGGTGTAGAAATGGTAATCGGAGGGCAACATACAGATTGATTTCTCCTGATTCTGTGTGTCAGGATGTATAAGAAAACAGAGACAGTAGCCAAGGATATGGTATCTTTAGGAGAGAAAGCAGCTAAATGGTACAGAGGATCAAGCTTCTGCCCTGGAATCAGGAAGACCTGAGTTCAAATCCAGCCTTGGCCTCTTATTAGCTGTGTGACTCCAGGCAAAGTCACTTACTTGATCTCTGTCTGCCTCAGTTTCTTCATCTATCAAATGAGGGTAGTAATAGCTCCTGCCTTCTAGGGTGGCTGTGAGGATGAAACAAAATCATAATTGTAAAGCAATTCACAAAGTGCCTGGCACATATTAAGCACTATATAAATGTTAGCTATTGCTATTAAATATTTATTAAACCCCCACTATGTGTCAGACAGCATGCTAGGTACTAGGAATACAAAGTGAAAAATAAAACAGTTCCTGTCCTGGGGGCTAGAGAGTAGGGACAGAGACTTAAAATCCTTTAGAAATGTTATTAATTAACAGTAATTAATTAATGATGCCATTATCTCTCAGAATTCCTCAAAAAGGCTACATCTTCTGGCTTCTATATCTAAACTCATGATGTTCCCTTATCCACAAAGACTGTTTACTCCCTTGTCTGCTATTCAAATACCTCTCCTACTCTGTCAGGTTAAGTACACTTGGCCTTTGTAGAGCCTGTCTGGAGGTTCCCAATCCAGAAGTGATCTCTTCATCTTCTGATTTCTTTTGACTGATCACGTTTTACTTTGTATCACAGTCCTTTGTTTCCCAGGCTTTTTCCCTTTTAGGGGAATGGAGGCTCTAAGAAGAAAAGAATCTTGTTTAAAACATCTTGGTAATCCCCTCAGTGCCTAGAAAAGCACCTTTCCAGAAGGATGCTGCTCAATAAAAGTCTGTCATATAAGACACCAACAAGATCTTAAGGCCAGTCTTATGCAAAAGAGATGATGAAATATCAATACCCATTGATATTTCAGGAGCATTTGTCCAAAACAAAAAACACTCTCCCCCGCAAAAAAACCTGTTGTAACCTGAAACTGGATAATCACACCTCACTGTTCTGGCTTAAAGCCAACTGAGCTTTATAGGATTTTAAGATGTAGATACTCTCAGGAAAGGATGTGCAGTAATCCTTGACTTCAAACCTACTGACATCCTTTCTTAACCAGAGAGCCTGAGAGAGGGGCTGAATAAAGCTGATTTCAGATTTCAAAATGCCCCAGCCCAATTCTGTGTTTTAGTCATGCACTTAGATCAAAGTTTGGCTTTCCAGCACTGGATATGAAGTATGAATATTAATTCGATACTACTTGGATGTCTTTTATTCCTGAATCAAGGGTAAGCATCACAAAACAAAAAACAGAACAGGGACAGATTGAGGACAAAGAAACCAGTTAGAAAAACATTAAAATAAACAAGAAAAATGAGAAGAAATAAAGATCAGACCTAGGGAGACGCCAGGGATAAACAAATAAACATAAAACAAAGGAAGTCATTACAGAGATATGGTGGAGGTAGAAATGACAGGATTTGGCTGGTCACTGGCAATAAGAAGGTGAGAAGGAAGTCAGAGATGATTGAGGTCTCAAGCCTGAATGACCAGGAAAACAGTGAAACCATCAATAGAAATAAAGAAATGAGGAGAGGAAGGAGAAGCTTTTAGGGAAGTGGGGGCAGTGAGGAACGAAGATCAGTTTGGGCCAACTGAGTTTAAAGAGCAAGTGTAGCATATGGTAGAAGTATTGGGGGTGGGGGGAGGGGGTGGAAGTGGCTTTTTCGAAGTGGCTGGAAAAAGAGTTATAGCCCTGAAGAGAGGCTGAGAGAAAGAAATGAATTTGGGAGCCTTCAACCTCAGTCATCCTAAACTACTCACGACTCCACCTTAAATATCCAATCAGTTGCTAAGTCATATGACTTAATGCTTTATTTTTCCCTACCCTTACAGAAATATAAAAAAAGGAATATTTATATTTCAAGAGAGGACTGGGAGAAAGAACAAGCAAATTCCTAACACAAAGGAATCAGAGAATGGCAGAGCTGGAAGAAATTTAGAAAATTACAGGCCATCCCTATTTCTTCCTGTCCCCATTTTGTAGGTTAGGAAATAGTGCTATACAAAAGTCAAATCCCTTCTCCAAAGTAATATGAAAATATTCATCCCCTAACATGCCTCAGAATATTCAGTCTCCCCTTAATCTAACATGTGTAGACTGCCTAATTTTTCCTAAACACTGATATCACTTCTCACCCAGTAGTCTCTCCTCTGTCTAATCGATCCTTAACATAATACTAGTCAAGTCCTCTGCTAAAAACCTTTCTAGGAACTCCTCCCAATTGCCTGTTGGGTAACCAAATTCAAATTCCTTAGCCTGGCATTCAAGGCCTTCCATAACCTGGATCTATCCAACTTTCTAGCTTTATTCAGGCTCCGGTCAAGCTAAGATGCTCTCTGGTCTTCCCACTCACACTGTGCGCCCTCCCCCGCCCCCCTTATAGAACAGTCCTCCTTTTTGTTTCTGTGAATTCCTACCTATCCTTTAAAGCTCATTTCAAAGGAAACTCTCTGATCTCACTCATCCTCATTTTCTTGCCCTAAGACCTCACTAAGCACTCTGTTTTGCAACTTTTAACCTACTTATTATGTGATATTTCGTAGAATAATTATGTATCTTTAAACTATAAAGCTCATCAGGGTAAAGTTATCTTTTCTAAACTTTCTATCTGATCCAGTGCCAAGCATAGTGTTCCAACACAAGATGATAAAAAAGTCTGATAACAGAATTAGCAAATACAATGGGTTTTTACTTTTGCCTTTCTTTGTATCCCTAGCATTTAGCAAGATGCCGAGCACATAATAAGTGCTTAATAAATACTTATGGATTTTAATTAAACTTGATTTCCAGTCTTAGCTCATTTCTGAGTAGGATTTAGCAGCCAAACAAACAGCCAAGCAATGGGATTTTTGAGCTTTTTCTGGGCTTGGACATCTCCACTGGCCTATCTTCATCCCTCACCTTCAAAGCTACAAAACAGGATTAACAAGAAAAATAATATAAAACAATACAAAAATGATTCAATGAGTCAAGGTTAAAAGAGGTTGGCCTCTCCTAGGCTCCAGTCAATGTGAAACAGTCGTTAAAAAGTCACAAGCAACACTTCCTTAGACTACATTTTGTCTACCAGTGAAGATTCCTAAGCTGTCTCATGAGAGCTTCCAAACACTAGGAGGAAGATGGACTCTTTTGAGCTAATAAAAGGTGTTCACACCCCTCTCCCCTTAATATAATTCTAAGCTCTGTTCTCATTATTCTATATCTAGGATTATTATAATCTCTTTCCCTACACCATCAACAATCACAGTATTTTTTAGCACAGTGGTGTTAAACTCATAGAAATAGATTCCTGTGAGCCACATGTTAACTAAGAAAAGGATAAAATTAACATTACCTACATTGTACTGTATTTTTATTTGTTTTGCCAAACATTTACCAATTATACTTCCATCCAGTTTAGCCTCACTAGGCTGAAATTTGGTACCACTATTCTAGAACACCAAGATTCTCTAGTGTCATTTATATCTTTGTAAAACCTGTGAGTCTAAGGATTACAACCTCCTACTGCTGTTTCTCCCACTCATTCATTCCACACATATGTATTATGTGCCTAAAACTATGTGCATAGCATACCAATCTATGCATTCATGAATCTTATTGTATCTCTAGAACTAAGGAACAAGCATAGATAACTCCAATATACAATATTCTATAAGAAAGATCTCAGAGTGTGATGAGAGGTCTGAATGGAAGATTTCAATCCACAAGGAGTATGGGGAAGGTTTCCTAGATGAGCTAGTATTTGAATTGGGCTTAAAAGGGCAGATTCAACAGACTGGGAAACAGAAGCATTCAAGGGTATTTAGAACAGGGTGGACAAAGGCAGAGAGAGAATGCTTTGCACTTGGAATGCATCGTAAGATAGAGCTGAAGAGGGTGACTCCTTTAAACACACTAAGTTCATGGCTGATAAAGGAAATCCTCCTATCACTCTCCCTAGTGGAGAGGCAGGTTTCTTATCTTTAACGTTCTTCAAAGGCACTCTTCCTTCCATCAAATTACATTGTTTTTCTATCTCCTTAGTTCCACTTCCCTTCCCACCAATCCTAATATAGCATTTAGTTTTATCTCAAATGTTTGCTAAAATGTTTGCCATTGTTTAACCGTGTCCAACTCTTCATGATCCCATTTGGGTTTTTTGTGACAAAGATACTGGAGTGGTTTGCCATTTCCTTCTTCAGCTCATTGTACAGATGAGGAAACTGAGGCAAACAAGGTTAAGTGATTTGTCCAAGGTCACACAGCTAATAAGTACCTGGGACTAGATTTGAACTCAGGAAGATAAATCTTCCAACACATTACATGACTTCTCTTTTTTGTATTCTTTTAAAGAACAGAAAACTCCACGGAAGTAGGTCTTATCTAAACTTTGCATTCCCCTCCCTGCACACTGCAAGCACCTAATTAATGTTTGCTAAATGAATAAATTTCCTTCATCGGTCCACTTAGTTGCAGATTACTAATATCCAGTTTCCATTGAATTCTCATCTGGTCTCCCACATATTCACAGATCTCAGAGCTGGAGGAGGCCTTGGAGTTCATCTAGTACAATCCCCTCGTTTCATCAAGAAGGAAACGGGCAATTCTACCCTTTAGAATCAAGAGTGTGAAGGAACAGACGTGAAGAGCCCAGAGAGAAAGACCGGGGAAGAGAATCCTAGCAGTCAGTAGGTGAAAGGTCTTGCCAAAGGCACATTGCCTCATCGCATTCCTTATCGCAACTTTGCAACAAGGTACATAGATACAGAGGGCAAAGACTGCTTGTCGATTTTACAGAGGAGGAAACTGAGGCCCTGGGAGTTGGGAAGGGGGACTTGGGTGCCAAGCTGACCAGGACCACGCACCAGCTACTTCTCCGGGCCCTCGGCCTCCTCATGTGCAGGAGGGCGATGGTGCGGCTCCCCCTCGGGGCGGAGGCGCGGCCGGTCCAGGCTCGGGCTCGTCCTTGCCCTCCCCGCTCCGTCCGTCCGTCCCTCCCACCCCAGCTCCCCAGGGGGCCACGGCGCCCGTCCGGCACCGCTTCCTCTCCGCAGCCCCGCGCCCACCTCCCCGGTAACTGACGGCCCGGCCCGCACCTTCACCGTGTCCAGCGGGTGGCCCACTAAGACCACGCACACGCCGCCGAAGCCTCCGGCCAGGAAGTTCTTCCAGGGGCTGATGCGGCGCGGCGACACCTCCACCCCATCCTCGGCCACGGTCCCGGCGCCCATCTCGGCAGCCCAGCCCTGGTCTCCCTCCGGCTGCAGCCGTCGACCTTTCCCCCACATTGGGGGAAGGAGGCGGGGCCTCTGGCGAGGGGCATGCTGGGAATGGGGAGGAGATGCGGGCCGGGCTCTCCTCCGCGCCCGGCCTGGCCGCGCCCAGTCTGGCCCCGCCTCCGTGGCCACGCCCCTCCTGCGTTCCGGGGGCCCCGACCTCGCGGGCCCCTCCCGAGGCTTTCCCGAGCGGCTCGTTTGTCCTGGTCCTGCGGGCGGAGCGGTGCCAGGGTTGTTGTCCACGTGTTTCGGAGGAGGAAACTGAGGCCCGGAGAGTGGCCCAGAGCAGCTGAAAGCCTAGGGTTTGGAGTCCGAAGACCTGGATGCTGCAGGGCAGGATCGTAGGGTTTATTTGCCAGACGCCCTCTTTTTGCAAATGAGGAAATCGGGTGGCAGGGGTTCATTGCTTTGCCCTAGGTCGCCCAAGCCATTGTGGATTGTAAGCGCCTTGAAAGCAAGGCCTGGGCTTTGTTTGCTTCCTTTTTTGCCTTTTACACCTCCAGCATTTGGTACAGCGCAGGCACATGGGAGAGACTTCAATGCCTGCTAGCGAGACTGAGTTAAATTGGATTTCAAGCGCAAACCCCCTTATTGTAGACCACTCCTTACTACCTGTTGGAGGTCGGTGTTGCTAAAGCTCAGCCTCTGGATTTACTTGGACCAGGTTCAGTTCAGGGAGTATCTCACAAATCACTCTTGCTGGAACTGCTTAAATTTTCTCCGACTCCGTCAGAATTTAACTAGATCTGTAGAAAAAGTAAAAGGACCCTTGGTTCCGGTGCAGGTACCCAGAAAATTCATCTGGTTGTTCAGCAGTTCATCTAACACAGGGCAAAACGCTAAGAATTCCAACCCAAGCTAAGTAATGTCCAGAGGAATTTCCAATCCAGACTAGCGAACTCCTCTGCCAGGAACGTACAGTCCTCAGAGGTAATAATAACTGATGTTTATATGGATTAAGATTCACAAGACAATTTGCATAAATTAAATCATAGGAACCTCACCATAACCCTTTGAAAAAGGGTAATAACAAGGGTTAATATCCTGTTATGCAGATGAGGAAACAGATTTAAGAAGTTAGGAAACTTTCTCATGGACAATATGTTGGTGCCAGACGGCAGGGTTTTCTGACATGCTTCCCTAAGATTGAAACGACTCTAATGGAAAAAAAAAAGACTTCAATGAATAGCCCATCCCACTGTAACTCACAGTCCTAAGGTTTGGATTTGCCCTCTCATGCCACCAAGTTGTACTTTTTGTGTTCTTCTATGGAAGTGACTCCCTGATCCTGGAATTTCTCTTCTAGGTTCAAGAACATGAATTGTTCAGAATAAATTCTCAAACATCCCATTTCTAGACCCATACCCAAAGCCTTTTCAGCTTTATTGTGTTCAGTAGTTTTAGTCATGTCTAAATCTTCAAGACTTTCTTCAGCTTAATAAAGCCTCAGAGAACTGGCCCAGAATTGCCTCAGTTTCCTCATCTGTAAAATGAGTTGGAGAGGGAAATAGCAAACTACTCCAGTATCTTTGCCGAGAAAACCCCCATGGGGTCATGAACTCAAGAAAACACAGAGTTGCCTTCGTATCAGACTGAAGTGAATGCTTCTACTCAATTCAATATAATTCAGGGTTCATAAGATTTAGAGCTAGAAACAACCATTGAGAACATTTCATCTAATGTCATTTTATACATGAGGAAACGGAGTGGAAGAGATTTTCAATTCAACTTAGTAAAAATTTATCAAGTACCTACCATGGAAATCATTTCAGGGATCCCAGTCATCTCTTAGGAAAGCCGACCACATTAATGCCAAAGTTTACCTGGGTAAGATATGACAACAAACCACAGAACACTTAAGATCTCAGAGAAAACAAAATGACCAATTACTCAAAGGCCAATGGAAGATAATCCAAGACACTCTCCTTCCGGCCTCAGGGAGTTCAGAGCCTGGCTCACAATACTTCCTCCTCAAATCCTAACTTCATGCTAAAGGACTTCCACATGTATGCCCTTCATATTTCACTGAAAAATGCCATTGGCCCAGAGTTCTCTCTTCTTTCCTCTACCTCATTTCACATCACTCACATGCCTTCTTCCATTTTCTCATCATATAAAGATGTGACCCTTGGTCTTGCCAAAGCAAACCCTTCTACATGGACAAGGAATCGCTCCATCCTACCTTTTTATTTATTTTAATTTTTTTGGTACATAGCATTTTATTTTTTTCAAATTACATGTAAGGCTAATTTTCAACATTCATTAAATTTTTTTTAGTTCTAGATTCTCTTCAGCCTTCCCTCCCCTCCATTCTCCCCGGGATGGCAAGCAATCTGTTACAGGTTATATATGTGTAATTATATACAAACTATTTCCTTATTAGGCATGTTGTGAAGGAAAATATACCAAAAAAAAAGGAAGAAAAATAAAGTATGCTTTATCTGCATTCAAATTCCATCAGTTCTTTCTCTGGAGGCAGATAGCATTTTTCATCATGAGCCCTTTGGAATTGTCTTGGATCATTGTATTGCTGAGAATAGTTGTCATTCACCATCATTCATCGTATAATGTTGCTGTTACTATGTATAATGTTCTCCTGGTTCTGCTCACTTCACTTTGCGTCAGTTCATGTAAATCTTTTCAGGTTTTTCTAAAATCAGCCTCCTCATCATTTCTTATAGCACAATCATATTCTGTTATATTCATATACCACAACTTGTTCAGCCATTCCCCAATTGATGGGTATCCCCACAATTTCCAAGTCTTTGCCACCATAGAGAGAACTGCTATAAATAAATAAAAGATGTGTAGGCCTTTTCCTCTTTCTTATGATCTCTTTGGGATACAGAACTAGTAGTGGTATTGCTGGATCAAAAGGTATGCAGAGTTAGATTGACTTTTGGGCATAGTTCCAAATTACTTTCCAGAATAGTCAGATCAGTTCACAACTCCACCAACAAGGCATTAGTGGCCCAATTTTCCCACATCTTCACATTTATCATTTTCCTTTTCCATGTTAGCTAATCTGATAGATGTGAGGTAATACCTCAGAATTGTTTTAATCTGCATTTCTCTGAGTCTTATCAATAATGATTTAGAGCATTTTTATATGATTGTAGATAGCTTTAATTTCTTCACCTGAAAACTGCCTGTTCATATCCTTTGCCCATTTATCTATTGTGAAATGACTTGTATTCTTATAGAATTGGCTCAGTTTTCTATATATTTAAGAAATGAGGCCTTTATTAGAAACATTTGCTGTAGAAACTTTCCCAGCTTTCTGCTTTCCTTCTAATTTTGGTTGCATTGGATTAATTTGTGAAAAAACTTTTTAATTTAATGTAATCAAAATGATCCATTTTGCATTTCATAATGTTCCCTATCTCTTGTTTGGTCATAAATTCTTCCCTTCTCCATATATTTGAAAGGCAAACTATTCCTTGCTCTCCTAATTTGCTTGTGATATCACACTTCAAGTCTAAATCAGGTATCCATTTTGACCTTATGTTGGAATACAATGTACGATGTTGGTCTATGGCTAGTTTCTGCCATACTATTTTCCATTTTTCCCAGAAGTTTTTATCAAAGAGTGAATTCTTATCTCAGAAGCTGAAGTCTTTGGGTTTATCAAACAGTAGATTGCTATAATCTTTTACTACTGTGTCTTGTATGCCTAATCTGTTCCACTGATCTACCACTCTATTTCTTAGCCAATACCAAGTAGTTTTGATTAATGCTGTTTTATAATAGTCTTAGATCTGGTATGGCTAGGCCACCTTTCCTGGCATTTCTTTTCATTAATTCCCTTGATATTCTGGACCTTTTATTCTTCCAGATGAATTTTTTTATTTTTTCCAGTTCTATACAATAAATTTTTGATAATTTGATTGGTATGTCACTGAATAGGTAAATTGATTTAGGTAGAATTGTCATTTTTATTATATTAACTTGACCTACCCATGAGCAATTGATATTTTCTCAATTGTCTAGATATGATTTTATTTGTGTGAAAAGTGTTTTGTAATTGTGTTCATATAGTTCCTAGGTTTATCTTGTGTTCATATAGTTCCTAGGTTTATCTTGACAAGTAGACTTCCAAACATTTTATGTTATCTACAGTTATTTTAAGTGGAATTTCTCTTTCTATCTCTTCTTGCTGAACTCCGTTGGTAATAGATAGAAATGCTGATGATTTGTGTGGATTTATTTTATATCCTGCAACTTTGCTAAAGTTGTTAATTATTTCAAGTAGTTTTCTAGTTGATTCTCTAACTATACTATCATATTATCTGTAAAGAGTGATAGTTTTGTTTTCTCATTACCTAGTCTAATTCTTTCAATTTTTTTCTTCTATTATTGCTAAAGCTAACATTTCTAGTACAATATTGAATAATAGTAGTGATAATGGGCATCCTTGTTTCACCCATGGTCTTTCTGGAAAGGCTTCTAGCTTCTACTCATTACAAATAATACTTGCTGATAGTTTTAGATAGACACTACTTATCACTTTAAGAAAAGCTCCATTTATTCCTATACTCTCCAGTGTTTTTAATAGAAATGGGTGCTGTATTTTGTCAAGTTTTTTCTGCATCTATTGAGATCATCATATTTGATTTCTGGTGGTTTTGTTTTTGATATGGCCAATTATGCTAATTGTTTTCCTAATACTGAACAAGCTCTGCATTCCTGGTATAAATCCCACCTGGTCATATTGTGTTATCCAGGTCATAAATTACTATAATCTCTTTGATAATATTTTAATTAAATTTTTTGCATCAATATTATTACAGAAATTGGTCTATAGTTTTCTTTCTCTGTTTTGTCACTTCCTGGTTTACATATGAGTATCATATTTGTGTCATAAAAGGAATTTCGTAGAACTCCTTCTTCACCTATTTTTCCAAATAGCTTATATAGTATTGGAATTATTTATTCTTTAAACACTTGATAGAATTCACTTGTAAATCCAGTTGGCCCTGGAGATATTTTCTTAGGGAGTTCATTGATGGCTTGTTCAATTTCTTTTTCTAAAATGGAGTTATTTAAATATTTTATTTCTTCTTCTGTTAATTTGGGCAATTTATATTTTTGTAAATATTTGTCCATTTCACTTAGGCTGTCAGATTTATTGGCCTACAGTTGGGCAAAATAGCTCCTGTTTATTGCTTTAATTTCCTCTTCATTGGTGGTGAATTCATCCCATTCATTTTCGATACTGGTAATTTGGTTTTCTTCTTTCTTTTTTTAACTAAAAATTAACCAAAGTTTATCTGTTTTATTGATTTTTTTTCCACAAAAGCAGTTCTTAGTTTCACTAATTGAATAGTTTTTTTTTTACTTTCAATTTTATTAATCTCTCCTTTGATTTTCAGAATTTCTAATTTAGTATTTAATTAGGGATTTTTAATTTGTTCTTTGTCTAGCTTTTTTAGTTGCATGCCCAATTCATCAATCTGCATTTTCTGTATTTTAATCATGCAAGCATTTAGAGATATAAAATTTCCCCTAAGTACCACTTTGTCTGCCTCCCATAAATTTTAGTAAGTTGTCTCATTATTGTCATTCTTTTTGATGAAATTCTTGATTGTTTCTATGATTCATTGTTTGACCTCACATTCTTTAAGATTAGATTATTTAGTTTTCAGTCAATTTTTATTCTGTGTTTTCATGGCCCTTTATTACATGTAATTTGTATTGCATTATGATCTCAAAAAGATGCATTTAATATATCTGCCTTCCTGCATTTTATTGTGAGGTTTTTACATCCTAATACATGGTCAATTTTTGTGTAGGTGCCATGTACCACTGAGAAAAAAGCATATTCCTTTCTACCCCCTTTCAATTTTCTCCAGAGTTCTACTATATCTAACTTTTCTAAGGTTCTATTCACCCCCTTAATTTCTTTCTTGTTTATCTTATGGTTAGATTTATCTAGTTCTGAGAGGGGAAGGTTAAGTTCTCCCACTTGTATAGTTTTACTATTTTTTCACTTGCCTTCTCTTCTAAGAATCTGGATGCTATATCACTTAGTGCATATATGTTTAGTATTGATATTACTTCATTGTCTATGGTAACTTTTAGCAGGATGTAGTTTCCTTCCTTATCCCTTTTAATTAGATCTATTTTTGCTTTTCCTTTGTCTGAGATCAGGATTGATACAGCTGCTTTTTTTTTTTTACTTCCACTGAAGCATAATACATTCTGCTGTAGCCTTTTACCTTTATTCTGTGCGTGTTTCTTATAAACAACATATTGTAGGATTCTGGTTTTTAATCCACTCTGATATTCGCTTCTGTTTTACAGAAGAGTTCATCCCATTCACATTTACAGTTATGATTACTAACTGTGTATTTCCCACTATGCTATTTTCTCCCCTTTTATGCTTTTCTCTCTCCTTTCACCCTATGTGGTCCTCCTCACCAATGTTTTCTTTTGATCATAGCCTTCCTGAGTCTGCTCTCTTTCCATCAGCCCTTCTCCCTTTTCTTTCCCCTTCTACTTCCTTAGAGGTTAAGATAGATTTCTGTACCCAACTGAGTGTATATGTTATTCCCTCTTTGAGCCAAATCCAATGAGGAGTAAGGTTCTAACAATGTTCACCCCCTCCCTTCTTTCCCTCTATTGTAATAGGTCTTTCATGCCTCTTCAATTAATATAATTTACCCCATTCTACCTCCCCCTTTCCTCTTCTTCCAGTACAATCTTTTCACTCATCCCTTAAATTTTTTTACTGTCACATCAAAGTCAACTTACCCCCACACCCTTTAAGTATACTTTTTCTAATTGCCCTTATAGATATACAGTTCTTAAGAGTTACAAGTATCATCTTCCTATAGAGTAATATAAGCAGTTTAACCTTATTTAATACCATGTTGCTGTTTTCTTTCCTGTTTACATTGTTATGTTTCTCTTTAGTCTTGTATTTGAAGATCAAATTTTCTGTTCAGCTGTGGTCTTTTCATCAGAAAAGTTTGAAAGTCTCATATTTTATTGAATAATCCATCTTTTCCCCTGAAAGATAATGCTCAGTTTTGCTGGGTAGTTGATTCTTAGTTATAATCTAATTTTTTTACCTTCTGGAATATCATATTCCAAGCCCTCCAATCCTATAATTCAGAAGCTACTAAATCCTCTGTAATCCTGAACTATGGCTCCTTGGTAGTTAAATTGTTTCTTCTGGCTGCTTGCAATATTTTCTACTTGACCTGAGAGTTCTAGGAATTTGGCTACAATATTCCTTGGAGTTTTCATTATGGGCTTTCTTTCAGGGGATTCATCCAATGACTACTTTATCCTCTGGGTCTAAGGTATCAGGCCTGTTTTCCTTGATAATTTCTTGAAAGATGCTGTCAAGGCTCTTTTTTTGATCATGGCTTTCAGGTAGTCTAGTAATTCTTTAATTATCTCTCCTACATTTATTTTCCAGGTTAGTTGGTTTTCCAATGAAGTATTTTACATTTCCTTCTATTTTTTTCATTCTTTTGATTTTGTTTGACTGATTCTTGATGTCTCATAGAGTCACTAGCTTCCACATGCCCAATTCTAATTTTTAAGGAATTTTTTCTTCAGTTAGCTTTTATAATTTTCAGTGTCTTTTGTTTTCCATTTGGCTAATTCTACTTTTAAAGGAGTTGTTTTCTTTTGTAGTTTTTTCCTCCCCAGTCTGTCAATTCTGTGTTTTAAGGAGCTGTTTTCTTCAGTATATATATATATGCATAGGCAAAAAATAGTTTGTATTTAAAAAATAACTAAGCTATCTCTGTGATTCTGATGAATCCATGTTCTATTCCAGGACACTCCCTCATACTTACCCAGATTAACTCTTTTGCTCCTCTCTCTCTGTCCTACTCAACCCTTCCCCTTCCATGATGCTCTCCCTCTGAACATACTAACATTCTACCATTAAAAAACCACCCTTCCCAATGGACATATACAGGAAATTACTTCATATGCACACACATACACACACCTGGCAGTAGTAAATCCTTAATAAATGCTTGTTGAATTGAATTGAATTATAAGGCAAAGGTACAGAAGGAATGCCTTCTAGGCCAATAGGATAGCCTGTGTGAAGGTACAGAGATGAGACATGAAAAGCCTTGAAGTCACAGTGGGAATTGAGTCAACCCCACTGACTCCATCCTGCGATTCAATTCTGGAGCTAGCTCAGTTCCCTTTCTATTCAATTATAAGGCTAGTCCAATTTCTATCTTGTGAGAAAACTTTATTCAATTCTGGGAATTGTGAGAAAACCTTATTGTGTTGTTTGAACATAGCCCTGGGAGGCTGGGAAGCTGGACTAGCCCTACCAGATTTGTTAAAGATTGATGAAAAGAGTTTTCTCACAATTATACATTTCAAGCAATTCACGTCTTACCTGAAAACTGACCATGTACTTGTCAATCAGTTGCTGCTTCCTTGTTCTTTGATTGAACAGAGATACCTGAGGGTGGGGGTGGGGAGACAGCTCTTTTTCTGATTTCAGCAAACCGCACCTGTTTGCTATCTCCCTCCCAATTTGAAAAGCCTCTAATCTTTCCACCAATTAGAAATCAGATGACTTAATCTTGTATCCTGGTTTATATCCTGCTAATTGTTTTCTTTTAATGCATAAAAATCTGTCTCGCTCTATATCTGGGGTCCAGTGCCAAGCTGAGAAGGCCTGGTCCCAACTGGTTATGCAGTTGGCATGCAGTACTTACTACTCACATTCTCTGAAGCTCAGACCTTTGTTTCCTCAGTCATTTCAATGAATTCACATATCACAGTTGCATGTAAGGGAATGATCATAATAGCTGATATAGTGCTTTATAGTTCACAGAACACTTTACATGGTTTATCTATGTGAAGGAACTACGCAGAAGTTTGTGGATATTTGGAGAAACATCAAACTTTTCTCTCTACTTATTACGGCTTTTTGCTGTAGGATGAAGTCCTTAAGGCTGTCTGTGTCACTCTCTCTGCATGGTTTGACCTGTGTTCATGTCCTGGCTCCAAAACTTAATTATTATATGACTTTAAGAAAACAATTTAGGTGGAGCCAAGATGGTGGAGTAGAAAGACTCACGTATGCTAGCTCCGAACCCACAGCCCATATATTTCCTGCAAGAAGAACTCCCCACAAATTCTGGAGCACTGCAAGGTGCACAGAAACACAGTGGAAACGATTTCCATTCCAGAGAGCCCTGGAGAGCAGTCCCCAGGGGTCTGTCACACCCCGGAAAGTGGAATCCACCCCTGTGCTGCCCTGGCCGCAGGGCCCCAGAGGAGTGGATCCGAGCAGGCTTTAGGGATGGAACCTCCGGCGGCTGTGAAGGTCCCTCTGCCCACAGACGCTACAGGTCAGTGAGAGAGACTTCTGGGCTGGCTGAGAGGGGAGCGGGGTGTCTCCGTGGCTCAGGCCCCCTTGGGAGGCAGCGGCAGAGGCAGTGGCAGAGGCAGCGGTGGCGGCCCAGGACTCCCGGACCAGCAGGCAGAAGTTCTCTGCATAAACGCCCTGAGGGAACTGAGCCTGGGAGGCAGCCCTGCCCCCACCCGCCCCATTACTGAAGGTCTCTGCATAAAGCCCCGGAGGGAACTGAGCCTGGGAGGCAGCCCTGCCCCCACCCCAGCACCAGAACTAAAGGTCACATTGATTAGCAGCTGGGCGGCGCATTTGAATCTCAGACCCCAAGCACTAGCTGGGCGGATCTAGGCGGGGGTGGACAGGAATCTCAGAACTCAAGTAACTGGCTGGGAAGATGCCCAGAAAAGGGAAGAAAAATAGGACTATAGACAGCTACTTTGAGGGGATACAGATGTTCCCGCCTTTCAATTCTGATGACGAGGAACTGTTCTTACCATCAGGGAAAACCGTGGAGGTCGGGGCCTCTGTATCCCAGACATCCCAGGTGGATGTCTGGTGGGCTCAGGCCATGGAAGAGCTCAAAAAGGATTTTGAAAAGCAAGTTAGACAGGTGGAGGAAAAACTGGGAAGAGAAATGAGAGAGATGCAAGAAAAGTATGAAAAACGGGTCAATACCTTGGTAAAGGAGACCCAAAAAAATGCTGAAGAAAATAACACCTTGAAAAATAGGCTCACTCAATTGGCAAAAGAGGTTCAAAAAGCCAATGAGGAGAAGAATGCTTTCAAAAGCAGAATGAGCCAAATGGAAAAAGAGGTTCAAAAGCTCACTAAAGAGAATAATTCTCTCAAAATTAGAATGGAACAGATGGAGTCTAATGACTTTCTGAGAAACCAAGAAATCACCAAACAAAACCAAAAGAATGAAAAAATGGAGGAGAATGTGAAATATCTCATGGGAAAAACAACTGACCTGGAAAATAGATCCAGGAGAGACAATTTAAAAATTATGGGACTACCTGAAAGCCATGATCAAAAAAAGAGCCTAGACATCATCCTCCATGAAATTATCGAGGAAAACTGCCCTGACATTCTACAACCACAGGGCAAAATAAGTATTGAAAGAATCCATCGATCACCACCTGAAAGAGATCCAAAAAGAGAAACTCCTAGGAACATTGTGGCCAAATTCCAGAATTCCTAGGTCAAGGAGAAAATCTTGCAAGCAGCTAGAAAGAAACAATTCCAGTATTGTGGAAATACAATCAGGATAACCCAAGATCTAGCAGCTTCTACATTAAGGGATCGCAGGGCGTGGAATAGGATATTCCAGAAGGCAAAGGAACTAGGACTCAAACCAAGAATCACCTACCCAGCAAATCTGAGTATAATACTTCAGGGGAAAATATGGTCTTTCAGTGAAACAGAGGACTTTCAAGCATTCTTGATGAAAAGACCAGAGCTGAAAAGAAAATTTGACTTTCAAACACAAGAATGAGAAGAAGCATGAAAAAGTAAACAGTAAAGAGAAGTCTTAAGGGACTTACCAGAAGTGAACTGTTTACATTCCTACATGGAAAGACAATATTTGTAACTCTTAAAACTTTTCAGTATCTGGGTAGTTGGTGGGACCACACACACACATACACACACATACATGTACATGCATGCACACACACACATACACACATGCACACACATACAGAGACAGAGAGCACAGAGTGAATTGAATAGGATGGGACCATATCTCAAAAAAAATTAAGGTAAATGGTGAGAGAGAAATGTGGTGGGAGGAAAGAGGGTGAAATGGAATGGGGTAAATTATATCTCATTCAAGAGGCAAGCAGGAGACTTTTTAGTGGAGGGAAAAAGAGGAGAGCTGAGAAAAAAACAAGAAGTTTACCCTCATCACATTCGACTAAAGGAAGGAATAAAATGCACACTCATTTTGGTATGAAAACCTATCTTACAATACAGGAAAGTGGGGGAGAAGGAGATAAGCAAGTCAACACTTGGGGAGGGACAGGATCAAAAGACAGAATAGAAACAATGGGGGGCAGGATAGGATGGAGGGAAATAGAGTTAGTCTTACACAACACGACTATCAGGGAAGTCATTTGCAAAACTACACAGATAGGGTCTATATTGAATTGCCTGCCTTCCCAAAGGGATTGGGTGGGGAGGGAGGGATAGGGAGAATTTGGAACTCAAAGTTTTAGGAACAACTGTTGAGTATTGTTGTTGCTACTAGGAAATAAGAAATACAGTTAATGGGGAATAGAAAGTCATCTGGCCCTACAGGGCAAAAGAGAAGATGGGGACAAGAGAAGGGAGGGATGATAAAAGAGAGGGCAGATTGGTGATAGGGAAAATTAGATTGCTCGGTGTATTGGGTTGGGGGGAGGGGATAAAAGGGGAGAAAATTTGGAACCCAAAATTTTGTGAAAATGAATGTAAAAAGTTAAATAAATAAATTTTTATTACAAAAAAAAGGGGAAGAAAAAAAAGAAAACAATTTAGCCACTCTGAGTCTTCCTCATTTTCCTAATCTATAAAATAGGGATGGAAATCTTAATTTTAATCTTAATACTGGAAAGGACCTCAGAAGTCATCTAATCAAACCCTTAGGCAGAACATTAATCCTCTCTACAGTATCAGCAACAAATGGTCATCAAGTCCCGATCTGTACCTCCAGTGAGGGGACATTCACTGTTACCTAAGGCAGCCCATTTTGAAGTTATGTTAGTTCATTTCAAAAGAAAATGGGAAAGGATGTGAGAAAGGATGGGAACTTACTTGTATAATGATGGTTGAATGAAAGTTGTGGATAAGCCCAGCTCCCTTTTATCTTTCCAGAATACCAAAAATGAACTAAATAAAGGATAAGATGCACCTGCCTTGAATGAATGAATGATAAAATCTTTATTAAGGTCCTGCTATATTCAAAGAACTATAATAAGCACACAGCATACCAAGAGAAAAGCAAAGCAGTCCCTGCATTTAAAGAGCTCACATCTAACAGGGGTTAAACCCTCATAATAGGCTAAATCTCTTATGGGTGGCTTAAATTGCTAGTAGGATTAAAAGTCCCATGGTCCTTAGAGTGCAACAGCAAAGTAGTTTATAAGAGACCTTTTAAAATGCAATTTCCATTGATAAAACTTTATCTATATCTGATGTTGAACTATCTGACAATGCCATGCACACTGTTTAGTAACTAGAACTTTGTTTTTCCGTTTTCAGTAGCTGTGACTGCTGAGGAGTTGTGGGTTACAGTAGCTGCAGAAGCTACTGTAATCTACATCTTCATAAAGGTTTCTAACAGATGCTAGGGCCAAGCTGATAGTAGGGTTAGTGGTCTTGGACTTTACTTCTCTATCGGTAGTAACTGGTCAACAGTTGGTTTGGGGGATGGAGGGCCCCACCCCCTTTCCATGAAGGCTACTTACCTGGATGTCTGTAAGAGCTAGGATAGATGTATGACAACTTTGGGGGTAAAGGGTTGTCTTTGCAATTCCAAGGGCTCCTGGGCTGTGGATCCTGGGCTTTCTCCACTAGAATCCAAGGGAAGGTAATGTTCAAGGTGGTGGTTTGAACTAAGTGAATCCAGGGAGAAGTGGTGGTCAAGGTGGTTCAAGGTTTGAACCATCTGAAAAATACTGCTTTCAGAGTCACTCCCAAAATACCTTTTTGCTTCAGGTACAGGTACAATAGTTAGAAGGCAGTAGATGGGCAGGACTACTCAGAGTTAAATCTCTGCATAAGTCACCAAGTCGTACTCTAAATTTTAGTTGCTTTAATTCTTGTATACATACACATACACACACACACACACACACACACACACACACACACACACACACACACCCTGCTTCAGATCTGGCTAAGTATTTTTAGTTTCTAGACCAAGTCTCTTGTCTATCTCTCTATGCTGCCAAGAACCAATTGTCCTTGTTTATCTCACCTAATTCAGTCCAGGGTTTAAAATGCAAATGTTATCATAACTTTATCAAAATGGCTCACTCTGCATCCCATTAAGATTCTTAATTCTTTCCTAACTTCAAGTGACTCAAAGAAATATGGGCACACATTGTTAACTAGATTCCATTTACTGTGCGGAAAAGAAAAAAAATAAAATATACCACATTAAAACTTCCAAACAACTAAAACCCTGCCAGAACTCATAAGGTCTAAAATTCCAGCTTCCCAGCAGTTGCAGCTGTTGCAGTTAAAATCTGAGCTCTTCATTGCACTTTTGCCAAAAGAACAGACATAACCAGAGGCCACTAGTAAAGGAGAATTAGCAGGCATTCCCCCAATGTTAAGGAAAAGGAAAAAATGGAACAATTTCACCACCTGGTAGATGAGCAATCTGGTTCCCCACTCTAGCTCCTATACTGATAGCAATCATTTTCTGGCTGACTGCCAGGCTCTCTGGAGTTGGATGGTTAATAAGGGGAGGAGAGCTTTGCAACATCACCCTGTGCAACCCACATACTTAGACTTGAAGTCCCCCAAATTTGTAACATGATCTTTTTGCCAATGTTGCATCTTCTGACATGTTTTCTCTGTGTTTTCCTTTGGGCTTCTTTCAAAATGTTTCCCATGCAGAGATTTCAAAGTTCCTCTTTCAGAACTTGATAAAACTGAGAAAAAGATAAGCAAAAAAATAAATATCTGTACAATATATTGGAAAAACTAGATATGACAGACTTTTAGTGATTATGGAATTGCTTTAGCAGTGAGATATTTCACATTGTCTTCTTTTTTTAATCTTTTGGTTTTGTTTTATTGTTTCTTGACTTCTCATAAAGTCATTAGCTTCCATTTGTTTCATTCTAATTTTTAAGGAATTATTTTCTTCAACAAGGTTTTGGGACTCCTTTTCCATTTTGTTAGTTCTGCTTTTTAAGGCATTATTCTCCTCATTGGCTTATGGTCTCTCTTTTACCATTTGGCCTACTCTGTTTTTTAAGGTATTATCATATTTCACCATACAATCATTGCCACCATATAATTGTCTCATCCAGTTTTTTCAATCCAAAAATTGGTCACACAGTCATCACATGGTGTAATTCTTTTAGTCATGTCACTTGAAAGGGAAACAGAAGAGAAAAGTATTCACCCACTGCATATGGACACACTTCTATCTCTTGCACATTGCAAGCTGTGAGCCTAGAATTCTCAACACACTAACACTGTCAGTATTTAATTTTAACATATATTCACAAGTATTCCATGCATCCTGCACCAAAAACAGTTTGGTAATAAATGTTTTTTAAGCAATAGTAGGGCAGTTTTTAAAGCTTCATATAATGGTTGCACCTCACTTTTTTGCAAAAAAAAAAAATTGGCATAAAATTTGTGATGATTATATGGTAAAATATGTATTTTCTTCTGTATTTTTTGTGTCTCCTTTACCAAGCTGTTGACTTGTTTTTTATGATTTTCTTGCATCATTCTCATTTCTCTTTCCAATTTTTCCTCTATTTCTCTTACTTGATTATCAAAATCCTTTTTGAGCTCTTCCTTGGCTGAGACCAATTCATATTTTCCTTGGAGGCTTTGGATGGAGGAGCTTTGACTTTGTTATCTTCTTTTGAGTATGTGTTTTGATCTTCCTTGTCACCATAGTAACTTTCTTGTCAGAGGTTTGGTTTTTTTTTTCTGTTGTTTGCTTATTTTCCCAGCCTATTATTTGACTTTTAACTGTTTGTTAAAGTAGGACTTTGCTTCCAGGATGGAGCACACACTGTTCCAAACGTCAGGGGTTTTGTGCAGCTGTTTTCAGAGATACTTCTGGGCCTGTAAGCTTTCAGTTCTCTCCTCTTCTGACCTGTACTCTGATCTATGGGTAACCACAAACATCCTTTTCTGCCCTAAAACTGTGAGGATAGTCCCCCCTCCAGTGTGGCTGCAAGCTGTGCTATGCTAGTACTCCTCCTTGCTCTCGGACTCCCACCCAGGACTGTGACCTGGATTGGTATATGGACAAAGTGACAAGAGTCCTGCTTCAGCACCAGCAAAAAAAAAAAACCCTGGAAACTTCTTCTCATCAGTTGTTTGACCCCCTTACCATCTGTGGGCTGAAAGCTCCAGAAGTAGCCCATGCAGTTGCCACTACTGATTCAGTCACTCTCAAGACCTGTTCCTGGTTTGCTGGGGCTGGGGCTATGCCAGCATGGTCTATGCTGGAAAGTGTTCCATTGTCACCCAGGTGCGACAAACATTTCCTGCTGACCTTCTCAGTTGTCTTTGGTGTCTGTGGGCTGAGAGCACTGGAAAGTGCCACTGGTGCCACTGATTCAGTCACCCCAAGGAGTGTTCCTAGGTTTCCTAGGACCTGATCTAAACTGTCCTGGCCTATGCTAGATGGCTCTCCTCTCTCACCCTGGTGTAATAGACCTTTCTTGCTCACCTTCCAAGTTGTCTTGGGCTGGAAATTTGTTTCATTCTGTCTTGTGGGTTCTGCTGCATTAGAATTTATTTAGAGTTTTTTTTTTAAGGTATTTAGAGGGATCTGGAGGAGAGCTCAGGCAAGTCCTTGCCTTTATTCCACCATCTTAGCTCTGCTTTGAAGCAGACAATTTTTAGGTCACCTTTTCTAGCCCCTTTCTTATGACAGGAAGAAGCAGTGTGGTCCTTAATAAAGGTTGCTCAGTTACACAAGGGGGCTGCTGAATTCCACTAGTACTTCAATCCAGTGAGAAGACAACCCTATGACATGGGTTACCTGCACGCAGGTTGTAACTATAGCTCCCAATGTATCTGGACTTACTGCTTTGTCACTTGCCTGTCACCATAGGACTTTGAGGTAGGTAGATAACGATGGTAAAATGATATGGGTGATGTATTTGATTCATGCATAAATTGAATTTAAGTGAGGCAGAGTTGTACAAATTCATAGGCCTCACTCTCTATTGCAGAGTTGCTGAAGTCCAGTGGCAAGGCAAAACTCAAGATGACTGGTGATGGCTCAGGATGTGGTGGATGACCTTGGCAACTTCAATATCTAAAGTGCTCTACAGTGCCTGCCTCAGCTTCCTGAATTCATGGTTGTTGGATCAGATTGTTCCCATCTGCCCATTCTGCCAGGGGAAGTCTTCACCCGCTTGGAATAAACACCCCCCCGACTCACTGATAGGTTGAGACCCCTGGGTTATCCACAACGTGATTTAACCTATATGCCAAAATGGCTTGCCAGGGTGTGGCCACTGTATATGCTAAAGCTTCTTGTAGCCACAGCTGAGAGTCTGGTGAATCAGGTAGACAGGAAAGGTAGAAATTAGCCCTGAGAAGGGCTCAGCAGCTCTCACCCCAGAGGTACTAGTCCTCTTTGAATACATCCTATACTCCCAAAAAGAAAAGAGAGTCAAAATGGTAGAGAAGCAAGAAGAACAGTACAGTTCCCCAACAAATGTTTTCCACAAAGATCTAGAAAACAATTCAAGATCTATATAGAGAGATAGACAAAGAGGTCTACAAGAATATGGCCAGGAGGACACAGTGCTGAACGTTCCAGGGCTCAGAGTCTGAAAGAATGTTGAGGCTCTATATTACAAGAGGAAGCACAAGGATAGGAAGAGAGTTCTCGAACTAGTACAAGGTGTGGGAAAAGGTGCCATCTGACTGCTCTGTTTCATTGTGAAAGTCTGAGATACAGATGCAAAGTGGTCTGAGGAGCGGACCTAGGATTAGCAGAGAAGAATGGGTAGAGTAGACCCTAGCTGTGTCCCGAGTGAGGAACAAGTTGAGAAGCAAACACTAGCTATGTGGCTCTGACTCTAGGAGCAGAGCAAAGACTCAGTTCTGGCTTACAGCCAAGTCTGAAGCCTCCAGGGGAACAACTGGTATCTAGCAGTATCAGATCTAAAACTATACTACAAAATTATTATGATCAAAACAATCTGATAATAAGTAGCTAGGTGGCATAGCATGGAGAATATGCCAGGACTAAAGTCATGATGAAGACTTATCTTTATGAGTTCACGTTTGGCCTCAGGCACTTACTAGCTATGTGACCCTGGGCAAAGTCACTTACCTCAGTTTCAGGAAGAGTTGGATAGAGCTGAACAATAATAACCAAAAGAACAGAGAAGCTGATCACTGGAACGGATGAGATATGCGATACACAGAAGCAAACAAACTTGATAAACCCCAAGAAAAATGCAAATGATGCAGCTTTTGGAACAACAAAAACTGATAGGAAAACTGGAAGATAGTCTGGCAGAAACTAGATCTAGACCAAGATTTCATACTATATATGCCAAGATGAGCTCCAAATGGATACATGACTTAGACATAAAAGGTAACATATTAAACAAATTAGAGTAGCATGGAAGAAAATACACGTCAAAAACTCCAAATGACTCATAATCCATATCCAGAAAAAGAGCTATGGAATCTAAATGCAGATTGAAGCATGTTATTTGTGCGCTCTCTCTCTCTCTCTCCCCCCCACCCCCTCCTCTCTCTCTCTCTCTCTCTCTCTCTCTGTTTCTTTTTTATCATGGTGTCTCCCATTGGTTCTAATTCTTCTTTACAACAAGACTAATGTGAAAATATATTTAATATGAATGTATATGTAGAGTCTGCATCAGATTGTACTCCATCTTGGGGTGGGGGAGGGGAGGGATGGAAAGAAAATTTGGAACTCAAAATCTTTTGGAAGTGAATGGTAAAAACTAAAAATAAATAATTTTTTTAAAAAAAGGGAAAAATATAAATGTCAGATCTATGAATAAGGGAAGATTTCATCATAAAACAAGAGATAGAAAATTTCACAGGAGGTAAAATTTTGATTATATAAAGGTTAAAAACTTGTATAAAAGCAAAAGGAGTTCAGCTATGAAATTACAAAAGAAACAGGAAATTGAAGGGAAATTGTACCAAGTTTCTCTCTATTTTCTCTGTGCTAATGAATATCTGTTAAAACATAAAATAAAACAACCAAGATTAGAAAGAAAGCAGAAAACTGAGGGAAAAATTTTTTTTATAGAAAGTATCTGATAAATGTCCAATTTATGTCAAATATATAGAGAATTGAGTCAAAGGTATAAGAATACAAGTCATGCCTCAATTAATAAATGGTCAAAGGATATAAACAGGCAGTTTTCAGACTAAGAAATCAAAGCTACCTGTAATCATATGAAAAAATGCTGTAACTCACTACTGATTAGAGAAATATAAATTAAACCAACTCTGAGGTAGTACCTCACAACTATTGATTGGCCATTGTGACAGGAAAGAAAAAGATAAATGTTGGAGGAGAAGTGGGAAAATTGAGACACTAATGCACTGTTGGTGGAGTTGTAAACCAATCCAACTATTACAGAGAACAATTTGTAACTATGCTCAAAGGGCAATCAAACTTTGCATACCCTTTAATCCATTAATACCACTACTAGGTCTGTATCCCAAAGAGATCTAAAAAAGGGTAAAAGACCTATAGGTTTAAAAATATTTATAGCAGCTCTTTTTGTGACAGCAAAGAATTAGAAACTGAAGTGATGCCCATCAAGTGGGCAATTGCCTAATAAGTGGTGGTATATGAATGTGGTAGAATGTGATTGTGCCATAAGAAATTACGAGCCGGAAAATTTTAGAAAAACCTGGACAGATTTGCATGAACTGATACAAAGTGAAGTGAGCAGAACCAGGAGAACATTGTACATAGTAACAGCAACATTATACAATGAATGACTGTGAATGACAATTATTCTCAGCAATACAATGATCCAAGACAATTCCAAAGGGCTCATGATGAAAAATGCTATTTGCCTCCAGAGAAAGAACTGATGGAATCTGAATGCAGATCAAAGCATACTTTATTTTTCTTGGGGTTTTTAGTGTTTTCTTTCACAGCATGACCAAGATGGGAATATATTCTACATGATTGCACATGCATAAGCTATATCAGATTGCTTGCCATCTCAGGGAGGATGGAGGAAAGGGAAGAAGGAAGAAAATTTGGAACTCCAAAATTTTTTAAATGTTAAAAATTGTTTTTACATGTAATTGGGGAAAAATATGACTAAATTTTTAAAAGAATGTTAAAACATGAAAGAAACAAATAACACAACAAGAAACAAAGGGGCTAATCCATCCAATCTCAGAAAGATAAATTCAGCAGGTAATAAATAAACTGCCAATGAAAGAACAGAGAATGTCCTGGAGGTTGTTGTGCAATAGCCATCACAATTGGAGCTGGGTGGAAAATTTTGCTTAAATGGACTTCAAAAGAGGAGAGGTTGCTGAGTGATGGAAGTAAAATGACCAAAATCACTAATGAATACTTTACTACATTAATGAATCTGTGATTTCACTGTTGTAGGTACTCCCGTCAGGGATATTGATTATAATATGTCTATGCCTTCCCATCTTCACCATATGACTAATTTTATATATAAAATATATAATATCATAGAATGTTATTTATGGCCTAGAATCATCAAGAACTAAGATCACATGGACCAGATTCAGTCATTGGAGGAAAGCCTCTTCAAGATATGTTTCCCCTCTGGGTTTACACTGGGAAAATCACAAACTAGGCTTGTTAAATGAAAATATGTTGACTCTTAGTTTGGTCATCTCAAATAATCCTCTCCTGAATCTGATTGTTTTTCATTAGGTCTTCGATAAGAAGGAAATCAAGGACTTCAGAGTAGGACATGTTTGTAAGGGACCCAAAAGGACCACTTCATAGCTGGCGGGAACAAACGAAGGAAGGTCTGAAATGAAGGAGGAGACCTGGGGGAGTATGAACAGGAAGCAGAAACTCAAAGTTTGAGGTAGCTCTCATCTGAAAGTGGCCTCCGGAGTACTTGAGAAGGCCTTGGGGAAAGACAGAGGTTGGGAGATCTGGAGAGGAAGCTGATGAGGTAGGGCTTCTGGGAAAGCTCCAGAGTGAATGTCCAAATAAGCTGGTGGCCTGCACTGAGGGCTGATGTGGATGCCTGCGGGGTATGTTCCTATCCTTCGTAGAAAGATACCACTAAAGTCCCAAACATAGAGTAATCGTCCTGTAAGCTCATCAAGCTGATCAGGGAACTTCACTGACCAGCCCTCTATATGTGTTAGACAGATTAATAAATATTTTTTCTTATTATTCTTATTATGGAAGCCAATAACACCAAGGCCTCTTTTTCATTTCTGAAATATTAAGAAATGATGTTATATCAGTGTCCTCACCCAAAGTCCTTGATCCGTCTAAAAAATAAAAATTTATCTGTCCTTAATCAAATCCCAAAGAAACAATGTCCTACTCTGAATTAAGAGTATTTCTCTTAAATTTATTTTGGGCCATATCGAAAGGAGAATCCTCAAAGGAAGTGGTTAAAGGTGGAATGTCCCTTTGTTAAACAAAGGAGGTATCCCATGATTTTATCTTGGATTAAATCCAAGGAAGTGATCCTTTGGTTAAACCTGGAATTTGTCCTAGGTTTTCCAAAAAGCCATCATCTCAATTCTGTTTAGTGAATCAAACCCTAAAATTGACTTCTTACTTTGGTTTAATTTTGACTATGAACTTTTATCCTTGTTTACTGCCCTAAGAACATTGCTTGACAATCTTAGAGGACCAATGACGAAAAGACCTATTGACAGAGAGGTGACAGACTCCGAGTACAAGTATTAGACATATTTGTTTTGACATGAACAATGCAGGATTTTATGCTGATTGACTATGCATATTTACAATGGTTTTGTTTTTATTTTTTCATTGGAGAAGGGAGAGAAAAAGAAAACAGAATTTTAAAAAAAGTAATGGGGGTTTGGTACATGTTGCAGACTCCATTGGTTTGCAGATATCACCTCTCCACATGGAAAACCCTGGAGACATGGAAGTGAAACAACACGGTGACACAGCGAGGAATGTACCAACATTTGATAAGATGTTCTAGTTAACTAACTATATGATTGGGAGAAACTGGTTTTGATTGGCAGTATCATCTGAATTTTCCCTGCCTTCAGAAAGGCTTAACTTACTTTCAACAGGCCC
Organism: Bettongia penicillata ogilbyi; assembly: GCA_023548195.1. Taxonomy (NCBI): domain Eukaryota; kingdom Metazoa; phylum Chordata; class Mammalia; order Diprotodontia; family Potoroidae; genus Bettongia; species Bettongia penicillata. The sequence goes on along the minus strand of JAJHZJ010000120.1, from coordinate 7,240,308 downwards.
TTTGCTTCTTGTACGGCTGGGATAGTTAAGAAATACTTAAAAGACCATTAGCTAAGTGGAAGGGCCTTTGGGCCTTCCCCTCAGAAGCCATATAGCCCCCAGAAATAGACTTCTACGGTTTTTTCTTTTTATTCTTTTCTATTCAAGGTTTAGGAATTTCTGACTTGGTGAGGAGAGACAGAGTTCCTAGTCAGGAATCCAGAAGTAGCAATCCAGCCTGGGTTTTGTGGCTGCCGCAGTTCCCTGAGGAGAAAGAAGCAAAATTTTGGAGTGACCTTCAGAACCCTAGTCCAGTGGTAGCCAAAATATCTAGCAGTGATGCCACAGCCGAATATGTATGTGGGATCCATGCTATGTAGGAATAAAGCTAAATTTTGAACATACTCTTCCAAAGATCAAGGTAGTATAGGGGGATGACATTCTCCAGAAGTACTGTGGGGTACTTTTATATTTGATCTTTCCATATCTTTGAAGTAAATGTCCCTTTGCAAAAGCTACTTGATGTCAAGTGGGAAAATGAAAATGTTGTCCTAGTCACAAGCCTATAACAAATGAGAGGAAGATAGCTAGTGGGGGTTTGAGCTGTTGGCAGAGAAAGAGAAACACTTCAATCCCTCAGAGTACTCTGGTACCCTGGGAGTGGGAGGGTAGGGGTGGTACAGCCTGCCTGGTCCCTGGAGAGTGGGCCACAGGACACATGCTGCACCTAACTGACAAAAGATGACACTCATTGAGGTAGAGATTTTCAAAAGCAAGATGAAACTCTGTCCTTTGGCCTCTCTCCCTCTCTCACTGTCTGTAATTAATAAATTGTCTCTCATAGACAACGGCTAAATAAAAACTCAGTATAACATTTTTCTTCCATATTATTAAAAATGAACAATTGGCCACAAAAATAATTTGATTCAACAGACAAAAATTCCACCTTAAGAACTCTCCTGTAACATGGGGTTTCCATTCATATCTTTCAGGCACAATATTGTGCTTCACAGATATTCTGTAACAAATCAAAGGTTTGTGGCAATTGTAAGTGAGCAAGGTTATTAGCACCATTGTCCCAACAACATGTACTCACATAGTGTCACATTTTGGTAATTCTTGTAATATTTCAAACTTTTTCATTATTATTACATCTGTTATAGTGATCTGTAATCAGCAATCTTTGATGTCAGTTATAATTTCTTTGGGGTGCCACACATTGTGCCCATTTAAGATGGTGAACTTAAGAAATGTGTGTGTTCTGACTCCACAATACAGGGTAAACAAAACTTTGATATGCACTAGGAAACCAAAGAAAATTCATGTGACTTCCTTTTGTGATATATGCTTTATTTCAGTGATCTAGAATGGAACCAAAATTATCTCCAAGATTTCTTGAAAGAAACAAGACAGGATGCAGCCAAGATGGTAGAATAAAGGCAGGGACTCCTTGAGCATTACCCAATTCCCCTCAAACCAACTTTAAAATAATGCCTCAAAGAGGGTGCAGAACCAACAAAAGGATGGAGTGAAATAATTTTCCAATCCAAGACAACTTAGAAGGTCATCAGGAAAGGTCTTTCTCACTGGGATAAGAGTGGAATACAGACCAGTACAGACCATTCCCAGCAAGCCAGCAGCAGACCTTGAGCGTGACTGAATTGGCAGCTGCAGTTTCTGGTCATCTTCTAGTCAGGAGGAGATTACAAGGGACCCTCTGCTGGCACTGGGTACAAGACTGTGTTGCATTGCCTATATTAGGTTCTGGATCAAAGTCCTAGGATGAGAAACAGCACTAAAATACTAGTGTGGCCACAGGGAAGTGGAGACCCTGGTAACATATCCAGGGCAGAAAAGAGTGCTTGTGGTTTCTCACAGATGAGAGCACTGTCTGGAAGAGCATTGACCACACCTCTCCTTAAGTCATACCACCTTGGAATAACTAAAAACTTACAGATCCCAAATATTAGCTCTGAAAACAGCAACATGAAAAACCTGAAGCTTGGAACAGTGCCTCCTCCACCCTGGGAGCAGAGGCTAAATTTAACATAAATTTAAAAGTCAAGAGATAAGTTGGGAAAATGAGCAAACAACAAAAAAGAACCTGACCATAGAAAGTTACTATGGTAACAGGCAAGATCAAAACACAAATTCAGAAGAACACAGTGATATCAAAAACAGCTACATGCAAAGTCTCAGAGAAAAATGTCAATTAGTCTCAGCCTTCTCCCTATCTCTCAAAAAAAGAATTCCTGAAAGTCCTCAAAAAGGATTTTAAAAAATCAAAAAGAGAAGTAGAGGAAAAATTGGGAAAAGAAATTAGAGTGATGCAAGAAAATCATGAAAAAAAAGATTCAGCAGTTTGCTAAAGGAGGTACAAAAAAAATTGAAGAAAATAACACCTTTAAAAACAGAATTGGTCAAATGTTATAGTAGCTACAATAATCTACTGAAAAGAAGAAATCCTTAAAAATCAGCATCGGCCCAGTGGAAAAGGGGGTACAAAAGTTGACAAAAGAAAATAATTCCTTCAAAATTAAAATTGGGCAAATGGAAACTAATGACTCCATGAGATATTAAAAAATAATAAAATGAAATCAAAAGAATGAAAAAAAGAAAATATGAAATAACTCATTGAAAAAAACAATGACCTGCAAAATAGATCAAAGAGAGATAATTTAGGACTTACTGGAACACCTGAAAGCCATGATAAAAAAAAAACCTAGACATCATATTTCAAGAAATTATCTAGGAAAATTGCCCTGATATCCTAGAACCAGAGAATAAAATAGAAATAGACTCTACTGACCACCTCCTAAAAGAGATCCCAAGATAATAACTCCCAGCATTGTTATTTGTTATCGCTAAATTTCAGAATTCCCAGGAATTTTTCCCAAGGAGAAAATATTGCAAGTAGTCAAAAAGAAGCAATTCAAATATCACAGAGCTAGGATAACACAAGATCTAGCAACTTCTATACTAAAAGGTCAGAGATTTTGGAATATGATATTGCAGAGGGCAAAGGAGTTAGGATTACAACCAAGAAACACCTACCCAGAAAAACTGAGAATAATCCTTCAGGAGGAAAAAGGAATAGTAATGAAATAAAGGGCTTTTGAGCATTCCTGATGAAAGATCAAAAATGAATAGAAAAATTTCAAATACAAGTTTGAATCAAGAGAAGCATAAAAAGGTAAACATGAAAGAGAAATCATAAGGGATTCAATATTATATTCCTATGTGAAAAGATATTTGCAACTCCTAAGAACTTTATCATTATTAAGGCAGCTAGAAGGAATATAAAAAGGTTATGAGGGTAAGTTGATTATGATGGGACAATATCTAAAAAAATAAAATTAAGGGATGAGAAAGAGGGATGCAAGGGGAGACAGGAAAGGGAGAGAGAGAATGGGATAATTTATCTCACATCAAAGAAAAGTGAAAGAGTTTCTATAGTGGAAGGGAAGATGGGAGATCAGGGTAGATGATGCTTGAGGCTTACTCTCATTGGAATTGACTCAAAGCGAGAATAACCTATACACTCAGCTGGGTATAGAAATCTATCTTACCCTACAGGAAAGTAGGAGGGAAGGGGATAAGAAAAAGGGACGGGGATGGCAAAAGGGAGGGCAAATTAAGGGAGGTGGATGGAGGGGGTGTGGGAAAACTGGGACACTAATGCATCGTTGGTAGAGTTGTAAAACAATCCAGCTATTCTGAAGAACAATTTGGAACTATACCCAAAGGGCTATAAAACTGCACATACCAGGACTAGGTCTGTATCCCGAAGAGATCAAAGAAAAGGGAAAAGGTCACATAGGTGCAAAAATATTTATAGCACCTCTTTTCTTTGCAAAGAATTGGAAATTGACGGGATGTCCATCACTTGGGGAATGATTGAACAAACTGTGGTATATGGTTGTGATGGAATACTATTGAGCTATAAGAAATAATGAGTAGGATGATTTCAGGAAAACCTAGAAAGACTTTTTGTGAACTGATGCAAAGTGAAGTGAGCAGAACCAGGAGAGCATTGTACATAGTAACAGCAATATTACACAATGATCAACTATGAATGACTTAGATATTCTCAGCAATGTAACGATCCAAGACAATTCCAAAGGACACATGAAAAATGCTATCACCTTCCAGAGAAAGAATTGATGGAGTCTGAATAAAGATTGAAGCATACTTTTTTTACTTGCACTATTTTCTTGTTTAGTTTTCTGTCTATGTTTTCTTTCATAACATGACTAAAATGGAAATATGTTGTCATACACAACTGCACACATATAACCTATATCAGATTGTTTACTATCTCAGGCAGGATGGAGGGAAGCAAAGAAGCGAGGGAATTTGGAACTCTGAATTTAAAAAGCAAATGTTAAGCATTGTTTTTACATGTAACTGTAAAAAATATAATATTTAAAATAAAAACAGAGATAATTTTCCAAGAAAATAAACAGGAGCATGTATGCTCAGCAAAGGTGAGCACTGTCATGAATACAGAGTCCAAATGAATTTACATACTCTTTATAGATAATGAGGTCCTCCAGATGCTCCTGACTGTGAGAACATGGTGCCGATTGCAATAAAGTCCCAGAATACTGCAAAACTTCCTCCATGAGGTCAATAATTATTCACAATAGTTTAGACTAATACCCGTACAGAAAAATCCAAATGGATAAGAAATGTCTATTTTATAGAATATGATATGCATTTATATGGAAAATTCATAGAGTTAGTTCATTACTAGATATATCTTGGACAGACTCTGTGAATAAATGGTAAACTGGGCCAAGAATTAAAAGGAAGGAGGGAAGCATGTTAGGCTGCTTTGGGGAAATTACTAAGTACTCTTAAAGGACTTAAACTTCTTGTGTGAAACAAGAAAGGCACATTTTTAAAATGTGAGGCACTTCAAGCTTAATTGTAGCCTTCTTGGGCAGGGTAGGGGGTAAAGAAGAGGAGGGGGGAAAGGAAGAAAAAAAAGAGCAAAAAATAACAAGGAAGCAAAGAAAAGCTTTCAGCTTTGAAACCAATTGTAGTGTTTACTATGTAGGTTCTCTTGAAATGGAAATTTATTGTTTTATGTTGGATCGTCTCATGGTCTGCTATGTATATGGCGATGTTTTTCCCCCCTCATTTTGTATTGAAGGATAAAATAAATAAAATTCCACCTAAGAAAGAAATGTGAAGTACACTGAAACAAAGGCACATTTTTTAACAACAATATTTTTCTGCTGGTGTTGAATAGTTGTGAGCAATAGAATGCCACAGGCCCTGAAGAATTCGAATGTAGGTCACACACAAGGGTGCAGAGAGGCGCGTGTGGGACATGAGTAGTAAATGAAGCATAAGGGCTGCAGGGTCAGAAAAAGTCAAAATGTGGGAAGGGCAAGGGGTAACTGATGGAAAGTCCACGTGCTCCATTAGTACTGTGTAATATCAAAAGACCTAGAGGAAGGTTACCAGTCTATCATGTAGACTCCCTGAGGAAGATTTACTGGAAGACATAATTGGGAACCACACAGGTTGAAAAGACATGGACAAATGGCCATTTCTACCATTGGGTGCACTGGATAGAGCACCAGTGCAGGAGTCAGGAGGACCTGAGTTCAAATCTCACCTCAGACACTTAACACCCACTAGCTGTGTGACCTTGGGCAAGTCACTTTACCCCAGTTGCCTCATCCTGAGTCATCTCCAGTCATCCTGATGAATATCTGGTCACTGGATTCAGATGGCTCTGGAGGAGAAGTAAGGCTGCTGACCTGCACAGCCCTCCCTCACTCAAAACAGTCAAGTGCAAGTCGTGATATCATTTCTCTGATGGCATGGTCTTCTTCAGCAACGAAGGATGAACACATCGAAATGGTAATTTAAGTGGGAAGATCTTTTCCATTCACTAATAGGCCCATGTGACCTGCTTAAATCACATGGAAGCCTAAGTCACATGTTGTGGGAGGAGCTTGATGAACAGGTGAAAAAGGAAGGGTGGAGCAGAGCTGGGAGAAAGTGAGTGAGGGCAGTTAAGGTAGAGAGAGAGAGGTCACAGGTAAGCATACAGCTAGGCTCCTGAGTGTTTGTCTGTAGGATGGCCCTGGGGGCAAAGGGGGGAACAAGCTGGAGGCTTGGGAATGGCTTTGTCCCCTACAGGGTTAATGTGTATTGACTTTTTGGCTACTGTGCTAATACTATACATACAACGTGCCTATTCCTCGAAAAATGACACTAATGATCACTGAGGATCATTCATATAAAATGCAAGCAAAAGAGACTATATATACATGTATATATGTTAGCAAAAAATTATTCATTATGACTGAATTGAAAGCGTATATAAGGAAGAAATTGAGTAGAATTGATCATATGAATGGGAGCAACCAGGTGCTGCTGCGCAGCATGCAGGACCAAGAGTCAGGAATTCAAATCTGACCTCAAACACTTAGCTGTGTGACCCTGGGCAAGTCACTTGCCTCAGTTTCCTCATCTGTAAAATGAGCTGGAGAAGGAAATGGCAAACCATTCCAGTGTCTTTGCCAAGAAAATCCCAAAAAAAGGGTCATGAAAAGTCAGGCATGACTGAAGAAGCATCATGTGCAAACACAAAAATCACACGGTTATATCAATAAAGACAGACAAACCTTCCACACAATGTAGCATTCATTTAGGTAAAACACACAACCAAGGAAAAAAAGACGTAGTCTCACATTTTTAGAGCTGGAGGGGACCTCAAAGGTTATGAAGTCCAATCCTGTTTTTTTTTATAGTTGAAGAAACTGAGGCACAGTGAGGTTAAGTGATATACCCTAAGCCACACAAGTAATCAGAATCCATAATGGGATTCAAACTCAGGATCTCTGACCCAAATCTGTTGCTCTTCCAGTTGCGACATATTTTCTCTCCTATCTTTAATATGACTTAAAGCAGAGGTGGGGAACCTGTGGCTTCTAGGCCACATGTGGCCCTCTAGGTCCTCAGGTTTGACCTTTTGACTGAGTCTAAGTTTCATAGAACAAATCTGTTTATTAAGGGAATTTATTTGTTCTGTGAAGTTTGGATTTAGTTCCCTACCTCTGAGTACTAAAGCATTGATTCAAGACCAAGAATTACCATTATTTGTCACAAAATGGGGCCCAGGGACCCCTCCAGAAAGCACCTAAAAGCCATGTCAAGAATTATGGCACTGTTGGCATGACTATCTATTGAAAATCATGGTTCTGGGCCCCTGACAATATGTCTCTTTATATCAGACCAAGTCACATGATGCATTGAGAGAATGTAAAAAGCATTTCGTGATACCAGATAATTGCCACAATTATGCCAATGTACCAAACCTTGTCATTTCTACCTTCACAATGTATCTCCCTTACATCCCTTTCTCTCCATACATACAGCCAGCCACAACTCTAGCTCAGGCCCTCATCACTTCTTGCCTGAACTTCTGCAATAACCTTTCAAGTGGTCTCAATGACTGGAGTCTCTCCTTACTCCAAGTCCTCTTCTCCTCTGCTAAGGTGATTTCTCTAAAGGGTAGAACTGACCATATCTCCCCTTCATTCAGGGAGCTCCAGTGGTTGCCTATTACCATCAGGATCACGTATGAAGTCCTCAGGTTGGCACTGAAAGTTTTCCTGGTGACTCTCCTACACACTCTACATTCCTGCTACGCTGACTGACTGGCAGTTATTCAAAAGGGCTGCTTTGTGTTCCATCTCAGGGCTTCCCACCCCGCCACACACACCCCTGCAATCTCTGCCCTCTCTGAACTGACCTGGCTTCTTTCAAGATTCACCCTAAATCCCACCTCCTGCAATCAACAGTCAAAAAGCATGTATTAAATGCTTATTATGTGCCAGGCAGTTCTCTGATTCCCACAGCTGCTCACGCCCTCCCGTTTTGATTACCCTCCAAGTATTCTGCTTGCCTCCACTATTTGCTGATTTACATGTTTCTCCATCAGAATATATGGCTGTTTTTATTTTAATTTGGATCCCCAGTGCTTAGCATAATGCCTGGAATGTAGTATATGTAGTTAATAAATGCTTGTCCCTTTTTCCACTGCTCTCTTGGGGGACTTGTAAAAGCTTATACCTCCTTACTGATAGGGAATTTCTTTTTCTTTTTGTTAACTTTACTGTTCTGTTTAATTAAGTTATTCTACAAGCAGATTTCTGAGCAGGAGAGTGCCACTTTAAAAAGTCACGGTTAGACGAAAATTAATCTAATTGTAGTGTTCAAGATGACCATAGAACTTCCCCATTCTTATATCCTGCCCTTATTTCAAATGTAACATATGCCAAACCAAATTCTACTTCCTTCCCAACAAACTTCCCTGTCTCTTGTAAATGCCATCTCTCAGAGTCACCATTGGGTCATTCCTCTCTCTCTCTTTAATTCCCCTTTTCCAGATAGCCACCAGCTCTTGACCATCTCTTTTGAGATGTCTTGGGTATTATTCAGTGTCTCTTTAGCCATTCCCAATGCCACCATCCTAGTTCTAGCCTTTATCACTTCACTTCTAGGTAAGAGTAGGCTGGTAAATGTTGAATAACCAGTTCTTTGGGGGAAAGAATATGCAACAACACATCATTTTAATTTGCATTATTGGGAAAATCTTCCTGTAGAAAATTTTAGTTGGGTCTTAAAGGAAGTCAAGGAGGTAGCAATGAGAGAGGAGAATGGAGAACATTCTAAGGGTTGGGGAGAGCAAGAGAAAAATACCAGAGCCAAGAGACAAGTGTCTTGTTTGTGGAACAGTCCAGAAGTCAGTGTCAGGTATCTAAGGGCATGAGGTAGAAAGTTAGGTATAAGAAGACTGGAAAGGCGGGAGGTAGCTAAGTTATAAAGGGCTTTGAAGGCCAAACAGCATTTTGTATTTGATCTTGGAAGCAATAGGAACTCACTGGAATTTACTGAATAAGGAGGATGATATGATGAGACCTATGCTTTAGGAAAATCATTTCAATGGCTGAATGGAGGATGGATTGGAGTAGAGAAAGAGGAGCGGGGCAGACCTACTAGCAGGCTATTGCAATGATCCAGCTGTGAAGTGATGAGAGTCTGCACCAGAGTAGTAGCAGCATCAGAGGAGAGAAGGGAGCATATTTGAGAGATGGTGTCCAAGTAAAAGTGACAAGCCTTGACAACAGATTGGATATGGAGGGGATGAGAGATAGGGAAAGATCCAGGTTGTGAGCCTGAAAGATTCAGAACAGCATTGCCTTTTACAGTAATAGGAAAGGTAGGAGATGGGGAGGATTTAGGGGGAAAGACAATGAGTTCTGTTTTGGACATATTGAGCTTAAGATGTCTGCTAGATCTCCAGCATGAGATGTCTGTTTTTGATGAGAAATTGGAGGTCAGTAGAGAGGCTGGAGCAGGATAAAGGATTTGATAATTATCAGCAAAGATGGTATTAAGTCCATGGAAACCGATCATATCGCCAACTGAAATAGTATAAATGGAGAAGGAAAGAGGGCCCAGGTCAGAATCCTGAGGCACATCTATAGTTAAAGAGCATGATCTGGATGAAGATCCAGCAAAAGAGACAGAAGGAGTCATCAAATAAGCAGAAGGAGAACCAGGAGAGAATAGTGTGTGGAAAACCTAGAGAGAAGGGAGTGTCAAGGAGGAGAGCATGATCAACAGTGTCAAAGGCCACAGAGAGGTCAAGAAGAATGAGTATTGAGAAAAGCCCGTTGGATTTGGCAGCTAAGAGATTACTGGTAACTTTGGAGAGAGAAGTTTTAGTAGCATGATGAGACTGGAAGCCAGATTGTAATGGGTTAAGAAGGGGGTGAGGGGAGAGAAAACAGAGGCACCTGTTATAAACGATCTTTTTGAGATGTTTAGCTACAAATGGCAGAAGAGATATAGTTAGGAGGAAAGGAAGGCTCAAGTGATGGGTTTTTTTCAGGAAATGACAGACATAGGCATGTAGGCAGTAGGAAATGGGCTGGTAGAAAGGGAGAAACTGAAAATAACTGAAAGGGATGTATGACCTGTAGTGTATTGCTCATCTTCTCAAGGTGGGGTGTCAGAGGGAGAAAATTTGGAACTCAAAATTTAAAAAAATGAATGTTCAAAAAAAGTTTAAATGTATTTGGGAAATATTCAATGAAATAAAGAAAAATCTCTTTTAAGAAAGAAAATAAGTGAAAGAGTAAAGATGACAGAAGGGATAATCTGTTGGAGTCAAGATGGAATGGGATCACTTGAACAGGTAAAGGGGTCAGCCTTGCTAAGGAGTAGGGTCATTTCATCATGTGAATCAAGGGCAAAGGAGGGGAAAGTGGTAGAAATCACCAGAGTGACAGATGAGGAAGACATGGAAAAGAAAGAAGTTCATGGTAGATGGCCTCAATTGTAAAACATGAGGCAAAGTTCTCTGCTGAGAGAGTGGGGGGAGTGGGAGCCATGGAAGGTTTAAGGAGGATGACAAAGTTTGGAAGACCTGCTGTGCAGTGGAGAGCAAGTTGATAGTAGAGGCATAGAAGCATAGCCTGGAAGGAATGAGGGCCCAGATGAGACTGTGATCGGACCCAGTCTTCATGTATTTAGGAGCAATGGCAGCAAATGGTGAGAGCGATCCAGGACTGAGACCATTTTGGTGCTTCATTACATACTCTTTCTCATCATTACTCATTTGTTGTTATATAGTTTTTCAGTTGTGTCTGATTCTTTGTGAATCCATTTGGGGTTTTCTTGGCAGTAGCCAAGTTTGGCAAGTTTCTTGGCCAAACTACTTGGAGTAGTTTGCCACTTCCTTCTTCAGTTCATTTTACAGATGCGAAAACTGAGGCAAGCAGGGTTAAGTGACTTGCCCAGGGTTAAACAGCTAGTTAAGTGTCTGAGGTCAAATTTGAACTCGTGAAAATAAGTCTTCCTGACTCCAGGCCTAGCACTCTATACCACCTGACTGCCCATTATTAATTTAGCTGTTTCCTTTGCTTATTGGTGAGCTTGAGAAAGGGATTGTATCGTCTACCTCTTTTAGACACTACTTCATATCTCATCTAGCTGTCTGGATACAGCCATCTTTTCACCATCCTACTGATGTGGTATAGGCTCTAGGAACCCCCTTGAACTCTCCTTGAACCTTCAAAAAGCCATAAGTTTTTCATTATCACTATGCTCAAATATCTGTTATCCTTAACCTAGACTAGCCCTCCTTCAGGTAGACTTCAGCTACTTCCCACCCTGAATCTCATTCTCTTGGTTCCTGGAGTCTGACTTCTAGTTACCCCAGTCTACAGACCACTCCCATCAAGATGCTCCCTGGACCCCTCCCTTCCATCACCCCAGACTACTTGGCCACCCCTAGATCCCTCCCAATTTTTCTGTATATAAGCTCCATCTTGCCTCCATGAAGGTGCTCAGATTCAGTCTAGCTCAGATTCTATCTGGCCTGCTTGCATCACCAATGCTCAGATTCCTTAAGTCTGGCCAATATGGCAGATCTTAAATAAACTTTGTTTTCCTTTGGTTGAAAGAAGGCTTGAATCGAATTCATTTGGTGGGATCTGGTGTGTCAGTATTTTGGGATCTGGAGCATTCCTAAATCTCAACACTACCTGGCAATAAACCATCCAGAGCTCTAGCCCTTAAGAGACCATATAATGATAAAACTGGCTTGCAGAGTGTAAGGAAGGCTTATGCCTAGGGAACTTAATCCACTTAATTTTATGATCCTGTTTTGGGATTGAGCCGTTTTGATTGTTGAGTGAATGAGTACAAACCTATGGCTCTGCCCAACTAGACCAAGCTTCACTTCCTATCTAGTAGTTTATTTCAACAGCCATTCTCTTGTCCTCTCCTCCTCCACCTCAAATCAACACCATCATTGTTTTTCCAAAAGGTGTGTCAATCAACTTCCTGTGACTCTATTTACTGTTCCTGTGACTTACCAGACCAAAATACCATTACCTGGCTACCATTTTCCTGTGTGTGCTGTTTCCCTCTATTAAAATGTAAGCTGTCTGAAGGCAGGCACTGTTTGTCTGCTTTGGTATCCCTCCCCATGCCCTGACCTTAGCACAGTGTTTGGCACTTGGTAAGTAATTAATGTGTTTCTTTTCAACTTTCTTTTTCTTCCTTCCTTCTCTCTCATTCCTTCCTTCTTTCTTTCCCTTTCTTCCTTGCTTTCATTCTTTCTTCTTTATATAAAACCCTAACATCTGGTCTAAAATTGACTTCATAAAGGTCACTGGACAAATACTTGATGAGCTGACTTAATGTGCAATTGAATAAAGTCACTACAACACCTTTATTTTTTTATATATTTTTTCTTTTTTCTTTTTTTAATGCTTATTTATTTTTAGTTTTCAACATTCATTTCTACAAAATTTTGAGTTCCACATTTTCTCCCCATCCCTCCCATTCCCCCACCCCAAAATGGCATGCATTCTAATTATGCCTTCCTCCACTCTGCCCTCCCTTCCATCACACCCCTCCCTTCCCTTATCCCCATCTTCTCTCTTTTCTTGTAAGGCAAGATAGATTTCTATACCCCATTACCTATATTTCTTATTTCCCAATTGTGTGAAAATAATTCTCAATGTCTATTCCTAAAACTTTGAGTTCCAACTTCTCTCCCTTCCTCCCTCCCCACGCATCCCCGCTGAGAAGGCAAGCAATTCAATATATATACATAGTTTTGCAAAAACAATTCCATAATAGTCATACTGTGCAACTATATTTCCCTCCGTTCTATCCTGCCTCTCATTTATTCTATTTTCCCTTTTGACCTTGTCCATCCCCAAAGGTGTTTACTTCTAATTATTCCCTCCTCCCATCTTCTCTCCCTTCTATCATCCCCCCACACCCCACTTATCCCCCTCTCCCCTGCTTTCCTGTAGTGTAAGATGGATTTTTATAGCAAATTGAGTGTGCATGTTATTTCCTTCTTAAGCCAAATGTGATGAGAGTAAGTTTCACTTTTTCCTCTCCATTGAAAAAGTTTTTTCTTGATTCTTTTATGACAGATAATTTTCCCCATTCCATCTCTCCCTTTTTTCTCCCAATATATTCCTCTCTCACCCCTTAATTTTATTTTTTTAATATCATCCCTTCCTATTCAACTAACCTTGTGCTCTCTCTCTCTCTCTCTCTCTCTCTCTCCCACTCTCTCCCTCCCTCTCTCTTTCTCTCTCTCTCTCTCTCTCTCTCTCTCTCTCCCTCTCTCTCTCTCTATATATATGTGTGTGTGTGTGTGTGTGTGTGTGTGTGTGTGTGTGTGTGTATAATCCCTCCAACTACCTAAATACTGAGAAAATTTCAAGTTACAAATATTATCTTTTCATGTAGGGATGTAAACAGTTCAACTTTTGTAAGAACCTTATGATTTCTCTTTCCTGTTTACCTTTTCATGATTCTCTTGATTCTTGTGTTTGAAAGTCAAATTTTCTATTCAACTCTGGTCTTTTCATCAAGAATGCTTGAAAGTCCTCTATATCATTGAATGACCATTTTTTCCCTTGAAGTATTTTACTCAGTTTTGCTGGATAGGTGATCGTTGGTTTTAATCCCAGTTCCTTTGACTTCTGGAATACCCTACTCCAAGTCCTTCCATCTCTTAATGTAGAAGTTGCTAAGTCTTGTGTTATCCTGATCATATTTCCACAATACTCAAACTGTTTCTTTCTAGCTGCTTGCAATATTTTCTCCTTGACCTGAGTACTCTGGAATTTGGCTATGATATTCCTAGGAGTTTCTCTTTTTGGGTCTCTTTCAGGAGGTGATCAGTGGATTCTTTCATATTTATTTTGCCCTCTGGTTCTAGAATATCAGGGCAGTTTTCCTTGATAATTTCATGGAAGACGATGTCTAAGCTCTTTTTTTGATCATGACTTTCAAGTAGTCCCATAATTTTTAAATTGTCTCTCCTGGATCTATTTTCCAGATCAGTTGTTTTTCCAATGAGATATTTCACATTATCTTCTATATTTTCATTATTTAGGTTTTGTTTTGTAATTTCTTGGTTTCTCATAAAGTAATTAGCTTCTGTCTAGTCCATTCTTATTTTTTTTTTAATATTTATTTATTTATTTAACTTTTTTTACATTCATTTTCACAAAATTTTGGGTTCCAAATTTTCTCCCCTTTTTCCCCTCCCCCACCCCAATACACCAAGCAATCTAATTTTCCCTATCTCCAATCTGCCCTCTCTTCTGTCATCCCTCCCTTCTCTTGTCTCCATCTTCTCTTTTCTCCTGTAGGGCCAGATGACTTTCTATTCCTCATTAACTATATGTCTTCTTTCCTAGTAGCAACAACAATACTAAACAGTTGTTCCTAAAACTTTGAGTTCCAAATTCTCCCCATCCCTCCCTCCCCACCCATTCCCTTTGGGAAGGCAGGCAATTCAGTATAGGCCATATCTGTGTAGTTTTGCAAATGACTTCCCTGATAGTCATGTTGTGTAAGACTAACTGAATTACCCTACCCTGCCCCTCATTGTTTCTCTTCTGTCTTTTGATCCTGTCCCTCCCCAAGTGTTGACTTCAAATTGCTCCCTCCTCCCTTTGCCCTCCCTTCCATCATCCCCCCCCTGCTTATCTCCTTCTCCCCCACTTTCCTATACTGTAAGATAGGTTTTCATATCAAAATGAGTGTGCATTTTATTCCTTCCTTTAGTCAAATGTGATGATGGTAAACTTCTTGTTTTTTTTTTTCTTTTTTTTTTCTCAGCTCTCCTCTTTTTCCCTCCACTAAAAAGTCTCCTACTTGCATCTTAAATGACATATAATTACCCCATTCCATTTCATCCTCTTTCCTCCCACTACATTTCTCTCTCACCATTTACCTTAATTTCTTTTAAGATATAGTCCCATCCTATTCAATTCACTCTGTGCTCTCTGTCTCTGTATGTGTGTGCATGTGTGTATGTGTGTGTGCGTGCATGAGTATACATGTGTGTGGTCCCACCAACTATCCAGATACTGAAAAGTTTTAAGAGTTACAAATATTGTCTTTCCATGTAGGAATGTGAACAGTTCACTTCTGGTAAGTCCCTTAAGACTTCTCTTTGCTGTTTACTTTTTCATGCTTCTTCTCATTCTTGTCTTTGAAAGTCAAATTTTCTTTTCAGCTCTGGTCTTATCATTAAGAATGATTGAAAGTCCTCTGTTTCATTGAAAGACCAAATTTTCCCCTGAAGTATTATACTCAGTTTAGCTGGGTAGGTGATTCTTGGTTTGAGTCCTAGTTCCTTTGACTTCTGGAATATCCTATTCCACGCCCTTCGATCCCTTAATGTAGAAGCTGCTAGATCTTGAGTTATCCTGATTGTATTTCCACAGTACTGGAATTGTTTCTTTCTAGCTGCTTGTAAGATTTTCTCCTTGAGCTGGGAGTTCTGGAATTTGGCCACAATATTCCTAGGAGTTTCTCTTTTTGGATCTCTTTCAGGTGGTGATCGATGGATTCTTTCAATACTTATTTTGCCCTGTGGTTGTAGAATGTCAGGGCAGTTTTCCTCGATAATTTCATGGAAGATGATGTCTAGGCTCTTTTTTTGATCATGACTTTCAGGTAGTCCCATAATTTTTAAATTGTTTCTCCTGGATCTATTTTCCAGGTCAGTTGTTTTTCCCATGAGATATTTCACATTCTCTTCCATTTTTTCATTCTTTTGGTTTTGTTTGGTGATTTCTTGGTTTCTCGTAAAGTCATTAGACTCCATCTGTTCCATTCTAATTTTCAGAGAACTATTCTCTTCAGTGAGCTTTTGAACCTCTTTTTCCATTTGGCTCATTCTGCTTTTGAAAGCATTCTTCTCCTCATTGGCTTTTTGAACCTCTTTTGCCAATTGAGTGAGCCTATTCTTCAAGGTGTTATTTTCTTCAGCATTTTTTGGGGTCTCCTTAACCAAGGTATTGACCTGTTTTTCATACTTTTCTTGCATCTCTCTCATTTCTCTTCCCAGTTTTTCCTCCACCTGTCTAACTTGCTTTTCAAAATCCTTTTTGAGCTCTTCCAAGGCCTGAGCCCACCCGGCATCCCCCTGGGATGTCTGGGGTACTGAGGCCCCGCCCTCCACTTCTTTCCCTGATGGCAAGAATATGTCCTCGTCATCAGATCTGAATGTCGGGATCATTTGCATTTGTTGGAAAAAACTCTCTATAGTCTTATTTTTCTTCCCTTTTCTAGGCATTTTCCCAGCCAGTTACTTGAGTTCTGAGATTCCTGTCCACCTCCACCTAGATCCACCCAGCTAGTGCTTGGGGTCTGAGATTCAAATGGGCTTTCTGCGCCGCGCAGCTGCTAATCAATGTGAGCTTTAGTTCTGGTGCTGGGGTGGGGGCAGGGCCACCTCCCAGGCTCAGTTCCCTCAGGGGCTTTATGCAGAGACCTTCAGAAATGGAGCGGGTGGGGCAGGGCCGTCTCCCAGGCTCAGCTCCTTCAGGTGGTTTATGCAGAGACTTTCAGTAATGAAGATCCTGCCTGCTGCTGGGGGAGTCCCAGGCTGCTGCGGCCACGCAGCCGCTGCCTCCGCCGCTGCCCCTGTCTCTGCTGCCGCCGCTTCCTCCCAAGGGGGCCCGAGCGACGGAGACACCCCGCTCCCCTCTCAGTCCGCCCAAGCGTGTCTCTCACTGACCTGTAGCGTCTGTGGGTGGAGGGACCTTCCTGGCCGCCGGAGGTTCTGTCCCTGAAGCCTGCTCGGATCAGCTTCTCTGGGGCCACGGGCAGGGCAGTGCTGGGGTGGGGTCCACTTTCTGCGGCATGACGGACCCTGGGGACAGCTCTCCAGGGCTCTCTGGAACGGAAATCCTTTCCACTATGTTTCTTCACCCCCTGCAGTGATCCAGAACTTCTGGGGAGCTCTTCTTACATCAAATCTATGGGCTGTGGGTTTGGAGCTCGCAAACGTGCTTCTTTCTACTCCGCCATCTTGACTCTGCCCCCCCCATTCTTATTTTTAAAGAACTCTTTTCTTCAGTGAACTTTTGAACCTCCTTTTCCATCTGGCTAATTCTGCTTTTTAAAGCATTCTTCTCTTCATGGGTTTTTTGGACCTCTTTTGCCAATTGAGTTAGCCTATTTTTCAAAGTGTTATTTTCTTCAGCATTTTTTTGGTCTCCTTTAGCAAACTGTTGACTCACTTTTCATGATTTTCTTGTGTCGCTTTCATTTCTCTTCCCAGTTTTTCCTCCACTTCTCTTACTTGACTTTCAAAATTCTTTTCGAACTCTTCCATGGCCTGAGACCATTGCATATTTATTTTAGATGGTTTGGATGCAGAACTTTTTTGACTTTTAGGTCTTTCTCTGATGGTATGCATTGTTCTTCCTCATCTGAAAGGATGGAAGAAAATACCTATTCACCAAGAAAGTAGTCTTCTATAGTCTTATTTTTTTCCCCTTTTTGGGGGGCATTTTCCCAGTCAGGTATTTGACTTTTGAGTCCTTTGTTGATAGGAGGGTATACTCTGGGGACCTGTAAGTTCTCAGTTCCTCCATGGTGGCATAATCAAGGAAACTCCTCTCTTGACCTGTGCTCTAGTCTGGGAGCAACCACAAGCCCTCTTTTCTCCCCAGGATCTGTGAGTAGAATTCCCTCTCTAGAGCCTCCACCAGCTCTACCAGGACAGCCAGCATTCCTCCTCACCCCAGGGCCACCACTCAGGGCTGAGATCCAGATCAGCTGCGCTATTCCCCCAGGGGCTTTAGACTGAGAATTCCTAAAATTAATGCTGTGCCGCAGCAAGTGCTGCCACCCTTGGGCCACTGGGGTCTGACTTCATTCCCTTCTCACTTAGGTGAAAGAGCTTTCTCACTGACTTTTGAAGCTTGCCTTGGTGTTTGTGGATTGAGGGATCTGAGAACCACAGCTGCTGCTGGGGATTCCCTGAGGCCTGTGCTGATTCTGTTTCTGCCATGGCCAAGGCCAGGCTGTGCTCTGCTCCATGCCTGGTGCAATAGACCTTTCCTGTCAGCCTTCCAGGCTGTCTTGGACTGGAAATATCTTTCACTCTGTTGTTTTGTCACTTCTGCTTCTCTAGAATTTGTATAAAGTCATTTTTTACAGGTATTTTATGGGTTATGGTGGGGTGCTTCTACAGATCCATCCTTCTACTCCACCCTCTTGGCTCCATCCCCAACACCCTTATTTATGTTAAAAGTTATGTGATGCCATGCCACTCAAAAAAAGTAAAGTATCTAGTATATGACTCAAGTGGGATGGTACCCAAAGATGTACCTCTCTTTACATAAAGGGGTCAGGGTGGAGCACCAATGCAAGCAATATGGTCCTTCTTGTTATATATTCATATGGAGGTTTAGTGAGCCTGCTTCCAGATATGCATCACAGAAGGGTCCTTTTCCTCCCTGTTTGCACGTGCATCTTCATGTGCAGATATCCTGTTTCCTGTCAGCTTGATGATGAAGAGTCATTTATCTGGCTGTTGAGCCAGAATTCAGTGTATGTATAAAGGGTTGCAACAGTCTGAGTTCTCTCTGTTTGGAATAAATGTTTTGGAGATATGGCACTTAATCAAGCAATTGATCAACACGTATTTATTAATCACCTTCTATGTGCTAACCTCTGTGCTGGGGGATGACATGACTTGTACTTGACTTTGTTTTGAGTGAGGGAGAGCTGTGCAGATCACCAGCCTCACTTCTCCTCCAGAGCCATCTGAATCCAGTGACTATATTTTCATCAGGATGACTGGAGATGACCCAGGATGAGGTAATTGGGGTTAAGTGACTTGCTCAAGGTCACACAGCTTGTGAGTGTCAAGTGTCTGAGGTGAGATTTGAACTCAGGTCCTCCTGACTCCTGCACTGATGCTCTATCCACTGTACCACCTAACTGCCTAGCCTCTGTGCCTGATGCTGAGGAATGGTTATAAAGGAGCCTGCTTACATTCTAAATATTAGAATTTCAAATGTACTACTAAAAATGCTAAACAAGACACCCCTCCCCCTTCTTAATTGCTATGAAAATTCCTGGTTTGGTAATCCTCCATTCCCAGTCTTTTGCACAGATTTACATTTTAATATGAACTGCTTTAGGTTTTCTTAAAGTGGGATACCCCTAGGCCTGTTGAATTATATCTCCTAGGTGAAAGTGTGGTCAACACTCATTTAAGCTACTTTTAACACTGGGAAAGTCTCATGACTATTCATAGTGATTAAGAGCCCACAGAAGGAAGAGGCTTAAGTTGTGGGAGGAGATGAGAGGAGACCTAAACTGCATTGAGTATTGTATATTTCTAGAAGAGTACAGGCAATGAAGTAGAAGGATGTGGGTTACTACCTGTGTGACCTTGGGCAAATTGCCTCATCTGCAAAATGATTGGATTGGACCACATCAATGACAAGGTCCCCTTCAGCTTTAAATCTATGAAGAGTCTCTGACTTGGCATCCAGCCAAAGCTCTCTTCCAGGGCCCTCTGCTATTTCATAAATGATAACAGTTGATCATTGTGAGAAACACGGTTGTGGGGATCACAGGACTTCCCAGCAGGGTCAGGGAATTAGCCTTGGATGAGCTGCCACTGCCCATTGCTTCCCTTCCCAGAGTGCCCTCTGGAAGACCCATGTGATAGACCTATTCTCAATGAAAGAATTCAGAGACAGAGTGGGCAGAGGAAGACATTTATTTTTATGCTTCTCTGAAAGAAGAGGATATGGCACACTCTAGGAACATCCACACTGATAGAGAAGTAGGAGTGAGGTTACATAGTTCTGTCCTTCCAGTTAGCATTAGGGTTAGTCAAATTCCTCACTTTATTTCCCTACATTCCCTCCTTATGCAGATTATGTAGGTGTGGTAATGAGGATACTTGTGACTGGGGTATGACCCCTCAGGCTTGAACGGGTTCTTCCAGTCTAACTTTTCTAGTGCCCCTGGTACAGGATGGCCATTGTCTTAGTAAAATAAAATAAGCAAGCTTCTCCACAGCTCTTGCCAAGCACCCACTTACATAAAATATAAAGGACTGGAGGATTATTAGATTTAGACCTGTAAGGAACTGTTCCAAATAAGTTTCAAAGTTGATGGAGATCTGGGCAGACAACTGGGATGCTCCTTCCTGTCTCTACATTTAGAGTTAGGGACTTTTCCCTAGATAAACTAGGTTCTAGGCATGCATTGGCCTTCAAAGGACCAAGGATAATTCAATGCAAGCTTTTTCCAAGCACATCCCATGGAGGATTTCTGCCCACCTATAACTGGGAGTGAATCCTGGTTTCAACCTTTACTAGCTGTGTGATATGGAACATTTCATCTCTTTGGGCCTCAATTTCATCCTCTGTAAACTGGAAAGGGGACAGCTACGTCACACAATAGACAGAGTACAGGACCTGGAGTCAGGAAGACTCATTTTCATGAGTTCAAATAGGGCCTCTAGCTATGTGACCCTGGTCAAGTCACTTATTTATTCCTGTTTGGCTCAATTTTCTCAACTGTAAAATGAACTGAAGAAGGCAATGACAAACCACTCCAGTGTTATTGCCTAGAAAACCCCAAACAAGGTCACAAAGAATTGGACAGTACTAAAAATGAACCACAAAACTTGAGATGATACCAAGTGTTCTACCTACCTTATATAACTATTTTGAAGGAAGGTGCTTTATTATATATAAGTTACTGGAGTTTTTTCTGATGATGGGAGCTAGTTTAAAAATGGGTCTTTCTATAGCTCTGGTAGGCTAGACAGTAAGTTGAAGATCCTTGATCTTGTTCTTCTGGGCTACTAGGGTATTCTTTATTTCTACTTGCCTTCCTCTACACTCCTTCCCTGCCCTCTCCCACCCTATCATCAGATGAAAGTATTTATTAATCACCAATTTAGGTCCTGTCCTAAGCACTGGGAATATAAAAATAAGGTTTCTACTCTCAAGGATTTTACATTCTAGTGGGTGAAAAAACAGGCAAAAAAAATCCTACTTATAATATATGCATAATATAAATGGAATGTAATTTCTGCTGCAAAACTCTGGGGGCAGTGGGAGAAGGATTAGAGTTGAGGGGGAAGGAAGAGAAACCAGAGGGAGAGCATAGCAGGCATAGGAAAGTGCAAGTGCAAAGGCACAGATGAAGCGTATTGTGAGGAAAAGTGTTTCTGTGTATCTTCTCCAGCTGAGGAATCTTTTCTGTGTCTTTGAAACAACTTTTGGACAAAAGTCTTCTCATTAAAGGTCAGGATTTAAAAAGAGGTTTTCTGTTTTCTGTTTTTGCTTCATGGCATGACTACAATAAACAAATCAGTGTTTTGAAATCATCATTTTAAACATTCGAGAACAAGGGCAGCACAAATATATCAGATTCAGTTTTAATTGCCATCATCACAGGAGATGTCAACTTGGAAAGATGATTAAAGGTGGGGTTTCAAGGTCCATTAAGTGACATGACAAGCAACTGACGAAATGACTGAGAAGCTTACAGAGAAATCAGCTCTAGAGAGATTAATCTCATATGTGTTTTATATTTTCCAACCTTACTCAATAATTTAGTTGCTTTAAAACTTGGTTGTCACCGTTCTCAGTGTAGCATGGATGTGGTTATGGCTCTGAACGTGACATCCTGGGAAAATTCCCAACTCTTTTTTCCCTGGGCTGGTTCACTTACCAATCTGTACTCATGATGGCAAGTACAAAGGATTTTCCCAGAGGGCAGTGGTCATACTGCTACAACTCATTCTCAGGGTCATAAAAGGTAACTCTATTATAGAGGAGTCATGCATCCACTACATATAACTAGCTCCTAAGCCTCCACCTGTTTGCTTCCCTTTTAAACAAATGAGCCAAGATGATACCATTAACTGGAAATCAAGAATCTTTCACTACAAAAAAGGCAAAACAATATGACATAACAGGCCTACATACCTAGGTCACACTCTCCTACCAATGTACATAGTGTCTATAGGTAAGAATACCAATACATTTTCAGCACATGACTAACTGTGAAAGCAATGCAACTGGAGCGGCTCATGCTTCTACACTGAGGACCTTTACGATTCTAAGCAGCAGTCTGTACTATCAGTCATCTGCTGGACAGCTGTTTCTGGCTCCTCCATTAGAACTGTTCCTTGACTGGGATCAAGGGCAGCACAGACAGTTCTTACTTTATATAAATTCACATGATGCAAATTCAACTTTACATAAAGAAATCTTCATTCCAAAAAAACCATCTATTTTAATTTTACTATATAGTACTGCACTCTCTTTCTCTCCCTCAGCTCTGGTCCTTCAGCATGGCCTCCCATCTCCCTCCCAACAAAACAAAACAAAAACACTCACATCAAAATCCTCTGAGTGAAAGCAGAATGAATAGTCCAGCACAGAGAGACTGCAGCTGCTGCCAGATTGAGGGGCTTGAGAGCTCCACTGCAGAGAAAGGAGACCTTTGCCCCACTCCCCCTACCAGCCTGGGTGTCTGTCTTCCAACTGTCTGCACTCAGGCACTGTGTGTCATTTGTCCTCTCCTGTCTGTGTCCATGTCTGGCTGTCCTGTGGCTGGACTCAGCTGCCACATGTTTTCACCTCCTGCTCTTGCTTCTCTGTCCCTGGGCCCCACGTTGAACCATGAGCTGGCCTTCTCCCTGCAAGGCATGCAACCCCTGTCCTACCACTCTCTTTCCCTCATCCTTCCCCACATCCATAGGCAAATTTGCATTACATAAAAATTGCTTTACAAAGAGACCTACAAAACTGTCTACTTACATGGTCCTCTTATGAAAAGTGAGAACTCTCTAGATTACACACTTTTAGCAAAAGCAGTTTCCCTAAGCCTGGGATCATCAGGGCTATTCATCTTCTCTATTAGCCCAGCTCTGAGAGGTGTCCTCTTCTCAAGTGGCAGCAAAAGTGGAAAGAGTGAGGCTGGGGATTTTGCACAGCCCTGACTCACTTAAATCCAATTCACTTGCAAGTCAAGACATAAGCTTCCCAATATCATCAGTCCTCTTTGAAAAAGAAGGACAAATGACAACAAGGCAGCAAAAGACAAGGAAAATTTCTTTTCCCAGTAGCTGAGGGTGCTTCCTTCAATCAGCTCCCAGCAGCAATGCTGTTCTTCCAGTCAGCTCCCAACAACAAAGCTTTTCCTCAATCAGCTCAGGAGGGAAGGGAATACAGGTTCTAAACTCTTCTCTCAGGTGGCAGTGTAGCTGCTTTTCTTTTATAATCTATCCACTCTGTTGGACTCTGCTGGCTTTAGTTTCTTCCAAGCAGCAGAAGGTTTTTCCTTTCTTTCTCCCCCATTCTGCTTCTTCAACTTCTGTTGGGTTTTTCTGTCTCTGCTGGGTTCCGCATTGTTCCTGCCTCAAAGAAGAATCTTATGTGAAATGACTCACCCCTTCCTTAAGATGAAAAACCAAAATTCATATTTCTGTCAAACAGGCAATGTGTTATTGTCCTATCATCAGCTGAAAGTCTAATTATCAGGCATTTCCAGTTATTCACCTCAAAGTCCTCATAGAAATCACATGTAATTTAGCTTCTGGGAAACAACATAATTTGTTAAATACATGCTTTTGCTATAAGGGTGGATTAGTTCCAAGCCCAATATTACACAAATGGTTTCCTAAAACAGGAGAAGAAGGGAGCCCATCAAATTCATTTTATGATACATGGTTGGTTAATATCTGTCTATCCATCTCCCAGTCTTGCTTTCTCTTGGCCTCTAGGGTTTCAATAATACTTTCAGCAGTGATCCTGAAATTCAAGAATTTCATGTCAGGCCTTATATAATTTTCTTGTAGGCCTGATATGATTATTTGATTCGTAGTTTGTCAACTTTAACCTTAAAAAGTTTAAAAACAGTTACATGTAAATGAGTTGATCAACCACAATGCCATCTTTACATTACATTAAGAAGCGCTCTGCTTTCAAACAGGTCCTTGTCGTACATTTATGTAAGAGGTCTTTTCTCTCAGGTCCCTAGAATAGCCTGTGACTTTCCTCTAGTATGTTTATCTGATTACTATGTTTTTTCTCAAATTGATTTTATCAGAGTTCCTTACCTAAAATAATCAGTGGATTAATTTAGCCATTATAGGACTCTTTGCTAAAGGTTAAATTCCCCCTTCTGAAAACTGGAGGACTGACTACCAGCTTACTGACTATATGTTCCTCTTTTAGTCTTAGAGGGTAAGTTCCCCTTTTCTTGAACTACTTGAAGATCCCTTTTTAGCTAAAAAATTATGTTAGTCAATCTATAGGCACCTTAAAAAGTAACTTTTTGTTGCAAATGTTACAGCTTTTTATTGTTTTTAATTGCAAATGCTACAGCTATAGGACAAAGATTCCCAAGGCAATCTCACTTTGGCAGACAGATTGACAGACCAGAGCCTGTCCCAACAGAGCATCAGATTAAATAGTTGTCCTGTCCTAGAAACTCCCCCTTATTGCTCCCAATGTACCTACCCTCCACATGTTGGCAACAGCACTGATTTGGGTTTAGGAAAGCCTAAGAAAAGTAAATATTCAGATGACTTGCCTTTTCCAATTGAATTATGTTCAAAACAAGCTTCCTAAGACTCTGTAATTTTTAATTCCTCTTTTTCTGTTATAAAAATAACCTCTGTAAATCACTCCTTTGTCTCTGACTACTGAAGGGTCAGATGACCCAGTTTGATTGCAAATGCTACTTTTGCTAATTAAATCATTATACTTGGAAATTTTGTGCCTTGAACTTTTTCTTAAAATCAACTGAGGGAAATGTATACAACATAACTTTAATTCAATCTGCATCATAAATATTTTCTTATTCAATTTCTTAAGTTGACAATCAACAAAACAATAAAATCCGCAACCCCTTCTTACACACAGCCTTTCCTGATCTTCACCCCCCAGTTATTAGTTCCCTCCCCCCAAAAAATCTTTACATTGTATTCATTTTGGATATACTTTTCATATATTATATATGCATATATTGTCTCTTTTTATTCTCAGGGCCTAGTGTCCCAGGGCTAGACAGTTACAGTACAGCAGAAATCAAGTGCTTAATAAATACTTTTTGATTAATCAGCATATTCTATACAGCTTACCGAGTATGTCATGCGCTTGCTGGTCTCCTTATATTTGCTCATTTCATTCTTTATCCCAGAATTGCCTCCCCTTCTCTCTTCCTCTTTCCTCATTTACTAGATAAGATCCTACCTATATTTTAGGTCCCAGTTTAAATACTACCCTTCTCCATGAAGCTTTCCCTGATTTCCCAGGTGGACATGACCTCCTCTAAACACACAGTACTAAGCTATACCGTGTTTAATTATTCATGTACATTTCTTATCTACTCTTATAAATGATAAGCTCCATGAGGGCAGGGACATTATTATTTTTCTTTGCATATTGTATACTCAGGGTTCAATAAATTTCTGTTTAATTGAATTGAAGTATGGACAATTTATAGTGAAGAAGATACACAAATAGAAAAAGAGAGTGAAGGAGAGAGCAGAAATATGTCAAACTTTTAGCTATGAAGGTCACACATCTTATTTATCATTTAAGCAGCTCTCTATGAAGCTATACAACCTCTTGAAATTCTAATTAACCATATGAAAGATAATTTATCTCAGCAATAAAAAAGAAATTCCCCATGTTCCCCAACACTCATTATCCCATTTCATTTATCTGTAGGGTATAGATTAAGGGAATTATTTAATAGTAGACTATACTCTCCCTGAGGGCCACAGCAATTTCTTTTTGCCTTTGTATCCCCAGAATTTAGCATAGTCTTTGTCATGAAGTAGGTTCTTAATAAATGCATTTCCACTGATTGTACTCGATCAGCCTACAAGGCATGAAACTTTGTTAGAATGTTGAAAGTATCTCCCTGTGAAGAATGATACTTTGTTGAGAGAACTAAAGACATTTCCCCGATTCATGGCTTATTGTTACTGTATCCCAGGTAGAAGAAGTTTCTGCACTTCAACACCTGCTGCCCCAAAAGAAGAGTCCTGAGTGGCTGCTGTTGGATAAATGTACAAGGCAGAGACAGACATAATCTCCCCAACAAAGTCAAGAGAAATCCTGGGTAACGTCAAGTTTCAGATCCAAGTTTTGGAGAGGCATTGATATAACTTCTCAACCTCATGGTAGCCATTGAGTATTTTAGTATTCAGACTTCTATCTTGTCCTCGTGTGGCCAATACCTTGGCAACCCTCTTCCAAAGCTAGGCCAGGTCCATTTACCCCTAAGGGTCCTAGAAACAACTCTGAGGGGTTGGTTGGGGTAGCTTTGTCTAATACTATCAGCTTGAGCCTCCATTCTGGCCAGTTCTCCTCCACCATTAATTACCAGCACCTAATACCTCAGTTCCATTTAGCCAATTAACATCGATTAACTATGAAATATTTATGCTTCAAAGGTATAACTAGAATAGAAACATAAACATTTCCCTTCAACACTTGCCTCAGGTCATTCTCCTCTGTCACCCTAGTCTCTGGGAGTAGTGGGCTCAGATTTTGTTTGTACATAGCATTGGTTTTCAGTTTTAAATTTTCTCAATCACCACCACCATACCACCCCTTCATGATCTTTTGAAATTCACAAGGTTGTAGCCCCTAATATCCTCCACTTAAAACCAAAAAACAAAGCTAGAAACTAAGAACTGAAGTCCATATTCACAGAACCCATGCCCTCCTTAGACAGGGAGGAACTAAGACCTCTTCTCCTTACAATATTGTCGCTCACTGTAATGCTACCAGATTGGAAGAGTCAAAACCAAGAGAAGGGACAATATTGACTAAGTACTTTTGGAATGTACCCCTAATTCTAGCTACTTGGCCAATGACAGTAAAAGAAACTCCTATTTACTATATAGTTACACCAGTTATAGAATGTCTGCATTCTCCAAAATCCATGTGGGAAGTGCATCAGCAAGTTGAGACTGGACTTACTGGCCAGTCCCCCATTGTACTCACCATTTGCTCTTGGCTTCATTTCATCTTGGGATGAGAGGGAGCCAGTCCTGAAATACGTATAAAAATGGAATTTACCAGGTGGTACCCTTTGCAAGTGAAGAAAATATGGCCTTCAGTGTGGAAAGGAGCAGTAGGATAGGACTGAAGCCCCAAACAGTACTTAGTAAGAGATCTAGACTCTGCTAGGAAGGGGAGTTACCTGTCTAGCAATCCTAAATGTGCTTCCGTTCTTGGGTATTCCAAGCCATAAGAGAAGTATGATGTGGCTATGTGTATAGGTATGTATACGTGGCTATATGTATGACTTGGTTTCTGTGGGTAAAAGGACTTACTTAACATTGTTGGGGAAAGCCAAATGTACTTCCGCTTCAGAGTATACCATACAGTTAAATAGCTATAGGAATTTCTGTAGAAAGACACTCAAAAATGTCAGGGTTTGGATTGTTTATCATCTCCAAGTATTTTTCCTTGGATGGGAGATTTCAAACCATAGGGTATTTCTACAATCTGGAGGACTTTATGATCCTTAGAGAAGTGGGACCCACCAGTGATGGAGGAGAATTGTATTAGGATCACAGCATCTTAGATTTAGAGCTGGAAGTTGAAGAGCTTGGACCAGGTCAAATAGCTTGTAAATATCTAAGGTAGAATCTGAACTCAGCTCTTCCTGACTTCAAGTTCAGTCTTCTGACAGTCAATAAAGATTTATTAGGCCCCAAACTACTATTAAGCACCAGGTACTGTGCACAGGGGATATAAAAAGAGGCCAAAAAAGTCCTGCCCTTAGGGAGCTCATGATCGTGTGTGTGTGCGCGCGTGTGTGTCCGACCTTTCCTACAAAAGATAGGTTTTTATGTGGGACTTAAAGGAAGTCACAGAAGCCAGGATGTAAAAATAAGAAGGGAGAGCATTGCAGGAATAATTGAGAGCCAGGGGAAATGCCTGGAAAGGAGAAAGGAGTGTCTTGTTTGTGAAACAGCAGGAGGCCAGTTTCACGGATCAAAGAGTACATGTAAGTGGAGAGAAAGATGTAAGAAGATGGGAAAGATGAGGGGGAAGTGCTAATAAAAAATGCTTATTGACTGTCCTATTCACTCCATTAACTGTTTCTGGACAACTCTGTAAGTTGTTGATATGTTTTCTGAATATGTTTATGAGCCCTGCGAGACCTTTGTATTTCTTGTGTTAAAAAAGCAAAAGTATTATTCTATACCTGATAAACATGATGTTTTGTTGAATTTTTGTACACCCCCCCCCTTTTGGGGGTACCCTTTTGCCCATATCTGTGGAGACCTAGGTGGGAACTATATAGTATGAGATTTCCCATAGTAAACTTGAGAAAATGGCAACGTGTGTCAGAGTTACTTTGGGGATAGCTTCAGAGACTGATCAAACAAGACAGTATTTCAAGAAAGGAGATTCCTAACCTTTTTTGTGTCATTGGACCTCTTTGGCAACTCTGGTAAAGTCTATGGATCTCTTCTCAGAATGTTTTTGAATATATAAAATAAAATGTATAGGATTACCAAGGAAATCAATCATATTGAGATGGATCTATCAAAATATTTTTTAAATGTTTAGGAAGTCCCATAACCCAATAGAATATAAACTCATTGTGAACAGTCATTCAGTCAACTAGAATTTATTAATCACCTACTAAGGGCCAGGCACTGTGCTAAGCGCTGAGGTAAAAAGAAAGGCAAACAATCAATCCCTTCTCTCAAAGAGAGGACAGTCTAAAAGGAGAGACACATGCAAACCACTATATACAACAAACAAGACATGTACAGGATAAACTAGGGGTAGTCCTCGAAGAGAAAGCACTAAGATTAAGACTCGGAAAAGCTTCTTACAGAAGGTAGGATTTTAAGTGAGAACTAAAGGAAGCCAGGGGCCATCTCCAGTAGTCCTGATCTATATCGGGCCATCGGCCCCAGATGACTCTGGAGGAAAGTGAGGCTGGTGACTTTGCAAAGCCCTCCCTCACTTAGAGCCAATTCACCCAGAGGTCAAGGTCCTCCTCTAGAAGGAAAGTCAAACAACAAAGGAAGCCTCCTCAGTGCTTAGCTCTGGGTTTGACTCGTTGAAAGCAGTGTTTTCATTCATTCATTCACTCCTATGAATAATTTTACTGTTAAGCCCCCCCGCTCCCTGTTAAAGGCGGATGGACGATCAAGTCCACCAATAAGATGAAGGTCATCAGCTTCTGCTCACCCCCACTCTTTTGGGTAAGGGAAGCTCCAGGATGCTCTACATGGATTTCAAACTAGGCGACGATGAGAGGTCCCGGAGGGAAAGCCTTGCTCCCTGCCTCCCTCACTTCTACCCCCCCATCAGTGGTGGATGAACGTTCTTCCGCACTGCTCTCCAACTTCGTGTTTCATGGAAAGAGCGCTGCGTTCGGAGGCCCTCTGCCTGCAGCTTGCTGCCTCGGTGCCTGTGCCTCAGTTTCCTCATCTGGATGAGATCCCTTCAACCTCTACGGTCTCTAAGACGCCAAGGCGATGATTTTTGAGCACTAGAAGACACTGGTCTCCAGGGTAGGCAGCGGTCAGGGAGGTCTGGGGTCCGGGTGAGGGCAGTGCCTCAGACTGGGGGGGAGGGAGGGGCCCCGGCAGGACCCCCCACTGCGTTTGCCTCTCGTCACCTTCGCTCCGGAACGGCGGCCTCACGGGAAACAGCCCTCGCACCCACCGGGCAGACCCGCGACGCTCAGCCACCCTGACCCCGGCCCCGGCCCCGGCCCCGGAAGTGACGTAACCGCGACGGGCCGTTTCCGGCCCAGGCGTCGGCGGCGTTTGCCGGAGGAAGGAGCCTGAGGGAGCCGCGTTGGTACAGTCCCCTGCGCCGCCGGTCCCTTCCTCCCAGTCCCCCGTCCGGCCCCGGCCAGGCCTGGCCCGGCCCGGGGCACATCGGCCGCGGGGACCCCGGCGTCCGGGTAAGTGCGCGAGGAGGCGCTAGTGGGCGCGCGGGGCCTTGGCCTTGGCCTTGTTTACACCTGACGGGAACCGGAGCCGGGGCCAGGGCCAGGGCCAGGCCGGAGCCAGAACGGGAGCCAGGGCGGCCTCGCCGGCCCCGACCTCTCCCCGCGGAGGCCCGGGCCTCTCTTCGGCCCTACCCGCGGCGGCCCACTCAGCATGACACCCCGTGCCCCCCAGACCCGGCCGGGCTGCCAGCGCCAGCCTCCCCCGCCCTGGGCCCAGCTCGTTCTCTCTAGGGGTAGTTAACTGCCGGCCGCTGGCCCTTGGGCCACCGTGAAAACCCTGGTCAGGCCTGGGAGGCGGTGGGGAGGGGGACACGTGTGTGTGAGTGTGTGTAGACGGGGGGGTGGGGGGGGTGGGCAGGCTTTCCTTCCTCCCGGGCCCTCTGTCTGGCTCCCCCCTTCAGCTCCTTCTCCTTTGAAATGTGTGGAGGGTTCAGGGTTTCTGGGGAGATGCCCTCGGGTTAGGGTATTGCCTCTTGTTTCGGGAAGTTAGGCCCGTTCTCCTCCTACACCCCCCTGCCCCCAACAGTCCCCACCTTTTTTGTGTGCCTTAAAAGAGATCCTTAGGAGATCGTGGCTTGAACTGGCCCTACCTAGTCGGTGTCTGCTGAATGTTTTAAGGGGTTAAGCCGTATTTATGAATCCTATTTTCTGAGTTTTCCACTGAATAAATTTCCATGCCTGTAAACCAAACATCAGTGAAAGTGACAGGCCTGGCGGTCAGATTGCCTGAAAACAAAAAGACACATTGTT
Organism: Bettongia penicillata ogilbyi; assembly: GCA_023548195.1. Lineage (NCBI taxonomy): Eukaryota > Metazoa > Chordata > Mammalia > Diprotodontia > Potoroidae > Bettongia > Bettongia penicillata. The sequence continues at coordinate 7,209,711 of JAJHZJ010000120.1, read as the reverse complement.
ATCTCCTTAGTGTGAAATGTCAAGTTTCTTCCTATGAGGGGCTCTGTAAGGGGTATTTTGTTCTTAGAAATGTACATTTGCTCTTCGTTATTGCCATTTTGTATATATTTACTCACACGTTGTCCAGCACAGTGTCTGGCATATAGTAGGCACTTAATAATACTTGCTGATTGACTAAAAAAACTTTGTAGCTGTTTTCAGAAAAAACAAACTTTTGGTTCCGAAAAGTGAGTAAAATAGGCTACAAAGTGAACTAAATAAAAGATAAAGGCCACGGTGAGTACTGGGCAAGAAAAGTTTGAACTCAGTTACCAATTCAGATTCATTTTTATCACTTTTACTTGTCAGGTGGATCCGTTTTGGTCATGTGATAGGAAATGGCCTGGTTCTTCTATCACTGTCAAGCTGGGAAACTCAATTGTTGAATCATAGATTTTTTTTTTTCTGGTCTAGATTTTTTTTCTCTGCAAAATAGAAAAATAGGTATCCTCTGGAAAACTAATCAGTTAGTACTAGCTTTTTCAGATATTGAAGTTAGTTAACCTTTTCAGATGAATTTCTCAGGGTTGCTTGTTTTTTTCTTTTGGTTAATCTTGGAACGTTTTATGGACTCAAAGCCAGATTCAGTGATGGAATTTAGAAGTGGGTATTAAGTCTCTGAACTTTGTTGCGTTGTGTTTTGGCATTTCCAGGTCTTTATTTTATTTCTTTGTGGGAAATAGGGTCAGTATATCTTGAGCGTCACCCATTTAGGCTGTGAAGCTGAAAAGTTTCTAGTGTGCATTGAAACCTTGGGAGATTGCATGTCTGAAATCCCTGCTGCTGGAATTCTCAGCTTCTGTAGGGTTAGAACTATTCTGTTGTCTGCAAGGATTCTGTCTTCAATATCATCCTCCCATCCCTAGTGCTAGCAGGATGTCTAAGGAGGGATGAACTGACCCAGATCTGAAAAATGGAGCCAATTAAAATTTAGTGTCCAATCACTATTGGCATCAGCGTGGGCATAGCCACTGCCCTTCCAACCTGAACTACATAGGTAGAGCTAGTCTCTAAAAAACAAAGAAACCTAGGGAGGGAACACAATAGAATTTCAACGTATTATTACTTATGTTGATTGGTAATAGTACTTGCCTTTTCTGTTGTGCTCTCTGGTTCCTTAAGGAAAATTCAGGGTATGTGCAAAGCAAAAATATATCTTAATTTGTTATAAAAGTGAAAGATTTTTATGTGTGATTTTTGAATTTTTATTTATGTATGATTTCATAGGTTTAATGAGGTCCCTCAAATCAACCATGTAATTGATTATGTGAAAATGTTTTGTTTTGGATTTTGATTTCATCAGCATCAAGGGCATGTTTACTAGCAAACAACTGTAATTTTTATTGACAAATAGTATGCATGTATATTCTTAATTTGCTCCCCTATGACTCTATTCACTATTTTTGTGATTTCTGAGACCAGGACATGATTGTCATTGTGCTGTATATTTTGTCTTCATGCTTAGACTGTAAACTTCCTAAGGGCAACAATTAAAGTATTTGTATCCCTAGCACCTAGCTTTATGCTTGATACATGCATTTATTTCATTGATATATGTATTTTGGTTTAGCTCTATGACCTCAGTGAACCCCAAGGAAAATGACCTTTGTGCTGGAAGTGACAAAACAAAAATGATTTAACATGTAGTTGATACCCAAGATAAGTAAGTAGTTAGTGATGCAGGGGATAGAGTGCTAGGCCTGGAGTCAGGAAGACTCAGCTCCCTGAACTTCCTGACTTCTGATCTGTCCTCAGATACTTAATAGCTGTATGATCCTGGGCAAGTCACTTAACCCTTTTGCCTCAGTTTCCTCATCTGTAAAAGCAGCTGGAGAAGGCAAATTGCTCCCAGTATCTTTTCCAAGAAAACTCTGTAACAGGTCTCAAAGAGTTGGAGAAGACTGAAAAATGACTGAAGATCACCACCAGTTCATTGTTGAATTCAAGTCACCTGTGGTACTGAACTGGTAGATGTGACTACAGGGTCACTGATACTTGAAAGAGCATGGAAAAGGAGAAAGACAAATGTCCTGATTTTAAAAAAAAGGGGGGAAAGGGGGGACAGAATCCACAAGCCATAGGCCAGTGAACTTAGATTCTGGGGAAAGTTATAGAATTGATTATTAAAGAGCTATTTACAGAACATCTAGAAAGGAAAGTGATTACAAAAAACCAGCATTACTTCATTGAAGTGGCTATGAGGTGCGCTGTAAAGAGGAATACATGAGTTTGAATTCTCCCTCAGACATGGGCTAGCTTTATGACCCTGGGAAAGCATCTGAAAATGAGGATATTAATAGCATCTGCCTCCCAGATTGATTGTAAGGATCAAATGAGATAATTGTAAACCTTACAATTATCTCATTTACAAACCTTAAAGTACCACGTAAAAGTTAGGCATTATTCTCAAGAACTAGTCATGTGAGATTAACTTCATTTTCTTTTTTGACAGGATTAATAAAATGGTAGATGAATGCTGTGAATGTAGTTTATCTCGAGTTTAGCAAAGATTTTGATAAAGTGTCTCATACCTTTTATTGTGGAGATGAAGAGATATATACCTGAAATTGCAAACAGATGGATTCAGAACTGAGTGTGTGGCTGAACTGAAAATAATTGTTGATTGTGTCATTGCAGATAGGAGGGCTCCTCAGGAATCTGCTTGGCTCTGTGCTGGTTAAACATTTTTATTACTGACTGGAATACAGGCAAAGATGAAATGGTCATTAACATTTCAGGTTACACAAAGCTGAAAGAAAGAGCTGACACGCTGGGTAATAGGATGTTGAAAAGATCTTGGCCAGCTAAAACATTAGGCTGAACATAGGAAGGTAGAATTCCATAGATGGGGGTTAGACAGTAGTTATTTTGAAAAAGACCTGGTTTTAGTGCACTGCAAGCTCATAATGATTCAGTGTGATTTAGAAACATGACTTCTAATAATAAGGCAGTGAGAGTCCTACTGTACCCTGACCTAGTCATATTTCATTGTGTTCACTTCTGGGTACCACAGTTTAAGGAGAACATTGACAAACTGGAGGGCATCCAAGAAGGTGAAGATATGAAGATCAGTTGAAGGAACTGGGAATATTTAGGCTAGAGAAAACTTGAGGGAGACATAATAGCTGTGTTGAAATGTTTGAGAATCTGTCATATGAAGAAGTGGTAGACCTTGGAAGTCTTCAAGCAAAGGCTGTATTACCATTTTTCAGATATATTGTGGATTAGGTGGCTACTGAGATTCCTTCCAGGTTATAAGTTCTGTTATTGAAGTGAGATAAAGTTCTACCAATGCCAATTAGCAACTATTCTGCAACTTACAGGCTTAAAACAGTTGCCTAGGAATACTAGGAGGATGGGTGACTTATCTAGGGTCCTACAGCCAGCATGTGTCAGAGGCAAGACTTGAACTCAGGTCCTTCTATTTGGAGGGCCACCCCTCTATTCACTACTATGTTATCTCTCTGGTCAAGTGCCTGAACCCTTTGTGTGCCCCTGGTTTGGGCCTTCTATTAAATATAACTGCAGTATGTCATGCTTAGAACTGTAGTTCTTTTTAGTCTGAGATGAACCAGTAGCAAAGAAATAGATGTGGATGACCTTGTAAGAGAACTTAAACTTATATTGTTATGAAAAATTATGAAATTATATATATATAAATATATATACATATATATTTAAAGGTTCTTTGAATCCCTAAATTGAAACTATAAAGCCTTAGGTCTTTCCTTTTTTCTCTCCTTTCTCTCTCCTTTTCTTTTCTTTTTTAATTGCAGTTCTTGAGTGATTTCTTAGAAGTCTATCAAGAATCTTCTGTATTTAGTTCAGAGGAAGAAATTCAAATTTGAGTTGTGTCACCTATGGGTTTATGTCTCTTAAAGGATTCTTTTGTGGAGTTTAGAGGTAGATCCAGAAAAGCAGGATGGTTTTGAGACTGTATTGAATTTATTATATACTTTTTAAAAACAAGCTATATGTAATAGATTGATGATTTCTTACACTATCCTTGTGATATTCTTTTTGTATGTGGAAACATTTGATTATTGATGTTGGTCAAATTCAGAACAACCAAAAAAAATTCAAAAAGGAGAAAAATCCTGAAAATTCTTCCTGTCTCTTGGTATTTGGGAGAAGAAATAGTCAAGGTTTTTGGAAAGGTAAATCCTCCTTTACTACATAGTTTTGAGGGAAGCACCATTATTTGTATATGATGTTCTGTTAGTTTCTTAGCAAAAGTGACAAATGGAAAATTGTAATAGAAATTTTTTTTCCTGCTGTTTGAAAATATGACCTCTCAGGCCATTGTCAGGACTTCAATCTTGGTTTTCCTCTAGTTTAGATTTGCTTCTGTCTCTTTGAAGTGTTTTTATTTATAAGGAAGCTATGAAGGTTAAGCTGGCAGAAATAAACTTCTTTTTCTTGGATAATTAATGTTCAATTTAATTGGATCACATGAAGTGTAATTATGAGTTCCCAGTTGGTTTGTCTGCAAAAGGTTTAAATTCTCTGTAACTGAAATGGTGGTAATACAATGCAGAGGAGTGCTACCCTAAATGAAAAATCTTGTAAAAAGTTTCTATTATAGAACGCTTTATATTTTAAAGTAAAATTTTGTCAGAGTAGAAGGTAAGTTCTTCAGTTACAGCAACATACTGAAAATTTTGGGCTATGATAGAAGGAGCATTCCTCAGTGAGACCCTCTATTTTTAAGTCAGTCACAACTTAATCTGAAACATTCAATGCCTTGTTATATAATTTTGTTCTCTTCCTCAAAGGGATTGTTTGAGTTGGTGGCTGGTTTTAGAAGTTTAAGCAATGTTAGTAGAAAAAGGAAACAGAGTATTGGGCAGTTGTTTTCCTTAGTTTACTTTTTCATCATGTTTTTTGAGTAAGCTGTGGAACCACTGAGAAGTCATGTGGCAAAGTGAACAAGACAGCTGACTTCTGAAATTGGAAGACTTTAGTTCAAGTTTTACCTCTGACACATTGTGACTTTGTGACCCTGAGTGAATCACTTAACTTTATACTAATCTAGGCAACTCTGTACGTTGTAGAGAAGGCACTGTCTTGCATTGGTATAAGAAGTTCCACATTGGGAGCACTCCAGTCAGTGGAATCATAGGTCTAGTTCCAATGCAAAGAACCATTATTAATTGCTATTTTCAGAAACTAGTGACTTATTTAACAAGCATTTTACCGAGTACTAGATTTTCTAATTACTTAGTTCTGAGTTTTCACAAAGAAGGGTGAAAATTCTTTATTCCCTCAAGGAGTTTGCATTCTAATGGGGGAAGAGAACATGCCCAAAGCTGCTACATTCAGTAGAAATGGTCAGTAATCTAAGAGGACCCAGAAAGGTCTCTTTTTGAAGGTGAGATTTGAGCTGAGTCTCAGGGGAAGTCAGGTGTCAGAGAGAGTGAAAGAGCATTCCAGGCACCGTGGACAGCCTGTGAAAAGGCATGGAGCCAGGAGGTGGAATGTCACGTGTGAGGAATGGTGAGAAGTCCAGTGTTGTGGGATCATAGAGGAGTATGGGGAGGAAGGCAAAAATATAAGAAGACCGGGTTGTGAGAGGCTTTAAAAGCCAGAGGATTTTATTTTTTATTCTGGAGGTGGTAGGGAGCGACTGGAGTTCTTGTGTTTTGGGAAAATTACTGAAAGCTGAATTGAAAGATAGCTTTGTCTGGAGAGAGACTTAAAGCAGGCAGAATAACCCTTGCAATCGTTCAGGTGGAAAGTGATGAGGGCCTGCAGCAGGGGCTGGATGTGATGTATAGGAGGGATATTATAAAGGTGGAAATGACAAGACTTTGTGATAAGGTCTGTGGGCTGAGTGAGAATGAAGAGTCACGGATACCTAAGTCTTGGGTCTCATCAACTGGGAGAACTCAGTGCCCTCCATAGGAGCAGGGACGAGGGGGTTAGGGAAGACAAACAGTTCAGTTTTCAGTAGGCTAAGATCTGAGATGTCCAATGGGCAGTTGGAAATGTGAGACTAGACCTTACTAGAGATGCTAAGACTGGATAAATAAGTCTGAAAACTATGTATAGATTAGAGAATTGAACGCATGATTCCTGTTGAGATCACCAAGCAAGATGTTATAAAGCAGGGCTTCTTAACCTTTTTTGTGTCATGGACCCTTTGGCAGTGTGAAGCCCATGGAGCCTTTCTTAGAATGATGTTTCTAAATGCATAAAATAAAATACATAGGATTATAAAGGAAACTAATATTAATGAATAAGATCTAATTTTCTCCCATCCAAGTTCGTGGATACGTGAATCGTGGATACAAGAACTCCAGTCGCTCCCTACCGCCTCCAGAATAAAAAATAAAATCCTCTGGCTTTTAAAGCCTCTCACAACCCGATCTTCATATATTTTTGCCTTCCTCCCCATACTCCTCTGTGATCCCACAACACTGGACTTCTCACCATTCCTCACACGTGACATTCCACCTCCTGGCTCCATGCCTTTTCACAGGCTGTCCACGGTGCCTGGAATGCTCTTTCACTCTCTCTGACACCTGACTTCCCCTGAGACTCAGCTTAAATCTCACCTTCTAAAAGAGACCCTTTCTGGGTCCTCTTAGATTACTGACCATTTCTACTGTATGTAGCAGCTTTGGGCATGTTCTCTTCCCCCATTAGAATGCGAACTCCTTGAGGGAATAAAGAATTTTGAGCATACATGGACCCCGGGTTAAGAACATCTCTGGTATAGAGGCAGAAGAGAAAAGGACCCAGGACAGTCCCTTGGGGGCATGATCTGTCAAAAGATCCAACAGAGGAGAATGAGGAATAGTTAGACAGGGAGGAGAAGAACCAGGAGAGGGCAGTGCCATGAAAACCTAGAGATGAGAGAGCATCCAGAAGATTAACATTGACAATATATGATCTCTCTCTGTCCCCTTTATAGATAACTCTTTGTCTTGCATTAAACATCAGTACACTGGTGCCTTTCAAAAATTGTGCTGATGTAACCCTTTCTTCTCTTCTGATTGCAGATGGAAATCCGATGGTACAGAGTGTTTGGGTGACGTCTACCTGACAGGTCTCAAGAAGCCGGTACTTGCTTTTTGTTTCACTTAGCATGATTAATTGTGATGAGTATCCGTAACTTGTGCTGCCCTTTTATCACAGGTCTATTAAAAATAAAATGTAAATACTGTATAGTTACTATGATTTTATGAGCCTTAGAACTGTGTGTAGCAAGCTCAGCTGAAAAGTTTATATTATATAGGGTATCCCAAAAGTCTTGGTACCATTTTAACCAGTTAACGCTTTAATAGCATTAAAGCTTTAATGGCACTAAGACTTTTGGGACATCCTATATTCTAAGCATCAGTCCATAATCTTTTAGGCAAACTGTATTTGAAATTGTTAGAAATCATTTTCCATTATTTTACATGTTTGATGAAATGTCCTTTCTATGAAAATGAGGTGCAGCATGGAGTAGTGGGTAGTAGGCCTTGAATCTAGGATGGTCTGATGTTCAAATCTGCTTTTGACTGTGTGATCCTGGGCAAGTTACTTAATATCTCAGTGCTCTAGGCAACTCTCTAAGACTGTAAGTTGTGGAGAAGTGCTGACCTGCCTTGAGAAAGGTAGTTTTCTTACCAGGAGGTCATGATATAAATGAAGTCACAGGAATGGGCTGGGGAACAAACAAACTCACAATTTCCAAGGTAAGTCATTGGGAAGGGGGAGAATTAGGTGAAGGTGGAGTATTTGCTAATGAAATCCCAGATCTGGTCCTTATCCCTGCCATTAAATGGGTGGTTTTTGTGATTTTACATCGAGACCAGGTGGGAGTTTATACATTCTTTTTGGCGTCGTGAAATAAGCAAGCTTGGGTTTTACGCTTCTGCCTGTGTCAGTGAGAGGCAATTGTTCATTGAGTGTAATGATTTTCTTACTCGGATGGTGACTAACAGTAGAACATTTGCAAAGATATAAATCGTTGAGGATTTTTTGGTCTCTGTTAGACTATTTGCCATACTTACAACTTTTTGTTTTCTTAGCTTAATAGCCACTTTCTTTTATCTGTAATTACACATGGCATTCAGTTCTATGAGAAGTGTGAAAGTTTGATTTTTTTGGGGGGGAGTCTACTGTTTTGTTTTATACCCTTTGAAATATGAAAGCAGCATGGTTATGTTCTGTGTCCTCTCTCTCACATAACTAACTCAGTTGTTCAGGGGCTGAATGTGCAAGTAATGGATTATTTATAACTTTTGCCTGACAGCCCATAAGAACTTCAAGTAAAAAGAGGGGGGAAGGGATTTTGGCCTTGATGGTGGAAGATGGTCATTTTAGAGATCTGTGGCTTTCATTTATCCACACTAACCTTCCACTAATCCTATAGATAATATCAAACTCATATTAAAAAGCCAGTTCTTCCTTTTTTATGCATGTAGTGCATGTAGTTCTGATCCTTAAAATGCCACCTCTATTAATCCTACATGAGGAGGGAGTCATAATGGGTATGGGGAGAATGTTTGGCTTCCCCTAATTAGCTGTCTCTGTGGGCATCTTATTGTGAAGGATAGGCCCCTCTTTTTTACCTATGGATCCTATGTCCCAGACATTTGATAGCCCTTGGGAGAAGGGACATTCTATGAGAATTTGCCTTTTTGAGATTTTTTTTTAGACCATTTTGTTTTCCCATGCTTTGCCCTTAATTTTAAGTTGACAAAAATCTTGTCATCCTTACCTCCCATGCCAAGAAATGTACCAGACTAAACCCAATCTTTACTAATTTAAGAAAATAGCATTTTGTTGGAAGTGTGACATAGAACTAGTTAAATTCTTACTGCCAGGCATTAATGCCTCTCCTGCAGTGAGAGGATATGCTCACAGCTTTTTGGTTTCAGAGGTTTCATTTCAATAAATATGTATTGAGTTGAGCCAGAGCCAGAGCCTTCTGATACAACAGATAGCTTCCTGGAGAGATGACAGTGACACTGTTGTCTTAGAAATAATGAAAGCTGTTTCTGCGGTAATTCTTTGTGAAAAAAGTTAATACTTTTTTTTCTTTTTTCTTTTTCTTTTCCTTCCTTAGAAGACAGAAGTACCTAATGCATTTGAGACAGAAGTAAAGTTGGGGGGAGGGGGGAAACAGCAACTGCTTTCCTGATCTGCAGCTTGGCAGGACACTAAAATGTCTGTGGACATGAATAGCCAGGGATCTGACAGCAATGAAGAGGATTACGACCCAAATTGTGAGGAGGAAGACGAGGAAGAGGATGAGGACCCTGGGGATATAGAGGATTATTATGATGGGGTAGCAAATGATGTTGAACAACAAGGGGCAGACGCCTTTGATCCAGAGGAATACCAGTTTACCTGCCTGACTTACAAGGAGTCAGAGGGCACCCTGAACGAGCACATGGCCAGTTTGGCCACTATGTTAAAGGTGAGCAAAATTACTGATTTCAGGAGTTATATGTTTCCAAAATGCAAACGGGGGAAGGGATGGGCAGAGGCTACTTAAAATAAAGTAAAATTAACCTGAATCTTTGAGGTGAGATTCTCATAAGAGTTAAGGAAATTCCAGTTTGAGTGAAGGGTGTTTGTGGACTTCTTGTTCTTGTCACAAGTGAAGGAAGCTAGGTTTAAATGTAGTTGAAACATGTTTTGGAATATGTTTCTTGTATTCATTAATGTGCTTTAATAAGTGAACAACCTTATCAACTCACCATGCTGTTTTAGTTAAAATTTAGAGAGGGAAAGCGGTATAGAAGACAAATCAGAAGTGTTTAAGGCTTTAGGAGAATCGAATATATTGCCATTTGTTTCAGAAAGTGAGTCATGTTATTAACTCTCAAGAGCTAAGGAAGGATTACTACAAAATATCCTAACACAAATTCTCCACCCCATTGTTTATGAGTGACTAATAAACGATTTTGGGAGCTCTCATTGCCCTGAAAAATTTCAGGCACTAGACTGATGATCTCACTTGTTTCGTGTAATGGTGACTAATATTTATTGTTAGGAGAGATTTCTACTTCTGTCAAGTCAGTTTTAGCAATAACTCTTAAGAGGAGGTTGAAGAGGAAACTAGGTCTTCTAATGCCTTATGCTGCATTTGGTATCTTGGTATCATAGAGGATGTAATTATTAAGCAGTAAAATGTTTCGGATTGGGACTTCGGTTGATATCTTAAGGCTCTTGCTGACCTTTAGAACTTGAGGGATTTAGATAAGTTCCCAGCTTGCCACTTCCTACTCCCCTGCAAAAGTGAACAATTCTTTGAAAGTGAAGGAATCTCTCCTTATCCTGCCCTTTTCACTTTGGAAATTTGTTCATTGCGTGAGTTTCCTGATATGCTCAATTTGGAGAAGAGGTTCAGAGTTTTTGAATGGCATGTTCTCAGTGAATAATTTTCAAAACTATTGAATCAAAAATTATTGTGGTATGTTGTAGGCACTTGGTGTGATGGACAGAGAGCCAGCATAAGAGCCAGGAAGACATGGGTTCTGCCTCTGACATATGTTGGTGGTGTGATATCCTGATCCAGTCACTTAACCTTGGTGTTCTAGGCAGCCCTCTCTCTCTCTGATTATAGGTTGCAGAGAAGGTACCCTGGAAACTTTGGGTTCCATGGTGCATAAGAACTTGTGGGTTGTGCTTCTGTGTTAAAAAAAAAAAAAAGGTGGTCTTTCTCCAAACTGCCCACCCCAAATTAAAAGCTATTTCAGCTCTCTTTACCTTTAGCTTAGTTCTAGGATGAGGCATAATATAAAGGTCTGCAAGGGAAAAAGTGGCTGAATGTGCTCAAATCTTCTGATCTTAGTTTATAAATCCCCTATTCCTAGATCCTGAGAGCCCAAGTGGGTCAGAGTAAATCTCATTTTGGTTAAGCAGACTTGGTATGTGTTGGTACTTTGGGACTTTATATGTACTTTATCCCCTATAGGAAATAGTTATTTTCTCTGTGCTTTTCTAAATCCTATCCACCTTCATAGTTTAACTCAAACCCCTCTTTTACCCTGTTCTAATCCAAGCCTAACTCACACCAGCCTAGTGATTCAATCTGGGCATGAAAATGTGATGAAGTACTTTTTTAAAAAAAAAAAATATTTATTTATTTTTAGTTTTCAACATTCACTTCCATAAGTTTTGAATTTTCTCCTCCTCTCTCCCCAAGACAGCAAGCAATCTGCTAATAGGCTCTACATATACATTCTTATTAAATGTATTTTCACATTAGTCATGTTGCATAGAAGAATTAGAAAGAATGGGAGGGACCATAAGAAAGTAAAAATGAAACAAAAAATGAGCAAATAGTCTGCCTCGATCCACATTCAGACTCCATAGTTCTTCCTCTGGATGTGAATGGCATTCTCTATCATGAGTCTTTTTAAATGAAGCCATTTTAAACCGTAAAATGGAATAAAAGCAATTGGGTTGATAACGAGAGGAAGCAGGAAACAATTTCTAGCTAAATTCAAATCCAACCTTGTGCTCCCCTTTGCTTTGGAGTTCTAGACAGCGCTGTGTGGTAGGGGGCTTCCCTCCTCCCTTTAGTGTAAAACGGGGGCTGCACTTGCCCTGCTCCCTGACTATGGCAGCTTAAAGCGGAGTCGTAGCACACAGTGTCATTAACCACTTTTTTGGAAATGAATCACGTGTTGCTTTGTCACTTTTCTTTTTGGTGTTATCATCTTATTGACAAGCTTATGTATGCTTTAGCTCTCCAGTGAGATAAGTCTACTTTTTTGGTATTTGCCATAAAGGTGGCCCCGTGCTGGTCATGGTATCTGCATTCAGCAAGTTTTTGTGGTGTTGTAGAAAGAATGCTGGAATCAAAAGACCTGAGTTTGAAACTTAGCCCTGCTGCTCCTAACATGTTACCTTGGGCAAGTCGCTTCAGTTTGGGGCCTTGGTTTCCTCCTCCATAAAGCGAGGGGATTGTGCTAGATCACCTCCGAAGTCGTTTCCAGGTCTGTGAGGTGTGACTCAGCATGGATTTCCCAGAGGTGATTGCTTTTGTTGTTAACATCCCCACGTCCCAGGTTGCTGCTCAGATGGAGCTGGGAGGAAGCTCAGGATGCCCTCTGGTCTGACCCCTTCCTCTTACCTCTGAGGGAGTGTAGGTGGCTTTTCCAGGATCATACAGGTTGTGACCGTGAGAAGTGGACCTCAGGCACAGGTCCTCTGACTTAGGTTTGTTCTGCAGCCCCTCCAGTAATGGGATGAATTGGAGATCTAAACATTTCAAATCACTCAGTCATGGAGGATCCCAGACTTATCATTAGGAGAAACCTCACTAATCCTCTGGTCCAATCCTCAGGGTTGTGCCAAGTGTGTGGCAGAGCTGGGTTTGTGCGCACCTTCCCAGACTGTCCAATCTAGTGCAGGTAAATCTGTACTGGCAGCACTGACACCTGGTGATGATAGGCTCCCTGCCCCCTTGTTATAGATGAAGAGGGGGGGGTCAGCCAGCAGAGGACAAGGGATGGAGGCAGCTTGACAGAGCAGAGACCAAAAGGACATGGAAGAGAGGAATGAATAAAGGAAAATGCGAAGGAGACTTGGCGTTCAGCAGGGAGGCACCTTGCTCTGTGTTACAGGCCCAGGCCCAGGCCAGCTATAAGGACTGGGGACCAGAGTGCGACGGGATGGATGGAGAATGGGGGTGGTAATGCCTGCTCCTCTAAGGAGAGATCTGGTCTAATAGTGGGTACTTCAGGCACTGCATATGTGGGTTCATGTGCGTGGACACATGAATCTTCTCTAATATGCTTACCTTTCAGAGTGTGTTCGTCCTTCATGCCATCAGAGAAATGATGACATGATTTGCACTTGACTTTGGTTTGAGTGAGGGAGGGCTGTGCAGGTCATCAACCTCACTTCTCCTCCAGAGTCATCTGAATCCAGGGACCAGATATTCCTCAGGATGAGTGGAGATGACCCAGGATGAGGCAGTTGGGGTTAAGTGACTAGTTAGTGTCAAATGTCTGAGGTGAGATTTGAACTCAGGTCCTGCTGACTCCTGCACTGGCACTCTCTCCTCTGCACCACCTAGCTGCCCCATGTTTCAGGGTATGTTTGGAATTAAAGACCATAGCAGTGAACTATTTCATCATTGTATGTTAAAAGAATTTTCTTAAGGGGGGCTGAGTCCTTACCCATGTGAGGTGGTACATTTAGGGAGGGAGGAAGCATTGTGTTGTGTGACCATGTAGAAGCCTCTAAAGAAAATTTAGTCATTGAGTTTTTTTACACAGAATTCTTTCACAAATGTCGTGTTCGTATTGTCAGTAGTATATACTATAGTTTATGGGAATGGGAAAGCCCTTTCAGTAAGGGCTGACTGATAGCTCTGACATTTATCTCAAGTGTGCACTAATTACTCATGAAGAAATTTCAAAATCATGAGGCCATGAATGTAGCAGCTCTCTTGAAGTCTATGCATACATAAATGGAGGGCCTCTTTCTAAGGGCATTTTTTGCAGTAAAAGCATTTTGTAGAGCATAGGCCATTTAGTTCAGAAATAGGCCAGCTTTCATTCAAGAAATATTTAAGTTAAGTTGTGTTTCAGCTCTTGTCCTCATTCTGCTTATGTGATTGAGTTGGGAAGATAAGGTGTGTTTATGCAAAAACCAGAGAACGGTTGAAGGCAATTGTAAGATTCCATGTAAGGGAAAGATCCCTGTGGGGATTACTAGGGTTAGTCTAGTAAGCCATCATGGAGGAGTTGGAATTTGAGCTGAACCCCAAAAGAGATACAGGCTGAGAAAATCAGGTGAAGAGAGCACCTTGAACAAAAAGCACATTGGGGAAAGGGCGTGCTATTTGTAAGGGATGGGAGAAAAGGGTGATGCTTGGAGGTCAGATTTGGAGGTCCTTAAATACCAGAAAGTAGTATTTAGCTTTTATTTCAAAACAGGAAAGTCCTTATATTGATGAATAATATAAAGAGTTAATCTTTCTTTAATACTGCTCTCTAAATTATAGCACATAAGAGCAAATTATTATGGATTTCTGTAGTTGAGAGTTTAGAGTTCATTTAAGCAGACCTCTCATTTGATAAATGATGAAACTGAGGACTTCTTTACCTCACCTGCTTTCCTTTTTTTTTTTTTTTTGAAGTGGGGGGCCAATAATGGATGCCTAGTTTCCTCCAGAAGACACTTCATTCCTGACCACATTCTGTAGGAACAAATAGAGGCATGCTTTTTATTTCTCATAACCACTTCTAAACTTCCTTTGCCACTGTCAGCAATCTCTCTTCCTTTAAGTTGCTTCTCTGTTCAGAGTGACCAGCACAAACTCTTGTTTGTATTGCCTAATCATCTACTGGTCTCCGAGAACATTTTCCCTTCTTTCTTAAGGAATCTGGTACCAGGCACAGTTTTCTTCTCAGCATCAACCCCTTCACATTCAGGGATTTAAACATATTTGGTGTCCCCACAACATTCTGACCTCCTATTTTATCTACCTTCTTTACTCCCCTCATCTCCATCTTCTATCTTATCCACCCACAGGAATAGATGTATTCTTAGATCTTCCTTTTACCCATAACTTTGTTATTGCCATGATCTTAAATTCTGAAATTCCTCTCTGATCCTGACATTTTCTATCTCTCCCTCTCATTTATTGCTTTTGAATCTATTTTTCTGTATTTATTGTGACTTTCTACCCATCTGTCCCCTCCTTTATCTCACAGTCTCTTATCCTGCCCTTCAGTCTTGATCTTACTGTTGTTCAAGTTTACAGCACTTCTGTCCTTGTATCCCTTGTTCCTTTTTCCTGTTACCAGCCATACCTTGCCAGATGTCAGCCTTGCAACCATCTGCCTTTTCTCTTAGTCATGTGCTCCTGAAAGCTGCTGGAGAAACTCATGTAACCATGGTGGCTTGGTCAGCTGTTAACAAATTTATATCTTCTCATCTCAGTTGGGCGCTGCCTTAATTGCTTCTCTGTACCCACAGCTTCTATTTGAAACTGTCCCTTGTCTCCCAAATGCCCCTCAATGTCTCTGCCCCTTCTTCCCAGCAGAGGACCTCACCGTTTACTTAGAAGACTGTAGAGGCCATCCAACACTCTTCTCCCTTATTCCACACACAGATGATATTGCCTTATTAGATTATCCAGGTTCGTACTCTTGGAGTACTTTTTGACTCATACCTCTGCTTTATCATTTTTCTACTCCCCCTGCCCCCTATTTAATCATTTGTCTAATCTTGTGGATTCTGCATTCACAATATCTTGGCATTTCAGACTCTCATTACCTCTTGCCTTAATTATTGGAATAGTCTTCAAATGGGTCCTTCCAGTTCCTTCTCTGTTCAGTCAACCCTTCACCCAGTTGCTAAGATAATATTCCTAAGACACATCTGACTAGGTTTCTCTTCTTTGAGAAATCTTCAATAGCTCCACATTGCATCTAAGATAAAATACAATTTGCAGTTTAGTGCCCTCTATAATGTGGTTTCTGCCTGCCTTTTCAAGACTGATTTCTTATTATTCCCCAGTTCCAGTGGGATATTGTCTATTTCCTAAACCAGGCGTTCCATCTCCATGTATGAGATAAGATGTCTCCAGTGCCTAGAATGTGCTCCTTTGTGATCTTTGCCTCTTAAGACCCCAGGCATCCTACTTCAAGGCTCCGTGTGGGAGCTTCTGCTACCTGTGTGAAACCTTTCCTGTTCACCTCAGCTGTTGGTTTTTTCTCTTTCAGTTTAGCTTCTATTTCCATGCTTTTATGCATGTAGGATACACAGCCTCTGAGAGCTGGGACTACTTTCGCTTTTTCTGCCTCACACTGAGTACATGCTTACTTGATGTTTATTGAATTGGGAAGTATCTTTCTCAAGTTCACACAACTGTAAGCAGCAGAACCAGTATTTGAATTATTCTGCTGCTTCTTTTGCATTCCAGTATAGATTTGACTTAAAGTTATCTACTTATATCTGAACTGAGCTACAGTCTCCATTCAGTGGTCCAGAATCAGAGATAAATATACAGCAGAACCTTGAAAATATTAAAAATTTCATTTAGTTTCTCTTTCTAGCATGAGTTTTGTTACCTAATAAGATATGTAGCAAATTTGACAAGAACTCATTTCCACGATGATTTTAGATTAGACTGTGGTGGAGTGGAAAAATTGTTCTTGACAAAGCCTTGTCTTGCCACATTTTCTTCATAAGATTGGTTTTCAAGTCTACTGCAGTTGGGAAAATCTCTTGCAATTCCTTTTTTTCCTTTCCACTAAATATTTTTATGCTTCTGACCAATTATAACTATGGTTATTTCTGGCCATAATTTTAAAAGAGAAAATCTAGCATTCCGAGTGCGAGCGGAGTGAATTGTTGAAGTGGGCAGGTGGTGGTAATTCATGTTCAGCACCGTCTGCTTTTTGTTCTCTTGCCTTTTGCTCTGTGGAGCAGGAAGAGGCCTTCCCATGTACCACTTTCATGTATGCAGGTTCTTTCTCTGGCTAGCCTGAAGAATGAGTGTTTTAAGGAGACACCGGTCAGTTGTTCGTAGCAAATTCTCCCTGTTGCCTGGATTAGCATTCTAGATGTGCGTTTCATATCCAGGTGGCTGGGAACTCACAGATTGTTCCTTCTTGGCAGTGAACTACTGACTTGACAGAGATCACAGATATTTTCCAAGTAGAGGTTAAATTCCTGCAATGAAGAAGTGGTTACTTCTTACCCTATTTTGGGCCTGTCTAAACTGCCCTTTCCCCAAATGTGAGGATGGGCAGTGCCTTGTGGAGGGGGAGGGGGGTCAAAATGTTGGGTCAGACTTCAAGGCCAACTGCAGCGCTGGAATTTCCCTTCTCTTGCCAGCTTCTAAAGGTCATCATCATGAACAACTTTTGAGTGTCCACTGTATCCATGGCTCTGTACTTGGCATATTTACGGCTTTCCAGAGAAGATATTTTTACTTAATTGCAAATTTGAATCCTGAGATATTCCTATGTTTACCAGTTGTGCAAGAAACTAGGAATACCAAATTTGTTTTTCAAGATTTTATTACTATATTTTGTTTTGATACAATAAACATTTTATTCTCTCTCCCCCTCCTTCCCTCTTTCCTTTCCCTCTGTGTTTCCCCAACAAGGAAGTAACTGTGCCTTTGACTTTCATAGTTTGGTGCTAATTTTGACCAGTTTTGTTTCCTTTCTTTTGGCTTATCACATTGTTATAGGTTATTGTGTATATTGTTATCTTGTCTTTGCTTTTTTTCAGTCTGCATCATTTTTATTCAAGTCTTCCATATTTCTCTGAATTTGTCATATTTACAATCATATATTATAATAAAACTCACATGTGTACAGTCATTCCCTAATGTTGGAGATATATATATATATATATATATGATGTATATATATTTTATTCCATTCCTTTCTTTGGAACCCCATGGACATGGTCTCCTGTTATTTGCGGAATGGTTCTGCTTTCCTATTTCCAGTGCTTCACAATGGGCAGTTAGGTGGCATAGTGGGTAGAGCTCTGGGTCTGGAGCCATGAAGACCTTAATTCAAATCCATCCTTAGACACAAGTTGTGTAGCACTAGGTCACTTAATGCTGTCTGCCTCAGTTTTCTCATTTGTAAAATGGGCTAAGATAGCACCTGCTTCCCTAAGGTTGTTATGTAAGGATCATATGAGATTACCTGGCACATGGTAAACGCTATATAAATGTTAGCTATTATTACTTAGAATGAATTCTGAACAAGTTCATTTTTGTCTGTCCCCTAATCTCCATTTTCTCCTGGAGTGTTTTTTTCTTTACCACAAAGGACAAAAGCAGGTGGAAGGGTGGAGAACAAGTAAAATATAATTTTAGGTAAAGAAGTGGGGTGTAGACATTCCCGTTTTTATCTTTCATAAAGTCTGGTCTGAATTATAGTAGCACCTGTAGTAATGAAATATTTGCTTGTCTGACTCCATAGCTAGTTTACTTAATGACCAATTTGTTGGCAGACCAACTGCCTTTGTTAAATGTAGAAAAGTTTTTTCACATTCAGACCCTTAGTCCCCTTTGCTCCACCAGGAAAGGTTTGAGAGAGAAAAACTTACCTCATTGTCAAAAGCATCTGTGACAGGGGGAGGTTGTAGGGAGGAGTGAAGAATGAAGGAAAGCAGGATGGAATGAAGTACAGGGCAGCATCTCACCTTCTCTCAAGATAGGTTCTCACAGAACATCAAAGACCCTCATGCTCAAAAGTAAGTACAAGAATTTAAATTTGGAATTATTAAATGCAGTTTGCTTGGTAATAAAGGAAAGAATAAAGGGAATGTGTGTGGGAGATGTTCAGGATTTCTGCTTTCCTTAGAATGCTTGAAGTGGGCATTCATTGACTTGAGGATGTGCTATCTGTGTATTACCATTTTGCCAGCATTTGAGAAAACTAATCCAAAGAAATCACAAGAAGCATAGGATGCTTATTTTCTCTGCACCAGCAGATTTGATTCTATTAGAAAGAGAGTTGCATTTGGATTCATGGCAACTTGTCCTGCCTACTTTTACTACCAGAGACTCAGTTCCTTATCTTTAGAATGAGGGGCTTGAATTAGGGTCCATTCTAACTCTTAATCTGTGAATTCTGTGACCAAAGCAAAATTTAATTGTTTTCAGTTACCCAGAAAAGGTCTGGAGTGGCATTATCTCTAACTGTAAAACTAGTAAAATCTGTTCTTTCTTTATTACTGAATTTTACTTCACTTTACAAGTTAGTAGTTCCCTGGCATTTCAGCATTGGTAAAAGAGGTACGATTTGTCAGGATCCATTATTTGATTGATGTGAATATGTACTATACTGTTATAAACTGCACCACCACCTTTGTAGCTGATCTTAATGAATTGCTTGGCTGAAAAAATTAACCATCTTGTGGCCAATCTGGTAAGGATGTTTGAGGAAATGTAGCTGGGATAAGCTACTGATGTCTTCTTGAGATCTGAAGGTGACTTTGGGTTTTATACTGTTTACGTCTGGCAACTCTTACCATCTTGGAGACTTTGGCCTAGAAGCAGACTCTACTGGAAACCAATTAATCAAGTCAGAAAATATTTATTGACTACCTGTGCCTAACGTAGAAATTAGAAGCTTTGAGGGAATCCAAAAAAAGTTTGTAGGGATCTCTGCCCTCCTAACCTTCAGGTTTCTTCCTAATCTGTCTCTTAGACCTATGGTTTCCCATGCAACCTACTTCCTGACATAGTGGGTGCAATGCAAATTGAGACTTTTTTTAGGTTTAACTGTATTTTTACTTAACTATGGATATTTGTTATAAGGATTTTGTTTTTCTCTTTTTTTTTTTCTTGGAGGGAGAAGGGAGGAAGTTGGGAGAGAAAATAGATTTATGTTACTTGAAAAAAATGAAAATTTTAAAAAATCCTAGTTTCCTCTAAAACTTAACTCAAATATTTTCTTCTACTTTAGGTTTTTTCTTGTCAGCTCAGCTGTTTGTTCCTTTTTGTATTTATTGTTAATATAGTCTATATATACTTATATGTGTCTATGTTGTTTACCTGGTAGAATGTAAGCTCCTTGAGGGCAGGCACAACTTCTTTTCCATCTTTGAACCTCTAGTGCTTAGAGGTGCTTAATAAATGCTTTTTTATTGGTTGATCCCAGTCTATCCTGCAAGCTGTTGTTAGATAAACCTTTCTAAAGTACTGTTTAATCATGCCTTTCTTACTGATCAAAATCTTTAAGCAGCTCTTTGTACTTCATGACCTGGCATTCAAGGTACTCGGAGCTCTAGCCCCAGTGAACCTATATCTTTTTCAGTTTTATTTTCCATTCCCTAAATACACCTATTGCCTTCCTTCTTTTTTCATGCCCTTTTCCTTCTTTGAAAGACTTTCCCCTCCCCAACCTTAAATCTCTCAGAATGTCTGCCTATCCTTTCAGAAGCAGGTTTTGTTAGGAAGGCTTCATTATGGAATTCTTGGTTTAGAGTATGTATTTGACCCCAAACCTAAAACATATTAGTCTTTTTTCTCCTGCTAGATGACTACTTTTCCCATTGCCAGGGAATGCCCTTTTATATATTTCTATCCCCCAAATCCCCTTTCTTAGGACCTTACATGCAAATATTGTTCAGTGAGCTCCAGTCTTGTTGAAGAGAAAGAATGGCACAGAACAGTTCTCCATTCTCTAGTAGATATCACAGCATGAGCTGGAGTAGCCTTGTTGTTGCTAAACTTTATGGCAGAGAGGAAGGCCACATCAACACCAGCAGATCTTAAATAACTCTGGTGTGCTCTGGTTTAAGATATCTGAAGTAGATGTAGACATATATGTGTACACATACATGCGTTAAATAGGTTTCACACCTTTGGAGAGGTGTGATAGTGGCACTTAGGGGATGGAAATCTTTCTGTGATTTCATTCCTTCCTCCTTAAAGGTATAAAAAATACCTGAGATATCAGTCTCTCATTGGCTTTTTTCAGATGTCCCTAGTACACCTTCCTGCCCTCCTTCCTCTTACTCTCATGATCTGTTTTTCTGTAATCTAATACACATTCCCTTTCCAACAGGAAGGGATCCTGATTAGAGAACGTCTGATGAAATTCAATTGCATGTATTCCCATCTGGTGTGTGTCATCCAGCTCATGTTTCTAAACCTTAGCATTTAAAAGGAAAAGTGATAGACTTCAATGAAAGAGCCATTATTTGAAATTTTCTTTTGAATTGCTTTACATTTTTAGATACATAAAGGTTATCAGTAGATAATACAAAATATCTTCTGGGCAGAAAAAGTTCTTCTGGGTTCTAGCACTGCTATTGGCAGTTTCATAAGGAAACTTGATTTCCATTTCTCTTAATAGTGATCACTAAATATGCGATTAATCAGTTACGTTAACTTGTGGGTAAATCAGCTTAAGGGAAGAAGCTGCCTTTGTTCTTCTCTCTTCATGGACCACAATATTTTGAAGCAGTTAATGTGAATTTCCATAGGCGGGAAAGAGTTTGACCAAAATATTTCCTCTCTGTCCTGGTATTGCTTCCTGTAACAACTTCTGAGTGATTAGCAAGTTTGGCCTTTGTGACTTTGCTGCTGTTCCCCAACTTCTGCAGGAGCCTTCAGCTGCCAACAGAGTGCTTTGTCTATTGCCTGGGCACCCTCTTTTTTGTCATCTGCATCTTAGTTGCTGTGAACAGCAGCAACATTTTGAATGTTTACCCTCTTAGCCGGGAATATAGACACAGCTTTAAATGCTAAGTTTTCGTGGCAGTTCTGCGTGCAGCACAGCATATCTAAGTAACTAGGCTTGAACTTGTAATCAGAAGACTTGGGTTCATGCCCCACCATTGCTTGCTGTACAACCTTTCTTATAGCTTGAGTTAATGAGTGATATTTTCACTTCTTAATATTTTTATAAATCTTAAAATGCTATAGAAATTTCCAAAATTTGTTAGTAGTAAACTAATTTGTACATTATGGAAATAATGCAAATATCTTTAATGTGGCACAGAACTTTTTCAGATAGAACCTTTTTGTTTAAATAAAAGTAATTTCTTCCTTATACCGCCCCTCTCCCCCCCATATTATTGGAAAGGTCATCAACCTGTTTCTCTAGAATGCCTCTTGTTGGAATTGAGAAGGAGCTTGAAGTGGTCTTTTGGGTTAGGAATTTCCCAAAGGGGATTGGAATGATAATGCATTAGTAGAATACTTTGATCTTTGGGAGATGATCCCCTTTATAGCTAAGGAAAGATTATTTTTTGTGATCTCATATTTCACTGTGGATAAATAGCCTTGTGTTGAGTATTATGTTTTGTGCCGAACTTAATCGTATAAGGTCACAGCTGTTTTCAGGACTGTGTCACACTTTGGAAATGTTCAAATTCTTTTTCAATATCTTATCTACAGCGCGTAGAAAATGCATGTGTGGTATTAATTGTGATTCACAGCAAGTGTGAATTCTACTACAACGTCCTCCCGTCCTTTCTTACAGCGGCATTAGAGAGGAAAGGACAGAGTTGTGATTTATGTGCTCAATTTTGTTCTTTTATCCAAAGGTTGAATGTTTTATACTTAATAAATAGTTTACTAATTCTGCATGACCTCTCCACTCGTAAAACCTTCATCAAATCATGTCTTACTTGTTAGAGAAGGGCACCCGTGGCTTACCACCCTTCACAACTTTCTGTCATCTTCCTACCATCCTGTCTCCTTCATCTGTGTCTTAGACTTGACCTTTCCCTTTTTTGTTCTACCCCCTTTCTGATCTTTCCACTGCAAAACAATTCCCTTGCTTTCCTTAATTCTCAGTTTTCTCAATTTTGGCGCATGCTCTTAGATCACACCAGTAGACATCATCTTTCCCTCAGTTCAAATCCTTGTTCCTATTCATTGGATCATGTTAGAGCTAGAAGGGACCTTAGAAGGCCTTATGATACAAGCCATTCATTTTACAGACAAGGAACTTACTTAGAATCTTCAGTTTAATCTTGTCTTCCAGCTCTTTGCTGTATACCGTAGACTCCAGCTCAACACAGCTTCCTTACCAACCATACTTCATCTCATAAATTGACCTCTGATTACTAGTTAAAACAGGAAGCTTTATATAGCATTACTATTACATAGCAATAACACAGAACAGGGGATGAAAAAAAATGTAGACTTACAAGAATTCAGGCATTTAGCAAGTAAGAATTTTTAATAAAAATTGAAACTACAACCTGTATTTTTTCAGGCCACTGATGCTCACTGCCATCAGATGTTTCATCACTATGACATTGGTAAGTGTGGGACGGGCTGGTGACAAGTTTGGTGGGCAGATACGTTTTTTAAAAAGTCTATTTGCAAGGCTGTTATCAGTTTTTTTTCCTGAAAAACATGACAGATTGACTAAAACTAACTGTAGTAGGCTAATAGACATAATAGACGCAATCCATTTTGCCATCTTTAAATACTCTTATTATTGATTAAAACAGTCTACATTCTTTGAGTTTAAAAAAAAGGACATTAGTACATCATTTGGGTATACAGGAAGAGTAACTAGGTGTTAAGCTTCAGGGACTGTGTCTTTTTCCATTTTTCTTTTGTAGCACTTAACATTGAATCTTTCATAGGATAAATGTTATAATGACTTAAGTGAGTGAAAGAAATGATGAACTGGAAGATCCAACATGACTGGCTTTAAATTTCCTTCTGCTTTAATTGGAAAACAAAACAAAACTTCTACCTCGGGCTACTTGAAGCAAAAAATTTTGCACCTAAGCCTTAGGTGGAGTTAGGATTTTACAGTTTGAAAATCACTTTATTAGCATATTATAGTCTGCTTAGAAATGTAGGAATAACCTCAGAAAAGCTAATTCTGGAAATGTTACTTTTGAAAGGGAAGGGAAAAAAATTAAGTAAAAATTCTAGAGACCAAGATAACTTGTCACACAAATTTATTCAGGTTATAAGTGTGACTGTAGACTCCTAGCAGTGTTTCAGTGGAGCGCTAGAAACAGTAGAGCTGCACCACTGCAGCAGGGACTGAGGTCCAGTGACCTCAGCTGGAAAGACAATTTCACTGTTTTCAAAGAAACGTATTACTCACTCAGTTTTCTAGTATTACCATGATGTACTTGAAAGATATAACCAGTGGAAGGAAAACCAGTGTAATATCTGGCAAAGGTCTTTCCTAATCAAGTCAATCTGTACTAAGTGCCTACTGTATTCCAAGATACTGCTTGATGCAGAGATATATATCTGTATAAAGATCTCTCTATAGAGCTAAATCTCTATAGCTGGCTATAGTAAAGATATATATCTTATAATGATAGATATATATACATCTGGATAAGATATATTTTATATAGGTAGGAAGATATATAGGTATCTATATATTTCTGCACAAAGCAGTGCCTTGGAACATAGTAGGCATTTAGTAAAAATTAATTGAATTGGTTGGATGTTTAACACATACACACACATACACACACACACACACAGAAATAATAGTGATAGTGGGAAAGTGTAGATATGCGAAGTTTCAGGAAAAATGCTATGAGAAAAAATTTTGAAAAAGATGAGATGACTTTATACTTGGTGGAAGTGAGGAAAGGTTTTCGCGGGTAAGGTGGCCTTGAAGGAAGGGAAGGATTTTAACAGGCAGATATGTATAGGGACAGTATGAGCAAAGACTTGGTGACATAATGGGAAAAAGAGGATGGGCAATAGTGAGTTCATTTAGTTCACTTTGAATGGAACAGAATAGTGGGAAAGGCAGGTCAGAGGCTTGCCTGAGGCCTTGCAATGACAATAGTTTAAACTGTATTTGCTAGTTACTTTGTTTTATTTGCTAAATCAGAGAACCTATTTGCTTGTTCAACCTGTTTGCTTAAGTTTATTCCATTCCAAAACATTTATGTGGCTACAGCCTTAAATATATTTTTTGTTTAGAAAATTTTGATTTGCGCCTCCAGGATTTCTTTAAAAACAAATTTCTGCTTTTTCTGTAGCTGTACAGCAATACGTGTTCACTGTTACCTTATAGAGTAGAGGTGTGATTATGTGACATGTCTAGCATATTTTAACACAACAAACAGGAAGGATTTGAAACTTTCCTTCACCTACAGATACCTACAACAGCTATTGTAATGATCAGTGTATGTTGTATTGTTCTATACTAGACTTTGTGTAGTGTTGCAGGGGTAATAGGAGTCTCAAAATGTACAGGTATAGGACTGCGTGTCTGCCTTGAAAGAATTCTACCACTCAGGCCTCCTTTCATTCAGATAGGGTTTATTGTGTCACCCATAGAAGCTGGACAGATTTTAAGGAATCTGTGTAATTTAATGAGAATGAGATGAATATTTTTTACCGAAGACTGGGAAGATTTGGCTATTATCTAGGAGTGGCAAGTAGCCTGGGGTGGTGAGGTGGTAACTGAGAAACTGGGATTAAGGAGTGTCAAGTAAACTAATTAAGTAGTCCAGTGGGACTGAGGTGGGTCGGATGCCTTGGGCAGAGGCACTAATGATCTGGGCTACGGAAATGCATTGGAAAATTCAGGGACTGGATTGCTTTCAAAGATATGGTGTTTTCCTTTTGGGGGTTCAGATCTCATCCCCATTACTAGGGGAGCTGCTTTTTACCTGAGAAAAATTCAGTTTAGTTTAGTAAATATTAAGCAGTTAGCCATATGTAAAGCACTGTGTTTGTATGATTTGGAATTCATGGTTCTGTAATCCGTTCAAATTGTAGACGATTTGCAGTAACGTGTCTGGCTGTAGAATATTTAAGGGAGGTGCCTTTCTGGGCTAACACAGACATAGAACAAGCTGCCCTTTTACATTTGTCTGGTTAAGCCGTGCACACTGACAGAATGTATTTGTGGTACGTTTTCACATCATCAGTTGGACCCTAAAGTGTGATATTTTCAGTTACTGAAGGGCCTCATGGACTCACTAAGAACTGAAAATCCCCATCACGGTCTTCCATGGTTATGAACATAGAGTTTGTGATTTCAGTAAATTTTGGGGGAAATGCAGCCTTTTCACGTTGCTCTCATATGGCGGTGGTGAATTATGCCCACCAAGTAGCTCCATGGGTGTTTTCAGATTTGAAGCCCTTCCCCTTAGCCAGGGGACTTGAAGGAAATGGCTGAAGCTGACAGCCTTTGCTCCACTCTGAATGAAAGCCATAACCTGTTCAGAAATTTCATGGCTTTCAGAATCTCTACTCAATTGTGCAGTCTCTCTGAAAAGCATGGTTTGAATACCATACTCTAATGAGACGGGTGATGGGCCCAGTCCAGAAACACCTTTATTCCTGTGATGGTCCAGCACATGTTATCGGACCTATTCCATGTAAGGCAGAATGCTGGGCACTGCTGGGGAGATGGAAGAAGTATCAGACAGAAGTCCTTGACATAAGGAATCCAGTAGGGGAAATGGCACATAGAAGTGAAGCAGCAGTATGACATGACCATATATTACAAACCAGAATCTATCTGAGGATGAGGGTAGGATGGGACATACTGACTGGGGAAAGAACTATGTAGGGATTTGATGTGTATATGTGGAGGAGTATGGGGAGATGTTGCACATTGAACCTAATGAATAAAATACACAGCTAGACCATCTGACTCAGTTGTATAAAGATAGCTCCTTTACATGCAGTGACTTCATCTTTATAATTACTGGTATTTGCCTGGTACTTTTATCCCGAGAACGTAAAAGTTTTAAATATATCCACTGCCAGGTTCTGTCCTACAAGGGGAAAAAAAAAATTAATACAGAGAGAACTGTCTTGTGTGAAGTCACGAAGCATGTTGAAACAGAGCCAGAAATAGAACTCTATGCTTTTGATTCGATTCGCTGATTCTGTCACTAAGGCTTTAAACTGGTAGACAGAGGTGGTTCTTTATAATAGGTTACAGACAATAAAGTTTGAGCATTGTCACGCCCATTCTCTGAGATCCAGAATTCTGTGAGCCCAGAAATACAGCTGATATTTTGCCCTTCCTAAAATCACATCTTAGTGTATATATTTTGTAGTTATTTTTCCCCTTGTATAGATTATGTCTCCATTAGAATGTAAGCTCCCCTCGGACAGGGACTTCCTCGCAGGATGTATATGTATAAGAGGCCTATAAACACTGGTTGAACTGCATTAAAGATTTAAAAATATTCATTTTCTGGGCTTCTGAGATTCTTAGGAATCTTTGTTTCTGTTCACTGGAGTAGAAAGCCAAAGTAGCTGGCTTTTAAATCCCTAGTGTTCTTGACTACTGAACTTTGTATGGGGATAATGTCTTAATTAGTTGTAAATACTCAAGGAGGATGTTGAAATCGATTTTCATCTGCCTAGGGGGTCTGGCGTTTGGCGGTACAATAGCTTGGCAAATGACTAGAAAAGG
Source organism: Bettongia penicillata ogilbyi (assembly GCA_023548195.1). Taxonomy (NCBI): domain Eukaryota; kingdom Metazoa; phylum Chordata; class Mammalia; order Diprotodontia; family Potoroidae; genus Bettongia; species Bettongia penicillata. Next base: position 7,182,838 of record JAJHZJ010000120.1, on the reverse strand, counting down.
AGAAAATCAGGTTCAGGACCGAAGACTGGAGTTATACACTGGAAAGAGGATCGTGTAGTCAGGTGCCCATCCAGGCCGGCTCTCCCATGACAGCTGGCTTTTTGAGTCTCAGAATTCCTTGTGGTTATCATAAACTCTGACGATGTATGTAAATTCCTGAGCATTTCCAGAAGTAGAAGCTAAAAAAAAATGAATAAATGTATTTTTTTTATACTTGCAGGATTACTGTGAAGTACTTTGAGGTATATTGCTTTAATAAAAGTTTCTTTATACTGAAGGCTTTGAAATGTTATTTGTCCAAACATCAGTCTTATGTGTCTGAATTACTGATCACCATAGATGCATTTTCCTAGCTTTGATCTTAATAAACTCCATTGTTGAGATTTTGTTATAAATCACTATTCTTATGAAAAACTTTACAGAATGCAGAATCAGGCAAAAGTTCCTGTTCCTTCTGTTTTCAGATTCTTCTTATCTAAAGAGGGATTTACTGTCTCTGGACTATGAGTATGTTAAGATTTTTAGGTCATATGATAACTGAAATTGAGTTGCTTTTCAAAGCTTCTGAAGGCACCTTTTCTAGGAAAACAGAAATCAGCTCCTGCTTATTGTTCCAAGATTCTCATTCAGATGTTCCTTGCTTCCTTTACCCGCCCTGCCTTATCATCCTCTTCCTGTGAGCCATACTACTTCAGGATTTGACCTGTAGAAGGGGGGAAAAAACTGTGTGTTTGACTTCTTAGGAATAATTCAACATTGCATGCTTTTGCTGTGAACTTCAAGTCCAACCAATGTCACTTTTCTATCCTCAGAGTTCTATTTTTCCAACTTGAACATAAGCCTCTGACTTTAAATGACTGGATTTATTTCAAATTTATATTTGTGAATAACATGAGTTGAAAATAATATTTTGTCTGGGTGGAGATTTGTTAGCTCTGGAGCTAAAATAAACCTCATCAGTCTTAATTGTAGCAATTTTATAATGGCCAGGTGTTAGTGTTCAGAATATAGGACATATTTTAGGATATATTTTCTGGAGTGCCAAAATCAGCACAAAGATCATGTGATCTCCTGTTAGACTTGAATATTAAGTAGGTATGATGAGGTTCAGGGGACCAGAACTGTTGGGGTGTAAGGTTGCCCTGAAAGAATTTTCTCTGGTAGTCTCCAAATCAAGCAAAGGTGTTTATTAAGGGTAACATACACACCAAACAGCTCAAGGGAGACGCCCGGTTAAGGCATGCCCCCCAAGGGAGAGGGGAGGATGCCTAGTCAGAAGAGGCGTAGTGATTTTTATAATGGAAAACCCAGTGTGTGAAGGGAAATGAGGTGATCAGGTAATCAGTTTCAGAGATTGCTCCTTGTCTAGGCCCAGGGTGAAGGGGCTGAGGGGCCTCTGTTTCATATTTCTGTGGCCAGCCTACTAGAATCTCACTGTTTCCTAAAGTGACTTTAAATGGTACTTGAGATAATGGGCTTCTCATTGATGCCTGTAATTGAAATCTCTTCAGATATACCTGAAAATTAAAATTTTTGAAGCTTTGTTTTGGGTGATCTTAATGCAGAATCCCAAAGCTGGAAAAGACTTCAGGTGTCATCTAGTCTAACCTGGATCAGAAGCACACGTCCCTTCTGAAATGCTCTTGATAAATGGTCATGAAAGTCCAACCTTCCTGAAGCAGCATGATCCCCTTCTGAACAGCTCCGGTTGTTTGGAGACGTTTCCCTTACGTTGAGCCAAAGTCAGCCTCTGGGAGACTCTCCCTTCTTGGAGGACAAAGAGAAAAAGTATGATTTCTCTTTAATGAAAACTTGTTCATTTCTCCAGCTCTTCAGGCATCCTCAGACCGCAGGACTTTAAGTCCCTTTAAGTCCCTTTGCCATCCTGGTTATCCTCTTGAGCATATCCATCTCCAACTTAAAGTGTGGCGCCCATAACACAGTACAGTACCTCCAGATGTGATCTGCCAGGGCACTGTGAGCACTGTGCTTCTGTGCGTTCATCCTAAGGTTGCCTTAACTGTCACATCACACTGTTCAATCATAGTAGGATATATTAGGAGTCTACTTAAACACCTTTTCTCCATAAAAATTGAATTTTTTATCTCCCCTCCCCAATATAACAAAGAATATTTTCTTTAGAGGAAAAGAAGACAAATTAAAAATGAGCAAAACCAGTCAATCCATTGGGGGAAAAATCTGAAAATAATATGCAGTGTTTCACAGCTGTGGGATACTCAGCTCTGCAAAGCTTGGAGATATTTCTTCTCATATCCCTTCTTTGGGGCCAAACTTGTTCTTTTTAATTTTGCAACATTCACTTTCGATTGTTTTGTGGTAATTCTTCCAGTTTACATTTTTATAGTCTTGTGCATCAGTTTGATAGGGTACCTGGGTACCTATGCTTGGACCCCAATTCTAAAACCACATTTCTCTCCAGGCTCAAAACACTGTCTCAGGCAGTTTCTCCCCAGCCCAAGGACAGCCTGCCCTAAAACTCTCTTTCTGACACAGTAATCAGCTGCACCTATAGGATTTATTAGTTTGAACCAGCTGTGTACTGGCTGAACTTGCTGTGTATTTACTACCCACTGACCAGTCACATGTGTACTAGGGCTTCGGTATATGTATACAGAAGACATTGAGAGGAGCAGCCTGGGTATTTCTCAGTCAGCCCTGACTATTAGTTAGCTTAGTGACATTTTATGCCTGAAACCATACCTCCATGTAACACCCCCTTGAGCTATCTCCCAATGAACTCTGGGCAATATACTTGTTCAGTAGGTACTACAAGTGCATGTTCCTTTAAAAACTGACCACACCTTAACCACTCCCTAATTCTGCCCTGAATCACCTAGTTAGCTTACTTGGCACATGTTTTACTATAGAATATCCTATATAAACTTTAACTGTACCCCTCTAAGGTTGCAGGTTCCCTAAGAACCTACTGAAAGGTATAATAAGAAATCTTTACCACCTTGACTTCACGAGTGCTTCAGTCCTTGAATTCATTCTTAGCAAACTGCCCCTCTACTCTGGTCTTTGGGAGGGGATCTCACTTTCTCCCCTTTCTAATCCTTGTCAAATTCATGTCGATCTTTCCATATTTATCTGTATTCATGTTCATCATTTCTTATAGAACATTTAGTATTCCATTACATTCCTGTACCAGAGTTTGTTTACCTATTATCCAGTTAATGAGCTTCTACTTTCTAGTTCTTTGCTACCACAAAAAATGCCACTATAAATATATTGGTGAGTGTGTGGAGTGGTATATGCATACGTATGCATATATGGACTTCCTTTTTATTTTAATTAAAAAAATCCTTCCACCATAAGTTTAGTTGTATGTTTTCTGGATCAAAAAGTATGAATATTTTAGACACTTTATTTGTATAATCCAAAATTGTTTTTCATGGTTGTTTTGCTAAATCACAGTTCACTAACGTTCCTGCCTTCTCACAAACCTCTCCAGCATTGATTATTTCCATCATTTATCATCTTTGCCAATTTGCTGAGTGGGAAGTGAAATCTCAGTGTTTTGCTTTGCATCTTATCAGTGATTTGGAACATTCTTTTATACAATTGTTAATAGTAGGTTGCTCAGTGGATAGAGTACTGGGAATGGAGTCAATAGGATTCATTTTCCTTAGTTCAAATCTAACCTCAAACAGCTGTGTTACCCTGGGGAAGTCACTTAACCCTGTTTGCCTCAGTTTCCTCTGCTGTAAAGTGATCTGGAGAGGAAAGTAGCAAACTACTCCAGTATCTGTGCCAAGAAAACCCCAAATGGAGTCACAAAGAATTGGACATGATTGAAATGAGTGAACCACAAATTCTCTTTTTTTAGTTAGGGGCAAACAGAATGTTCACATCACACATCGTTTGATTACTCGGATAATGGCTTTAGGTCTTATCTGTATCTGCTAGTTAGATACCTACATGGGATAGCGAATCCTTTTCATAGATTTGGTATAAGTTTTTTTTTATTTAACTGCTACTTTTTGTTACCTAAATGCATTTTATGTTTATACAGTCTTTTCAGTTGCATGTAGTCAAAGTAACCTCATAACCTTTTTGATAATTTGTCATGGCATTCATCACTTATTTGTTTAAGAATACATCTCCTATCCATAGGAGGAAGTTTACATATGATGAGACATAAAGAACTTCCCAGAGTTCTTTATCAAATGGTAATTCTTTCCTACGTAATTTATGTTTTCTTTGGGTTTATCGAATACTGGTTTATTGAGTTTTGTTATTTCTGATTCTTCCTTGTCTAATGTATTCCGTTGAGCTACTTCTCTATTTTTTTAACCAGTACCAAGTGGTTTTGATGACTGCTGATTTTTAATATAATTTGAGTTCTGGAAGTGATATTACCCCTTCATCCCTAGCTCTTATTATTTCCCTTGATAGTCTAGGATTTAGGAACTGTTCCTGGAGGTTCCCAAAAGGGGCGATATCACCCCCTGGGGGGCACTGTAAGGATCCAGGGAGTGGTAGTAGCGTTGGGTTCAGTTGGGAGGGCATTAAATAAAAATAAGGGGTCAGTGGGAGCATAAAAGAGGAGAAAATTTTGAAAAACAATTCGTACATATTTCATCTGTTGTGTAACAGAGGTAAAGTCATAATGATTATTTTCCAAATAAACACATAAAATGCAAGTTATAACTGATCAGTGGTGAAGTTCACTGCTAGGTCTTAACAAGCAAGTGTTGGCAGGTGAGCCTGTCGCATGTTGTTGGAAAGTCCAACATGCATTGGCAGGAATATGCCTTGTTTACAATATGATACTATACAGTTACATGATGAAGTCTTGCATCATCAAAATTTCAATGCAGGGAAAAACAATAAATTTATAATAAATTATTAAATTTAACATATATCATTTTAAAATATATATTATATATTTTTTATATTTATATATATTTATAAAATATATCTTTTGAAGTGATGCAAATTTTTTAAAAAACTGTTAAAGTATTAAAGAAAGTAGATTTCCAGGGTGCTGAGTATTTTTTTTTAAGGGGCAATAGGCCAAATAAATTTGGGAACTTCAGGTGTAGGTCTTTCATTCCTCCAAATTAGTTTCATCAAGTTGTATAAAGTATCCCTGTAATAGTTTGATTGGTGTAACATTAAAGCTATAAATAGAACTGATTTCTAACCATGCATCTTGTATAGATGATTTCTTTTCAACCTAAATTTCATCTTATTAGGTTCTCTCAAATGTTCTAGCTTCTTAAGATCTTTTTGGATATTGGTTCTGTGTTAGCTATCTAACATAATGCTCAGTCATCTCTGAGTTTAATAACTTACCATCTCTGTCATTGATAAAGAGACTAATCATAGCTTAAGTGCAGGCAGAGTTACCGTGACACCCTATAGACGCCAGGTCCACTCACTCCACAAGTTCTGGGTCCATCTAGCTGTACTGCTATCTTGTCTTCAAGCATCTCCTGAAGTTCAGATCATCACTGATTTAGACCTAGAAGCCATCCTAGACGCCATCCATTCCAGCCCCTTCACTTTACCAATTGTGAATGAGGCCCAGGTCCTCTGATTTCAAAGCTAGCATTTTCACTCCTGTTGCTGTGCTGTCTTTTGTGTTACTGTGCCTTAAAAGGCCTGCTAGATGCCTGACTGAAACCCAAGTATCCCTTGGATGTGATATTTTCCTGACTTGTCAGCCTATGTCTGACATGACTGTCCTTAAGATAAAATGTTTGGGATTCATCACTCCTCATCTCTGCTTAGAAACCTTAGCTGTTGTTACAGCTCAGGATATTTTCCACCTTTATGGGAACCCATAACTGATTTCTCCACTAATAATATTCTTTGCCTCATCACCTTTTAATTTTTATGTATGTACATTAGTCTATAATCTCATTAGAATGTAAACTCATAGAGAGTAGGGACTTTGAAGCCATTTCTGTGTGATATATTCATGACACTATCAGTTCTGTTTTTCCCTCCTTCGTCTTCATCTCTCTACTTCACCACCATAATTTCTTCTGAGGTTCTGATTTCCATACAGTGAGAGAAGCAGATTTTCTTGTACCATTCCACTATTGTCATTGTTTTTAACCTAATCTATCAGGTATATCCTTCCATTGCCCTATTTTGGTGGATTTTAAAAATGTTTCTATATGGCTTCCCCTTGTAATACAAAGTTTACATGAAGAGAGTTGGTATCTGCAGACAGAGATAGCTAATCCGTGTGTAAAGTCTCTCTGGATTCCTGGTTTGTACTTCTAGTTGTTGTGGTATGTTAATAGTACTTAGTATTTAATTCATCTCACTTAATCATACATATATACATATGTTAAGGGGAGACATGACATACATGTAAATAGTGTAAATGTAAATTGATTCACATACTACCCCCTGGAAACAAGGTGTAGTGAAGCGTTGCTGTATGATTGAGCAGTATGGATTGAGAGGTATAGGACCTGTGTTCAAATCCTCATTCTACTATCATGTTTTCTGTAAGTATGTTAAAAAGTAATAGTAACTAAGTTTAACAGGTTAAGGCTTTTAAAGTACTTTTCTCAGAAGCTGTTAAGCATCAACTCAACAAATGCTCATGAAAAGTTTGTCTTCTATTTTCACACCTATTGCTTATTTGTAGATGAATTGTATTTTAAATTTCAAAAACAAAGTACCCAGATTCCTAATTAGTGTCCTTCTAGCTGTATAATTCATTAAAGTTACTTTCTTACCCACTATTTTGTCTCTAGAAGAGATGAGCTCTCTTTTTTTTTAGATTTTTCAAAGATATTTAATTTTTTCCAATTATGTGTGAAATAATTTTTAACAAAATTTTTTTTAAATTTTGAGCTCCAAATTCCCTCCCTTCTCCCCTCTCACTGAGAAGGCAAGCAGTTTGATAAAGGTCATATGTATATGTATATATATGTATATATATATGATATTCATGTACAAGACATGCTTACATATTAGTTGTGTTGTGAAAGAAAACAGGCTGAAAAATAAAGATAAAAGAAGTCTGCTTTCATCTGCATTCAGATACTTTCAGTTCTTTTTCTGATGGCGGATAACATTTTTTTATCATAAGTGCCTTGGAATTGTCTTGGATTCTTGTATTGCCGAGAATAGCTAAACCATTCCCAGCTGATCGTCATGCTGTGTGGCTGCTGACGTGTACGGCATTCCTGTTCCTGCTCACTTTACTTTGCATCAGTTAACAACAGGCCTTCCCAGGTTCTTCTGGAGGCACCTGAGCAGTCTCTGTGAGGTCCGTGGGATGTGAGAGGTAAACTAGCAACAGCTGAGACAGGGCTTGGAGAAGAACTGGGGAGACTTTACATCAAAGGCCAGAACTCCTCAGTGACCTTGTGGTGATTTATTATGCTGCATCATTTAAGTTTCTTAAATTGATGGTTCCTTAGAGTTCTTACATCTACTTACATCTATGTTGTTGTACTGTATTTCTGAAAACAAATAATTTTGGTTAAATCATACTACCTTCTTTTGAAGGTAAGTTTCTTGATCTGTAAAATGAACTGGAGGTTCTTTGAAATCCCACATTTCTGAGGTTTTTTGAGTGAGTCTATGATTGAATAAAAATCATCCTTCTTATTATCTGTGAGTCAGATTATATGATCTTCAGTGTGTAAATATCACATCAGAAGTTATTCACACTGAAACATCCAATATATCTAATGACTAGAGAATGACCAAATAAGTTATGATATATTAATGTAATAGAATACGATAATATTAATGGGAGTAGGGACTGGACCTATGATTTCATTGATACTGGGAACTACTAGATGAGGAAACTCCTTCAGTGCAAGTTGGCACCTTCTCTGAAATTTAAGCCTTTTAGAGAGTTGCCTGGAATACCTTGACTTGCTCAGTGTCATTCCGCAGTGCTAGTTAGATGACTTCAAGGTCAGTTCTCAGTTAGGACAGCCTGTCTCAAAAACACCTAGGCTGTTCAGTGGATAAGGTACTGGGCATGGCGTCAGTAAGACCTTCATTCAGTTGCTGCCTCAGATACTTAGTGGCTCTGTGGCCCTGTGCAAGTTATTCAACCTCCCTCTGCCTGATATTCTTTATCTGTAAAATGGGGATTATAATTGCACCATATCACAGAGGAATTGTGGGCATGAAATGAAATCATCTTTGTTAAGTGCTTTGTAAACCTCATAGGGCTAATTAAATGTTAGCTGTTTAAAAAATAACAAAAAATACTATACCTATGAAAAATGCAAGGAAATGGAGACCTATAATGAAGTAATGCAGAGCGAGATCAGCAGAACTCAAATAAGTACATTACATTCCTATATGTATTACATTCCTATATCTGTGCATATATGTATGTGTATGTAACAGAAAATCATAGTTTTGGAGATAGACATAAAGTAAGCATAACTCTTTTCCTTGGTTATTTCATTCAGTTAAGATGCTGAAGATTTGATGTAAGATTTTCCTCAACTTATTTTTGTATGTTCATTTTTCTTTTTTGGTTATCATTTGTAATAAAATCTTTTAAAGTTACCCAAAGTCATGGATAGGTTTTTAAAGAGAGTGCCTCAGACTTCATAGACCATTAGTTAAAAGGAAACTCAAAGGTCATCTAATTAAATTGCAAAATTTTACAGAACAGGGAGGGCCAGAGTAACTTGCTCACAATCAGAATTAGTGACAGAGCCAAGTATCTTGCCTTGTGTTCAGTAGGCTCTTAATAAACCCTTGCTTAATTGAGTTGAAGATTCGAATCTGGGTCTTGATTCTTTGCCCCTGGGTCACACCCTCCCTTCTGTCCTGCTGACCGAGCCTTAGAGAGCCATTGACGTTGTCCACATTGCACATGTGATTTCTGGATTCAAGAAGTTAATTTACATGTATCTTGGAATATTCAGTACTCGTAGAAAGCTGCGGCCTGGTATGACTCCTTTCCTTCTTTCTTTCTAGGTGTCTCATTCAGTGGCTAAACTTGTGTTAGTTAATTTCCACTGGCAAGTCTCAGAGATACTGGAAAGGTAAGTGTTTGGGTGAAGGCATGAATGAAAATGTAAGTTTGTTTTTTACAATTATAAAACAAAGCTTTCACCAACAACTGCATTTTCCTTTAGTACCCAGAAAATCATTGCTGGAATGGTCTTCCATTTTAAATGGCAGGGTTTGAAATTGTTGTTGGAAGTGCTTTTTACTTTTCAGTTATGCAAACTAACATCCTTTCCCCCAAGAACAGACAAGAATGTTGGGCCTGTTTTATTAGAAAGTTACCAGACTATCCATGTGGGCTCGAGAGATGGCAGCTGAGTGCAATAATCTCAAATGAAAACTTCAATGTTTCTCTCTAGAATTGCTGCTCACAAGATCTACGTGATCACACTTAAATTGATTGAGACTTTGTCCCTCCTTTTGAGCACCACTAATACCCTGCCTGCTTGACACTTTAAACATGGAAGTTGTCTTGTCACAAATGATAATGTTCCAAGTTGACTACCTCCTTCATTCAGCAGCAAAACAGAAGCTGTGATTCTGTGATACGCTTCTTATGCAACGTTTGTTGTGACTGCACCATTCATTCAAGGATGTGTACTATTACTGTTCCCCTAGACTGACTTAACATTGCCGTTCAAGGCTAAAAGCACAAGTGACATAAGTTCTGTTTACACGGTCCTTGGTTCTGTCAAGCCTGTTCCCATCAGAATCCAACATAAAGCCTGTTGTATGGCATTTCAGGCTCTTTATAACCTCACCCTTTCCAGGCTTCTCACCCCACCCCACCCCTTACTTTCCAGCAGCGTCAGCCAATTTCGGTTCCTTGCACATAATTCGTGTCTCCTGACTTCGTTCCTTTTCACTGTCTGTCTCTGTACTTGGAATGCTTTCCCTCTTGCCTCTGCCTTCTGTCTTTCTTAGGACCCTCCAAGACTCAGCTCACTAGCTGCACTCTCTGGGGGAGCCTGCCTTTTACACTGTATATGTCTTTTATGAACAGAGCCGTTTGCATGTGGTCTCCTCCGTTGGACTGAGGACTCTTTAACGGCATGGATTATGTTTTTGCCTTTCTTTATATCCGTAGCACTTAGCACAGTCTGGCACATAATAAGCCCTTAATAAATGCTTGTTGACCAACTGGCTGCTCACTTCTGGGTAGAATATCAGGTGGAGTAGCCTCCTTTGGAGGCTTTCCAAATGAAGACACTTAGAATCATAGAATTTAAAGTCAGAAGGGACCTTAATGGTCAATCAGTCAGTAAAATATCTTTGGCAACTGGCCCTTTGGTCACTACTTAAGCACAGCTGATGAAGAGAAATGTTGTTGCAAAAGAAAGAGCTCTAAGTTTGGGGTCTTTTTACCTCTGTTACTGGGAAAGTTATTCAGCCTTTCTGGGCCTCATTATTTTCATCTATAATGAGAAGTGACTGGATCAGATGCCCTTAGTTTCCTTCTCTCCCTAAATCAGGAATACTTTCATCTCTTGGGATAGCCTTTTTTACTGTTGGACAGCTCCACTTATGTTGGCTAGGAAGTTCTTCCCCATGTTTGGACAGAATCTGCCCCCTCATCCCTTAGTGGTTCTTGTCTGGCCTTCCAGAGAACACAAAAGAGGTTTGTTTTTTAATCTACTTAATAACATTACAAAATTTGAACCTAACTCTCATGTCTTTTCTTTGTCTGTTCCCTGCAAAAAATAGCCAGTTTCTTCTCCCTGGTCTCATATGGCATTGATTTGAGTCAGTTACCCACCCTCTGCCCAGATACTTCTATAACCATCATTCCCAGTTCCCTCTCGCTCATACTCTTTAGTAGCCAGTGTCCCTCTCAAAGCACAGTGTCTAAAATTTCTCAGAGTATTCTGCGTGCCAGTCCCATTGCGTTTGGCATTTCCTTCTATAAGAGCACCACCTTAATGTATATTAATACCATATTAACTGTTTTTTTAAGCACATACATCACATTGACCTTATGTGATGAGTTACTAAAACTGGAAATAAAAGCAGTAACTCTGGGGGGATGGTTCTCAATTTTCTATTTGAAAGAGGACATCTTCACTTAAGTAAGTTGCAAAAATAATATGTTAGGAATGACTCTACCTCTACTTGGATTCATACTGTTAAATATAGAGACTCTAACTTTCTATGGGATTTTTATCTCAGAATGTTTAAGTCCTTCACAAACAGTATCTCATTATAGGTTAGTATATAGGGAAACAAAGCTTGTTACACCAATTGAAAGCACAGTAGTTTAGGAATAGGAGGAAAATTTACTCTTTCCTAGAAATAGTTAAGAAAACAAAAGCAAAAACATATTAGTCTCTTCTCTGAAGTTCCAGTATAGTTTATTCGGGTTTTTTGGCCCACCATTCCTTTGTTTAAAGAGAAAGTTATTTGGTTATGTCTGGGTTCTTATTTCTTTTTCCTAAAGGGTTAAAAAATATCCCATTTTTTTGTCTTTTAGACACAAGTCCAATTCTGCTCAGCTGTTAGTTGAGGCCCGAGTTCAGCCCAGTCCATCGAAACATGTGAGTACAGACAGTTCTCACTTTACGTAAGTGGACCGTTCCGCAGACCTCTACGTAAAGCGATTTTTATGTAATGCAAACTTGCCCAAGGACATGGGGAAGGGAGGGAAGGAAACAGAAAGGGAGGTGCATGCCTGTTGGGGTGAGAGGGCTGGTGCACAGTTCAAAGGCATGTGGGGGTTGGGGCAGAGAGGCAAGAACAGGAGGAGGAACACACTGGTGCTAGGGCCAGTCAGGGGGAGCTTTTCCAGAACCAAAAGGAAGAACATGTGGAGATGGGAAAGACATATGGGGGCTGAACATGTACACAGACAGGAGAAGATATGCCAGGGACAGACACTTGATACTCAAGTGCAGACAGACAGAAGACAGACATTTGGGTGGACATGGGTGGGCAGAGTGGGACAAAGGTCTCCTCAGCACTGGAAGTCTCAAGCCAAACCCCTGTTCTGGTGGTGGCACTTGCTTTGCATGTGTGTTCTTCTGCTTTCACTTGGGGTTTGTTGGGGGGGGGCGGTGTTTGTTTGGGGGGAGGGGTTTTTTTGTTTGTTCATTTGTTTTGTGGAGGGGGTGGAAGGCTGTGGAGCTCTGAGCAGAGGGACAGAAGGGTAGGAGCAGAGAGAGAGCACAGTGCTGTATAGGAAAGGTAACAGAGGTGTTTTTTTGGAATGCGGATTTCCGATTTCTTTACGTGAAGTTGAATTTGCGTAATGTGAATTTATGTAAAACGAGAACTGTCTGTATCTCCTTCCTTCAGGACCACAGCTCTTCCTTCCACATTGATATTAATTTTTGGAGACTCTCCTAATAGCATTATAGGGCTTTTTTAGAGTGAGACATGCCAAAGATGTTTCCTATTTCAAATACAGGCCTTTATCTTTTGTTACAAAAATATTTTTCATACAAGTGGGAATGAACTACTGCCATTCTTGGAGAAATCTTCCTGTCACTGTCATTCTTCTTGTACACACACACAGGGGTTTGCCCTGTATTCTCCCGCCCCGTGTCTTTCTCATGTTGTGCCCTTTGACTCGAATCCATCACACCCACACTTCAGAGTCTGTATGAGGGGCAACAGAACCTTCCCTGATTCTTTCCCTTCTCCCTGCTAGTAGCGATTTTTCTTATCCTCTTAATTCCTATAGCACCCTCCAGTTTTAGCACTTTACCGTGTTGCCTTGCATTGTGGGTGTCTGTGCTTCTGTTTTCTATTCCTAATTAGACTGTGTGCTTTCTGAGAACAAATCCTGTTTCTTGCCTACTTTTCTATCCTCCATAGTGCTTAGATACTCACTAAGTATGCATTTTATACATGAATTAAAGCCAGGTTACATGAGGTGCTAACCCTGAATCAAATACATTATTTCTTCTGTCATCCTAGGAAATAAGCAACATTATATAGATATAAAAGGGGTGTATGTGCACGTGTGTGTGTGTGTGTGTGTGTGTGTGTGTGTGTGTGTGTAGGTAGTGAAATGACAAGAGCTTCACATGTTTTTGGGATCTATGTCTTTTTGGGTCATTGTTGAGACCAGTATCAGAAAGATTGCTACTAGTGTCTGATAATTTGTGAGTGCAGAGTTCAGAGTTCTATCACAGTTTGCTCAGGAGCCTAGAAGAAGGAACTAGCTTCCCTCTGTCCTCAGGTTGTAAGTAGATCATCTCCCTGTTATGTAAAAATGAAACATGAAATGAATCTATCGAGGAGTAGTACATCCTAGGAAAGGGTGTGGCACAACTGCCACATGTAGCACTTTTTATCACTGGTGGAAAAGGGAAGAGAAATAGCAGCAAATTTGTGTTAAGTGCTAACTCTTCCATATGCCTTGGAAGGACTACCTTTTGCTAAGAGGGACCAGCCCTTGCTCTTCCTTAAATTGAAAAAAAATTAAAGCTGGAAAACTGATTATGGAGTTCTGTTTTTAGGGTATTTTGAAAGCTTTGGAGAATGGCAGAAGAGGCATACTCTTTGCTAGTAGCATTTGATGTCTACTGAAGTGAGATTTTAAACAACCATGGCAAATAGATCATTTGTTCTCCAGTATTTTCCAGTTAGTATTTAGGTAGTCTATAAATATTAGTGTGCAGTGGTGCTGGAATATTGCTTTCAGGTTGTGACAGAATGTTACATCCAAGTCATGTAATCATGGGACCCTATTAAGTTTACAGTTAAAAAAGGGAGCTTTTGAGAACATCACTATCTCATTTGAGGAAACTGAGGCCAGAATAATAGGTCAAGTAATTTGCCCGATAGTTGCACAGGGAGTAAGTAACAGATGGAATTCAAACTCCAGTTTTCTGATTCCAGATCTACTCCTTTTCCCATTACATGATGCTGTCTCGCAGTCCCAGTATGTATGAACCAATGTTTAGAGGAAATCACTAGCTCATAACTTTTGAGAGGGAGGAAGAGGATTTGATGAATAGAAAGTTTCTCATGCACAAATGAAACTGGTTTGGGAACTATATGGAAGTTTGAAATTGACTGGAAGGTCTATCCATCTAAGATGACTTCAGTCAAATGACTTTTTGAATGCTTACTGAATATAGAGACTATACCAGTTTATTATGGAGAGTTGCACGAGAATTAAAAGGTATTCTCTGTGCACTCTTGAAGTTTATAATCTAAATGGAGACATAAAACATACAAAGGAAAAAACCTTTTGAAACCAATATGTAAAGTTATGTTCATTGAATAAGATCATAGAATTGGACTAGAGCTAGAGGGCATTTCAAAAGACATTTAGTCCTCCTCCCCTTCCTCTATCCCATTAGGAAACTGAGGGCCCAAGAAATGAGATGACTTGCCCAGGGTCTCACAGTTAAAGAGGCAGGAAATGGAACATGACAGGTAGCCTATGCTACATCCAAGATGTGATATATTAGGAGGAATCTGGCAAATAAAAATAGGAATTGTTCAAGTCTTGTTCCCTGTTCCCTTACCCTTATTAATGTTAAGCTTCCAAGTCTAATATCATTGATGCCAACAAGGTCTTGCATAAAGTTACGACTTTGAATTGGATAATGTTTACAGATTTAATCCCGATTTTTGTGTAGGACCTGGAAGGACATGGTGACTCTTACTTTAAGTTAGGGGCCAAGACTTGCCACAGTTCTTCGGTTCTGTCTGGTGGCACCAAAACAATAATTGGGTTATCCTGATCTTTTCCTAAAATCATTCTCTCCTACTTCACTTAGGAAGGTGACAGAAGTAAAGCTGTTTGTTCGTTATTGTATGAAAATGAATTTCAAGGCTCTGTTAGCATTTAATCATGTATCTTCAGTAAGAAATGTCTGCAGCTGTCTTGTAGATTAATCGTTCCTTACCTTTTCCCAGGTAATGGTACATTCCTCCCATCACTGTGCAGTGTGCATGCAGTTTGTTCGAAAGGAAAATTTACTGTCTTTGGCTTGTCAGCACCAGTTTTGCCGAAGTTGTTGGGAGCAGCATTGTACGGTGCTGGTAAAAGACGGCGTAGGAGTTGGTGAGTTACCTGTCATTTGAATTGAGTTTAAGAATTTACGCTGTTCATGTAAATACTAGAAAGAGTCTTTTAGGTAGCAGGTTGAATTTCTTTCATAAGAATGGTTTGAAATATTTTTATTGTCAGTGCTATTCCAAGAGAGTATTCTTGCTACTCATAAAGTGGCTTGTAAATGAAACTTACTTGATAATTGATTCTTTTTCTTCTAATGTGATTTATATGTTACAGAAACCATATTAATAGCATTGTCAAAAGTTCATTCTGATAATGATTATTAATTCAGTTAAGTTGAACCAAATACAGGCCATTTTTCCTACCAAAATCTGGCTTTTCTAAAATGTGTATTGCCTGTAATTGCTTTGTTTTCCATTCATCCTTATTTTTTATTTTCTCTTTCAGAGACTTCTCATTTTAATGTGTAGGCTGCACTTGGGCCAATGCTTTTTATTTTATAACACCTGCAGAATTTTTAACATGAGTGCTTAATAGTGTATATATAATATTGGAGGACTTTGCACAGTTATGGCAAAATGTTATTATTTTGTTTCCTTTTATGCTTTTTGTTGTTGACTTGAGAAAATACTGAGGTTGGTAGCAAATGAATAGGTTCATCTTTATGACTCATCTTCTATTTATTCCCCATGAAAACTGATTAATCCTCTAATACAGACAAACTACATGGGAAAAGATACATTTGACTTAGCTATATTTTCCTGTGTTGGTATTTCCTAGGAGTCTCCTGTATGGCTCAGGACTGCCTTCTCAGAACACCAGAGGATTTTGTGTTTCCTTTGCTGCCTAGTGAGGAGTTGAAAGACAAATACAGGCGCTACCTCTTCAGGGACTATGTGGAGGTATTATTTTGCCATGTCTTGGCATTTTTTGATTTCCCTTTGCCACATCTTTAGAGCTCTACAGGGCTACGGAGCAATGGGTGCTGCAAGCCGTGTTGTATCAGCAAGCACAGAGTTTCTATCCCTGTGCTTCTCAGAAGAGTAATTGTTCTTTCTCATTACTATCTGTTGTCAGTATTTTTATTTCTGTGTGCCCATAAATTCGAAAGACCCTTCCGTAACAGTTGTTAACAGTCTTAAGGCACATTTATGTCTTTTTTGAACTCAGAGCAAAGAGACTTGGACTTAAGTAGCCTGTCATTTGCTTTTCCCTGGGTGACTCAGGGCAAGTCACTTATGTTTTTGAACCTGAAGGTTTTTGTTTGTAAAACAAGGGTCATGATCTTTTTCTCCCTGCCTGACAGGCAAAGGCACATCACAGTTCTTTTTGTCCTCAGAAATCTTTATGTAAAATCAAGTGGCACATTTTTTTCAAACAGAAACTAAATCCTGAAAAGGTTCAGAGACATACAACTCAAGTAAAAGCCATACCCCCTGTAATGTTTGCACCAGAACATGCCCAGTTCATCTTTCTGATTTTCTCCCCCTGTGTTTGCTCTTCATCTTGGTGCTTTATCCAGTCAAACTTTCAGTAACTGGACGGTTTTAGTTAATCTTCTGGCTCTCAGTTATGGTATCCTTTTCTTTCAATCTTGTTTATTTGGTAACTACATAATAAGAACTTACTGTGGCCAGAGAACACTGTAGTGCTGGAGCTACAACAAGACATGGTCCTTTCTTTTATAAAAGAAGGAGTGTGTGTGTGTGTGTGTGTGTGTGTGTGTGTGTGTGTGTGTGTGTGTGTGTGACAAGTGCTGTAATAACTGTATTGCAGCATAGATTATAATGGCCTAAATGGTTACAAAGGACAATAGGAGGACTTGCAGCTGAGATAGTTGCCATTAAAGAAGAAGGTAACTCATTTCACATACACCTCCTTTAGCACAAACCTAAAAATTGTGGCACACCTAGTGACGATCTTGTGAGACACAGAAAAAGAAGTTGGAGGGATAAGCACAGACAAAGAGAAAACAAAACTATTACTTTTTTGCAAATGATTTGATGGCTTACTCAGAGAACCCCAGTTGTGTCCAATTCTTCATAAGCCCGTTTGGGGTTTTCTTGGCAAGGATTCTGGAGTGATTTGTCATTTCCTTCTCCAGCTCATTTTGCAGCAGAAGAAACTGAGGAAAACAGGGTTAAATGACTAACATCTTGCACTGTACCCCAAGATGAACCGCAAATTGTTACATGATTTAAACATCAAGGGTGATAATTATAAGCAAGTTACTGGGACATGGAAAAAATTTCCTATCAGAATATGTGGCTGGAAGAGGAATTTGTGACCAAACAAGAAATTACAAAACCAGAGCTAAAATTTAAAACTAATGATTTTGATTACAAAAAAAGTAAGTTTTTGAACAAACCAGTACAGCTA
Organism: Bettongia penicillata ogilbyi; assembly: GCA_023548195.1. Taxonomy (NCBI): domain Eukaryota; kingdom Metazoa; phylum Chordata; class Mammalia; order Diprotodontia; family Potoroidae; genus Bettongia; species Bettongia penicillata. The sequence goes on along the minus strand of JAJHZJ010000120.1, from coordinate 7,165,512 downwards.
AAATTAGAAAGAAATTGGGGAAAAACATCTTTACAAAAGTTTTCCTGATAAAGATCTCATTTCTAAACATCTGGAGAACTAAGTCACATTTAGAAGCAAAACAGCCATTTTTTTATTTGGTTAATCATATCCATCAGATTGACTGAGATGAAAAAAATGAAAATGCTGGAGGGGATGTGTGAAAATAGGTACACTAGTGCTCCGTTGGGAGAGCTGTGAGCTAGTCAGACCATTCGGAAAAGTCATTTGGAAATATGCCCAAAAAACTATTGAACTGTGTGTGCCTTTTGACCATGGCAACTCTTTACCCCAGAAATACCAAAGAAAGGGAAAGGACCCATATATACAAAAGTTTTGTAGCAGCTCTTTTTGTGGTGGCTGAGAATTACAAACTGAGGGGGTGCCCCATTAATTGGGGATTGACTAGCAAGTTATAGTATAGGAATATGATGAAATACTGTTGTGTGCTATAACAAGTAATGGAGGTGATGGTTTCAGAAAATCTTGGGAAGTCTTGTAGGAGTTGATGCAAAGTGAGGTGAGGGAACCAAAACACCACTGTGCACAGTAACAGCAATTTTGTAACAACATTCAGCTGCGAAAGACAGAGCAAGTCTGAGCAACATAGTAACCATCCACAGTGCCAAAGGAAGCACGTGGTAACACCTCCAGATAGACCTCTGAAGGACAGCTTGCAAGTTGAAGCATACTTTTTTCTTTTTTTTTTCTTGGATGTAGCCAGTGTAGGAAATTTATTTTACAAGACTTTGTATTTGTAATGGGTTGGGTTTTTCTTGCTTTCTCAGAGAGTGGGGGAGAGGAAGAAGGGAATAAGGTAATTCAGAGCTAAAAACAAAAATCAAAAAGAAGACAGGGCTTTTCTTGTCCTCTTTGAGGCGGAATTTTAAAAGATCTGTTTTTGGTTCTTTTATTGTCCGGTTTTTATTAAGCCACTACATACTTGCTTCATATCTGGCTTTGACAGTATTGATGTTTTCATTATCGAAAGTAGAGCAGAGAGGAGGAAGCGGAGCATTGGATAGAAAGCTGACCGTGAAGCCGGGAAGATCTCAGTCATGTCCTGTATCTTACACAGGCTGGCTTTTTGACTTAGAGAAAGTCACTTTACCTCTGAGGCAGCTAACTAATTGAAGGTTCCAATCTGCATTGTAATAACATTACATTTGGGATCTCTCTACCTATTCCTATTATAATTTTTTTCATATTAGTACACTTTTGCTGAAACAATTAGAAGATTTTAAAACACATATAAGAAAATGTCATCTTATGAAATAGTCACACTTCCTTCCCCTATCATGTGCCAATAGAAACTGAATGAGTGTGTGTTGCCCACCTCCTTCTCATCTTCTTGACTCTTTGCCTTTCCCTTGTGCTGTGTTCCCAGAGCCATTATCAGCTCCAGCTGTGTCCCGGTGCAGACTGCCCCATGGTTATCCAGGTACAGGAGCCTAGAGCCCGACGAGTGCAGTGCAATCGATGCAACGAGGTGTTCTGGTAAGATGTGTCTTCCTACCCACTCTCCGGAGTTCTCCCTTCCCTGTCTCCTACAGTTTTCAACCTTTCCTATTTGAGGCAGAGCTGCCCCCCAAAAGTTTGAATTGGTGAGTAGTTAACATAAGAATGAGGTTGTGTCCAGAGAAGACAAAATATTGTAGTTTCCAGCAGTGTGTGGAAAATTCTTACTTAAAAAAAAAAAAGGTGGTTTTGATCCTTGAAGTATGTACTGAACTCGAGGGAGTGATTTTCAAAGGCTCTGGTAATAAGTGCTGCCGCAAGGCACAGGATATCAGGATAGGTCCAGTGGTGGAGTGTATGGATTGTGTGTCTTATGAGGAGCCTTAAGTCTGCTTCTTGAAATTTGCTAAGTAGGACACAGTGATAGTGATTGGGATCAGGTGGTGCCCTTGAGTAATAATTTGCAAACTGATAGCATTTGAAAAGTCTTAAATTATCCATATTTCTGTTCTTTGTATATTAACAACAAATCTTGGCTAAAAGAACTTATAGAAGCTATATGATTTTTTTTTTAATGTTTAAGGGCAGGAAGAAAAACCAAGCATAGTGCTTTTGAACTATTTTATGTCTGTTAGGAACTCCCCATTTCCAAGATTTGGCACTTTGTGAGTATTGGGGAAGTTTGGTTTTTCCAACCAAGGGTGTCCCCAAACCCATCTCCTTTTGAAAGGTCATGTAACTGTTGTAAGAATGGAATTCAAGACAAATTGATGCTTTTATTTTCATTTAATTTGGTAGAGACTTCTATATATTAATGTTTATATTCAAATCTCTATACCTTTATTTGTTGGGGGGAAGCAGAAATGACTGGAGTGGGGATATATCCTTGACGAGTTTTGAGTTACTTGGAATAGGAGACGGCCTCTATGTGGCTTCCCTTGTAATATTTCATTCACGTACAGGGAGTTGGTCCTCGCAGACAGAGATAGCTAACTGGAGCTTAAAGTCTCTCTGGATTTCTGGTTTGTACTTCAGATCATTGTAGGGTGTTAATAGTACTTTGTATTTAATTTATCTCATTTAATTACTTTAGTTTATCCAAATAATTTATTGTATATCCTGGAAAAAATAAACAGCCCAATCCTGCTTTTACAATAGGTGTAATATAGCCTGAGGAATCATTTTCCCAGTAGTAAATCATTTTGGGTTTTCTCCTCTCTGCGGTCCATCGCAGATCCCATTGGGTTCCGTCAGTGGAAGGTGATTTTAGTACTCTTGGCTTCTTAATGGTTAAGGTGAAAGTTTTGGAATAATTTTTTTATTTTAAATACCTGTGCTATTATACTTTCTTTACTCATTACCATATAACTATGTATTCGAGGTAGATATAGCTTTTCATGGCGTGTAAAATTATGGTCCCTAGTTTTTTCTCTAGATTCTAAATAATTCCTGAAGCCACAAAATGCCTTAACCAGGGGGGACCTAAAGACCATTTAATTTCAGTCTGCCTGCTTCCCTTATATGAGGTTCATTCTTTGCTCGAGACCTTAGTTCAAACACATGTTTAAAGGTTGCTGTTTATAGCAAGAAACCAAAAAGGCAAAAGTCATCCTGAGCCTAACACATATTGGGCTGTGTTTATTTAAGGACTGAGAGGTGGAGCTGGCTCAAAGATTTGGCTATTCTTTTAACTGAAGTGACAAATTGCTGTAATTGGGCCATCCTTGAAAGACCAACTGTTCAACTCTAAAACAAGTGTTTTTTAAGTGTTAAGTGTGGTTAATTCTGAGTTGTAAAGAGGATTTGAGACGAGGTTGAATATTTTTAATGGAAATTTTCTCATCTTTTATTAGGGATTTGAGGATTTGTTTCAGGAGAATTCAGATTGAAGGAGAGTACAAAAATTGTTTATTTAAATAAAGCATTGAATGAGCAAGTGTTTCAGGAGCCTCGAGATGCAAAACTACACCTTTGGAAAAACTCAGATGCTACTGATATGTTTTTTTAAAAGAGAGATTTAAGACTAGCACAGACTGAACTTGTTGGAATTTGAATCCTTTTCTTTTCTGATTTTTAAGTTTCAAGTGTCGTCAGATGTATCACGCCCCTACAGACTGCGCCACAATCCGGAAATGGCTTACAAAGTGTGCAGATGACTCTGAAACGGCAAACTACATTAGTGCTCACACTAAAGATGTAAGGAATGTTCAGACTGCCAGCTCCCTGGAGCTGCTCTTTATCTTATTTATCACTAACTTTGTCATGGGTGATTATCAGGAAAGATCACCAGCTTCCTCCTTTTGTCTGTTATGTTACAGCTTTCATTGGGTATGCCAGAAGAGGGGGGATTCTTAGGGTTTAAGGGCCTAAATTTGTTAAAATTGAGTGTTAATACTCATAAATATACCTTGTAGAAACTTCTGGCTTGGTGATGAGGAGCTTGGTTAGTGAGGACCTTATCTCCTCAGACCAGCTACCAATTATATAGCAGCTGCCTTACAGTGGCATGAAAGATACCATTAGAACATTTCAGAGAAGGGGATTCCTAAGCACAATGAAAGAGCTAGGAGAGAAGTTAGGGTCCTCTTAGTGTTTTGCTCCAAGACAGTGCTATAATTCCCAGAACTGCTTGATGGGAAGGACAGGTACATGGGAAACTTGCACTTTTGCCACTTTTCCTCCGGGATGGTCATTAACCCAGTACCGTTCATCTGTCCATCAGTTCATTCACATGGTATATGCAAGTGAAACTTTTATTTGGAGCTCAATAACTACGCTTACTTCAGATGGTCAGCTGAGTTCTGAAATGATTTTTATATAATGAGTTACACTGATGATTCCTGGGTCTGTTTGAGAAGGCATTTGATATATTCTGTTGTACAATTCTGGAAGCAGAATTCTGGGCATGTTGACTGGGATTAATACATTCTGAGGCAACCCTGACGTTCCTGTGGGAACGGATTTGGGCTTTTTGCTGACTCAGTCCTGATTAAATCTGAGCAGTCTAACTGGCAGATTACACAATGGCTGGAGATCAAGTGGTGCTTGAGGGAGGGGGTCAGAGCCAAGAATACTAATCTCATTTCCTTGGAATTATTGTTCCAGAACCAGTGACCTCCTGTTGAGCCACTGAACCACCACGTTAAAGTGAGATTTTCCTCCCCTGAAGTCTTGCACAATTAGCCACTGGGCATGGGTGCCAAGAGTTTTGTGTTATTTGTCTTAAAACCACCATATGGTAGAGAATGAACCTAATGGAACGATTCTGTTTTCCCAGTGTCCCAAGTGCAATATCTGTATTGAGAAGAATGGAGGCTGCAATCACATGGTGAGCAGGCCCCTGATATTTCACTTCTCGCTGATGCTGCCAAACCTTGGCTCAGTATGCGTGCTAATATCTCCCCTTTTCTTTCTCTTTCAGCAATGCTCTAAGTGTAAACATGGTAAGTGCTAGCTTGGTCTCCCACTCTGAGCCCTGCGCTGGTGTCTGTTGTTTCTGGTATTTGTGTTTGTTTTTATGTCTGGCAATGTGAAGCACTTTTCATATCAAATTTAATAAACCGCCTCTATCAGTCACATGAAACCTTTGGGATGAATTCTTGCACAGAGTTGCTTATTAAGCTTCCACTCTTTTATCCAGGTGACCCCATGTCAGCGTCTCTTTCTGGTGTCTGATTTCGTTGCTTCTCTCTCCGTGAGCTCATCCGCTAGAGGTGGCAGCTGTTTTCTCAGTAGTTTGTACCAGAAGAGTAGTGACCAACACTGCCTCCATTTTGGTTCTGCCTCTGAATTGTATCTTAAAATTTTGGTGTAGTGGAAAAAGAGAAGCTGGGTTCAAATTCTAATTGTGTGATTATAGGCAAGTTGCTTAACTTGTTCTGGGCCTCCCGCCTCCTCTGTAAGATGAGGGGGTGGGTGGTCTGTCCCAGCTATAAAAGGATCCTAAATCTAGACCCTTGTCTGGAAAAGAGGGTACAGTTTACCGTTTTACAGCAATGTGACTGTTCTGACATCAGAACACGTCATGGTGTCTGTCATTCTTATAACTCATTTTATTAAAGCCATAGGGGCCTTCCTCTCACCTCTAGCCATGAGTCTCATTACCTGCTGAACAGATCGGGTTCCTGTGCTGTCTTTCTTGATTGAAAATAGATTTCTTGACTTTAGTTGGAACCTTCTCCCAGTTGAAGTCCACATTCTTCTTTGTCCTTGATGGTTGCATAGTACCACTGCTTTGTGAAGAAGTGTGCCATAGGCTTGCTGAAATCAGAGGGCCTCTGTGACCTTGGCAGGGCAGGCCACCTCTGTGGGTCTCACATTTGCTCCTCAGCAAAATTCCAGAGTTAAGCTGGATCACCTCGAAGGCTGTTTCCAAATCTAATTTAAAGGCCATCTGGTCCTGAGCTACTCATTTTGCTGTCTCGTGCCCAACCAAGAGAGCCTTCATATTGAGCTTGCTTAATTTCTTTACAGCTTTGATAAAAGTGTGGTATTGAGGGTAATGGGGGATTTTTATGTGTGGCTCTTGAGTTGGGAAATGGTTCCTCCTTCCTTCAAGAACAAATCATGTAGACCAAACTTTTTAAATTTGCTCTTTCTTCTTCCTGTCAGAAGTGATTCAGGAGTAAAACCCCCGCTGGGGAGTCAGGCCAAGTGTGTTTCTCACGTGATCCGTTTTGTCCCTTTGTTTATTCCTCTACAATGCCAAGCTGTTTGGAGTTTTTGTTAGGAGTGGGGAAGGCAGCAAGTTATTTGACTGGCACATATCTCATCTTGACCTGAAATTCATGGGTTGAGAAATAACATTTCTAAAGGCTTCTGCATTTTCCTTCTTGGTTCTTTCCCAGAATGGAAATAAATTCCAACTTGTTCATGAAATTGTCCATTGGGTAACTTGTCCTTCTTAAGATGCTCTTTCTTTCATCTGTCTTTTTTTGCCTTGTTTTTTTCTACTTCAGAGTTGTCTGTCCACATGTCATTCTGTCATTTAAGATTTTTTATACATCTACTCTTTGCTAAGATGGCTTACACAAGATCTCCTGATTGTGTTTCTGGAAGAAAAAGAGGGGAGAATGTCCTAATGGTTTGTGTTGAAAGGTTATTATTAAGGTGATATATCCAGGCAGCTCTCAGACAATCTTTACGTCTCCTGGTGAAAGAATATGATGGTGAATGGCAGGTTTCATCTGTACTGTAAGCCTGTCACTGATTTCTCTGTATTGATGACGTGCAGGTTTTTAGAGCCTATTGTTTCTGTCCACAGCATAGTATCTCTTTTGCCATTTTACTGTTTACCAGTTCTCTGTACTAGATAAATAATAAGGATGAGCAGAGGGACATTGTTTACCACATAGCACCCTGGGGTGTGTTGGTGTGCTCATTGGGCAAATGAATGCCCAGAAATTGAAGCAACACAGAGTGACTTTGCCTCAACTTCGCTTCCCGAGTTGTGGGCCTTTCCCATGGGCATTATATGGGAGCATTGTCTTTGCTGCTGTCATCAACTTGTTTTTTGCTGTTCTGTGCAGATTTCTGCTGGATGTGTCTAGGAGACTGGAAGACCCATGGCAGCGAGTACTACGAGTGCAGTCGGTACAAAGAAAATCCTGATATTGTAAACCAGAGTCAGCAGGCCCAGGCGAGGGAGGCCCTTAAGAAGTACTTGTTCTACTTTGAGAGGGTAGGAGACCTCTCACTGACCCACAGCCATGAGTTTAGTTTCCTTTGGTTTGTCAGCAATGCTTAAACTGGATGCTTGCAGCACTGAAGAATTTATAGAGATGTGGTAGTTTCTAGAGCAAACTGTTGGGATTAAGTTTGGCTTAAGAAGGCTCTTCAAAAATTCCCCAGACTCTGGTTTATGAGCAGCTATGGTACTATATCTTATGGCTGGGTATTGCCCTCTGTTGTGCCACAGTGGTGTGAATTCATTCTGCTGCTGTTCAGGTTGTGTACACGTGATGATGGTCAACAGCAGCATAGATGCTAGAACCCTCTACCCGGACGTATTTTGCATCAGCCAGGAGCTGATTTTCAGTAAACATTATTATAATAATACTGATAATATTTCATACCTTGATAGTTTGCCTCCTTCTGTCTTTATCTTTGGTCTCTTATCCTTCTTAGGCCACGGTTTTAAAAGCAAGTTGGAAAGGGGAATTGGGGTCCATGGTTGGCTGATAAATTGAATTGCATGAAAGAAAGGCACCACTTACCTTGGAGTGACAGTCTTGTGTCATATCGGTAGTTTTAAAAGTGCTGGATTTGGAGACATAGACCCTGGATTCACACTCCAGTTCTACTGCCAAGTCCTTGTGTAATGTTGACCATGTCACTGCATCTCTGACCCACATTTCCTTCCCTTTTATATTGGCAGGGGTGGGGGTTGGGATGTTGTACTAAACGATCTCTTAAATTCTTTCTATTTCTAAATTTTACGACTCTTAAACTGTCTAGTCTGTGGCATTCTAATAACCACCCTTCTGTAGTCCAAACACAAGTAGCTCATACTGTCTTGTGTACACTTAGACGAATATGTAACCTTTCAGAACCTAGATGATTCTAGGGTCCCTTTTGGCTCTGATTCCTGGTTCTAGTGACCTCAGTTTCATTCTCAGGAAACTGAAGGAGTGGAACTAGATAACCTCTGAGGCTCCTTCCAGCTCCAACATTCCCTAAATGCCCTTTCACAAACCACAGGTTTTGTTTCTTTGTCATGGACACCTGCTTACAATATGAACAAAATATTGAACAAAAATTCACTGAATGCCTACTATGTATGTGGCAGTGGATTTAGTATCTCCCTACCAAGGAAATGCCTGTGTATGTAGTCCAGAAATTATTGTTGTATAGCAGTTATACAAAATGAATTATTTTCCCTCTCCTGAGGACTGTACATTGAATGGTCACTTTTAGCAAGATTATTAATTATTCTTTTGAAGGCCGCCCTACTACATGGTTTTTGAAACTTGAATTGAGTATTTTTGTAGAATTTTTCTTGATACGTTAGCACTGAACTGCCTTTCACCTGGGGGTGGAAGTAATTTTTTTCTAGTAGGTGAGAAATTCAAATTCCCTATATGATTACTGAGTGAAGCCTCATTGTTTTCTCAAAGTACCTCGCCTTTTCACAAGCACATAAAGGCCCCACTGCCTCCAGCGCAGGAGCAGGCCGGAACATTCCTATCCCAGTCATTCTGCTGGTTGCCACGTCCGCCTTCGCTGCCTCCTCTGACATTTGTTTGCCCCTTTTCCCGCAGTCCATTTTCTCCATTTCTCCTCTTCCCTCTCTCCCTCCAGTGGGAAAATCACAACAAGAGCTTGCAGCTGGAGGCGCAGACGTACCAGCGCATCCATGAGAAGATCCAGGAGAGAGTGATGAACAATTTGGGCACGTGGATTGACTGGCAGTACCTGCAGAATGCTGCCAAGCTCCTGGCCAAGGTGAGGCCGCCTTCCCCTGACCTCAGGGCTTTGTGAGTCTGTGAGTCAGCGACCACAGAGGGCAAGGACTCTGCAGAGAGGCCTCCTGGAGATAGACTCCAACTTGTGTTAGCCTTCTGAAATGGGCATAAAAAGATGCAACCAAGTAGACAATATAAGGAAATGATGAGTTGTTGGACTGAGAAAAATACTGAAACACTTGGACTTGTGAAGGAAGATATTATCCGCCATCAGAGAAACTGAGGACAAACTAGTATAGTATCATCTCACATAGATGCATATGAATGTATATGTCTGGAAATTTGTATGCATATAAATATCTAAACATAAAAAAAAAAAATGCAACCTTCAGAAAATGCCCTACAAATCAGAAATATTTTTGACAAATGTTCATTAAGCTTGCATTCAATAAGCTTAGGCTATTTAAGGTGACAAAATTTATGTGAAATGACTCAAGAGCTTGTACTCCCCATAGCTGTCCATCAGTGAATAAATTAGAGATAGGACACGATAATTGGATAGTACTATAGTAGCAGGGGAATTTGAGGCACACCCCACTCCCACCTAGAAACTTTCCTATTCCCAATTACATCTTTTTCTAGATACTCCATGACTATTTCTGGAGTCCCATAAACAAAATTCTGTCCTGTAACCCTGTCTTGAAACAACCTTCTATTGCTGAGATGGTCCATTTGGTAGTTATGTAGTACAAATGCACTTGGTTTAAATTTTTAATTTCCTTAACTATTTTCCCCTCCTTTGAATTAAGTTCCTCCTCCTGTGACTTCATTATGGTGTGGAGGAAATCCAGGGTTCTCCAAACTTTGGCAGTCCCTGCAAAGCCAGAAAAACTTCGGGTTCCAACCTGGTAATGGTCTACGTGTCTGTTATTTAAGGGCCAGCCAGAAGCTAGATGAGCTCTCTCCCCATCTACTGGCTGACTCTGGTGGGCAATAATCTCTTTAACCTCAGTGTAGGGAGTGGGTTGTAATCTGCACTGCTGGTGGGACCTCTGGTATCAAGAAAATAGGGACTTCATTCTGTTTCTGTTGTTACGTTTTTTATTTAAATTTTTTTAAAACTTGAGTTAATTTCTTTAAGACCCTGTGCCTGAGGATCCCAACTAATTCATATGGGTTGGTTAAAGGCTGGAGAAACAGAGAAGGAACTAAACGGATGAAAAGTCATAGTCTAGACTGTCTCTAAATGTTTTTTATTACAGTGTCGTTACACTCTGCAGTACACGTATCCATATGCTTACTACATGGAATCTGGACCCAGGAAGAAGCTGGTAAGAGGATTCTCCTCTTCTCATTCTAATGAATACAAGTTCATTTCTCTCCATGTTTCCTGGAGAAGATTTCGTATTCATATGTAACTCTGGTTCTTGATTAATTTATAAGGAAAACTGAATGTATAACTAACTGTCTGATTGACTTTCTGTTTGACTTTTTTTTAAAACTTGGCATTTTACCCAGAAGAATCCCTTGGGATTTAATTGACTCCTATTTGGGAATCAGTAACAACTCTTGTAATGCACTAGGCCTAGTGTAAGTGTGCATATCGTATATAATGGTACTAAGTTCCTTAAGTCTCTGACCAGGAAGGACTGTAAGCCTCCTGATTAGCTGGGACTTAGGTTATAGAAGAACATGTGATTGATTTTGCCCTAAATTACAACTGCTTTTTAACTTCTTTTCCCAACAACTGTTTCTCTAATTGTTTGAGGTGAATTAGTATATCGCGCAAGTACCATTTTCCCCATCTCTCTCCTGGAGGCACACAGTATCTAAGGGTTGGCCCTTTATATCTGAATTTTGGGAAAAGTTGATTGAGCAGGGATCACCTGTTGAGCGATATATTGATGGGTAACTTCCGGAGCCTCTTCCTTTTTATGTGAACTCCCAAAGGACTTTCCTCAACTGTTCTTGCAGAGCCCCAGTTGAGTTGGGAATGACTCTAGTGTATCATTTATTTTAACTGACTGTAGAAATGAGGGGGGAAAATAATAGCAGAAATTCTAATGCTGGTGGCACAGTCCTGATGGCGTAGTGCCAGCTTCCTCCCACTGCGTCAGGAGGATCTGACCCTATCTTTGAAGAGTTTCTATTGCTTTGAGTAACAGGCATCCAGTCTTTCTTGCATCTCTCAGCTAATATCACACTTAGAAATTGCATATAAATATCTAGGTCTCATCTATAGGTAGCTGTGAAGGGAAAATTGCAACATTCCAGATGAATTTTTTATACTCCAATTTTGTGAATATATTTACTTGGACAAATCAGTAAAGCTCTTGGTAACGTTCTGGTGTCTCGAGTGTGTGCTGTTTGTTATTCCAGTTCCTGTTCAGATCCTTGTTCTAGATTTTCTTTCCTCTTCACCTTTTTGTGTTGTTGCTACAGTTTGAGTATCAGCAGGCCCAGCTGGAGGCAGAAATTGAGAACCTTTCATGGAAGGTGGAGCGAGCAGATAGCTATGACAGAGGGGTAAGTTACTCTTCTTCCTGTTGAATGCCTTGCTCCTATTGGCTAGGTAGAATAGAAGCCCACTAAGAGGTAGCCAATACCAGCAGAGACCACTGGAATCTAGTTTAGAACAGTGGACCTAATCAAGTAAGATGAAAGGTACAGAGTTGATCTGTGTGGGTAGAGAATTCTAGTGAGAAAAATGTGGGCGTTTAAGTGATCTGCAGGACAAATGAGCCCACCCCATGACACAGGGGTCTATAACAGCAAGTACCCTGGCACACCTGGGATAGCTCCTTGGACAGGTTCTTGGATCCATTTTCTTAAAGGAAAGCAACTTTTAAGGGGTCAGCATTCACTTTAATTAAACATACATATCATTCACTAAGTTCAGGGGAAAAGTCAGTAACCTGAATTTCAGAGAAAATAGAAACTGAAATTACAAATAGAGAAAACTGTATAAAGATCAACAGACAGGGCTTCCTGTCTGACCATAAGCAATACATACATCCCAGATCACCAGATAGATCCAACTCTCTGACCATTACATACATACATAGTTACCAGAGAGAGAAGCACCAGCATCTGGGTTTTCAAGTGGAGGAAGGGAGTCCTTAACAGCTACCTAGAGGCCCATCTGGCCAAATCACAGGAACACTCTTCCAATGAATGAGCCCAAAGCAAAATGCTAACCTCAGAATATATGTGTGTGTGTGTCTATATAGCCTGAAGGCATCACAACCCATGTGCTTCAGTGACTAATTACCAAAAGGTACTTTTACACCAAAAGGTGTAAAAGCTTTCAAGCAAGCAAACCTGCCATAAGCAAGCTTCCCTTAACAGGCTCTATGGTGAGGCCTGTTAATGGATGGGGAAGGTCTTCAACTCCTATTAACATTACAGGGTTTGAAAAGCTAACCTAATCAGAAGCCTCCCTCAATACAGGCTTATTGTTTAGTGTGAAGCCCTTGGCCCCGGGACATTCAGGATACTACACTGATGAAGGATTAGACACCTTTGCCTTTGGAGGAGACAGAGATAAGGTAGCTCCTTGAAGTCAGAGATGATCTTGATTTTGCCTTTGTATTACATGCAGCCTTTTGCAGATTGAATCAATAGAGTTTACATTATTGTTGCATTGGATGTTTATCCTAGAGAAGAGAAAAACCCAGGAAGAAATGTGATCACTGATGTCAAGTATTTGAAGGGCCCTCGTGTTAGGTTCTCCTTCTGCTTGTGTCTGGCCCCAGAAGACAGGATTAGGAACAAGTGGGTAGCAGTTGCAGCGAACGATTTTGATTCAGTGTAAAGAACTTACATTTAGGATTGTTCTAAATTCTTAGTTCAGATTGGAGGGGGTTTTTCCCACATTATTTTGGATTTCTTTGTTTATGCAACATGGCTAATATGGAAATCTTTTCAATGATTTCATATGTATGATAGGTATTATAATTTTTCCCTTTCTCAGTGAAAGGAGGGAGAGAATTTGAACTGAAAATTTTTTAAGATTTTTTTTTAATTAAAGATTTTTTTTTAGAAGTGACCTAGTTATAGAATTAGCTACTCCATGAGGGAGGGAGCTCCGAGCTCCCAGAATTGAAGGTCTTCAAGGGAATGCTGGCTGGCAACTTGGCTCTGAGATATTATATAGGGGACGTTTCCTACTAAGATGACATCTGGGGTCCTTTCCTAGTCCTAATTCTGTCTCAGTGAAAAGAGGGTGAACTGGTGTGATCTTACTTTTCAGGACTTGGAGAATCAGATGCACATAGCTGAGCAGCGGAGGAGGACTCTGCTGAAGGATTTCCATGACACATAAGCCAGGCCACAGAAGGACACAGGGTGAGCGGGGAGAGAGCACTGAGAAAACACGGAGTCCAGCAGCATCATTGCATGGAATGGGCACTGCCTCTGGAGAGCACAGACCAAGAACAACGCCCAGCCCTTCAAAGCTCTCCCATTTTAGTCATTTTCAGTTTTCTTCTCATCTTTCCGCTTTGTTTGTGCCAGGGTAGAGGCCATATTGAATTGGCATCTTTATGGGACTTTTTAAATTTCCCCTGGATTGTTGTTGGGAGGGAGGGAAAGTTTTTCTGAATGGCTGTTAATAGTATTAGATCATTACAACTTCTGTAATTTTCAAAGGTTGTAAAATTATACAAAACAAACAAAAAAAAAACCTAGAATAACACAGAACCCTTTTAAAAAAAAATTGGCATTGGAGTGTTTTTTCCTCTAGATGTTCTGCTTAGAAAGTAACATTTGCTCCCCACCCACACTGCTTTTGTGCTGAGCTTTATGAAATGCCACATTGGCCTTCTAGGGGTTTCCTCCCCTTTTTTTGCTCATATATGCTTAGCAGCAGCTGTGATTGCCCAGGAAAGAAAGCGCCCAACCTCTTCCACAAGCTTCTGCTGGGGAGGAGTCTGGGAGCATTGTAAGCTGGATCATGTCAACTGCTCATTCAGCAGCTCTTCTGCCTACATTAGGTGCTAGGGGAATCTCACCAAAATCTGAAGCCAAAAAACAGGGAATAGGTTGAGGTATAGTCCTATTGCCATGAATCCTGAGGTTTTTGACTAAAATTGGATTTTTCTCGATATGCCCCATTATGCTTCTTATAGGGGTAACTTTCAGTCCATCTTTCTAGCTGGATTACTGAGCATTGTCACTTTGGGGTTTTTTTCTGCCAGTACCTATCCCTGTGCTTAGTTACATCTTTCTTTGTACTGGTGAGTCTTCTTGGGCATGTTTGTGAACAGGGGCCAGGGGCATGTGAGGACCTCTCCCAAAGTGAAGAACCACCTTGATGGTTTCTCACCAGGATGCCTTGATAAGAGTTCTGAGGGCCTAGATCGCTCTCTGTTTGCCCTTCAAAGGGAGAAATGGTAAATTGAGTCCCAAGAAAAGACAGGAAGGACCAGTTTTGTGCTTTTGGCATAGGGGATCCAAGACAGTTTTAGTGGTCAAAAGACAGAAAGTGAAAAATCTAAAAACTCTGACTCTCAGGATAGCCATAATGACAACACAAATAGAAAGAAATGACCCATTGGTAGCCCCTCAGATTACATCTGACTCCTGAGTTGGAGGCCTTTGAAAGAAAGTATTGTTTTGCTGCCTGCCTTCATATAGAAATGGAAAGCCTATCCAAGTGAACTTCAGTCTCAAATATGGGTATGTCTTTGGTGGCCCTCTGGTTGTACAGGTGTAAAAGTGGAGAAAATACTATCGAAAGTCACCATGGACTGATTGAAAGTGGTCTCTGCCACCTTGCTCCTTTTCTCCTGACAGAGCTTTTCCACACTATCACTGATGTTAGTTAAGAAGTCCCTTCTTCTCTTTGCACACAGCAAGGGACTTGGACTCATTCTCATGTGTAACCTACATTGCTTCTGGGACTGCTTGGAGATTCTCTTGGAGTGTATGTGGCTCACCATTGTGTGACTGCTCGACAAAGCTCCTCATTGACTTGCATTTGAACTTTTTGCTTTTGTTCACTGTTTTTCTCCTTTTGGAATGATTTCCTCAAACACCAGGCATCCCTGAGACTCCCAAATGCATTTGATGCCAACTTGAGGGTTATTCCCAGTCTCAGATTGCTCAAAAGTTGTAGTCCTAAAGTCCTGCAATATCTTTGAACCTATATTTAGAAGCTTTTGAGAAGGCAGATCTAAGATCCCAAGATTCCTTTGAAAGCTTCTGATGTCTTTTTTATCTCCAGAGGATAATGTGTTCAGCTGTGCTCAGGGGTTGGGACAGGGTTTTCCTCTGTGAGAGTTTGCAGAGCTTTTATCTCTGCAGTTATCCTCAGCGCCTAAGAGTTTAAGAATAAATTCTGTTCTCTACCTGGCCACCTGGAGGTAGGGACAGAGTTTTAGGGAGTTTGTAAAACAGTTGGAATATTCCTTTGGAGCTTACATCGATCCATTTTTACTTTCCAACACCCAGTTATGCGTTTACTTCCTGGGTACCATGTAAACTGTGAACTTAATTTCACCTGAGAGTCAGCTGTGACAGAGGAGGGACCCTTCCCCCATTCCTGTCCTTGCAAAGCCAAGCCCTGCTTTCTGGGAGGAGTATAGGCAATAATAGAAAAGGGACAGGCAGTGAAGAATCAATCTAGAAACACCACATTCATAAGCTAATTCATTGTAAATAAGAAGAGCGTTCCTTCGGAGAACAGGAAGGGGCAACTGCCTCGTTTTCCTCACATTGAGGATTCCAGTGTTTGGAACCTTCTTCTTTCTGCGATGTCTTTTTTTGTGGCACCAGAAGGGCCGAATGGGTCCCAGCTTTGCTTCTAGAGCTTTTGGTTGTAGCTTTGCTCATGTAATTCACTGGCCTTCACATACCCTTGACATCCTAGGCAGCACCAAGGAGTTTCTCTAAACTGCATGACTGCTGCTCTTGGTGCATGAAATTGTGCGCATATGTGTGTGTGTGCGCACACACACAAATATACACACATTGCTTTTGCACTGATGCTGGAGCCACAAAGGATTTCTGTACCATAATCACAGCTTTGAGCCCTTACAACTTTGAATCAAGTGCTCGACAGAATGTATTTTCTTTTCAGTGACATTGTTCTAGACCTTAGCCAGCTGTCACTTTTAAGTTTTCTGGCAGTTTAGAAAGCTGGAAGAATCTGGCAGACTCTGACTCTTTGCATGAGGTAGAAAAGGGGGAAGGGCAGGACATTTTCTCATAAAATGGCCCCATCTCTTGGTTTTCCTTTAGAGAGGAAAGATGAATTGGGGCAATGTACCCTGCTCTTAAAAGTTTCCCAGAATTCTAGTGGTTTATTCAAATAAATTGTAAATTTTTAATTTTAAAAGGTTTGTGTGTGTAGTCATTTTTCTAAGCAGTGTCTGAAGAAATCTGTGTTTCAACAGTCTTTCGTGTGAATAAGCTGCTCAGGTTCTAGAATTCCTAATAGCTCACTGGGTGTCAAGGCAATAGGTCATCGCTGCCTGGTAACCACAACATCCCAGCCCTGCACATAACACCTTCCCTGTCTACCTATGTAGGATTTAGGGTGAACCACAGTAGCTCCATTTTCCATGTCTTGGTTACCCACTGTATTTTGCCAACTGGTACAAGGGTTTCCCACTCGGTGCCTGTTCCCACAGGAGAACACAAGGGTTACAAAGCACTTTTCATATCACAACCCTGAAAGGTAGATGCATCAGTACTTCTAATGAGCTGAAATTTCATGAGTGAATATTTTCTCCACCGATTCATATTGCAGCTCCTCTGAGCCATAGTGAGTTGGTCTTCATAAGTTGCTGTGGCCGAAAATTTAATTACCCCATGTCGAAGTTGGTAATGAGTCTGTCCTAATTTAACTGCATGGCTTCTTGGACAACAAGGATCCATAGAAGGACTTATCCCCTACAGCCTTTTAGCTTGACAAGGCCTGCCAAATCCTCTACTTCATTGCCATCCTAGGTTCACCTTTGTGCTGATAAAGCGTTAGAAGTCAGTTTATCAGCCAGCATTTATGAAGCACCTACTATGTACCAAGAAGCACACTATGTGCTACACTTAGATATAGGGCAATGAAGGTAGTACAAGTTATTAAGCAAATAGCTAGAACCAAGTGAAATATGTAAAGGTATATACTGTGAACTAGAACTGTAACAAGAACGTTGTGGAGACATTGCATTTACTGTTATTATTCCCATTTTATAGATAAGAAAATTGAGGCTTAAGTTAAATACTTAACCATATTTACACAAATATTAAGCAACTGAGCCTTGGAACCTATGTTTCCTGGTTCCCAAGTCCAACATTGTACTGTAACAGCCAGATGTGAGTCAAAAAAGATTTGTCCTCTTTACGATGCAGGGAAAGATTCCAGTGACAGTCTGTATTTCAGTGATACCCTGTTCCTAATCATTCTGGAAACATGAGGTTATATTGTGCTTGATTCCTATTTTTAAGATCAAGTAAATCATGGTGTGAATCCCATCGTTTTGGGTAAAGTGATCAGATTGGTGAGCTACGTAAACAATTCATGGTTTGTTTTTTGGGGTTTCCTAAGTTGGGTGACTAAAGATGTAAGAAATATGACTGGTGCATTCTGAGAGAACATTCTCTAAGGATATAATTTAAACGTGGATGGAGTGCTGTCATGCACATAGTTACTTTGTGTTTTGTCTATATCTTGAATTTTAAATAACACTAGAGACATGAATTGATACTTGTAGTTGTACTACAACAACAAACTTTATTTGACATCTCCTGTTTGCAAAGCACTGTGGTAGTTGCTGGAAAAGCTATACAATTTACGTAAGAACTAGGTCTGAACTTCAGATACCATAGTTTAACCAGAGTAGGCTGGCTCTGTGATTTCATTGATACAGAAACTACAAATCAAAATTGGTTTTAGGGAATTGCCTAAGACTCAAGGTCATACAGCTACAAGATAAGATTTGAATCCAAGTCCAGCACTCTGGTCAGTACAACACAGTTCCATAAACTATATGTGATGAGGGCATCAGAGAAAGATAAAAAGCATGGAACCAGACCTTTGGTGCAGAGCATGTTGTTAGGGCCGGAGGGTAATTTGGCTATAGCGTATGGGAGGGAGTGATATTTCATCTCAGATAAGCCTGAAAAAAATTAGGTAATGGCATATAATGGAGGGTCCTGAATGCCTGCTGAAATAATCTAAACTTTCTATCTGAGGCAGAGATTTTTGAACAACTTCATGACTGTCAGACCTATGTATAAAAACGGTCTGGTATGTGTTAAAATGGGAATGGCATGCTTTTCAGGAAAATGAATGCCAGTGTTGGTGTTCCAAGCCTTTTGTCATCCGTTCTGGCCATTTTGATGGATGACACATTTAGGAAATGCAATGCATACCACTAAGTGCCAGGACAAATCTCCCTAGCCAGAGCTGCCCTGCCCTTGCCCCAGCCAGATAAGAACCCATGTTTCTCTCTCACACTCCATTGGACGTACTTCAGTTCTTGCCATCTGGTGATAATACTACCAGCTTGACCTCTCTTGTGGTTCAGCTCATCCCCTGAACCTAATGGCCCCATATTTACTTACCCTTATGTCTGTCTGTCCTCACTTCTGGTCTCCATCTCAGCTCCATGGCCTTCGGCACCAGTACGTTTCCCCAGTATCCCTATAACCCTCCCTTATTTCAAGATCTTAGAGTGGGAATTACTTTCAGCTATCAGCTGTTAACTTCTACCCTTTTGCTAGCAAATTCACACCTCCCTGCTATCTTAATCACTATGTTCCAGCCAAGGTGAAAAGTCTGTTCCCTCTGCTATAGTCTCTCCATCCAATTTAACCATTCCCCCTTTCATTGTCCCTTCTGGAACTCCTAATCTATTTTTAATAAGCACTTTCATCTTAGGATTTTTTTCTAATGCTCTTTCCATTTTACATTCTCAGAAATCTGGCTCTCCAAGATACCCCATTCCTATTTTAATGCTGATTGTACATATTTTCATTCCTTGGGCACACAAAACAGGAGGAATTGGCATACTATTAGGTCTTCACTTGGGTCAGCTAAAGCACTGGACCTGGAGTCAGGAAGACATGAGTTCAAATCCATTTCAGACACTAGCTATGTGACCCTGGGCAAGTCACTTAGTCCTCTTTGCTTCGGTTACTCATCTGTAAAATGAGCTGGGCAATTAAAAAGGGGAAAAGAAATGAACTGGAGAAGAAAATGGCAAACCACTCCATTATCTTTGCCAAGGAAACTTCAAATGGGATTATGAAGAGCCATGTGACTGAAGTCACTAAAGAATAACAAAGTCTGCATCGCCACTTGTATACATTCCCTCCACCAGGAAATAGAACTGTATGGACAATGGAAAAGTACTGTATAGTAATTTATAAAATATAAAAAAACTATATATAACGAGGGACCTCAACTTTCCCTTTTCAGAGCTTGATAAACCCAACCATAAAATAAATAAGGAAAGTCAAGGAGATGAATAAACTCTTAGAAAAGTTAGGTAGGATAGCCCTCTGGAGTCAACTGAGTGGGAACAGAAAGGAATATCTTTTTCTCAATTGTATATGGCACCTTCACGAAAATTAACCATGGATTAGGGCATAAAAACCTCACAACCAAATGCAGAAAAGCAGACATTGCAAATGCATCCTTTTCAGACCATAATAAAAAATTACATTTAATCAAGGGCCATTGAAGCATAAATTTAAAATTATTTGCAAACTAATCCTAAAAAATGAGTGGGTCAAAGAACAAGTCATAGAAACATGCATTCCTTCCATCATGATGTCTCTGAAGCTTCTCTTTTGAGGGCCACTCTATCCCTTTGTTAGCAAATCCATGCTGTGATTCAGTCACTTTTCCCACTCTTCGTTTATTTCATCAAATATTGTGTTTACTATTTACAGGGCATTATGTTTAACGGTGGAGGAGCTATATTTAAGGGAGTTTACACTCTACTAAAGGTGGTTCGAGTTCTACAAAAAATGTGGAATGCTTGTGTGGAACTCACCAAAAGCCTTGGAGCTGAAACTGTCAGGTAAAGGACCAGTTTCAGAGAGTACAATTCAGTTTAACCAGGATTAAACGTTTATTGTGTCCAAGGAGCTGTGTGCAGTGCCAGCCTGGCAAAGATAAACACTGAAGGACATACAGTCTACTGGGGTGATAGGACAGATATAAAAATTACTAAGCTACTAGGGAGTATGGATTAAGAACCAGGCAACATGCCTGGGAGAGTGAGGAAATCTGGGCTTCTAAGGAACACCGCCCCTGAGTTGGGTGTTGGAAAAGAAAGAAGAGTGGCACAGCAAAGGGAGCCCAGTCCAGGTGTACGTGGGAGACTAGGAAAGAATGAAGAAGTATTCGGTGCTTACGATGAAATGCGATGGATAGAAACCTTCCCCAGATCAAGGAGAATGCTCTTTGCGGGGAGAAGCAGCGTGTACCAAGAGGCCCTTTATAGACAGTATCTCGTTCCCTAGGACTTGCTCCCTAAGCCAATGAAGTCACAGGTCCAGTCCCCGTTCCGTACTGTGGATGAAGCCTGCGGATGCAAACGGAGAGCCAGCCAGCCCGCGTCCCACGGCCCGGCGCGCTCCGGCGGTGACGCCTCGGCCCCAACCCGTCTCCTAGCAACGTTGCGAAGGAGGAGCGAAGGGCAGAGGGAGGGGGACCCCATCTCCTAGCAACCACGGGGCGGGGGAGGCCGCGGCAGCATCCTCAACCCCTGACCCGTCTCCTAGCAACCGCCGCGCGGGGGGGGGCGAGGGGGGGCGGAGGGGGAGGGGAGGGGGGAGCGGAGGAGGAGCGGGGGGCGGGGGAGGGGAGGAGAAGCGGGGGGGGAGGGGAGGAGGAGCGGGGGCGGGGAGGGGAGGAGGAGCGGGGGGGGAGGGGGAGGAGGAGCGGGGGGGGGGGAGGGGAGGAGGAGCGGGGGCGGGGAGGGGAGGAGGAGGCGGGGGCGGGGAGGGGAGGAGGAGCGGGGGGCGGGGAGGCGGAGGAGGAGCGGGGGGGAGCGGAGGAGGAGCGGGGGCGGGGGGAGGGGAGGAGGAGCGGGGGCGGGGAGCGGAGGAGGAGGCGGGGGGGGAGGGGAGGAGGGGGCGGAGGAGGAGCGGGGGCGGGGGAGCGGGAGGAGGAGCGGGGGGGGAGGGAGGAGGAGGAGCGGGGGAGGGAGCGGGGGGGGAGGGGAGGAGGGGGGGAGCGGAGGGAGGAGCGGGGGGCGGGGGAGCGGAGGAGGAGCGGGGGGAGGGGAGGAGGAGCGGGAGGAGGAGCGGGAGGAGGAGCGGGGGAGGGGAGGGGAGGAGGAGCGGGGGGGAGGGGGGAGCGGAGGAGGAGCGGGGGGAGAGGGGAGGGGGAGCGGGGGAGGAGCGGGGGGGGAGGGGAGGGGGGAGCGGAGGAGGAGCGGGGGGGGAGGGGAGGAGGGGCGGAGGAGGAGCGGGGGGGAGGGGAGGAGGAGCGGGGGGGGAGGGGAGGAGGAGCGGAGGGGGAGGGGAGGGGGAGCGGAGGAGGAGCGGGGGGGAGGGGAGGGGAGGAGGAGCGGGGGCGGGGAGGGGAGGAGGAGCGGGGGGGAGGGGAGGAGGGGCGGAGG